>OX328104.1:13886351-15086351 GCA_946811185.2 Hippopus hippopus
ACCAGCCTTAAATACTTTTGGATGCTAAGAACAATGCCTTTACAGATAAATCTGCACTCGATTTTAGCCAGTTTTTACCCATTTCATCTACATGTTATCAAACTATGATCATTCTTGTATCTTCATGCCTTTGACAGTTTCAAGGTTGCATAGATTACGATTGACAAAAAATGCGTTTCATTTTCTTGGGGGGGCTATCAAAGCAATCACTCTTGTGACGTTTCGGTTTGAAATTGAAGATTTCCGTTATACGTATCTCTTACACTACAAATATCGGTAATTTATCTATGTTTACAAAGCTGACTAAATTGTGACCCATTCTACACTATATCAAATTTTTACATCGCCTTTTCTCCATGGCTTTATGGATGTATCTTTAACCCTTTAACCACAAAATTTCGAGGTTTAACAACCATAAGAAAGAAAGCTTTTGAAAATATTGTGAGAAAAGGAAACAGCTCGTAACCAGCATTTCCACCTTTTCCCAAAATCTTTTTTACTCTTCCCAAAACAAATGGCAGTTTTTGAGTTTAATATCCAATAGATCAAACTGCAAATTTAATTTTAAATGAATGTGTACAATAAAACACTAACTCATAACATTGATGTTTTTATTCTTTCCTCAAAGTATTTTTTTTATCACAGTTGTTCAAGGTAATTAACACATTAACATAAGATAATGATCAATAGTATAAGAACCATTTTTTAGATTAACTCAATATAAAACAATAACCCTCTATATGATATATTTTTAAAAGTTTTAGTAAATCTCTTTATAAAAGTATTGTTGTTTGCATTTAATTGTTTACCATGAAATTCTAAATAGCAAAGAACTGTAAATGCATCAAAACTATGCTTAGATTGCTTTTCCATGCAACCTGTAGCTGTTTCAAATGTATGTCACCAGTATTTCCAAATTTAAGCATGGAGTATGGGGTAAATCACCAATGTTTTCAAAAATATATACAAAGTACGAAACATAAAGTTTCAATTCCACAAAACCATTTCTGTACTTCATCAATGTTTCCTAGATAGTGAGTATGCTAATAACTGTAAAATATATATAAGTTGAGTAAGATAACTATACAAAGTTTCCCTTTAGACCACTATTATTAGAAGTACAAGCCTTAAGCAATCAAAATGTCTGCAGAAAAACATAGTAAACATAATTAGTTTGGAAAAAAAAAAAAAAAAAAAGGCAATAAATGTACATATCTGGAAAATTAACAAAAGAAACAGTAGTTATTCACAATATTCTTCATTTGAAAAAAATAAAACATGAATAGGTGGAAGTTTATCCCTGTTTGATTTTCATTTAGTTATCGCCACCACCGGTTGCCTACATGGGCTGCGCACCCAGAACTGTTAGTTTTGTTATTGGGGATATTTCAGGATACAGGAAGAAACCCATCTACAGTTATGCCCGGTTGTTTGATGAGCTCAGTGCATAGCAACGTCACTCTGGACTTCGATTTAACGTCTCATTCGATAGACTATTTGTCATTTTATGTGGACAGCCGTAGGGATCGAACCCAGACCATTAAGTTGCGAGAGATCTGACGTCCACAAATCTCATGCTCTACCACCTGAGCTATTGGAGCTGGTTATTCATAGAAGTTACTTTTCCAATCACAATCATACTCATTACACAAATCCCACATGGAAACTTTTTTGTCAGATTTGACATACACGGGTGAATACTTAAAGAAAGCACTTTGAGATTAATTCATGAGTCAAAAAAGACCAAAAAGAAAAATGTCTTGTCTAAGATTACTGTCATATATAAGTGTAAATTCTTTAAAAACAGTTTGGGCTTTTAGACTATCTAATAACAACTTATAATATGTAGAAAACGAGTTATTCTCTCTGTCACTACGAGGTCAAATAGGATGCATGGCTGCTTTTAGGATGGCCGTCCTAATCTAAAGAAACTAGGTTTTAAAGCCACATTACATTACTGATGTTACAGTAGCCATCACTTTGAAAAAGAAGTATGCAGGATAAAATCGGACAATATCATTATTATTATTATTTGCTTAATTTATGTAACCGTTAATTTATTGCTTAATAAAAATCTACACAGTATCAAATACGATCCCGAATTGTATGGTATGATGACTTTACTCGAGTGTGGGCTCATTTCTAATTGGTTACCTGATTGATTTGTCAAAATATAAATGTTACCTTATAATTTGCAGCCGCCATTCTTGAAAATAATTTTTGTCCATTTTTTTTTTCTTTTCTTTTTTTTTTTTTATTTCTTGGAATTTGGAACAATTACAAGGTTTTGTTGTTAAAATTTGTAGATATATGGTAATAGGAATATTGTTGTATCTATCTTGGTGCTTGTCGACGACTCTTATTTTTTTGTATGTAAAAACTCATTTTCATCACGTATTATTGATCCTAAATTGACAAGTTGAATTAGAGTTTCAAACGAATGGTAACACAGTATATCGGTTTCCAAGATATTTACGTCGGTAAAATTCACAGTATCTGACATTGTAGGTCCAAGATTCAAAGAACAAAAAAAGACAACCAGTATCTATTTTTCTATGTGTATGCAAGTTTCAAGTTTCTGTGAAAGCTCTTTGCTGAAAATAGTGGCTATTTTGGGGACGTGAATAGGGAAATTTCTTTTGCTTAGATCGTTGCGAATCCTTTTCAACTGAGAAAAGAAAAGAAATGTTACGGAAATTAATTTTGAAGTAGTATGAAGCATGGATCTAATTTACTACTATGTTAGTAAATAACAGAGTATGTTTACAGTAATATTATTTCTATGAAAAAAGGCACTCTCTCACTTTGTACATTATAATGTTACAGGATGGGCCAAAGTTCTAGATAAAAATCGCCTTTTCTAGATATTGAAATAAATCGTCTCTGTTTGCCTTGTAATATCCATTCTTTCTTATTAGAGCTGAAGAACACTACTTTCCGTCAACTCTGTAAAACACAGTAATGTCTACCATGTCTCGTTTTGTGTTGTCATCAAGTGTGCCATCAGTGACTTAAATCTTTTGTTTTTTGGACCATCTACGCCAGTGTTCTTTGGTTGACCTGGCTGAGGCTCAGAAACCATAAAGATTTGTATGTCAGGGTGGAGTCTGTAAAAAAAACATAATCTGAGTCATGCTCTATGAAAAGTTGGTTAAATGCGTCTTCGAAAAGTATCGACCCTGTCAGCCTGTGCAGTTCGCGCAAGCTGTCCTGGATTGATACTTTTTGAATTCAATTTTCTTTTATTAACTTTAAATGGCTACTTTTCCCTTACTAATATTCGACTTTTCCCTTGATAATACATAGAAACTATACAAGATTTGCAAAAATCGTTCCACAAATGCGGACTTTATCGCTTAGACAATAAATGTAAAATTTATTTTTTTTTTTTTTTTTTTGACTAAGAATTGGACTTTTTTCCAAAATTAATAGCATAAAGAAACTGTGCAAATTTAAAAAAAAATCTGACCACAAATGTGGACTTTATTGCACAAACAAAAATGTAAAGTTTCAACTTTGATTTTTTACTTTTCCCTTATCAATTGTCGGATTTATTTCAAAATCAATAGGTTTCAAGCTATTGATAATATAAATATGCTGTGCAAGTTTCACGAAAATCTGACAAGAAAAAATGTAGCGGACGGACGGACGCAGGAAACCACGCCATTACGAAAGCTCTGCTGGCCTTGGCCAGTAGCGCTAAAACCCTAGGCTAGTAGGTAAATAAGTGGATCTTATTTCCTTTGGCAACAGGGTCGTAAGAGATTCTTCACAAATGCATTTTTCCTCCAGCCATCTTGAAAATTTCATCGGGATTAAAGTGACCGTTTTTGGTAAATGTGAGGAATTTCTGCAATTATTTACGTTCCCACAGCGCAAATCTTTCAGCAGGTTGTGGCGTTCGGTAAAAATTTTAGCGTTGACTGTACGAGTCGTTTTCGCTATGGCAAGGCTGACGTAAACCGGTCCCGTTGTACAAGATGAATAATTGCAAAGCATAAATAAGGATAACTTGAAAGTGAGAGAATCTTATATTGTTTGTTGATGATATTTTTAAACTAAAACAGAAGAAAACGATCTTTCTTTGCACTTAAATGTTTAAAGACGATTGAACGATTCGATTAGAAAACTTCGCTCGAATTAATGACGATACGGTCAAACAATTAGATTGTTATTTAACTATTGGTTTCTCAATGGGTATGATATTTTTGCATTTGCCTGTCTTATTAGACCGAGCCCATAGGGCTCTAAAAACAGTAGGACAGTCTTTGGCCAAATTACACGGACAATATGAATACATCAAAATAATATCATTAAACAATTAAATAAAAAGGTAGAATTACAGATGAAGTTTACATCATTTTGATAAAATACGACCTGAATTAAAAACGAACAGAACTACAGGTGTAAATCTACCTCTGTATAACTTATTAAAACTCATAAAACATGTTAACATATCATAAAGTTCTAGTTAATTAGAGTTCATTCGGCTTACTGATCTGCGTATACCAAGGCTAGCCATCTCAATGTCCGAGACATGATATCGCAGCCAATTCGATAGCTATGGTATTATAAAAAAGTACAATGTAAACATGTATTTCTAAGTGTTTGTAAATACAAATGTACTGGATATGGAGTAGTTGTCTCAAATTATTATACTCATCTTAACCAGACAAAAAATAATTATGATAAACACTTGTTTGAATGCAGGATTAGAGCAATACTTGGGTAAATACAAACTCTGTAAGAATAATGTAAGCCATGTTCTTAGGAAAAGGGGTTTAATGCATCTGAAAGAAGAATGCTGACCTTGGTGGAAACTTTTAGCCATTTGTAAATTTTCTTCATGTCAAAGGACAGGTGTTCCTCCTGATTCAGTCCACTGTTTTGAAAAATGGATTTTATGGATCCAGTATTATGTAAAGACTTGCTCAGTATAATGGACCACAGAAATGCATTAACCCCCCTTTATCTAGAGCACGGCTCATTTTCTTCAAACAGCACAACCAGCGACAACTATAAGCTTAATTGACACTTAAAGGGGTAAAAAAAAACTGTCGAAAACAATAGAAAATGAAGGTGTAATGAATACCTGCTTTTCTTTTTTGAGTAGGCCACAACAGCTGTGAGTGCGATAGCTATAGCTACAACACAGGCTACTGATACCGTAATAATGATTATCAACACCGTATTATCGCTGTCATCTTCGCTGGCATTCAGCGTTGTAGCTGTTGTTGTCGTTGGACATCCATCTAACGAAAACAAATGGTTTGTATGTGTTTATAAAAAAAAGAGGGTTTAAACAATTCGCACTTATATTTTCATAACTTAGTAATTTGGAAATCAACAACTGTATGTTATTTAATGTTATTTTTAACTTTGTTTTCTTTTGAAGGAATTGGTTAGCCATCTGCATGCAGCGATACTATCAATTTCACAGTTCACCCAGTGAAATAATGTATCTAGCTTGTATCCTTATTTCTAAATCCTTATTTATAAATGTTTCACCTGCTGTTTAAGCTGCTAAACGCGACTCACTGACTATTTGAGGACAGTGTAGATCAGGATCAGACTGCACAGAACGTGCTCTTTGATCTTAAATCTACACTAAGCGATAAGGAGATATAGTTTTTCAATAGATTATAAGATAATGCACTGCACCTTAGTTGGCAGAGGTCTAGTGTCTTGACAAAAGTCGTCCTCTATGGATTGATATATGATACACGGCCATATTGAGAACTTTTCTTCTTCAAAATAAAAGTTCCTGTGCCTGAGGTCCATAGATGTAAAAGCCATTGTGGCTAGTTATTTTTTTAAAGAAAAACAAATTCCTTGAAATGTGTCGATATAACACGGGACTATTTGTATAGGGTTGAAGGTTTGACAAGCATAAAATGTCATCTGGTAAAAAGTTAATTCCATTGGCTAGCAAGAGTCGCTTGTAAGTGTTTGTTTTGTAACTCTTGGATCTGGGGTTCTGTCTATCTTGGTGCTACTGTGAAAGCCTCCTTGAAAGAACATTGAAGTAATATCCGGTAAGTGACTCGATGAACATCAAAATTTTCGCCTAGTTATGTCAATTTAGCTTTGAAAAAATGACGAAAGTGTCATTATGTACACTCTTTTCAGACAATCCTTTGTTTGTTTTGGAGAAGAAGCTGTCTGAAAACATTGTACATAAAACTGGTACCAAACATATTTTACAATTCCTGCAATGTCTTAAACCTTTTAAAAGACCAATCTCCACTTTTTCAGCCGCATTTAATTTGTAAATACCTGCTATAAGGAAAAGTCTAAAATTATGTGATCCGGTAAACTATTACATCTAAAATTAAACACAAGAAGATAGTTTCAAACCTTGCGTCCACTCGAAAGGTGTAGTATCGGGCCGACAAACTAAACACGATTCCGTGTCATGGCGTGTGTAGTTTTCCTTACAAACACCCTCTATGTAACAATACCCACTCTGTCAGGTGAAAAAAATCCATTTGAATACATATCCTCTATTGTTTTCAGTGTAATATTCTTATTACGAATTTTCTTATCTTACACACGTATGAGATAAGCATTGTGTGATGTCATAATTATGCGACGTTCAGAGAAGTGAATAGGATTTTATTCATGTAAATTACCACGAGTGCATATATGGTTTTACATGTGCTGACCAATAATTTGCAACAGACGGGTTACCGAATCTTCGTAATGCATTACACTGTGGAAACTGTTGCTTAGTATTGAGCCATTCTGTCTAAACGCCGGCTGAATCATGAGGTAGAATGCTTACCCCTGCAGAAAATTTAGTAAAGATCACAAATTTCAACCCAAGACAGTCTGGGCACATTACGCAGGCTGACTTGAGTCGAATCTTTTCGCAGATACATTATTAGTTGTTTGGTCAGGTGGCAGGGGCTTGGAAACTTGTTCACGGCTGTGGTGAATCATGTCGCCCGAGCCGAAAAGGCGAGGTGGCGACATGATTCACTACAGCCGTGAACAAGTTTCCAAGTCCCCTGCCACCTGACCGTACAACAAATTTATTATACTGCAAAGTTTTACTATTCCAACGTGTGTTAAGCGAAATTTACCTGTTTTTTGGTTTCAAAAATTGAGTACGCTGACGAAGTAGAATTTCCCTTCTGAATGCCCCGATTCAATTCAAACTGACGTCACTGGGAACTAACGTCACTGAAACCTTGGTAAAACGTGCAGTTTAGTGCATAATCTTGATGTAAATCTTGATCGACGCCGCCATTTTGGATGTTGTGTTGAAATTGTAGTCATGTATACGGGGCTCCCGAAAGTGAAACTGCTTTTACGTTGGTTTTGCCAGTGTACATGATATATATGTTCGGGGCATATTATCCAATCAGATCACGAGAAATTTCTTTGCAGTATAATAATAAAATATCTTTACACAGAACATGGCTCATATGATTTTCAGTCAAATTTTGAATTAAACAAGCAATTCAAAGCACCAGAACCATAAAAAAAATCCTGTATGAAAAAAAGGCCAGTCTCTTAATGATTCTAAGAAAGGTGGCTTTTGAAAACACTGTTGGAAAAAGGAGAAAATGCTGGTAACATGGTAGCATTTAACCTTTTCCCACATCGCTTTCTAGTTTTTACACTGATTAACCGCTGTTTTATTGCAAGGTATTTATACAATTTAATAATGTTTGACAATTTAAAATTTAAAAACTATTCTTTTGCCTTTATCGATATGCAACCACACTGCTGTAAGATTGATCTACATGTATATGTACATTTGAACCATGCTCTGACAAATAGGCGCTTAATGTATCTCCTTGATGCACTATACCAAGCAAGTCATCACGTAAGTTTGGCTCTATAAAATCCACTTTTTCCAACAATTGACTGTACCTGGAGGTAAAATTGTCCTTTGTCATGCGGAAAATTCGCTATAACCAAAAAGTTCCACCCAGGTCAGCCAGCGCTGACTGCCTTGGGTTGATACTTTTTGTAGATGCATAAAGCACCCAATATACAGAGTAAGGCTCTCCTTTAAATTATACGCATGGTCTTTGTGGTTGATATTTCATGCTTGCGGCTGGTAAAATTTTGGTCGAGAATTGCCATTTGTTATATGAACTCCTCTATTCTTTTGGTCAGTTTTTTCCTACATTACAACAAAAGTAAAGCAGTATCTTCCGTGTTAAAAATACGGAATAAATCAAGTGGTAGAACATAAAACTTGTAAACGACAAGTCTTGGTCCAAATGAGGATGTGGGTTCGGTTCCAACGACTGGACATCTAATATTATCAATAACCTTTCAGATGAGGCGTCTACCTTGGTCTTGTTTGACGGTGCTATGCAACGAACACGTTAAAGAGCCAGTCGTAACTTAAGCTCTCGTTACACCAAACGCGTTCTAAGAACGTCTAATACCGTTCTAAAAGTATCTTAGAACAAGCTGCAATCTTCTGTGAACGAGCAAATTCTAGTCGGCAAATGTGTAGGATACGATCATGTCTGTCTTATCCGAGTCGGTGCATATTCATTAAGTTCGTAAATAGACGGTATCTTAAACGTTGCTATTATGTCCACTCCGTATGCACACAGACTGAGCCTGTTCGTGTAGAACTTCTTTCCAACATACTTAAAACAAGTTTGGTGTAATGGAGATACATTTCGTCTTGCCTGAGTTCCAGCCCGATAATTTTTTTATATATTCGGACGCTATTTTATCAAGGGTAATAATTAAGGAACCGATAACCAGTTCATTGCCATAGATATGTATAAATCGTGAAAAGAGATCGCGGTAAGGAGTGATTGAAAATTTATTAACGGCTGGACCCAGGCTAGGTTTCGTCCTGTATCTTTTAATATCCAAGTAACTAACAACCTTCTAGGTGCGTCACCGGTGGCGACGATAAACAAAAGAAAACAAAGAAAATAGTATCAGAAACATTAGCCATTGCTATACGAGACCCTGGGCAGCAATATGATCAATACATACCACGCCCAGTATGAGAACACAAACTGAATCATCAGAAGTGCCATTTGTTGTGACTTCAAAACAGTTACACGAGTCACCGGCGCTGATGTCACACGTCCCGTTCCCTTCTACAGAGAAAATTTTTGGTGCATCGCTTTTCTTCAGGTAGCAATCCTCTAACCCATAATCCGGTTCACAAATACAGGTACCTGGCAGTAATTACATGTATCATAATTACATCAATTGAAACATCCATTATAAATACATACTTAAAACACTAGAAAGAATAATTGAGCAATGCTCTGACAAAACGGTTTAATGCATCTCCGTGATGCAATATACAATGCAAGTCATCACATAATTATGGATCCATGAAATCCGTTTTGTCTAGCAACCGACTGAATCCTGTGGTACAATGTTTTGGTATAAATAAATAAATAAATAAATAAATAAATGAAAATAAAAAATAACCAAAAACGCACACAAGTTTCGACACAGGTCAGTCTGCGCAGTCCGCGCAGACTGACCTGTGTCGAAACCTGTTTGCAGATGCATTAAACCTCCTGTTCACAGAGCATGGCTCAATTATGATAATAATGAAAGCAATAGTAATAAATAAAAACAACTAGAAATGTCTCAGCGACAACCTTGACATATTATATATCATTGACAACTTTAACGGGCTACAGTAAATCACATTTAAAATCATTAATGCAAAAAGGATAGAATTTCCTAATGAACATTTCTTTCCACTTAAGCCGATGTTTTTAAAAATTTTATTACTATACCAAAGCTCATGTTAATCTTTACAACACCTTTCACGACTATAGTTGCCTTTGCAGCCAGTGCAGATCAAGATCTGACTGCGTAAAACATGCAGTCTATTCTTTGATCTACACTGTCCGCTTTGTTCAAACACTAAAGACAAAGGCATCCATGAAATTGAAGGTAACTGTGCCTTGTGTGAACTAGAGCTGTCACTGAATGTGACGTAATACCCCTGCCAGCGCTTTGACAGAAACAGGCAATTTAACAAAACAATTTCTAAGTTCAAGGGGAGATTACCTTTGAATCATAGGGAGTAGATGATTGAAAACTGCGTCTTCCAAAACTTCAGTATACGATCAATGTATCAAGAAACTTTCAATACAATAGCAGCAAAACTGTAGGAGGAGTTCGCGACACAAAATTACTAGTATTTTGTACACAGACGGACACACGGACGGACAGACAGGCTGATTCCAGTATACCCCCGAAAACATTCGTTTTGCGGAGGTATAATTACCCCTCGAAAAATATGTCCCTAAACTCTTTGACAGATGACAAATTTATAATTTTCCATAAGAAGTTTGCAATCGATTTGAACGGTATTTTACGCCGCTTTCAACATTATTTCAGTCATATCACGGTGACTGCTCCAATATTCGTGTGTGTTCTGGGTTTCACTAATAGTTCTAGGCCGCCATGAAAGACCCAGAGCTTCCCCTTTATTTAAATACTATAGGCAAAAGCATCCATGAAATCGCAGTTATCTGCGCCTTGTGTAAATTAACCCTCGAAAAATATGTGCCTCAACTCTTTACCTGATGACAAATTTAGCATTTTCCATAAAAAGTTTAGGATTGAATTGAATGGTGTTTTACGCCGCTTTCAACATTATTTCAGTCATATCACGGTGACTGCTCCCATATTCATGTGTGTACTGTGTTTCACTAATAGTACTAGGCCACCATGAAAGACCCAGAGCTTCCAATGAGGTTCAAAAACGGGGCCTCCGGGTTACGAGTACTACACTTTATCACGGAGGTACACAGGATTTGAAGACAAGAAATTTACTATGAATAAAATGATGGGATTTGTCTATGATAATTATGGTGGGGAAAAATGCAGGAAAAACAGAAAATGCTGGTTACCATAGCTGTTCATTACTAATTGTCAGCGATATTCTTATTTTACAACCGTTTTGTCTAGACATATCCCATCATGATTTTTAGACAGTTGCCAAAAACTTAAGCTTGTTGTACAGTCTGAATCTAATATAAACAGTGCTCAGATTTAAAAAAAAAAACTGCATCCAAAGTCGTCCTTATACGATGTGTGAAACTGTTTCATAGTTTTACATGCTATGACCCTTTATCATACAACAAAATTGTTTATCTTGCCAAATTGAGAGCATTTGCAGACGACAAGTCAAATGTTCATGAAAGTGTGCGATTTATGATATAGGCATTGCGAACTTTCTTATCTTACACACGTTTGAGAAAAATACTTCTTTCATAGAAGTGGGGGGATTTATTCATGGAAATCACCACATGTGCATTCACGATTTTTCATATTCTGGCCTTTAGTTCGTTAAATATCATTAGTTGATAAAAAGAATCGTACATTCTTTGGCATTTAATCTGGATTTTATTAAACTCGTCAGGGATCATATATATGGAATATGTGTATATATGATCCTGAACTCGTGTACAAAAATGTTATAAAGCACGCCAAAAACTCGCTTTATAGCGTTTTTCTGGATATTTAATAAAATCTTTTCTCAAATGCCAACGTATATCAGATTCTATATTATTCAAATGTTATATTTATATGAGCACAAGCTTGCTTAAGATCATCACCATCAACTAAGCAACTCTGAATGACTTACCGTTTACACATTCACCATGCCCAGAGCAGTTTGAATTCCCTTGACAATTGATAGCATTGAACGCCACAAGAAAACCTGGATTTTGGTCCTACAAAATCAAAGTCAGACAAAGACGCAACGTAGAAAAAGTTATCTCCTATCTTACGTGAATTATATCGTTTACCCTCACAATCAAACATTTCCATAAGATTCGTGGTGAACTTAAAGCTTGAATTTACGATACGTAAATAAAGCCTGGAAAAAGACACAAATAACAGCAATTTCAATGGTGTTTTATTTGTGTGTTTTTCCCTATAATCATTGAACAGACTACACTTTTTGTATTCTGGCTACAAAGGTAAGAATAACATTTGTGAAAGGCTTTTTAAGGTTAAGGCATTATTTTGGGCGTACACATAAAACATTTTTCATTATCTTACTCCAAACGAAAAAGGCAGAGTTGAACTTGATTAAAAGGCTTGTCTACTTGGGGTGACCTCAAGGTTCGAGGACAAGGTCATTTAGTGCATCCTTATCTATGTTTCAGGAAAATGAAAACCAATACTCACCACTGAAAATGGTAGGCAATATTTTAATTTGGTCCAATATCCCAGAATACGAAACAGCCACTGCAGTGCGATTTTGACAATTTGGCTATGGATGATTTATCCGAAGATAAATATTTGGATAGATCTACAATTTGGTCGGATTATGATGTAAGCAAATTCTTAAGTTCTTTTTCCCTTTAACTTTTCTTCTTGAAGATCATTCGGTGATCCTCCGTAGCTCAATGGTAAAGTTTAGGCCCCTTGCTAGAGCCTCGCTGAAAGCACCCGGTTTTTCGTGGGAGTGTCTTTGGGAAAGACACTTCATGGCCCTTTTCTAGTACCATTCTGTCGCTGTGATATGACTAAAATCATGTTCAAAACGAAATAGAACATATTTGATCAATTACATCAAAATGATCAATAACATATACTGAACCAAAAAAGAAACTTCCCCTGTGTTTAAGTGCAAATGCAATGTTATTAAAAAAATCAAAATATCAGATGACCTACATATATTCGGGCGAACGATTATGTGTCCGATAAATCAAATTTTAATTCGACTGAAAGCATTTTGCAGAAGAAACTCGCTGAAAGCGATTTTCACGTGCATGCCCGGACCAGTATAATTCGTGTATATTTTTTGAAACCTTTCAGTCTAATTTTATAGACTTTCATGTCAATAAGAAAAAGACGTTGAAAAAAATTAAATTCTTTTTAGTTTTCTTTATTTTTGATATGCCTAGAATTCCGCAAAATTTACGCGAAAGTAGATAGGAAATGAGAGTTCTGGGGCAAGGCTAAAATCGGGGCGGTTTTTAGGACGGGGTCATTTTCTAGGACGCTCTCCTCTCGAGCGAGTTCAATCCGGTTTAGGCCCCCAGTTAGATCCGGTTCCGGTTTTAGGTCGCGAGCGAGTTCAATCCGGTTTCGGTCCTCGGTTGGATCCGGTTTGGGTCCTCGGTTGGATCCGGTTCTGGTTGTCGGTCAAAATCTAGGATGAATCTCGAAATTCATATTTTCCCTGGCCGGGGCGCGGCTTCACCGGGCTTCGCCATAATCTAGTTTAACTGAACCCAAGGCATTCATACATCCACACACATCAAGCATCCAAGGCATCCAAGGCATCCAGGTATCCAAGGCATCTAAAACTTTCCAATCCATGCATCATACTGCTAAGGCATCAAGGCACATCAAGGCATCCATACTGTTGTTAAGGCATCAAGGCATCCAAGCATTAAGGCATCTAAAACTTTTCAATCTAGGCATCCAACTGACATAAGCTAAGGCGTGGGGGTTGAGGGACCCGATAAATGTTTAGACATCCAATGACACATCGCATCACGTATTAGGTATCTGAGGGACCCAACTTGTCTCACCGACTTCGTTCGGCTCGTTTGGGATCTTAGTGTGTCCCCAAGCTAAGGTATCTATATTGTTCTCCAGGATATATCGTTACTAAAATATATCTTCAATGTGTGACTAGAAGATATATTTTAATCATCTAGCTCTATTACAATCGTGATTGATCCTTGAATAAAAATATCCCTGAAAAAAATATTATCACAAATAATACTTATAACATCATATGCTGAAAGATTTCTAGATAATGTTAACAAATCTGGTTTAATCGCGCGTAAATTATATAAAAATGAGACACTGTTTATTTCATTTATACTAAGAAAAAAATGAATGAAATCATCAGATTCAAAACGTTCATGAGGGATGGGGTTTTTCCCAATATCTTCTTCTTTTTCAAAACCCTTAAACTTCGTTATTATTTTTACTATTTTACAATCTAGCGGCACTACATAATCTTTTAAATCAGTTCCATAAAATGTAAGTTGTTTATTTTTAATATCTATTAATCTACCAGTATATCCGCACCAAAAAACTAATTGATGTTTAGAAAAATATCCTCTTTCGTCTATAACTTTTATATTTTTTTCGACTAGATCATCCACATACTTTCTATTCACCGCATCATTTTTACTAGCAAATCTTTCTTGATAAAAAACCAATTCTATTCGCCGTTGACAATTCACCTTTCGCTACATAGTTGGGGTTACCGCTTAATAATACAGCTACTTCGTTTCCTGCTAAATCAGTTACGATATTCGAACGGGTAAACGCTTTGTCTCTTTCTACTTCATCGTCTACTTACCTTTTATTAGCCGCTTCAGCATCATTTTTAGGTTGTCTGACGTTTCTAATCTCATTAAAATTCATGTTTAAATATCCATCGAGAAGGTTATATCCCCCGTTTTCCTTGACCAAAGCTTCTTCAGCTGTAACTCCTTTAATCAATTTATCCACATATTCTTTGTTCACCGCTTGATATTGAGTAGTAGGTTCGGGTATATTATCGACTTCATTAAAATCTAAATCGATATCAGCGGTAGCTCTATAATGACCATTCTGTTTTAAAAATACCCCTTCCTTAGAAACTGCGATATCTCCTCCGGTAATACCTCTGATAGCTTCATCTACGTAATTTTTAGTAGCTGCGTCTTTAGGTTTAAATAGATCCTTTGTCTCTTCTATTCTTTCAGATATAGTTTCATCCACGTATCTTTTATTAGCCGCTTCTCTCGGTTGAGTAGGTTCACGTAACCCGAGTAATTTCTTTCTCCGTAAAAATAAATCGCCTTTCGATTCGTAACCAGATGATTGTCTCGGAATAAAAGCGACGTTCGAATCCATATAACCTTTATTAACCGCGTCTCCCGGTTGAACCGGATCTTTCAGATTAATGAGAGTAAAAGTATCTTGCATATCGATATTACCGGTAGATTCGAATTCTCCTTGATCCGTTTTTAAAAGAAGTCGATCCGATTTCTCTATATCCTCGGTAGTCGTTTTTACGGTATTTTCTATAATTTCATCTACGTATTCCTTAGTTACGGCGTCATCGTTGTCAACGGGTTTAGGTAGCTCTTTTAAAGGATATCTTCTCATTCGAACACCGCTTTTTGCGAAATATTCCGTATTTCGAACTACGAAAGCGTTGTTTTCTTCTAGCTTGTCAACATAGTCCTTATTTGTAGCGTCACCAGGTTCTTCGGGAGAGCCAACGTCTTTTACACGAAATTCTCTCAATCGAAGAGTATTTTTAGCGTAAAACTCTCCAGATCGAAACGTAAAAGTATTGTTACTTTCTAGTTTCCTTTCTAAATCTTCGTCAGCCGTATCAACATATACACGATTTGTAGCGTCACCAGCTTCTATAGGAGGAGGAAGGTTTTTTATCTTTTGAGTATTTTCAAAATTCAAAGATCCTTTGATCGGAAAACTTCCATTTTGTTTCGGACCTATCAGTCCTATACCCTCACTAATGTCAACATATTCCTTAGTTGCCACGTCTTGAGGATTTACTGGATTACTAACCCTCGTTAATGTATTACCATTCATGTCTATAGAACCGGTAACAACGGTAGTTCCATCTATACGTAAAAAATTATTATTCACGTAAGCGAGCGACACACTGTCACTGTCGCTCGTTTCATCGCCTTTCATTCGTCCGAATTTATCGACGGGCATATTTTATATTACTAAAAAAAATTATTTAAAACGTCTGGAAACGGAGTCCCCGAGCCTAACGCTTTTAGAACGTATAAACATAAATGACCGCAAATTACTTGCCCCGCTCGTTGTAGTTGATCGGTATTATAGTATATCGGGCTTTTTAGGTACTCTCGAATTTCGTTAGGCGGTTGTATCCCGTAACTATCGAAATAAATTTTAGTTTCACCATTTTTATACCAAGCGACCCAATGTGTACCGGGTCCACCGCTCTTATCAAAGTTTACTATACCGCATTCTTTTTTAGTTGGATTCTTCGGTAACGTATCTAGTAAAAAAACTCCTCTAAAAGAAGGAATCTTTAATCTTTTCACCGCATCTTCCAACTCGAAATTGGTCAAAGGTTTATTCGGTAATATTATGGACACGTCTCTCATTTTAATTCTATAATATTCTTGTTATCGATCCACGAATTAAATTCGTTGGAATAGCCTTTCCACTTTACGAGAGATTTCTTTTTTAGTTTTCTAACAACCTTTTCTATTCTATACGTCTCTTGACTGGTTTTCTGCAGTTCGGGTTCGTAAAATGTACCTTCTACTTCTTCTCCATTAACATCCTTAATCTTATACGTTATAGGCGATGTATGTTTTACTTCGGAAACCGTAAAAACCTCTTCAGTCCATCTCGTCGTATAACCTTTCTCGAAAGTCTTTTTCTTTTTAGCTAACCTTACTCTATCTCCGACGGAAAACTTAGGAATTTCTTTACGTATTTCGGGATGAGGGTAAAGATTTCTCCAAACTCTCGTTTCGTTTTCTTTTTTACTCGCATTTACCGGCGTCATTTTAATAGATGAATGCTTCGTATTATTATATTCTTTAACGAGATCTTGTAAGACATCGATGTAAACGTTCGTAGAGTTAGCGGAAAAATACTTCCACATCTTTTCTTTCATCGTTCTAATCCATCTCTCAACGACGCTAGATTTTTCTTCGTTTTGGGTAGAATACAATTTAACCAACGCTTTTACGTCTTTGTTATAAAACTCTCTACCCTCATCCACCCACATTTTTTCTGGTTTTCGCTCCTTAAAAATACTTTCTAACGCTACTGCGGTGGATTTCCCAGTTTTGTTTTTTAATGGCACTAACCATCCGTATTTAGAAAAGATGTCGATGACAGCAAGAAGGTATTTTACATCGTCATTATATTTAGAAAAAGCTCGCATGTCTACTAAATCTGCGGCTCATATCTTATCTATACCGTTTACTATAACTCTCCTTTTCCTAAATTTTCTTCTTACGGGTTTATGTAATTCTTGCGCTAATTTCAGCATTTCACTAGAGTTTTTTTTATGACTCGCCCTGCTTCGTCAGGGATTCCCATTCCGAATTGCATCTTCGTTCCTATCAATGTAGATACCAAACCCCTTTCCATCTTTTCTCTAATAATAGGATTGTAAATACCTTCTAACTCCGTTAACATATTCTTATCGCATACCGCGTTTCTCGTGGCAGTGTCATTGTGCTTAAGATAGCAAACGTCGTGATGATAAGCGGCTTTATCGACACGGTTTATCGGTTTACTCCATTTCTTCGGCGTTAAATCCGGATTGAGTCTCTTTTTTAATTTAGTACCGGGTCCCGTAAAATTATGACCGGGGAGATGCATTTCGAAAGGCATGTTGTTTATAACTTTATTTAGTATCGATCCACCCCTCACTGCCGACACAAATTGGGTTTTAGTTGTCCCACAAACCACACATTTTTCGCGTTTCATATGTCTTTTATTACTAGTAACGACGCGGTGTATATCGCTCGTATCGGTACGTTTTTTACATTTAACGCAATACATTTTATATATTAAAAAATAAAATCTTATATAAAATGGATATTATAAACTTATCGTGGAATGAAAGAGCGTCGAGGAGATTTAATCACTCTCTTTTACCGAAAAGTATTAGAGGTCTAATTATAGGTAAATCGGGATGCGGTAAAACTACTTTATTGTTAAACCTTTTACTTAGACCCGGTTGGCTCGATTACGACGATTTGAGTGTCTTCGGAAAAAGTCTTTTTCAACCCGAATACCGAATACTAAAAAAGGCTTTCGAAGAAAAACTACCGAAAGACTGTATATTGAAGTTGTTTAACATTCGTGATGAGATACAAGAGCTAAACGTTCCACCAACGGCTTTAGTCGAAGAATGGATTAAAACGATTAAAAATAAATCGGATATAAATTGCAACTTCTTCGAAAATGCTAAAGATGTACCCGATCCGAGAGAGTTAAACTCGGAAAATAAAAATTTAATGATTTTCGACGATTTACTTTTAGAAAGGCAGAATAAATGCGAGTGTTATTACGTACGAGGAAGGCATAGTAATGTGGACTGTTTTTACCTCTCGCAAAATTATTTCAGACTACCGAGACAAACTATTAGAGAAAACGCTAATTTTATTTGCCTTTTCCCGCAAGACCTAAAAAACGTTAATCATATTTATAACGATCATGTGGGTGATGATATGCCTAAGGATGAGTTTAGAAATTTTTGTCAAAAGGCGTGGGAAAGGCCGTACGGTTTCGCTATCATCGATTTAACCAGTAAAAAACACGATGGGAAGTATAGAAACGGTTTTGACACTTTTTACGTGCCAAAGTTGGTGTTAAGCAAATTATATTCATTATAAAAATGGATTTAATAAAATACGCGCGTGAATGCGAATTAATTATCGAAAAATTAGAAAAAGAAATAAAAGATCGTTTAGAACGTTTTACCCCACGAGATTTAAAAATGATATAAGAACAAATAGGCGTGCAAACTTACGATTTTGGTTCGGAGGTCTATTTAGCGCATATATTAATAGAATACTTAAAGACACAATCGAATCTCATACAAGCGATGATATCTACGGGAGATGAACATAGAAGCGTGAAATTTTTGTACGATTTTTATTTTAATATAAATTTTATTATTTATTTTACATCCATGTGTTATACTTACGGGGAGGTTCATGAAGAAGAGTTTAATGATTTTTTTCTCGATATTTATAATTCTAGCTGTACCCTGCGAGAAGCGTTAGAAGAATTCTTTACTATCGCTCACGATTATTTTAAAATATAAAAAAATATATCTTCGTTATAAAATGAATATAAAGAATGAACTTTTAGAACAAATCGTAAAAAATACGGGACACAAAACATCGTTTCAAATTATAGTAAGCGACAGCAAAACGCGCTTTAGAACGAGGTTTAATCCTCCCATTCAGCTGGAAAAGGATAAAGTGTACGAAATAGCTTTAGTAAACCTCGAAACTTATTACTCTTTTCCGAATATCGATAAAACGAACAACGTATTCATTTATTCTCCGGACGACGCTAATTCGTGGATTAAAATCCGAATACCCGAGGGAAGTTACGATCTCGTTGACATTAATGATACCATTCACCAGGAAATGAGAAAAAAGGGACATTACGACGAAATTAATGAAGGGTACTATATTAACATTTCCGCGAACACCAATACCCTAAGGTCCGTTCTTACTTTGGAAAACGGTTATCAAGTAGATTTTAATCAACCGGGCTCCATCGCTAAAGTATTAGGATTTACTAACGCTAAATATGTACGAGGATTTCACGAGTCGGAGAATGTAGTGAACATTCTTAGTATAAATAGTTTGCTCGTTAGCGTGGATATTATTTCGGGGAGTTACCTTAATGGTACCACGAGAAACGTTATTTATTCTTTTTTCCCGGATGTAGCGCCCGGATATAAGATAATAGAGTCGCCAGTTAATTTAGTATACCTACCGATAACGTTAGACGAAATACATAACCTAGAGGTAAGTATTACGGATCAAGACGGTAATTTACTAAATCTTAGAGGCGAAAATTTAACGATTAGATTTCATTAGAGAAGCGAGATGATTCTCATACTCGTTGGGATAAATAAAAAAATATATATAATAAAATGGGGAGTTCGTATAATACTAATGTCAGAGTAAATATATCCGAAGGGCAAAAGCAAAAGCTTCAACGCGCCGTTAATGCCGGCTGCCCAGTAAGTATTCGTTTAGGTCACGAAGATTTACGAAGTAATCACGTTTTAGCATTAACCGATTCGCAAGCGAGAAAAATGGCTAAAGCCTATGAGGAAGGTAATGGTATAACGATTAAAATGTCCGCGAGACAACGTAAATATAACACGCAAGTAGAGGGAGGTTTTCTCGGTACGATAGCCAAGATAGGCGCTAGAGCTCTACCGTTCATCGCGAAAAACGTTTTAAAACCATTAGGTCTCGGTGCTCTTGGTGAATTAGGTTCAAAGGCTGTAAAAGGAATATTTGGGTCGGGTCTTTATCTTAAAAAAGGAGGATGCGTTTGTCAAGTTGAAACCGATGGATCTGGAGTATACTTAAAACCGTACAAAGGTAAAGGTTTGGGGTCTGTCGGTGATGTTTTGTATTTAAAGCAAGGAGGGAAGATTTATGACGGAAGAGGATTTTTAACAGATATCCCTATCATAGGCCCTATCTTACCAGCTATATTTTAAATATTATTTACAAAAAAATAAAAATAGATATTCACAAATTCGGTATAAAACCTACGTATATCTTCTCTCAACATAAAACCATATTTTGGAAACCTCATTTACGAGGAGTCAGATATCCACCCTTAAAGCAGGATGCTCTAAAATGGAAAATATACTCGCAAGTAACTATCAAGATTCCTCCTAATGATGGGATGAGAGTTTCGCTAGGATTCGGTTATATAACTACACGGGGAGTTGTAATGATATCCGTTAGTAATAAATGGAAAGATAGTTTAACCATTCTTAATGGAAGGCATCTCGATAATGGGGCTGATGATATCCTTGTCTACATTTATAATTTCTCGCGGCAACCGATCGAAATACCTGAGGGTGAGTTATTCTGTTATCTTTGCTACCGAGCGTAAGGACCTTGTGAAGTTGCCATAAGAAATTATCATTTAATAAAAAAATGCTAGATACGGATCAAGAACACCCCTCTAAAAAAATCTATCCTCCCTTACACACATCCAATCCAAGCGCTCCACCACTGGAAGACGGAGGTCATTCCTTCCCAGGCGACACCGGGCACTCTTACCGTTTACAAAAAATATCCGAAGTACGAGAGTATCTCGAGAAGGAAATTTGGGAAAGAGAAGCCTTGGCTAAAAAATATTTTAGAGCCGCGAGAATCGTTGACAACGTTGACACGGTTTTGATCACGGTAACCATGGCTTCGGGAGTAGGTGGAATCGGTTTACTATCTACCGTCGTAGCTATTCCAGCCGTAATAGCGTTAGAAGTACCAGCCGCGGCAACCGGGCGTCTTTCGTTATTAGGTAAATACACCGTAAGAAATACGAGAACTAAGGCGGAAAAACATCAAAAGATTCGAATGATAGCCGATGCTAAGCTCGATACGATCGCTTCGCATATATCGAAGGCTTTAATCGACAATTATATATCGGACGAAGAGTTTAAATTTATCATGGAAGAACAAGAGAAGTATAAGGAAATGAAGAATGAGATAAGAACGAAAATTAAGAAGAAGATAACTACCGAAAACGAAGAAAGTTTAATCGAGAGAGGGAGGCAAGAAGCGCGCGAGTCCTTTCGGATATCCTTTCGGAGGTTGGTTGAGAAGAATAGTACCACGTCCTAGACACCCTCCTGCCGGTCGACGGAAAATAAATTTTTCGTGCAACTTTAGTTACGAATCGAGTTAAGAACTGCGTTAAGAACTGCGTTAAAAACTGCGTTAAAAACATACGTTATAAACATACGTTAAAAACTGCGTTAAGAACTACGTTAAGAACTACGTTAAAAAATTATGTTAGTAATATAAAAAATGTCTTTTTTAAAAATCGCTGATCCCGCAAAAAGGGACTTAATCGTAAAAGAGTATCTCGAAACGAGAAAGAATATTCGGGATAATCTATTAGCGGAGAGAACGGGTGAACAGCAACTTCAAACGGATCTTTCGAAGTTTTTTAGACCTATAACGGAAACGCAGAAAGCTGCAACGAGGGAGATTACGGAAGGGCTTAAACCTATTAAAGAGGGTATCGAGCAGTTACCTAAAGAAATTACGTTTCCGGCCTTTCCTTCTATCAAACCATCAGAAGATACACAATTTATTGGACCAATAGCGGAACACTATTTAAAAAGGATTGCTACTCAGTCTGGAGCTGATAAAACGTACGGAATATATGTCAAAGAGGGTATTTTTCATATCGGCAGCAAACCAATTGTTATTATAGATGACAATATTATTGTTGGGGATGAAGAATATGAAGGTACCCCCAGTCTATGGGAGTTAATCATGTCTAAGAACCCGGATGATAATATTTATACGAATGAGGATTACGACAATTACGCGAGATTGCTGTTAAAAACCAACACTATTCATCGTAATAACGACCCGAAAAGTCAATATCCCAAAAGCAGTAGAGGGCGAAAGTGGAATAGGATAGTCAGAACCATTTGGAATAATAGAGATTATTACGAGGGAAAGGGTATCGTTTTTATGCCGTCCGATCCTAACGCGTTACTAGAAAGACTAGACCTGTTGTTGGCGAATAAAAAGGCGGGTAACACGGGAGTATCCAGGAACGAGCTTGTAGGTATTTGCGACGAATTAAAAAGGCAAGGCGTTTTAAATTCGAACGCTTATAAAAAATTAATGTCTATATTATAAAATATGATTACGTTTAAAAAACGCGGATTTAAAAGAAGCTATTCGTACGGTGGTTCCGGAATCGGAATCTTCGATACTTTAACTGAGTATTTAGGGAGGCTTTTTACGAGTAGAGCGGCTAAAAAACTCATGAGTTCTGTCCTCGATGTGGGAAAGAGTGTAGCTAAGGAAGGTGCGAAGAAAGCTTTAGAGGCTGGGAAAAGCAAAGTTATGGACGTAGGGAAAAAATTGGTTACGAAAGCTTTGACACCGAAATCGAAGAAAATTTTACATCGTCTGGGATATGATGCAGTCCCTGAGGACACCCGAGTCAAAACGAAAAACGTTAGTACATTAATAGATGGAAGCGCTATCGCTATTCAAGATTTAGTTAAAAAATTAAACGGTGGTGCGGGTATTAAAGTAGTATGATTTTAAATTTAAGTGAGGCATTTTTGATCTAAGAGATTGTGAAATCCTTGAAACGAATGAAACGAAATACGGTTATAAAAAATCTGTTGTCAAGTTATCTCCCGAAAAAGTAACCAAGATGAAAGAGATTGAGGAAAAGGTAAATAATCGTTTAGAAAAGTGGGGTATACCCCGAGTAACGTTGGTATACGGTAACAAAGTTTATCCTAAAACTGAAGTAGGTACCGTGTGTATCATTAGACTTAAAGGTGTGTATGTTAATGCCCAAAATAAGTCTTTCCCCCAGCTTTGGATCTGCTAACGCAATTATAATTTTTATTTTAAAAAATTATAATTGTAATTATAAAATATGGAGATTTTAAATATCACCGATCCAATTTTAAAAGACGATAGTATCGTTGAGTATGAACACTTTGAGTACCTACCAATCACCGGTACAAACCTCAACAACTCGGGAGGATAAATTAGGATTAACATCGAGACCCAAGATATTTTTACGCATCCTAACGAGAGTTATTTGCTTATTATAGGCGAATTAGTAAGAAGTGATACTGGAGCGGTTTACGATGCTAACACTAATATTTCTTTAACAAACAATGGTCTGGTGTATCTTTTAAAGAATATTAAGTATCAACTTTCGGGTATGGAGATCGAATCCTTATTATATCCTGGTCAGGCTACTACGATGCTCGGGCTGTTAAAATATCCGGATGATTTTTCTAAATCGCAGGGGTTAAACCAATGTTGGTATAAGGACACCAACACCACCGCAGGTTCTGATCCCGCTGATCCCGCTACCTTTAACGCTGGTTTTACCGTGAGAAGAAATTATATTATTAACGATCTTCTTCCGAGAGGTACCTTTAGTTTCAGAGTTCCGTTAAAACATATATTCGGTTTTTGCGACGATTATGATAAGATATTGTACGGCATGAAGCAAACTCTCACATTAACGAGAAACGACGATAACGACGCAGTCTTTAAAGCTGGTGCTGTTGGTGGTGTTGCTGCTCCCGTTGATGGTAGAATTAATTTACTTAAAATATCTTGGTTTATACCGCACGTTCTACCCGAAGATGGAGAGAAGATGGCACCTTATAAAATTATCGAGAAAAAAGAAAAAGTACCGGTCGGATATAGAATGCGGCAATGCGACTCTGTCGCGGTTCCTCAGTCAACCTCGTTTACCTGGAGACTTTCCGTTAAATCGTCACCCGAAGTACCGCGTTTTATTATCGTCGGTTTTCAAACCGATAAAACTGGTAATCAAGAACGAAATCCGGCCATATTTAATCATGCAAACGTTAATAATATGTACGTCACGTTAAATTCTACTAGATATCCTTTGACTGACTATAATATTTCGTTCGTTGCGAACCAATTTAGTAGAGTGTATGGTGATGCCGCTTTATTTAGATCTAAGTTTTATAACATGGACGAATTGGTATCGAATCCTAACATTACCCCCTCGGATATAAAGCCCTTTATCCTTTGTTTTTATTCGACGTTTCCAAACAGAGCGAAAGATTAAAATACTCGGTCACCGATATCCAAATCAAAGCAAAGTTTACCGAAAATCCTCCCGCGAACACGGAGGCATACGCCGTTATTATTTGCGATAGATTAATTAACTTCCAGTCTGACGGAAATAAAATGAGTGTAGTGTATTAAAAAATGAAATAAGTTAAGTTAAGCAAATAGATCTAATATAAAAACAAAATGATACTGGTCGAGGATTTAAAAACAATTCTTAAAGAAAATAATATAATTTTCTACTCCTACTGGAGTAAAGATCGTTTAATCGAGTTGACGAAAAAACTCGGATTGTACGATGAGGTATCTAATAGAAAAAGAAGCAGAGTCCCTAAAGAAAGAAGTACAGACCCTAAGTATGATAGATTAAAAAATATTTTGAAAAATCCTAAGAAAGTTAGTATAGAGGATATTGAAACCGGCGAAATAAAAACCTTTCCATCGCTTTATAGCACGAGTAAATTTTTTGATTGCAGCGCGCAAACGGTTAATAACTTTAATGGGAAAATTTGGAAAAATAAATATAAGGTTACGATTCTAACGGATTGAATTTAATCTTGAATAAAAAATATTTTAATTTAAAGAAATAAGTATTATAATTAAAAATGAATAATTATAATACTTATACGGTTAGGGGTTTAAAACATTTAGCTAGGTTTAAAGGAATTCGAGGATACTCTAGACTTAAAAGAGCCGAATTAATCGACCGTCTAGGAAATCCTCCGTCTATTAGTCTAACCGATCAATTCCGAGGTCAAACAATAAAAGACTTAAAACGGGAATCTAGGTCTTTAGGAATTCGAGGATACTCTAGACTTAAAAGAGCCGAATTAATCGACCGTCTAGAAAATCCTCCACCTATTAGTCTAGCCGATCAATTCCGAGGACAAACAGTAAAAGACTTAAAACGGGAATCTAAGTCTTTAGGAATTCGAGGATACTCTAGACTTAAAAGAGCCGAATTAATCGACCTTCTAAGTAATCGGAGAGCGCCGTTATTAGATTATGATATTAGTACTCACGGAGCCTCGGTAATGCAATCCACGCCTTACAGACCACCGCCAGCAGAATTCCCCACACCAACATTAGTTACAAACGCGACTGATGAGCTGATAAAATATTTAGATAGCATTAAGGAAATTCCGAGAAATATAACGCCTAAGATAGAAGCTTTAAAAAGAAAAATAAATAGGTTATATAAGGATAGGGATAAGGATGAAATAGAGATTGAAGAAGGACCGTCCGCATTCGGCGGATTTACCAGACAATATCTTATAAAAGCTAAAAGCTCTTATACACCGGCTAGTTTCCTCGATTTGGCTGAATATAAATTAACCGGTGTTATGAGAAATAATCGGCAAACAAAAATTAAAATTATTATGATGTGTATGATGAAACACTCTAAAACGAAAGAATTAAAACCTATGAATTTTGGTCCTAATTATCCAATCGTTAATTTAGAGGGAGATGATGCGAATGAAATATACGAGGATATGGCGAGTGACATATTAAGTAAAATTGCTGAAAAGGAGATGCAAGAGGAATATTGGAGAGTTATTTACGTAATCGATTTAAGATTGCACACAGTAACGTTTAACCAAATAAGAGGTAGTTCTTGGCTACCAACTCCTCCTAAAATAGCGAGTACAAAAAGCGTTATTAATCCGAAAAATATAAATGATGATAAGTGTTTCGCGTATTGTATTTTTATAGCTTTGAACCCGACGGATAATAATCCTGAAAGAATTGGTAGACTAGAACCATTATTAAACGATATAAACATGGAAGGGATTAATTACCCCGTTTCCATTCAGGATAGAATTAAATTTGAGAAACGAAATCCTTCGATATCCGTATCGATATTCGTGTATAGCGATTCCGTTGGTGTCTACCCGCTTAGTATAAGTAAAGAAGTTAATAAGGGACAAAGAGAACATCACGTTAATCTTTTACTCCTTGAGAAGGATGGTAAAAAACATTATTGTTTAATTAAAAATATGAGTAGATTGTTATCTAAACAAATATCCGATCATAACGGTGAAATTTATATTTGCGAAAGATGTTTAAATCATTTCACGAAAGAAGAAACTTTAAATAAACATTTAGAGTATTGCGGTGAAAAAGATGCTTGTAGAATAGACTTACCCGAAAAGGGCAGCACGATATCTTTTAAGCATTTCCATAAACAACAGAGACACCCATTTACGATTTACGCGGATATGGAGTCTACATTAGAAAAGAAAAACGAAAAGAAAGGTAACTGTACGAGAGTAATTAATGAGCATAACATTTCAGGGTATTGTTTTTACGTTAAATCGCTTTACGAAGATGTTTTCCCTTCGAGAATTTTTCAATATTCCGGTGAAAATGCGTCTAAGAAATTCGTGAGGGATTTAGAAGATGTTATAAGGGAAATAGATAGTATACCCACGAGGGAAATGATTTTTAGACTCGAGGATAAAAGGGAGTTTGATACAATGAGTGTAATATAAAATATAGAAGACCTACTTCTACTCCCGTATTCTTTCATAATTTTAGTAAGTACGACGCTCATTTATTTTTAAAAGATTTAATGAGTACACCGGTTGAGACGAGTTGTATACCAACAAACAAGGAAACGTACATAAGCGTGTCTAAAAAGGTGCCGATAGAATACGACACGAAGAAAACTAAAAAGGTGGCAAAGAAAACTAAAAAGGTGTCGATAGAAAACGAGGCGAAGAAAACTAAAACGCATGAGATTAGATTCCTCGATAGTTTAAGATTTTTAGGTAAAAGTTTAGACGAATTAGCTAGCACTCTAGCTAAGGAAGAAAAGATTAATCTCGCGAAATATTTCGAGGGAGAAATGCTCGAATTGGTCTCTCAAAAGGGTATATTTCCGTACGAATGGTTCGATAGCCTCAGTAAATTAGAGGAAACGAGATTACCCGAGCGAAGAGAATTTTACTCGAAGCTTAGATGTAGTGGAATTAAAAAGTAGGATTATAAACACGCGCAAAAAGTATGGAAAACATTCGGGATGAAAACTTTTAAAGATTATCACGACTTATGTAATAAGACTGACGTTCTACTGTTGGCGGATGTCTTCGAAAATTTCAGGAATGTTTGCTTCGATAATTACGGATTAGATCCATCTGGGTTTTATACAGCGCCTGGATTAGCTTGGGAGGCGATGTTAAAAACTACTAAGATAAAATTAGAATTATTATCGGACCCTGACATGATTTTATTTATCGAGAACGGAATAAGAGGTGGAGTCTCAACTATTTTTAAACGACACGCGAAAGCGAATAATAAATATATGGGTGAAAAATACAATCCGAAAGAACCCTCGAAATTTATTACTTATTTGGACGCGAATAATCTCTATGGTTATACGATGTGTCAAAAACTTCCCACCGGTAATTTTAAATGGATGGACGATTTAGAAAATTGGCGAAGTCAGCCTTGTATATTGGAGGTTGATTTAGAATATCCTACAGAATTACACGATTGGCATAACGATTTCCCATTAGCTCCCGAAAGATTAAAGACTGGTAAAGTTGAGAAACTTATAACTAATTTACGCAATAAAGAGAGGTATATATTACATCGCGAAAATTTAAAGACATATTTAAGTAAAGGTCTAAAGCTTAAAAAGATTCATAGAGGGTTAACTTCCGATGAGAGCGAATGGTTAAAACCTTATATCGATAAAAATACTAACCTAAGAGCGAAAGCTAAATCCGTGTTTGAAAAGGATTACTTCAAACTTATGAACAATTCTGTATTTGTTAAGACTATGGAAAATATTAGGAATAGAGTAGATATAAGATTAGTTAGTACCAGGAAACAGGCGGAAAAATTAGCCGCTAAACCTAACTTCCACGATATAACCGTCCTCGATGAAAATTTATGTATAATTCAAATGAGAAAACCGCGTTTAATATTTAATAAACCTATTTACGCGGGAATGTGTATTTTAGATTTAAGTAAGACATTGATGTATGACTTTCATTATAATTATATTAAAAATAAATATGGTGAAAAAGCTAAACTTCTTTTCACCGATACGGATAGCTTAATGTATGAAATAGAAACGAATGATTTTTATAAAGATATTAGCGATGACGTTAAAGATACGAGCGATTATCCGTCCGATCATCCTTCGGGTATTCCCACGGGATTAAATAAGAAAGTTGTGGGTATGTTTAAAGATGAGGAGAGCGGTAAGATTATCGAAGAGTTTGTTGGACTCAGGTCTAAACTATACTCTTATAAAATGTGTGATGATGATGATGAGCGTGAGGAAAAGAAATGTAAGGGAATTAAAAGGCATGTGGTAGAAGCATTCATTAAACATGAACATTATAAAGAGTGTTTGTTCGAAAATAAGTCACAATTAAGGAGAATGACGGTTTTTAGGAGTCATAATCACGAGTTGTATACCGAAGAGGTTAATAAAATCGCTTTGAGCGGTAACGATGATAAACGCTATATCCTGGAGAACAATATAGATACCTTAGCTTGGGGACACACTAAGATCCCAAACGAGCCGAACGAAGTCGGTGAGACAAGTTGGGTCCCTCAGATACCTAATACGTGATGCGATGTGTCATTGGATGTCTAAACATTTATCGGGTCCCTCAACCCCCACGCCTTAGCTTATGTCAGTTGGATGCCTAGATTGAAAAGTTTTAGATGCCTTAATGCCTGGATGCCTTGATGCCTTAACAACAGTATGGATGCCTTGATGTGCCTTGATGCCTTAGCAGTATGATGCATGGATTGGAAAGTTTTAGATGCCTTGGATACCTGGATGCCTTGGATGCCTTGGATGCTTGATGTGTGTGGATGTATGAATGCCTTGGGTTCAGTTAAACTAGATTATGGCAAAGCCCGGTGAAGCCGCGCCCCGGCCAGGGAAAATTTGAATTTCGAGATTCATCTTAGAATTTGACCGACAACCAGAACCGGATCCAACCGAGGACCCAAACCGGATCCAACCGAGGACCGAAACCGGATTGAACTCGCTCGCGACCTAAAACCGGAACCGGATCTAACTGGGGGCCTAAACCGGATTGAACTCGCTCGAGAGGAGAGCGTCCTAGAAAATGACCCCGTCCTAAAAACCGCCCCGATTTTAGCCTTCCCCCAGAACTCTCATTTCCTATCTACTCGCGAACGTGCCATTGGCATGCTTAATGCTGGTATGACGATGAATGCTGTTGCTATGAATATTGGATGTTCTACTCGTGCTATTCGACACCTTAGGCAACGTTTTCAAGCAACAGGGCGTACGGAAGATCGACCACGTAGTGGACGTCCTCGCGTCACGACGCGCGGCCAAGACCACTATATTCGGAACACCCACCTGCGCAATCGCTTCCAAACTGCCACAGCCACTGCTGCCAACAGCCCTGGTACAAATAACAACCGTATATATGCCCAAACTGTGTGCAATCGCTTGTGCGAGGGTGGGCTACGTGCACGTCGTCCATACGTTGGTTGTATTTTGACGCGACGTCACCGCGTAAATCGTGTTAATTGGGCACGTACACACCAACGCTGGCTTAAACAACAATGGAATAGCGTTCTTTTCTCTGACGAGTCCAGGTTTTCCATTCATCGAGGTGATGGCAGGGTTCGAGTATACCGTAGGAGAAATGAATGTTATGCCGCCTGTTGCGTACTTGAACGAGATCGTTTTGGGGGTGGGGGTTCTGTCTTGGTCTGGGCGGGCGTTGCACATGGCTTTCGCACTAATCTCGTCGTTATCGAAGGGAATTTGAATGCCCAACGCTACAGAGATGAAATTCTTGCGAGGCACGTTATCCCACTGTTTCAAAATAATGCCAATATCACTCTTTTTCAGCATGATAATGCCACAAGCCATACAGCTAGGGACAATGTGAATTTCCTCAGGGCGAATAACATTGCATTTATTAATGACTGGCCTGCCAAAAGCCCCGATCTGAATCCCATTGAACACCTTTGGGATAATTTGGACCAGCGTGTTAGACGTCGCCCTATTCCACCGTCAAACGTCATTCAGCTAAGACAAGCCTTAATTCAGGAATGGAACAACATTCCACAAGCCGAAATCAATACACTTATCCGTTCTATGCGCCAACGATGCCAGGCAGTCCTTCATGCTGAAGGCGGTCATACCCGGTATTAATTTGTGATTTTGGTGAGCGACCCCTTCCGCATTTTAACTACCATTTCACTACTTTGGGATAAACCTCAGCAATAATTCTTTTTCACACAAAGTCGCAATAAAATACTCTTTCAATGCATATAAATCTAGTTTAATCCTGATTTTCATATTTGTGTATATCTGCACTTAAACACAGGGGAAGTTTCTTTTTTGGTTCAGTGTATAATCGGATACGGTGAACAACAAACGGAAGATAACCAAGACGTGTTTGGAATATCATCCTTCTTCGACGACAAGCGAGATTTGAAGTTTCCGTGGTGATGGATATGAAACATGTTACTTTATTGGACACCTATTTTGACTTTATTTACAGTAGAGAAATGAAAAGGGTGTTGTTTGACTTGCGTAAAGTAAAATGCAACGGCTGTGTGAACGGTTATCTGTCACAACGTGATCACTCGTGTTTAATGCTAACCACACAACAACAATTAGTGCTTTATTGGGATGACATGTTAGAACGAATAACAGAAACTGACATCATAGTGAAATGGCATGAAACTGTACTTGCCATAGATCATATACCAAGCACACTGATTGACATGTACAAACTAAAATTGAACTGCCGCGATTGGAGAGAGACTATGAAAACGGAAAAATGGAAAACTCGTTTAATTTGCATGATTGTTAACATTGAGAAATTGGAACAAAGGCTATTTCACGATAGTGATTGATAAGTTTTTGTACTTTCATGTTTCTATATAGCTCCATCTGTTGCATGCACTGTATACTGTTATAGTATGTTGTATCCTTGGTATTGTATACACAAAATAAATTGTATCTAAAATGAATAAAACTGTTTGAGTGACTATATACCCCGTCCCCAATCCAAAGATTTTATTTAAAGCATAAACAGGCTGATTGTTTGGCATTTTGAAACTGTATTTTAAGAAACATGGAGAGCATAGTTAAGCTACAAACTGCTGCAACAGCACAAATCATTGGTAAGTGAGTTTAAGTACGCTCTACCAAAATGTTGTAAACAGCGTGTCCTTGTTTTAATTTTCTCTCTCTCTTTTATATAGGACCAACGAACTCGGGGAAGTCACAATTGCTGTTCGAGATACATGCAGATGGCATGTTTATATCACGCATTCAGAAGATTTACTTTTGCTATGGCGTCGACCAACCATTATACGACCAAATGAAAAGGGAGATACCAAATATAACGTTTCACGAAGGTTTACCATCGAGACACGACCTCTAAACGTGGCATTCCGAGGAACCGGGTCATAAATTGTTGATTTTCGACGATCTCATTATGGAAGCGAGTATCAGTAAAGAGATGGTCAATATTTATCGTAAATATGCGCACCATTATAATTTTGTTTGCATTCTCGTATCCCAAAACGCATTCAGTCCTGGCAAAGAATATCGCACTATAAGTCTAAATACTACAGTGGCACAAAAGTGACATGGAAGATATATTTTATACTACGTGCGCACGCAGTAGCTAATACGTGCGCACATATTAGTTATTACGTGCGCACGCAGTAGCTAATACGTGCGCACGTAATAACTAATACATGCGCACGCAGTAGTATTACTTGCGCACACAGTAGCTAATACGTGCGCACGTAATAACTAATACATGTGCACGCAGTAGCTAATACGTGCGCACGTATTACATATTACGTGCGCACGTAAATAATCCACCAATCAGAATCATGAACGGAAGCCATTGTTTCAAGATGGAAGTGGAAGATAGACATTTATTGATTCGTGATAAACTGATTGGTCGATTATTACATGCACACGTAATAGTTATTACGTGCGCACGTATTAGTTGATACGTGCGCAAGTATTAGCTACTGCGTGCGCACGTACTAGCTACTGCGTGTGCACGTAATAACTATTACGTGCGCATGTATTAGCTAATACGTGCGCACGCAATAGTATTACGTGCGCACGTATTAGTTATTACGTGCGCACGTATTAGCTACTGCGTGCGCACGTATTAGTTATTACGTGCGCACGTATTAGCTACTGCGTGCGCACGTAGAATAAAATATATCTTCCATGTCACTTTTGTGCCACCGTAAAATACCCATTTATTCATTTTGTTTAAAAATCGACGAGATGAATCACAAATACAAACACTTGGACGAAACATATTTCCCAGAAATTTTAAATACTTCATGAACAGTTATGAGAAAGCGACCGAAAAATCATATGGATATTTGCTCGTCGATTTGTTCCCCCACTCAGATCCTAAATATAAATTGAGAACACAAATATTTCCACATCAGATCATGATAGTGTACTTACCTGAGAAGGAAGCATGGAAAACTTAAAGGAGAAACAAGGTGACTTTTTATGTCTTTCACTACTGACCTCTCTACCCCGGAGGATAGCTATGTTAAAAACGATACAAAAGTCGCAGTTAGAAGCAATCGTTCAGATTGTGTATAATGTGTTAATGGGTACAGAGATCTGCCAGACAAAGATAAAAAACGGTTGAAAAAACACAGGACAGTTATTCGACGATTTGTCAGCAAACGACTTTCACAGCGGGAGAGAAAACAAATTCTTATTAAATACTCGGAACAAATCTTGATATTGTTAAGTGCAGTAAAAGGAGAACTCGCATAAATCATGGCACGGGAAATGGTGCTTATTTCTAAATCAAAATACAAACATTTTCTGAAAAATTCAGTCAACAATCAGGAAAAATCGTCCGATGGATATTTGAATAATAAAAGAGTGGGGAGTCAAGACAATTTAGACAATCAAGTGCTGAGTTCAGAAAAAACAGAGTTTGAAAGAAAACCACCGGAGCAATCTCCAGTTTTACAAGAAGGGAAAGGTCCGGAAACGACAGCTAAACCGTCTTTTTTCGTCGAAAAACGCATGTCTGGAATGGCATTTATGTCTAAAGATAAAGCGAGGCGTCAGAAAAAGTCTCCAAATATTGTAAGAAACCAGTCTTCAAAGGTTGGTAAAAAGTCAAAAAAGTTTGAGTGGATTGATTATACGATTTAAAAGTATGCTTTGTATGTAATGTATAATTTGTATGCAGTCTTTAAAAAAAAAGCGTGTGGCATCGCTCGACTTGTAATGAAATCATGATCGTGAGAATTCATTTTTTGTTACTTTCCCACGGTTTGGGTGAAAATAACAACGTTCTCAAACATCTGCTAATATAATTGCGTTATGGTTCATTTTCTTTGATGCGCTTGATAAAAATACTTAAACTTATTTTACATCCGGTCGTTATCTGATTAAAATAGCTCTTTTTCAAATACCCTAGTGGTTTAATTAATGTTTGATTACAAAAACACGTGTTGTTGCACGTTTTATCTGATTTTATAATGAGACTTATGGGTAAGCCTAGACTCTTTGTCGCCATTGCAGCTGTTCTTATCTGATAATGTCGTCATGGAAGTAGTTCCGAAATTCTTTTATGTGTGTGATTTTACGAAAACGTTTACCGATTTAGCATTTTATGAGATGCTTATCTTAATTTCATTTGAAATGTTTCTCAACGGTTAAATGGAAGGAGACTGTACTTAAGGAAGGCAATCTTGTAGAATCAACTCACTGTGAAAAATGTTTGCATACTTGAGTGGAAGGCTCAAAATGGTGATTAAAACCGAGTCGTGTCTACCAAAAAAGTTATAACGATTTGATAAGGACATGGTAAAGTTTTAGACAGCCAGTTAAGTGCCGTGTGACAAAAAAAAAAAAAAAAAAAAAAAAAATCGAAATAGTGATTTAATCGAAACATTGGAAAAATTTTATAAAGGAATTACACACCGCCTTACGAAAGTCCATAGTGAATATATTAGTGCGTGTTTATATCGATAGATTTAACGTTTGTATTTGTTTTTCTGGATATTATTGGTTAACGTGAGTACTTTTCCCCATTCGTTGTAGTAAAACATAATGGCAGAGCCAGGGAAAGAAGAACACTATCTAAAGGACAAAGACGAGCAGTTTGAAATTTGTTTCAAAAAGTTTAAAACGATAAAACTTCTTAGACAATATATGCAGATACATCAACGAACGCATAAGTGTAAATATTGTGGAAACTTGTTTAGTTTTGTCTCCAACTTGAGAAGACACGAAAAAGAAGTTCACAAAATACATCATTCAGTTCCATCGCAAACAAAATTCTTGTGTAACACATGTGAAAGGTCATTTGACAAGAAATGCCAACTCTCCCTTCATATAAGCACTGCCCATCGAATCAATCCGACACAATCATCCAATTCATTCATTTTTCGCTAGTGCCAGGGATGAAATTAGAAACTACCTTAGATTGCGAGCTCAAACACTTGGAGGAATTAAATGGAACATGTGTGTCCAAATTGAAATGCAAAGAGATGACGGGCATGAAATGACTACCTCAACCCCTTATTTTCGGAGTAGAACCTACCGATTTTTACTCCACGAAGACGTGCAAGAGCATGATTTGAATGAAGCTTTTCAAAAAATGTTTGCTGCATTAGAGAAGTATCAAAGAGAGGGTTCAAATTGGTTCGTTAAGAAAATAATCAAACTTGAGATCCATACGGTGCTGTATAGACCAATTTCTGGTTCAATATATATCCCATTACCAGAGACACTCTTGCGCAAAAAATGACAACAAGTGTTTTCTTTATTGTATATTGGCATCGATTTACCCACAACAGAACTTCCCAGAACACCAAGAACCATATGAAATCTATGAAAATGAACTAGTGATGACTGGAATATCATACCCAGTGACGATAGCAGATATTTCGAAATTTGAAAAGCACAATGTAAGCATTTCCGTCAATGTTTTTGGCTTCGATGATGGAACGATTTTACCGTTGCGGGTAACAAACTGCAGTGACTGACTTCATCACATAAATTTACTTTGGTTGAAATCAACATACACGTCACACTACTGCTTAATTACTGAGCTAAATCGCTTTCTTTCTCGAATCAAAACGTGTAAGAATAACACGTTTTTTTGCCCTTGCTGTTTACACGGTTTTATCAGAGAAGACCTATTAGAAAACCATAAAGAATACTGTGCCCTCCATGGACCACAAAAGGTGATTTTGCCCGAGGACGATGCTATTCTCAAATTCAAAGAGTATGAAAAAACGTTAAAAGTTCCTTTTGTCATCTATGCCGATTTTGAAACGCTGAATTTAAATCTTCAAACGTGCCTGCCAAATCCAGAATGTGCATCGACCACTCCTACCACAAAATTAGAAGTATGTGGGTATGCGTATAAAGTTGTTTCTGAAGATTCGCGGTATAAAAAACCCACAGTTGTCTATCGAGGTCCAAATGCCGCCAGTAAACTCATAGAGAATTTGGTGGAAGAGCAAAGACAAATTCAAGAGATTTTGTCGCACATTGAACCCTTGCCCGAACACAAAGGATTTATTGATAACGCACAATACTGCTGTCTCTGCAAGAAGAAATTTTCTTTGTATGATAGGACTTATAAAAAGATAGTAGTGCACCACAATCATCTTACGGGTGCAATCATAGGTGCCGCATGTAACAACTGTAACCTTCAGTGTAAACAATCCAAATTCACGTGCGTTATGTTTCATAATTTACACAATTTTTATGCACACATCCTTTGTGAAAGTTTAGGGGAATTTAAAGATTTTAGATTGAATTGCATCCCTCAAACTTCTGAACGATATGTGAGCTTCTGTCTTGGAAACCATAGGTTTTTGGACAGTTTTCAATTCTTACCGAGTGCACTGGAAACGTTAGTAAATAATCTCAAGCAAGAGGGTATCGATGCCTTCCCACACCTACTCTCAGAATTTGAAGACAGGGGATATGCTGAGTTGCTCATACGTAAAGGTGTCTATCAATATGACTACATGGACTCCTTTCATCGATTCGACGAGAAAGAATTACTCCCGCTAGATGAATTTTTTTCCTCCATTAAGAAAGAATGTTTTTCGGATGAAGATTATGCCCTTGCACAAAGAGTTTTTGAACAATTCAACATGTCATCATTAGGAGATTATCACGATTTATACGTGAAAACGGATGTATTGTTATTGGCTGACGTGTTTGAGTCCTTCAGAAAAGTATGTCTCAGACAGTATTAGTTGGATCCCAGTCACTTTTATACATCCCCAGGTTTATCGTGGGCCAGTTTACTCAAAATCACTTACACATATTGATAAGTTACTGATGATAGAGGCCGGTTCGCGGGGTGGCCTTTCTCAAATTTCAAATCGTCATAAAAAGGTTAACAACCCCTATCTAGAAGATTATGATCCGTCTGAAACAACCTCTTATCTCATGTACTTGGATGCAAATAACCTCTATGGATGGGCTATGACGCAACCTCTTCCAGTTGGTGATTTTAAATTTTTAGACGATGTGCAAGGATTCAATGTCATGAGCATCAAAGAACATGGCGCAATCGGGTTTATTCTGGAGGTCTCTCTTCCAATATCCCGCAGAACTTCACGATTTGCATAACTGCCTACCTCTTGCACCAGAACAAAAAGTCATATTGAATGAGCAACTTTCACCTTATGCGCAACAGCTACTACGAAAACTACATGGTGTTGATGTTGATGATCCATTACCTGCACGAGGCAACGTAAAGAAATTGCTTGCCACTCTGGAGGATAAATCCCACTACATTCTGCATTACAGAAACTTACAGCTGTACATAAATCTTGGAATGAAAATTAAAGAAATCCATAGAGTTTTGCAGTTTCGACAGGAACCCTGGATGAAACCCCATATTGACTTCAACACCGAGATGAGAAAACGAGCAAAGTGCACTTTTGAAAAGGATTTCTATAAGCTCATGAATGTATCTGTATTTGGAAAGGTAAGTTTTTTTCTCTTAAAAAAAATTTTTTTTTGATGAATCACCTAAAATATTTCCTTCAAACTGAATATTTTCGTAACATTTAACGATTAGTTTTGTTTTTAAAGATTTGCTTTGATGAAAAAAAAAATCTGTTATTTTTGCTTGAAAACATATTTTTATCTTAACCCTGTGACTAATGACATTGATATTCATTCCAGACCCTTCAAAATGAGCGCAAATACAAAAACATTGAGTTGGTACATCTAGAAGAGATTACGAAAACTATCCGCAAAACCCACTTATAAAACCACCACCATATTCAATGAAAATTTAGTAGCAGTGGAACTTCTACGATCCCAAGTGAAGCTTTTTAAACCTAGCTACTGTGGTATGTGTATTCTCGGTACGTTTTTAATGAACCAAACATAGATATCTTATTATCGATCATATTTGAGTTTTGTATTAGTTATATTTGACATTATGCATTGTTTGCGGAAATTTTTCTGTGAAATTTAAAGAACCCCATTTTATATATTTCAGATTTGAGTAAATGTCTCATGTATGACTTCTGGTATGGTTACATAAGACAAAGGTATGGGAAAAAGGCTCAGCTTCAAATGACAGACACAGACAGCTTCCTTTTCCACTGCCAAACGGATGATGTTTACAAGAACATTCTAATTTCTATGGAATTATTTGACACAGCAGACTATCCCGTCGACCATATTCTTCATAGTGAACACAATAAATAATCTCTCGGCAAAATGAAGGACGAAGTTAATAGCAAACCCATTTCCGAGTTTGTTGGACTTAGGTCAAAAATGTATAGTTTTACGTGTAACAATAAAGAAGAAAAACGTGCTAAAGGCATTTCAAAAGTGGTTGTGAAAAAAGACCTCAGACATGAACATTACAAATCTACCTTGATTGAAGAAACCCATAAAGTGTCTTCCATGTCTTCTCTTAGAAGCCACCGATATGAACTTTTTTGTGAAAATATCAATAAAACTGGATTATCTTTTTTCTATGATAAACGGTTTCTCCTTAACTCAGTTGAAAGTTTGGCTTATGGGCATTATAAGATTCAAATTGGCAACATGGAGGAACATAGTCAGGAGCCGTCTGATCAAATGAGTGAAAATCCATTAGATGAACCAACGGATTTTTCTCCAGAAGAAGTCTCACCAATTCAAATGCTAGAAATAACACAAATTCAAGGTGAACCTTTGACATTCGAAAATCAGGTGTTTACCCCCATTGAACACCAAAGTTTCCATTTCGATAATTCCAAGATAACACCCTGTGAAAATAATTGTCTTTAATATATATATAAGTATCGTTGTAATACGTGCATTTAGTAAAGATGAATAAAAACACAATAAAACGTGTTGTTTTCACATTTATTTACACGCTTTTATATATACAAGGAGAAAGTGGAACACAGGTCTGATCATACATAACACCATTTGAAAAGCATTCTGGAAAAACTGATGCCACAATGTTTTCCACATATTCGTCATTCACATCCACACAGGTACTAAATGAACCAACAAACTCGTCCACTGATATTCCATTCAACCTTTCGTGCAAATATAAAATGCAATAAAGTCCACACACGGTTGAATGGTTGCTTTGAAGTTGTTTTTTGTTCATGTTCAAAGTCATTGCAATAAGTCCATATTGTTGATTCATTGGTTGGCGTGGTAGAGTATCTGATGCAAAAACACCAACGACATATTGTGACAGTACCGGATCACACTTGATACAACACTCTAGCTGCGATGTATTCATGCTTGTAAGACTAAGTCACGTTCTTTTGTAATTTCCAGGTACGCAGGCCCCTCTGAATATACGATACAGGTCATTGGCTCTATGAGAAAGCAAAAAAAAAAAAAAAAAAAATTTTAGAATTCTGTATAAAAGCAAATAATATATTTATAAGAAGACTAAACCATTTGGATAAAATTTACAAATGAGATGAACATGCAGGTTATACACCCCTCAGAAAGTGTAAAAGATACATTTTCTCACCTGAAAGTACTTTGCCAAACTGAACAGCTAACTGCGATTTCCCACTCTTTACCAGGGACAGGTACTCGCCGTGATGAGAAAAGTTCGGTTCTGATTGAAATACGAATAAGGTACTGCCACTGATAAAATGACTCTTGTCTATATCAAGACCTTCATTTCGTCTCCATTTATCTACACTCTGAATGAGATTGGTATAGGCCCTTGTTACAACACTTCTTTCTTTTGAAAAGTCCGTTTTACTCGAGGTACCACCCACTGGGAGTCCATCGTTGTACACGGTGATTTGCGTGATATTACACTGTTCAAAATTTAACGGATTTGTAGTATAGTCTCCATTTAAAGCTTTACTTTTTACAAATCCAATGATTATCGTTTCTGGCCGCTTTCCTTGAAACATGTTGTCCCAAATAAATGAACTCTTCCAGTGGCAATAGTCTGGACGCGGACTTCTTTTTTGGTGTATGGGTAAAGAGCATTTTGTTTCTCGAGAATCTGAGAGTGACCATAGATCACAGCGGGATTGACCTTGATCTTCCTCGCAATGACGTAAATGTCCTGTATAACAATTTTAAAATCCGTGGCAGCATCAGCCGCAAGCAATGCAAAACTCGCTGGATTTCTATAAAACTTGATTTTCACATCCACCTGATTTAAAAGGTAACGATCCAAATCGCACAAGTCGTGAAAAATAGGTCCTTGCAAGTCTAAACTTTTAGATTTAGCGATCCATTTGGCTCTTTCGAATAACCCGTTGTTGGTGCCAGAAGGGTCGGTCACTCTAGGACTATCTGCGTCATCCATTTTCCATCCTTGAGTCTGTAGTTGACTCGATAATGAATCCTGTCGGTATTTCAGAAGAGTCGGGATGTAGGCTTTATAGGAATTGTAATTGCAGGTGATTGTGGCTTTGTTTTGTAATGTCACTTCTACCGTAGAAAAAAAGCTTTGCAAAAACAAATTGGCTGGGCCCACTTTTTCTGCCCTAAAATCTGTTCCATCCGATTTTTCCACATTCAATTTCACGTAAATTTGTGAATTCTTGAGGTCTAGATAGTCCAACGAATTTTTTGCACTGATTCTGAATTCAAAAGGTCCATCCGATGACACTTGCGATATAGGTCGAATTTCTTCATCCCTGAATTCTTTGACACTGGTCTGTGTACTCGGTAAATCATACAAACTAAGTTCGGATACTAATCCTTCCTTAAACTGTTCCTCGTTAAATGTCGACATTATTTGATTTCAAAAATGTCACATTTGCTAGTAATCCTCTTCTTAGAATGTCCTTTCTTTTTATGAGAGGGTTGTTTATATGCACGCCCGTTTAATCCTGCACCACGCTGTCGTTTTCCAGCGACACGACGACGTTTAGTTTTGCGTACGGAAGTTAATCTCGACTTTCTTTTCCTAGCACGTCCAGAGGTCGACTGAAAAATGTTTTCAACTATCTTGGGGTTTATATTCTCTCTCTCTAATTCCGACTTCGCCTGTGCTGTAGTCTGTTCTGAGGGTATGACGGCTTTAATGGACAACTGCTTATCTTCCACTGGTTTTAATTGGTCAACCTTAATAACCCGCGGTTTCCTCCCAGCTCCTGACTGGTTTAAAGACGTTTTTCCAGTACTCACACGATCGAAGAAATCAGTCCACTTTTGTGGGTTTGGTACATAAAGTTTCATTATTACGACAAAAACGGGTACCGCCCCTAAACGTCGTAATAAAGAACGTTCTTCGCCTCCAGCGATGCTTTCTTTAAACAAGTCGAAATAAATATGCAACCCATCATCCGCTCTCGATTTCGTTTTCTCAGTTGCATGGAATTCAACCAAAGCCACTTTCCATATTCCGGGCAGATGCTGTGGATATTTCAACTGCACTCTAAAGTTTGTCACATCGTTATCCGTGAAAAAGGTATCACTCTCATTGCTTTGCACATAAATGTAACGGTCCATGTTTACTGTTTTCTGTTTCTTTAACGTCGTTGGCATCTATCCAACTATTAAATGTATCCGGAAAGCCCTGCCACTTTACAAAATACTGTAACTTTTTGTTTTTTCGTCGTCTGCGCAGTATTTTCTCTATGAACCAAGGACTGTTCTCGTCCTTATCCACGTTTTGCAATTCGTTTTATATTTTCGTCCTTTAAATCGTTCAGTCTGTACATAGGAATCCCTTGCTTGAGCAATCTTCTTGATACTCGAAACACTTCAGAAGTGTATTGTTCCTGATAAGCCCTACGAAATGGCGCTTTTGTAAAACTGATGTGCACAAAATCCCCCACTTTGAAGAATAAAACAGGTTTTGTTTTTACACTTGGTTGTTTTCTTCAATAGATAAATGCCCATATATCAGCTTTATTGACTTGATTTGGCGCTAAGTTGTTTAGACTTCGGTGAGGGGTGTTGTTGTAATTGGCAACTATATCATCCAAAACGTTGATGTAACGATAGGTACCATTGCGTCTCAGGTAACGATAAAGAGCCGTCTTGATTGTTCTTTGCACTCGTTCCACGTAATTGGCTTTGGGTGGATTTTGTGTGGTAAAAAAATAAATATCTTCCTCCTTCATCAACTTTTTAAACCAATGATTCACGAATTAGGACCCTTTGTCTGCCCTAATCTTTTGGGGTTTAACGTCTTTAATCATTGCTTTCATACCCTCCAAGACAGACTTTGCCGTCTTGTTTTTGAGAGGCTGCACGCGTAGTTTTCTACTCAAAATGTCAATCGAAAAAAGAAGATACCGCACTAATCATTTTCGTCGCTCAAATTCAAAACCAACAAAAGATCAATATCCCATTGCTCGTTAATGGTCGTTACCCTCACATTAGCTGTCTTAAAACGATGACGAACGGGTTTTTGAAAAGCATATGAGTCTTGATTGCTCAACCACTGAGAGATATAACTACGAGTAAACACTCCCGGTTACTTTTTCTGAAGCACTTTCAACAACTTCTCAGGTCCAGCGTATGCGGCTGGATGTTCCGGTTTGAAATAGTATTCCTTTAGTATAGCATCCTTATCCATGTTTTCATCACAGTGTAATGAAAAGATTTTGCCTTCAGTCCGTTAAATACCTGTTATTATCTAAACAACTAAAACGAAAAAAGTTCCAAAAGTCACGTGACTTCATCAAATGATAAAAAATAGTACAATTTGCATCGAGTAACGCCATCAAGGGATAAAAAGAGCAGAATTGGAGTCATGTGACTTTATCAAAGGATAAAAAAGCAGACTTGGCGCCGAGTGACGTCATCGAGGGATAAACCAGGCAGGAAGAGATGACTTTCAGGGGATATACTGGGTAGTGATAAAAAGGGCAGACTTGGGGCAGAGTGACGTCATTGAGGGATAAAGCGGGCAGGAAGTGACGTCATTGAAGGATTATTCCCCCAAAGCTTATCCCCTAGTCTTATCGCCCGAGGATAATTCACCCTTAGTACGTTTTAAGTCTTATCGTACGATAAACCGAGTACGATAATCCATCCTTATTTTATTACTACTGGAGTCCACTAGATGAAGCTTCATGCAAAATTTGGTTGCAGTATGCTTTATGGTAAGGAACCAGAAGGTTTTTACAAGTTTTCAGTCTATAAGCCCATGTAAAACGTGTGAGCTCTAGGCAGAGCTATAATTTTTTGAAGAACTTTGGTAGAGGTCTATTAAATGAAGCTGAGTGCATGATTTGGTAGCACTGGGCCCTATACACGGATAGGAAACTTCATATTCAGAGCCAATAGCTCTGACAATAAAATGTTGTGTTGGTCTTCCGTCTCCGAAAATGTCGACACAAATGAAAAACAGGCAAGCTCGTCATTCTTTGTACTTATGTTTTCTTATATCTTTGAATTTTGAATAAAGGATGTCATGCAATGCTTTAGTCTTTCAACTTGTTTTCTACACCATAACAAGTTGTAGAATGTGTACAGTGTTGTCTGAATCATTTATACCGTGGGTTGACCGTAGCCGAAATAATACGTCAAGGACCTAATTTCAGACTAATATTGCCATTAAACTAGCAAATAAGAGAGAGTTTTGCTGTCCTAAAAGCGTGAATTATTGTCTTGAACTTTTCTGTTTGCTGCTGACAAAGAATTGATAACACAAAATTGACATAAATAAACAAAAGCTCCGATTATGTGGACTGCCTCTGAAAATGTGGACCGGCTCTGAATATCTTTATCGGCACCGATGGATTAGGGCTTCCTTTCAAAAATTTAGACGTCGTTTACTTATTAAAGACACGTATATGCTCTATATTCCTGTTAATACCCTTCACTCCAAACGTTAAAGTATACATTTATTTGATGAAACGTGATCGAATTTCTGAAAATACAAAGAACTGATACTATCACAATTGAAAGGTGTTTTCTAACATTATTCTGTCTAAATTTTGAATATACTGTTGTGTGTGTTTTTTCATTGGCCGAATAGTCTACATGTTAAAATTTGTAATGCTTACGTCGTATGTGCAGTTCACACATAAACAGACATTATGAAAAAACAGTGGCATCTTCAGAACGCTATTTGGTCTTCAAATAGTCATTCACCCAAAGTGGCAAATGTACCGATCGTTGCAGAAATATCAAATAAAAAATTGAGTCGTCATGGAAAATTTTACTTTTTGCGAGACAAAATATTGCTCAACTACACATGCATACTACAGACGCCTTAATGCCGTGGGCGCGAATACTGTTCTTTGACAACTAAGAGAAGAAAAGAAAACGATACACAAAACACTGATTTGAATGGTCTACATACAAGAGCATATGTGTTATGCAGTTGATTATGCATTCATCAACATAATTGTTTATACTTGATGAAATAACCTGTAAGGAGAGTATGTATAACAATTTATATCAAACTTAAGTTAGCACCATTGATTCGATCACTTTTTCATCATCCATCTGATTTTTTTTTTTTTTTTTTTTTTTTGTTCTCTAGCTCTCTTCCCTTTAGTGAATGAGAGTGAGTGGGTGGATCGGTGGGTGGGTGCTGGTGTGGGTGGGGGTTTTGAGTGAGTTATCACCTGTAATGTAAGGGAAACAGGCTGATGTGGTAAAACTGAAACATAATGTTAGGTAATAGTTTTATTTTTAGGCATAAATTACAACAACAATAATAAACACACGATTTTTGTGCTTCGTTGTCTTCTTTACGATCTCTGGGACGTGCCGTGAATTTGTGATTTGGACCTCAAATCAATCAATAATAGTTTGCCATATGTCATACCAAGAATGGAAAGAATTAATAAGGGTGCGTTTTTGAGGTCAAAATTACAAATTCACACACTGAAGCATCAAAATTGTTTGTGTGTGTTTTCTTTCCTCTCTTTTTGATTTGGTATTTTTGCCTAAACATAAAACTGTTACCTAAAATGTTGAAGGGCCTGACATTATGTTTTACTTTTACCACATCGGCCTATTCCTTTCATATAATAGGTAATAACTCACTCACTTACTCCCACCCACCCCAGCTCCCACTAACCTATCCACCCACTGATCCAAGAGAAGAGAGCTAGAGAACAAAAAAAAATGGACAATAATCTAATGACTGAATGAATGCTTGAACGCATGAATGAACAAACGAAGGAACGAACGAACAAAGGAAAGAACGAACAAATGAATGAATGGTCTTTACTTAAGTTTATTATATTGTTATACATACTCTCCTTTCATGTTACATTATCAAGTGTATACAATTATGTTGATGAATGCATAATAAATTGCATAACATATGCTCTTGTATATAGACCATTCGAATATGTGCGGTGTGTTTTATTTTTTTCTCTTCTCTTACTTGTCCAAGAACAGTATTCATTCCCACGGTAAAAAGGCGTCTATAATATTAGGTAAATTTTGTCTTGCAAAAAGTAAAATTTTCCATGTCGACTCCAATTTTTATTTGATATCTCTGCAAGGATCGGTACATTTGCAATTTTCCGTGAATGACTATTTGAAAACCAAATAGCGTTCTGAAGATGCCACTGTTTTTTCATATCTGTTTGTGTGTGGATTGCACTTACGACGTAAGCATTACAAATTTTAACATGTAGACCATTCGGTTAATAAAAAAATACACATTAATATTTTCAAAATTTAGATAGACTAATGTTAGATGGCATCTTTCATTTGTGATAACAGTCCTTTGTATTTTCAAAAATTCGGTCACGTTTCATCAAACAAATGTATCCTTTTGGAGTGAAGGGTATTAATAGGAATACAGAACGTATACGTGTCTTAAATAAGTAAACGCATCTAAGTTTTTGAAAGAAAGCCCTAATCCATCGGTGCCGATAAATATAAGACAATAATTCACGCTTTAAGGGCAGCAAAACTCTCTCTTATTTGCTAGTTTAATGGCAATATTAGTCTGAAATTAGGTCCTTGACGTATTATTTCGGCTACCGTCAACCCACAGAACAAATGATTCAGACAACACTGTACACATTCTACAACTTTTTATGGTGTAGAAAACACGTTGAAAGACCAAAAGCATTGCATGACATTCTCCTTTTTTCAAAGACATAAGAACACAAAGAATGACGAACTTACCTGTTTTTTCATTTGTTTTTGAGCCGACATTTTCGGAAACGAAAGACCAACACAACATTTTATCGTCAGAGCCATTGGCTCTCAATATGAAGTTTCCTACCCGTGTATAATGGTTTCAGGACAAGAATATCTTCTAAAGAATTTCAATAGTTTTCGGTTTTGTTGACATGGCAATCAGAGTTTTCATTGGAATAAAATTCTTTGAAGAAATTTTGAGAGGGCCATGGCAGGATCTTTCAGTGAAGTTTCATCAAAACCGGATGGGCAGTGTCAGAGAAAATGTTTGAAATAAAAGTTAACACATGCTTGGGCGCACAGACACATACATGGACGCATGGACTGTTAGGTGGACGCATGAATAGACAGTCGCACGCCGGAATATGACATAAGGATGCTGGCCTGTTGAGCTGAAAGACTAAGATCACCGCATGCAGGTTGCCAACGCTCAGCTGCCGTGAAATTTCTCTGTCGAAAAATAGTGTAAAACTGTGTCAAAAATAATTTGATGGTTAGATGCCCGTGTTGTATCGGTTTTCCTTTTCATACTGAACAACTAGTCTGTGTGTGGTGTTGTACCTTCTTGCCAAACCCACATTTCATCTATCACTAGATACTTTAAAACAAAATGCTGGCATAAACTTTGCTTAAAGGGAAAAACTGCAAATATCGTTCCCTGTAACTGTTGCATTTTTCTCATCACTGTCTTCAAAGAAGAAAGGTCCAATTACATCACTCATACTCGAAGCACCCGAAACATTTGGCAAAGTGTCTACGCTATGAACCTAAGGCATCAATAGTTCCAGAAATGAGCCTAGATCACAAATCAGTTAACTGAAGGTGAATTGCATAAAGAGATGGAATGCACTGCGACTTCATCTTGAACATTTGATGTAAATCGATGAATGTTTTAAAAGGTGCTGACCGCCTTTATTGTTTAACGTTACCGTACAGATTGTACTTGTCATAGTACTGTATTCTTATACTTAATATTATGATATTAATTTCATTGTTTTACCTTTAAAACAATTCACCTTAGGTACATTTGAAAGTGTAACATATATTAGGAAACACCCTTAAATAACTTACTGTTTCATGTGCTGATGTTTATTTCCATCTTCATGCAGTTCACACATTTTGAAAGCATTAAGGGAAAGGGAACAATATTCTATAAAAAAAGTAATTCGATGTGTGAATCCCAAACTGTTCCATCAGAACTTTGGAAATGTTACAGAAAAGAAAAAAAAAACACTTCTGTGAAAAGCATTGTTAGATTATATTGTTTAGATATGAATTCAATTATATCTACATAAGATTGTCTAACAATGTTGTTCACAGAAATGAGGAGTTTCTTTTTCCCTCCGCTACAATTTTTTCTAAGACACAGATGAAATTGTTTTGAATTCACCCCTCGAATTGTTTTTTCCTTCTCAATGTTTTCTATATCATTTTATCACATATCATCTTTTGTTGTCAGTGTCACAGGTATGAGATAAAAAATTTTGAGAAAGCATTATATGACATTGTATTCCTGCAAATTCGGCAATCTGTGTTTTATACAAGTCATTTGACATATATCAAAAGTCTGTTTGATTATAATTCGGCTATTTTTCAAATTTCTGTCCAAATATCTGATCGGCCAGAAGCAGGAGCTCTAACACGAGAAAATTTGCTTCTGTACTGTACTTCTGTGGTGATGATGACGGGCTTCGGGAAGGGTGGGGCTGGTTCCCAATACCTATTGCAGACTGGTAGCCGTCCATATTGGAAGATCTTGGTAAAGAACTAATTGCACTATCTGGTGAACGAAAACTCTGTGAAGCTGGTGACATCCCATAGCAACTTCTGCTCATATTTGAGTATGATAAAGTATTTCTTGACTGTGTATTTGGTGAAGAAGAGACTGCCATTTGTCTGTCAGTTCCCTGTTTGACAGATGAAGCTGGGCTGGTGACTGTTTGTAAAAAGGCCGCCTACCAACAAAGACAGAATTGATACCCTGTAAGTAAAAGAATCCAAGTTAAAATTAAGTTCACTTTCTTCTATTACTAGTATTTCAGTGGCTTCTTACTTGTTTCTAAAACTTGATCCTATCCTATTTTTCAACAAGGTTAACCAAATTACGAGTTAAACAGTCAAATATATACGCTACACAAGCAGCTCAATGATTGATGCTATATGATGTTATATAATGCTTTTAAAACAGGGTCTATATGTTTAAATTGAAAATTCACATTTCACAATATTTAGGTAAGATATACCATTCTTTTTCATTTTTAAAACAAGTCACTCAGTTTCCACAAAAACCACTACAAACAACAACAACAACAACAAAAACATTGTATGCTGGTGCTAACACTCGGCTGTATTTGCCTGGTGTTGAGTTAAAATTACAAGTCAAAAATAGGGCATATCTGTGTCAAAAATACTTCGATGGTTACCTGCCCCTGTTGTTTGGGTTTCCCTTTTGATAGTTAACAACTATTCCATGTTTGAAGTAGATATTTTCAGCAATGGCAGAAAACTTACAGAAAAAAAAAATTTCAAACACTTGAGGACAATTTAAAAGCAGGCCAGAACTACATTACGTAACACAGAGAGTAAATATCACAAGAAGTTTACCCCAAAATACTTGTCAAAATTACAAAAAAGGTCTCCTGCCTAGTCAGATTGAATCTTGCCCTCTACAACACTAAAACATCAAGGGAAAAGTGAAAAATTATAATCATCATACTTGAGTCATGCTCTGTAAATTGACTGCATCATGCATTTACAAAAAGTATCACCCAAGGTCAGCCATTGGTAAATTTTCTGCATGCTAAAGGCTTTTTCCCTCATGATTAACTCGGTTGTTTGACAAAATGGATCCATATTATGTATTGACATGTAAAGTTGGTGTAATCGATGGCCACTCACTGATTTGAAAAGGGGGCTAAAGACCTACTTTATGACCAAATTTCAGAACTGTCCAAGACATCATCAAGAAAAAGCATACCAACAAGTTTCCAGGGTATCGGGCTGAAAAATGTTGCCTCTACAGTGCACACAAGGTTTTACTCAGATTTGATCCTGTGACCTACTGTTTTACCCCACACAACTGAATTGTTAAACTTGTCTCAGACAATCATTCTAATCAAGTTTCAAGAGTATCAGGCTGAAAATGTGGCCTCAAGAGTGCATACAAGTGTTTTTTTTTTTTAGGATTTAGCCCAGCTACCTACTTTTTGATCTCACATGACCTAATTATGGACTTGTTCGAGGTATCATCAAGACAATCATTCTGACCAACTTTCAAGAGTATCGAGCTGAAAATTTGGCCTCTAGAGTGCACATAAGGTTTTTCTAACAGTTGACCCTGTGACCTACTTTTTGACTCGACATAACCCAATTTCATACTTGTCCGAGAAATCATCAAAACAAACATTTTGACCAAGTTTAATGAGTCTCAGGTGGAAAATGTGGCCTGTAGAGTGCACACAAGGTTTTTTCTAAGATTTAGCCCAGTGACTTACTTTTTGACCCGAGGTGATCCAATTTCGAACTTGTCCGAGATATCATCAAGACCAACATTCTTGCCAAGTTTTACTGGTAACTCACTGAAAATGTGGCTTCTGGAGTGAACACGAGGTAAACGTTGATGCCTGGACGACGCACACCGCACGGCGGAAGACGAACGACGGACACAGCACGACCACAAAAGCTCTGAGCTAAAAACAGGCACTTTGGAGCTTCTGCTCAGTGTAATAACAAGCTGAATTAAATGCAGTTGACTTATGAAACTGAACCGGAACCAATAAAGCTATCATCAATAATCATTATGTTTCCAAAATTTGATAATCTGTTGAAATATCTTTCTATTTTTACCCCTTTAAACCTCCTTGAAATGACTAAATCCACTCTGAAGGAGAGCAAGTGAATGTTGCCAATAACGTCAATCAAAATTAATATCAACATGGAGTTATTGAAATTAGCTGCAAACAGTGACACAGCATAAGTCCATAATCATCATCACTTTTAAAGTTATATAATAAAAAGTAAATCATGGCTTTAAAAGTTGAAGCACCATTTAAATACAAAGTTTCAATCTGAACAAATGGAAAAACCCTAATTATTGCGGTGTTGATCAAAAATCAGATTACAACCTTGGTCTGGTCTTGATGGATGGATATTGTGAGTCTGACAATATGTTTTATTACTGCCTGTGAAGGTGATGCATGTGACAAAAGCAGTCAATGGCTTTGAAAGAAAGTTGCGTCATTAATAATGTTAGAAAGCCAGAAAACACATGAGTAGGTGCATTGGCCGCTGTGATATGACCTAAGCTGTTAAACAGCGTTCAACTCCAATACAAACGAATAATTTACATTTTTCTGCCAGTGACTGGAACTTTGACAGATTGCACTGTAATGTTCACATTATCAGACTCACTATAATAGCCATCCTTTTAAATGTTATTGATTGAATTTGCTTGTAATGTGACCTAATAATTGTTTGGCAGCTAGCGGGCCTTTAAATTGCTTTCATAGACAGTGGAGATCAAAATCAGACATTGTGTTTTGGCATATACAACCTTGAAAAAACAACATTTAGACAATTTTTTCAAACTGAAAAGGTCTGTATCTCTCGATTCTGGTCTCTACGGATTAATTAATCATGGTGTGTCTGTGAATTGTAAAAATAACATATAGAAATAGTCTAAAGAATGGTACTAATATCATAGTACTATTCATAGAAGGGGAAAGTCTGGACAAAATTCTGGGTTTTGGTGTAGACTGGAGTACTTGAGGGTCTTCAGCATCTAGGAGAACATGTTAATGATATACATATCAATTTAAAATTTTACCTGACAACGAAGTTTTGGACTCTTCAAAAGTGAATGCTTTTGCAGACAACAAATCAAATGTGGCTCAAAAAGTGGAAGTAACTTTTAAAAGGGTAGGAAACACTATGGAAAAAGGAAAAAGTGTCATTTAACAGCCATTTTATTCCTCAGGGTCGTTAAAAAAACAAAATTATTTTTTACAGGATTAAGAAGGTCAGAAGATGATATTATCGACATAGGGAAAATGTTACATCATAAAAATCACCTTTGCAATTTGATCTAATGGATATTATACAAAAGAAGTGACATTTGTTTTTCAGAAAAGTAGAAAACGTTGTTGGAAAAGGAAAAAAAATGGTGGTTACCAGCATTTTCAACTTTTCCCACAATGTTTTCAAACCTTTTGTCCCAAGGTCGTTAAATCTCGGGATTGTGTGGTAAAAGGGTTAAAGATACATCCTTACAGACGGAGAGAAAAAGCGCTGTAAAAAATAGACTGTAGAATGGATCACAATTTAGTCAGCTGTGTAAACATAAATAAATTACCGATATCTATTCTGTAAACGAATCATATAGCGCAAATATATCCTAAAACATCAATAGAGTAGTTTCATTGATGGCTCCAAGAAAATAAAACGCATTTTCTTTTGATCGTAATCTATGCAAACTTGCAAATGTCAGGGGCACGAAGATACAAGAATGATCACAGTTTGATAAAATGTAGATGAAATGGATTAAAAACTGGCTGAAAACGAGTGTAGATTTATCTGTTAAGGTACGCTGGGATCCATAAGTAATCAAGGCTGGTGTTAAAATTCATTTATATATTTAATTTATACTATTTGAAAGTACATGTATGAATGTTATTGTGAAGATGACTATCTGTTATTGAAGGGTCAGTCGCTGGCAGAAAAATAAAATTCTAATACTAGATACAAAGTTGCACAGTCGCTGCCTCACGGGTAGGAAACTTCATATTCAGAGCCAATGGCTCTGACGAGAAAATGTTGTGTTGGTCTTCCGTTTCTGAAGATGTCATCTGAAAAACAACCAAAAAACAGGTAAGCTTGTCATTATTGTTATCATGTGTTCTTATGTCTTTGAAATTCCAAAAAAGGAGAATGTCATGCAAAGCCCTGGTCTTTCAACGTGTTTTCTACACTACAGAAAGTTGTAACAAGTGTACGATGTTGTCTGAATCAATTGTGGCGTGGGTTGACCTTAGCTAAAATAATACGTCACGGACCTAAATTCAGTCTATTATTGCCATATAACTGGCAATTAAAAGAGAGTCTTGCTGTCCCAAAAGCGTGAATTAATGTCTTGAAATGTTACATTCACTGCTGGTAAAGAATTGAAAAGAAATAGCACATAAATGATGAAAATAAAGAAGGGCTCCGATTATGTGGACCAGCTCTGAATATGTAAGGCGGCACCGATTGATGAGGGCTTCCTTTCAAAAATTTAGTTTTCTGTAAAAATTTACTTAGGAAGTAGGCTTTTTTTCCCGTTAACACCTTTCAGTCCAAAATGTAGTACTATTGTTGGATGGAACATGACCGAATTTATGAAAATACAAAGGACTGGTCTTGATACGATTGAAAAATCCTGTCGAAAATTAGTCTATCTAAATTTTGAAAAATACTTTTGTGTAGCTTTTGATTAACAGAATGGTCTATACATGTATATAGCATTTGTCATGCTTTCGTCGTAAGTGCAGCCGAGACATAAGCAAAAATAATGAAAAATATTTGGCATCTTCGGAAGACTCTTTGGTCTTGAAACAGTCATTAAAAAGCTAAATGGAAAATGTACCGACCGTAGCAGAGATGATGAATAGAAAAAAAAAAAACTTTTACAAAACGTGAGAAATACAATTGACCTATTCGCAATACACGCCTCAGGGTATATGTGTGAACATTCTTAACTCTTTTTAATACTTAACACTACACAACAGTATGTCAAGTGGGTGGGGTATATACAAGTCTTTAACAACGAAAAAGAATCTATTTCACAAGCACGTCAAGACCAAAAAATGTTCATAGATCCCTGATTTTGATTGTACTCACTCAGATCTTCAATGCTCAATTAACCAAACGCACATTAGATCAGAATATGTCATATATTAGTTATTTTCTAAGCCGATGATAAACAAACATCCATCCAAGCGAACGATCACGTTTTGTGCAGTCTAATATTGATCTGCACTGGCTGCAGAACCAACTAAAGTTGTGACAGGCACTTAAAGGGTTGATAATGAATAGCTACGAGTTATTTATTTTTCTTTTTCCATCCTAGATATTTGTATGAATGTCCTAAACATTGTCGTTTGCACTTGTTTCAGAAATCTCGCACCGACCCCTCCCCATTTCTAATGTAGAAATCATTCACTTTACGCCGTAATTAGATTGAGATTCTAGCTCCAATATCATCATATATTGAGTGTGTATGCAAATTAGCTGTTTTGAGTCATTATTTATGAGAAAAAGGCAGTTTGAAGGGTCTTTAAGCGGATTATGTATACTTGGCACATTCTTTGTCGTGGGTTTTCGTGTTTTGCCGTACCGAGTATTTTTTCGAACAGTTTAAGGGAATTTTCATGATGTATTTTAGTGTACGTCTGCTTAAAGAAAGCATTAAAAGTCTTAAAGTTTTGAAAAACCTTGCTCCGAAAGAAAATATCCGATCCGAAATCCTTTTAAGCATGTGCAAACGAAATGGATACAAATAAAACGGGACAATACGCAGGTTTTTTTTTTTTTCAGAATTTTACTCGTTACTTAGTCAAAATTACTCGGCACGGGAAAACCCGCGACGAAACAGGTGCCAAATTTACATAAACCGCTCAAAGACCCTTCAAACTGCTTTTTTTTATCCTCTGTCCATCTTGTTGTATAACCTTTCTCAAAAGTCTTTTTCTTTTTAGTTATCCTTACTTTGTCTCCAATGGAAAACTTAGGCTTTATATCTTTTATTTCGAGATTATCGGGGTAAAGATTTCTCTAAACTTTGGTTTCATTTTCTTTTTTACTCGCATTTACTGGAGTCATCTTAATAGATGAATGCCTTGAGTTATTATATTCTTTAACGAGATCAGATAACACGTCAATGTAAATATTTGTAGAATGAGCAGAAAAATACTTCCACATTTTTTCTTTCATTGTTCTAATCCATCTCTCAACAACACTAGATTTTTCCTCATTTTCAGTAGAATACAATTCAACCAAGTCTTTTACATCTTTGTTATAAAACTCTTTACCCTTATTCACCCACATTTTTTCCGGTTTTCTCTCCTTAAAAATACGTTTTAATGCTATAGCAACAGATTTCCCCGTTTTATCTTTTAATGGCACTAACCATCCATATTTAGAAAAGATGTCAATGGCAGCGAGAAGGTATTTTACACCGTGATTGAACTTAGAAAATGTTTGCATGTCTACTAAATCCACAGCCCATATCTTATCTATACCATTTACTATAACTCTCCTTTTCTTAAATTTTCTTCTTACAGGTTTATGTAATTCTTCCGCTAAATTTATCATGCTGGTATTCTTTTTTTTTAACTCCCATTCCAAATTTCATCTTCGTTGCAATGAGTTTACTTACCAACCCCCTTTCCATTTTTTCTCTAATAGTAGGATTGTAAATCCCCTCTAACTCTGTTAACATATTCTTATCGCACACTGCGTTTCTTGTGGCAGTGTCATTATTCTGAAGATAACAAACATCATGATGATAAGCAGCTTTATCAACGCGGTTTATTGGTTTACTCCATTTCTTTGGTGTTAAATCTGGATTGGGTCTTTTCTTTAATTTAGTGCCAGGTCCCGTAAAATTGTGACCGGGGAGATGCATTTCAAAAGGTAAATTATTTATAGCTTTATTTAGCAATGATCCTCCCTTTGTCGTCTTAACAAACTGAGTTTTAGTTATTCCGCAAACCATACATTTCCCCCGTTTCATATTTCTTCCATTTTTAGCAACAGTATAGTTTATGTCACTTGTATCAGTAACATTTTTACATTTAACACAATACATTTTTATATATAAAAATTAAAAAAGTTATATAAAATGGATATTGTAAACTTATCATGGAATGAAGTAGTATCAAAGAGATTTAATCACTCTCTTTTACCAAAAAGTATCAGAGGTTTAATTATAGGTAAATCAGGATGTGGTAAAACTACTCTATTGCTAAACCTTTTACTTAGACCGGGATGGCTCGACTATAATGATTTAACTGTTTTGGAAAAATCCTTTTTCAACCAGAATACCGAATACTAAAAAAGGCTTTTGAAGAAAAACTACCAAAAGAATGTATTTTAAAGTTGTTTAACATGCGTGGAGAAATACAAGAATCAAATGTATCCCCTACAGCTTTAGTTGAGGAATGGGTTAAGTCGTTTAAAAACATATCGGATATAAATTGTAACTTTTTTGAAAAAGCGAGTGATGTACCTGATCCGAGAGAGTTAAACTCAGAAAATAAAAATTTAATGATTTTTGATGATTTACTTTTAGAAAAACAGAATAAATGTGAGTGTTACTACATTCGGGGAAGACATAGTAACGTAGATTGTTTTTACCTCTCACAGAATTATTTTAGACTACCAAGGCAAACTATTAGAGAAAACGCTAATTTTATTTGTCTTTTCCGACAAGACCTAAAAAACATTAACCATATTTATAGTGATCATGTAGGTGATGATATGTCAAAGGATGAATTTAGGGAATTTTGTAAAAGGGCATGGGAAAGACCGCACGGCTTTGCTATTATCGATTTAACCAGTAAAAAAAATAATGGGAAGTATAGGAACGGTTTTGACAACTTTTACATACCTAAGTCAGTATAAATAAAAAAATATTAATTATAAAAAAATGACTCTTTATGAAATATTTCAAAAACAAAATAAAACTTTGAATGTAATTGATTATATATTAAATACATATAAAATAGAAAACCCGAGAGGTTCTATAGATACTTATGAATTTGTATATGTTTTCAGTGCGTTAGGGCGTTTCAGAGAAGAAGTATTAGATTTAATTTATAAGATTGGATTTGCTGAGAATGATGATGTTGAGGATGAGTATATCAAAAAATTAAACCTAGTATTTGGAAAGATAGCAGCAATTTCTACAAAAACAGAAAAAGACAGAAAGAATTATCTTTTTATGTTAGAAGAAAGTATTCTTACTTTTTTATAAATATTTTTCCTAGAATATAATATTTACACAGATAAATATTATATTTCATACTTTAAAAATGGAAGAACTTTTAGAACAAATTGTAAAAAATACAGAACACAAAACATCATTTCAAATTATAGTAAGCGACAACAAAACACGTTTTAGAACAAGGTTTAACCCCCCTATTCAGCTGGAAAAGGATAAAAAATATTAAATAGCTTTAGTAAACCTTGAAACTTACTACTCTTTTCCAAACATTGATACAACAAACAACATATTCGTTTATTCTCCAGACAATGGTACCACATGGATTAAAATAAAAATACCTGAAGGAAGTTATGACCTTGTTGACATTAATGATACCATTCACCAGGAAATGAGAAAAAAAGGCCATTATGATGAAGTTAATGATGGTTATTATATTAACATTTCTGCAAACACCAATACCTTAAAGTCTGTTCTTACTCTAGAAGATGGTTATCAAGTGGATTTTAATCAACCTAACTCTATTGCTAAAATATTAGGATTTACTCACGCTAAATATACACAAGGATTTTACGAGTCGGAGAATGTAGTTAACATTCTTAGTATAAATAGTTTGCTTGTTAACATAGATATTATTTCTGGAAGTTATGTTAATGGTTCAACAAAAAATACGATTTACTCTTTTTTCCCAGATGTTGCACCTGGATATAAGATAATTGAGTCACCACTTAATTTAGTATACTTACCATTAACATTACATGAAATACATAGCCTAGAGGTAAATATTACAGATCAAGATGGCAATTTACTAAATCTTAGAGGTGAAAATTTAAAAATTAGATTCCATATTAGAGAAGCGAGATAAAATAAAAAAAAGAATTATATATAGAAAAATGACAAGTTACACTACTGTTAAAGTAAATATATCTGAAGGACAAAAGGAAAAGCTTCAACATGCTGTTAAAGCTAGTTGCCCGGTAAGTATACGTTTAGGTCATGAAGATTTACAAGATAATGATGTTTTAGCAATTACCAATTCACAAGCAAAGAAAATAGCTAAAGCCTATAAGGAGGGTAAGGGTATAACTATTAAAATGTCTGTAAAACAACTTAAACATAATATGAAAATAGAGGGAGGTTTTCTCGGAATGTTGGCCGGGTTAGCTGCTAGAGCTTTACCAATGATTGCAAAAACCGTTTTACCTGCGTTAGGTATTGGTGCTCTCTCTGGATTAGCTCAAACGGGGGTACAAAAAGCAATGGGGTCGGGTCTTTATCTTAAAAAAGGGGGTTGTGTTTGTCAAGTTGAAACTGATGGATCTGGATTATACTTAAAGCCATACAAAGGTAAAGGTTTAGGGTCTGTTGGTAATGGTTTGTATTTAAAGCAAGGAGGGAAAATTTATGACGGAAAAGGGCTTTTGCTTGGGCCTAATAGTCCATTTGCTAATATCCCTGTTCTAGGAGCTATCTTATAAAAAATATTAATATAAAAAAAATAATACATAATTAAAAAATGATACGTATAATTAGTTGTGATTTTCAAAATAATAAAGATATAAAAGGAGTAATGTGGTTTCCTTTACAAAATTTGGATTATCCACCTAAAAATATAGCAGAAAATACATGGGAAGTATATTCACAAAGTGAAATAATACTACAACCTGGAGAAAGAGTAAAATTGCAACTTGGGCTTGGATGTATTACATATAATAATAATGATAAAATTGCAACTGTACTTAAAGATAATTTATCCTTAAAAGGTCTAATACACACGGAAGGCTCAAGATCAGTTACAAGAGATGATATATTTATATTTATAAAAAATATTTCTATTAAAAAGATTACTATCGCAAAAAATTAACCTTTATTTTTAGTTTCTTATAATGATTTTAGAAGTCATGGTTAAGTTATATTGTAATGTTATAAATAATAATAATATTTAAATATTATTTGTAACAAGTAAAAATAAAAATGGATATACACAAATTTGGTATAAAACCTAATATTACTAATGAACATAAAAATATATTTTGGCGCCCATTGCAAGGTATAAAACATCCACCTCAAAAAGTAAATACGGTAACCTGGGAAATTTTTAGTCAAGAGAAGATTATACTAAACCCTAAGGAAGTAAAACAAATACTTTTAGGGTTTGGGTTTATGATGACTAAAGGAGTTGTGTTAACAAGCTTAGCTTACTCTTTGAAATTTAAACGGTGCAGTTTACAAAATGGGGTTAACCTTGAAGATACCGCGGATATTATAATTGCTATTACAAACAATTCTAGCAAAAATGTAACAATTGAGGAAAACGAGCTTTTGTGTCTTGTTTATTACACAATTTAGCGGCTCTGTTTTAAAAAAATTATTTTAATTAAAAATGGAGATGAAAGAGAATATTTATCCAAAATTACCACCTTCAGCCCCATCTATTGAAATGGTGTCACTAGATGACAAAGGTCATTCCTACCGTTTACTAAAGATATCCGAAGTACAGAAGTTTCTTGAGAATGAAATTCAAAAAAGAGAAGCCCTAGCCAAGAAATATTTTAGAGCCGCAAGAGTTGTTGATCATATCATATACAGCATTAATTGGGTTAACAATGGCTTCTGGCGTCGGAGGAGCCATATTATTGGGTACAGTTGTAGCGGTACCAATAGCATTAGGTTTAGAAATTACAAGTGCAGCAACCGGATTACTCTCAATGGTAGGTAAGTATGTAGTAAGGAATTCAAAAACAAAAGGAGAAAAACATCAAAAGATTCGGATGATAGCTGATGCTAAGCTTGATACAATTGCTTCACATATATCTACAGCTTTAGTTGACGATCATATATCAGATGAAGAGTTTAAACTTATCATGGAAGAACAAGAGAAGTATACGAAAATGAAGGATGAGATAAGAACAAAAACTAAGAAAAAGATATCTGCTGAAAATGAAGAAAGTTTAATTGAGAGAGGAAGGCAAGAAGCGCGTGAGTCCTTTCGGAAGTTGGTTGAAAAGAATCGTACCGCTCCCTCGTAGAAGTAGTAACAAACCAAGAAAGATAATGTTTTCATGTAGCTTTAGTTATGAAACGTGATAAAAATTATGTTAAAAACTATGTTAAAACTAGGATAGACAATTATTTTAGTAATTCAAAAAATGTCTTTTTTAAAAATCACTGATCCAGCAAAAAGGGACTTAATTGTAAAAGAGTATTTTGAAACAAAAAAGAATATTAGGGATAATCTACTAGCAGAGAGAACAGGTGAACAGCAACTTCAAACAGATCTTTCAAAGTTTTTTAAACCTATTACGGAAACACAAAAAGCTACAACAAAGGAGATTACAGAGGGACTTAAACCTATTAAAGAGGGTATAGAAAGCTTACCGCAAGCTATTAAGTTTCCAGCCTTTCCTTCTATTGAAGCTTATGATAAACCAACAGAAGAAGGGGATCCTATACTTGTTGGGGAAATAGCGGAAAAGTATTTAAGAAAGTTTACTTCTAAGGGTGAAGCTGATAAAACATATGGAATATATGACAGAAATAAGAGGTTTTATATTGGAAATAAACCAGTTGTTATTAAAGGCAACAATATTATTGTTGACGATGAAGAATATGAGGGTACCCCTGGTCTATGGGAGTTAATCGTATCTAAAGAGCCGGATAGTCGTATTTATACTGCTGGAGATTACATCAAATACGCAAAGTTGATGACAAAAACCAACACCCTTCATCGCGACAACAACCCGGAAAATAAATATCCTAAAGCTTCTAAAGGTAAAAAATGGGTCGCTATACTTAGTCCTATTTGGGATAAAAGAAGATATTATGAAGGAAAGTGTATCGTTGTTATCCCATGTGACCCTAACGCATTAATAGAAAGACTAGATCTGTTGTTGGCAAGTAAAGAAGCAGGTAACACAGGTGTAAGAAATGAGTTAGTTAGTATTTGTGATGAATTAAAAAGACAAGGTGTTTTAAATTCAGACGCTTATAAAAATTAAATGATTATAGTATAAAAAATGATTGTCAATAAGAAATACGGATTTAAAAGAAGGTATTCATATGGTGGTACTGGAATCTTTGACAGCATTGCTAACTTTTTAGCGAGGCTTTTTACAAGTAGCGCAGGTAAACAAATAGCATCTTCTGCCCTTGATGTTGGAAAGAGTGTAGCTAAGGAAGGAGCGAAGAAAGCTTTAAGAGGTTGGAAAGAGTGCAGCTGTAGAAGCAGGAAAGAAATTAGTTACAAAAGCTTTAACACCAAAATCAAAGAAAATTTTAGAAAAATATAACGCAACACCAAAACCCGTTGATACCCCTACAACACAAAATATTAATACATTAATAGATGGAAGTGCCATAGCTATTCAAGACTTAGTTTAAAAATTAAACAGTGGAGCAGGCATTAAGGTAGTATGAAGAAAAAAATAAAAATAAGTTAAGAAAATTATATTTATTATATAAAAAAAGAGAATGTCAAACTTAATATTTGATCGTGAATATTATTCAAAATACAGAAGTAGTACTATTCATATACAAAATGCATCTTTAAACCTAAAAGATTGTGAGATTCTTGAAATTAATAATACAGATTATAAACATCAAAAAGCTGTTATAAAGTTGCCTCCTAGTAAAGTAAACGTAATGAAAGAGATTGAGGAAAAAGTAAATAAGCATTTAGAAGAGTACAATATAACCCCTGTAACACTTGTGTACGGAAATAGAATTTACCGTAAAAAGAAAACATTTACCTCAGAAAATAAACTAAATAAAATTAAAAAGGTGTGTTTGTTAATAGTGAAGATAAAGCTCTTCCCCAGCTCTGGTTAGAGTTTTAAGTAAAAGTGATACAATTATAATTTCTATTTAAAATTATAATTGCAATAATAAAAAATGAATATTTCAGAATCTGTCAATTCAATTTTAAAAGTTACCGAACCAACTCCAAAATTTGTTGGTATTGATGAGTATGAACACCATGAGTATGAACCGATAACAGGTGCTAATCTCAACAACTCAGGGGGAGATATTAGGATTAGTATTGAAACCCCAGATATTTTTACTCATCCTAGTGAGAGTTATTTACTTATAGAAGGTCAATTAGTAAAGAATGCTGATGGAACTGCTTATGATATAGCCGCAGACAATCTTAATATTGCTTTAACAAACAACGCCTTGATGTACCTGTTTAAAAATATTAAGTATCAACTTTCTGGTATGGATAGTGAATCTTTAACACATCCTGGCCAGGCTACTACAATGCTTGGGTTGTTAAAATATCCGGATGATTTTTCTAAATCGCAGGGGTTAAACCATTTGTGGTATAAGGATACAACACCCCAAGCAGAAGATGTAAATAGTGGATGGGAAATAAGAAGACAATACATCATTAATAATAATATTAATCCAGCAGGTTCATTTAGTTTTAGGGTTCCTTTAAAGCATATATTTGGTTTTTGTGAGGACTATAATAAAATATTGTACTGAATGAAGCAAACTCTCACATTAACAAGAAATAATGATAATGATGCAATCTTTCGGGTCAACGCTGCTCCTGAAGGTAGAATTAGATTAGATAAGATATCTTGGTTTATGCCTCACGTGCTACCTGCGGATAATGAGAAGATGGCACTTTATAAAATTATCGAGAAAAAAGAAAAATTACCAGTTGGATATAGAATGCTACAGTGTCACTCTATCGCAGTTCCTCAGACAACATCATTTACCTGGAGACTTTCCGTTAAATCATCTCCTGAGGTACCACGTTTTATCATTGTCGGCTTTCAAACTAATAAAAGTAATAACCAAGAAAAAAATGCATCTATATTTAACAATTTAAACGTTAATAATATTTATGTTACGCTAAATACTACCCGATACCGTGCGGTTGACTACAATCTTTCATTTGGTAAACAGCAATTTAGTAGGGCATATGGTGACACTGCGTTATTTAGATCTAAGTTTTATAACATGGATGAATTAGTTTCGAACCCTAACATTTCCCCCTCAGATTATAGAACTCTATATCCTTTGTTTTTGTTTGACGTTTCCAAACAAAGCGAGAGATTAAAATATTCTGTTACTGATATTCAGATTAAGATAAATTTTGGTGTAAATGTACCTGCAAACACAGAGGCATATGCTGTTATTATTAGTGATAAGTTTATTAACTTTCAGTCTGATGGAAATAAAATGTCTGTAGTGTATTAAGATATTTTTTCTTATATATAAAAATGATAAAGATTATAGATTTAAAAAGAATTCTTAAAGAAAATAATATAAATTTCTGCTCATACTGGGATAAAAAACGCTTAGTTGAGTTGGTGAAAAAACATGGATTGTTACCGGAGGTGTCTCCTAAGTTGCCTCACAAAGAAATAAGCGAGGATCCAAAGTTTGAAAGATTAAAAACTATTAAGCATAATAAAGAAAGTCACTTTAGAGGATGTTGAAACTGGTGAAATAATAATATTGCCATCAATTTACAAGGCGGGTAAATTTATAGATCGTTGTCCTCAAACAGTTACAAAATGGGACGGAAGAACTTGGAATAATAAATATAAGATTAACATTCAATAATTTTATTATGTCACTCCATAATAAAATTATTTTTGACATTTAGTTAAGATTTTTTTTTATATATATAAAAAAGGAAAATTATAATATATATACCGTACAAGATTTAAAAAATTTAGCCAAGTCAAGAGGAATCCGAGGGTACTCAAGACTTAGAAGAGCTGAATTAATTGGGCGTCTAAGTAATCCTACTCCTCATAGTCCTGCTGATCAATTCAGGAGGTTCACAGTAAAAGGCTTAAAACAAGAAGCTAAAAATCAAGGAATTAGAGGATACTCAAGACTTAGAAGAGCTCAATTAATTGACCGCTTACTTAATCGGGGAGCACCATTATTAGATCATGATATTAGTAATTTTGGAGCCCCTGTATTAAAACCAACACCTTACACACCAACACCTACACCTTACACACCACCCTCGGTACCAACTCCACCTAAAGCCGCAGCTGAGGAGTTGATGAACTATTTAGATAGTATTGGAGAAATTCCAAAAAAAAATATATCACCTAGTTTAGAAGCTTTAAAAGAAAAAATAGATAAGTTATATAAGGATAAAGATAAAATAGAGATTAAAGAAGGGCCATCAGCATTTAAAGGTTTTACCAAACAATATCTTATAAAAGGTAAAGGAGCTTTTACACCTGATGATTTCCTTGATTTAGTGAAAGATAAATTAACCAATGTTATGAGAAATAATCGCCGAACAAAAGTTAAACTTATTATGAGATGTATGATGAAACACTCTATTGAAAATCGTTTAAAAGAGATGAATTTTGATTCTGGTTTTCCATTTGTTAATTTAGATGGGGATGATGTGGATGAATTATATGATGAAATGGGGGAACAGATATTAATTAATATAGCAACTGAGGAAATGAAACAAGATTATTATAAAGTTCTTTACATAATTGATTTAAGATTACACACAGTATCATATAACCCAATAAAAGGAAATTCTTGGTTCCCAACTCCTCCTAAGATAGCAAATACAAAAAGTGTTATTAATCCAATAAATAAGAATGATGATATGTGTTTTGCTTATTGTATTCTTATAGCTTTGAACCCAACAGATAATAACCCTGAAAAAATTGATAGACTAAGACCATTATTAAACACTACAAATATGGAAGGGATTAATTACCCTGTTTCCCTTCAAGATAGAATTAAATTCGAAACCCTAAATCCATCTATATCCGTATCAATTTTTGGGTATAATTATTTCACTGGTGTTTATCCACTTAGTCTAAGTAAAGAAGTTTATAAAAGAGAACATCATATTAATCTTTTACTTCGTGAGAAGGATGGTAAAAAACATTACTGTTTAATTAAAAATATGAGTAGATTGTTATCTAAACAGACATCTGATCATAATGGTAAAACTTATATTTGTGAAAGATGTTTAAATCATTTTCAAAAAGAAGAAACTTTAAATAAACATTTAGAGTATTGTGGTGAAAAAGATGCTTGTAGAATAGACTTACCTGAAAAGGGTACCAAGATATCTTTTCAGAATTTTAATAAACAACAAAGACACCCTTTTACAATTTATGCGGATATGGAGGCTACATTAGAAAAGAAAAACGAAAATAAAGGCAATGGGACAAAATTAATTAATGAGCATAATGTTTCAGGATATTGTTTTTATGTTAAATCACTATATGAAAATGTTTACCTTTCCAAGATCTTTCAATATTCTGGCGAAAATGCATCTAAAAATTTCGTAGAGGATTTAGAAAATGTTATAAAAGAAATAGATAGGATACCAACGAGGGAAATGATTTATAGAGTTGAGGAGAGTTTGATAAAGCAGAAAACTGCTGGATATGTGGGGAGTCATTTTCAAAATGTAAAGACATGAAAAAAGTATGAGACCATTGCCATTATACTGGAAAGTTTAGGGGAGCTGCGCACAGTGTGTGTAATTTAAAATGTAGAAGACCTACTTTTACACCCATATTCTTTCATAATTATAGTAAGTATGATGCTCATCTATTTATAAAAGACTTAATGAGTACACCAGGTGAGACGAGTTGTATACCAACAAACAAGGAAACATATATAAGCGTGTCTAAAAATTAAAGGGATGAAGAAAATTAAAACGCATGAGATTAGATTCCTTGATAGTTTAAAATTTCTAGGTAAAAGTTTAGATGAATTAGCTAGCACTCTAGCTAAGGAAGACAAGACTAATCTTATGAAATATTTTGAGGGGGAAAAGCTTGAATTGGTCTCTCAAAAGGGTATATTCCCATATGAATGGTTTGATAACCTTAGTAAATTAAAGGAAACAAAGTTACCCAAACAGAGAGAATTTTACTCAAAGCTTAAATATAGTGGAATTGGGGAGGAGGATTATCAACATGCATTAAATGTATGGAATACCTTCGAGATGAAAACTTTTAAAGATTATCATGACTTATATAATAAGACTGATGTTTTACTGTTGGCGGATGTCTTTGAAAATTTTAGGAATGTTTGCTTTAATAATTATGGATTAGATCCATCATGGTTTTATACAGCGCCGGGATTAGCTTGGGAGGCAATGTTAAAAACTACTAAGGTAGAATTAGAATTATTATCAGACCCTGATATGATTTTATTTATTGAAAACGGAATAAGAGGAGGTATCTCAACCATTTTTAAACGATTTGCAAAAGCAAGTAATTCATATATGGGTAAAAAATATAACCCAAATGAACCACCTAAATTTATTACTTATTTAGGTGCGAATAATCTCTATGGTTGGGCAATGTGTCAAAAACTTCCCATTGGAAATTTTAAATGGATGGATGAAAATAATTTACAAAATTGGCAAAGTTGCCCTTGTATATTAGATGTTGATTTAGAATATCCTAAAGAATTACATGATTTGCATAATGATTTTCCATTAGCTCCCGAAAGATTAAAGACCGGTAAAGTTGAAAAACTTATACCTAATTTAGATAATAAAAATAAATATATATTACACCATGAAAATTTAAAGTTATATTTAAGTTTAGGTCTAAAGCTTAAAAAGATTCATAGAGGGTTAACTTTTGATGAGAGTGAATGGTTAAAACCTTATATCGATAAAAATACTACACTAAGAGCAAAAGCTAAAACCGCATTTGAAAAGGATTTCTTTAAACTTATGAATAATTCTGTATTTGGTAAGACTACGGAAAATATTAGGAATAGAGTAGATATAAGATTAGTTAGTACCAAGGAAAAAGCTGAAAAATTAACCGCTAAACCCAACTATTACGATATAACTACCCTTGATGAAAATTTATGTATAATTCAAATGAGAAAACCACGTTTATATTTTAATAAGCCTATTTATGTAGGGATGTGTATCTTAGATTTAAGTAAGACATTGATGTATAACTTTCATTATAATTATATTAAAGATAAATATGGTGAAAAAGTTAAACTTCTTTTCACTGATACAGATAGCTTAATGTATGAAATAGAAACAGAAGATTTTTATAAGGATATTAGTGGTGATGTTAAAGATTGATTTGATACAAGTGATTACCCACCTGATCACCCTTCAGGTATTCCCACAGGATTAAATAAAAAAGTTGTGGGTATGTTTAAAGATGAGACAAGTGGTAAGATTATTTGGGAGTTTGTAGGCCTCAGGTCTAAGCTATACTCTTATAAAATGTGTGATGATGAGGAGGAAAGTAAAAAATGTAAGGGAATTAAAAGGCATGTAGTAAAAGCATTTATTAAACATGATCATTATAAAGAGTGTTTGTTTGAAAATAAAACACAATGAAGGAGAATGGTAGTTATTAGGAGTCATAATCATGAGTTGTATACTGAAGAGGTAAATAAAGTCGCATTAAGTAGTAATGATGATAAACGCTATATCCTTGGGAACAATATCGATACATTAGCTTGGGGACACACTAAGATAAAGACGCAGATCTTAGAAAATTTACTATGTATAGGGCAGAATATATATCAAATGACGAAGTAAAAAATGTTGTAATTTCGCTCATATAGCTATATGGGCTAAAAATACGAATCGTTGGGATGTAGTAATAAGCAGGGAGATGGTTGGATTTGGATTTAAGCAGGGATATGGTTAGTTTTAGATTTAAGCAGGGAGATGGTTAGTTTTAGATTTAAGCAGGGATATGGTTAGTTTTATATTTAAGCAGGGATATGGTTAGTTTTAGTTTTAAGCAGGGATATGGTTAGTTTTAGATTTAAGCAGGGATATGGTTAGTTTTAGATTTAAGCTGGGATATGGTTAGTTTTAGATTTAAGCTGGGGGATGGTTAGTTTTAGATTTAAGCAGGGATATGGTTAGTTTTAGATTTAAGCAGGGATATGGTTAGTTTTATATTTAAGCAGGGATATGGTTAGTTTTAGATTTAAGCAGGGAGATGGTTAGTTTTAGATTTAAGCTGGGGGATGGTTAGTTTTAGATTTAAGCAGGGATATGGTTAGTTTTAGATTTAAGCAGGGATATGGTTAGTTTTAGATTTAAGCAGGGAGATGGTTAGTTTTATATTTAAGCAGGGATATGGTTGGTATAATATTTTAATCATACACATGGTTAAAATGTTAATTAAAGCATACATATGGTTAAAAAACTAGCTCTTTCGTAGATGGTCAAATTTGTGGTTAAAACCCAGCTCTCTCTATTTATTACTACTCCCGTGTGCCTTGTGATTTACTTTTTACCTAATCTTAAATTTATTTTCCTTCCGGCGACTAACGTTTGACCGACCGTACAATAAGAAAGTCATCTTCACAATAATTTCCCTACTTTTTAATGGCGTGATTTTACATTTAGATGTACATTTAAATCTGCATTGTTTACTTTTGGCCGCCACTGTGCTTTCAGTGCAAGTTAGGGATAGTGGTACGACAAGCAAGTTGTAAATCGAATGGCAGCAACTTCAACTATCACGATGAAGTTATTCACATCTACCGATCTTTCGGTGAAAACTGCTTACAATAGAAAGTTTTATAGAATGAATTGTAAAGCATTTTAGAAAATGGATAAAATGCTTAGTGTCCTTTGCCTGATTTTTTCTACCCTTTATAATTGCTTCTATGACAAGACGCAGATGTTGGGGAGAGGGTCTCGTTGATATTGTTTGTACTTGTTATCAATATCAGGATGTATTACAAAATTCCAAAACACACTTTACCTAGTTATTTCTTTGTTTAAAAAACTGAGGAAAGAGGTCGCTTAAAGCATCGTTTGAAAAAAAAAAAGTTCTGGTAACCAGTATTCTCTCCTTTTCTTACAGTGTTTTATCAGTTTAATAGGGTTAATCTAATTGTTTTCCATTCCATGCTTGTAAGAAGTTAAAACTTATTGTTTATTTCCAAATTTGTATTTACTTTGAAATTAGACAAGTCCACATTTGATCGTCTGATATTCAAGATTTTAATTATTGGGTTTGTTTTCGTTGTTGTTGTTTTCCTTTCGTTAATCTCTGTGTGTTGTGTTCTTGCCATCAAAATTGTGTCGATGTTACATAGCAGTAGTGTTATAGACAGTTCAACTCTTGCGGCTGAGCCCCGGTAGCTCAGTCGGTAGGGTAAAGGACTTGAGAACAGGGTGTTGCTGGTTCGATCTCCGGCTTGGCCAATTTCTGTCTGAGGATTTATGATGGTCATTGCGACAGGATTTATTCTCTCACCGCTGACCATTGTTTCGACGATGGTTATGTGAGAAAGCAGTCAGTGGCTTGGAAAGAATATTGTGCTGGTAAAAGAAACTTCAGGAAACAATTGATAGGTGCATTGGCCGCCGCGAAATAGCTGAAATAATAATGTTGAAAATGGCGTTAAACACCGTAAAAAGCAATACAACCATTAACTCTTGCAGTAGCAAATATATGTGCAATGCTCTGTGTAAAAGCGGGTTTAACCCTTTATCACACGACAAATTTTAGACCTGTCCGAATTGAAAGCATTTGCAAATGAGTTTCAATGTGGCTCATATGAAATGATTTTTCTTTGATAGGGTAGAAAACATTGTGGGAAAAGGAGAAAATGCTGGTTACCAGCATTTTCTCCTTTTCCCACAATGTTTTCAAAAGCCTTCTCTATCAGTGGTGTTAAAAGTCGTCATTGTGTGGTAAAGGGTTAATGCATCTGCAAAAAGCATCGACCCGTGTAAGCTTTTGCAGTAGGCGAAGGCTGAAGTAAGTCAAAACTTTTCGCTTTTTGTAATTTTTCTGCAGGTCCAAGGACCATTCTACCTCATGATTCAGTCACCTTCAGTTTAGGGATCTGTAATTATATGATAATTTGCTTTGTATAATGTTTCACGGAGGTGCATTAAACCCTCTTTTTCCAGAGCGCAACTATCATATTAAACTTCTTTCGATAGCTGAAGCTACAATCACAGACACCCAGAACAGACTGTTATCTTACAGCATGACTTAACAAGTGGATGGGGTGGATCAAGATCAGACTACGGGTTATATGACGCCTATGGCGTCTGCAGCTGAAATAGAGTATCTATGATGATGAATATTCTACCAGAACCTTAACATAAAATCTCCGAGTCATATAAGACCATACATACATGAATACGCCTAGGCAGGCCTTTACAGTGTGTGAACATAAACGTCCTCAGTATTGTTACAGCACGTACGAAATATTATTTGAATTAGAAAAATACAACTTCCTTCACAACTCAATACTTTGACCTCGACATATGAAATCAAAGGACGCGAGTCACAGTTCAATGTTAAGCTTCTTGCAACCTGTTAGTTTGTATTGGAGTTTAACGCTGTATAAACAGCTTAGGTCATATGATGACGGCCAGTGCACTTACGCTGGTTTCCTGGCCTTCAACACTAGTATTGACAAGTTTGCCACAACCCAGCTTACAAATAGTTTCATACGGCGAGCTAGTATGATTAGAAAGAAATAGTGAACACTTTTCCCACATTGCTTTCTGCTCTTTCATGTATGTCCCTGTCAGTTGAGTTGTATTTCAAACTTGACAGCCATAAACATGTGTATCTGGATGATACCATTTGGAGGGATACCACACAATGAAAGCCACATATCAAAAATATTTTGTAATGTTTATAAAGTTTTTATAACTTGAAACATAAGATTCTGTTCTTGACAACACCGTAAATTGGGGTTACAAACGTGCAAAATATTGGTAATTATATTTCTATAAATAATACAATATTTGTATATATACATACATATATAAATATGTTGCTAAAAATTTGTTCTATCATTTTGATAGACTACATACACACTATATTTATCACATAAAACGTTCAGCAGGTTATTATTTCAATTACCTGTTTTTGATAATTTGATACAACAGTGCATTATAATCTTTTTTCGATCCCTGTTCTGCATAACCAATCTTAGCACATGAATAGTGGAATATGTATGATACTTCGGCATTTAACCGAAAAAAAGCCTTCATCATTTTAAAGACGTACGAGTATACATGTACATATGCCAGGTAATTGTTACAATTTCAATGTTTGGTAACAACAAGAAAGGTAGCCAGTTATATAAAATAAACCAAATTGCAGAAACATTTCGATTCACTCCCTCTATAAACTGTTTCATTCTTCTACTTTTGATACGTATGTACACAATTCAAATCAAACGACATCTTTAAACATAGACTTTTGAACGGTATATACTGTACGCTTAAGGTGATGATGCAGGATACTTGTTTTGCAGTCATTCGTTTTATGTGATAAATAGAATCTCACAGTTGCGTTTACATAATTCCATGAGAGTTTGTACAAAAAAAAAAAAAAAAAAAAAAATTCAATGGCATGTATGGTAAAATTTAAGAACAAAAAACTGAATGATAGACACCTTCCACAATGCTGAATATCAAATCCACCTGAGCATGACCATGAACATCAAAATAAATCACTCTCACTGAACATTTTCTTTGCAAAAAATTGATTGATTGATTGATTGTATGGTGTTTAATGCCGTTTTCAACAGTATTTCAGTTATATCGCTGCGGCCAGTGCACCTATCCATGCTTTCCTGGAGTCTCTTTTACCAGTACTCCACACAATTTTTCTTTCCAAGCCACTGGCTGCTTTCCCACATAATCATCGTCGAGACAATGGTCAGCGGTGAGAGAGGAATGAATCCTGCCGCAGTGACTATCATCAATCCTCGAAAAGAAATTGGCCTAGCCAGGGGTCGTAGCCAGGGGTCGTTGCCAGGACCCGTGTTCTCAAGTCCTGCACGCTACCGACTGAGCTACCGGGGTTCGGCTCTTTGCAAAAAAATCCTTGCACAAAATATCCCACACCAATTAAGTAACAGTGCAGTTTGATAATAAAGGGGGATAAATGGTAACAAACTATGCATTGTTTTAACAAGAGATATTTCCCTTGATCAGTATAAAGGCTTCAGTCGTAGTGACTTTATGTACAACAAGAAGATTTTGAAAGTTTTCACTTTTTAAGCCTTTATAAGTTGTATTAACCTCAGGGCTATAGTTTTAACAATATTGTCACAGGTCCACTTGATGTAGCTATTTGCGAACTTGGGTAAACAAACGGTTAGCAACCAGAAGATTCTTTCAGTTTTCACTTTATAGCTTATGTAAAATATGTGACCCCCCCCCCCCCCCCCGGCTAGGACGAATTTTCACCCCAGGGCTATAAAGGGACAATTGTTGTAAAGGTCTACTATATGAAACAGCATGCCAAATTGGCAGCCCTAAGCCGTATAGTTAATGTCAAAAAGATTTTTGAAGTTTTGACCATATAAGCCCATGTAAAACTTGTGAACCCAGGGATATAATTTGAATGATCTTAGTAGGAGTCCACTAGATGAAGCTACATACAAAATTTGGTTGCAGTACACTTTATGGTAAGGAAAAATAATATTTCTTTAAGTTTTCACTATATTAGCCCATGTGGAGCCAATTTTGACCACAAGACTACATAACTTTTGAAGAATTTTGGTACAGGTCTATTAAATGAAGCTACAGGGCCAGATTTGGTAGCCCTGTGCCTTATGGTGTCAAGACAAGAAGATGTTGAAAGATTTTCAACATTTTCGGTCTAGCTGCCATGACAACCATAGTTTTCATTGGAATCAAATTATTTGAAGAAAGTTTGAGGCCATAGGATAAGCTTGCTGGCCTTTGGCCATTGAAGCTAAACAAGAGGGCCATGATGGCCCTGTATCGCTCCACTGGCTTTTTAACCCTTTACCACACAAATCAAAGTGTTAATGACCCTGAAAGAGAAGGCTTTCAAAAACATCGTGAGAAAAGGACATGTTGTCAGCCAGTACTTTCTCCTTTTCCCACAACGTTTCCTAACCTATCAATGACAGAAATAGTCATTTAAGCTACATTCAATTTGTCTTTTTGCAATGGCTTTAAACTTGGCACAGTAAAAAAAATTTGTCATTTCTTAAAGAGTAAAATTAACGTATCATGCGCTTAATTGGCATTAACAGAGACATACAGCATAAAAAATCTGTATGGTAATAAACTTACTTTGAAAACATAACCTCCACCCCGCCCGCCAAACAAAAACAGTCATATCTTTTTCAATGCAAAGATAATGTCAGTGAATACAAGCATGAAAGATAAAGTTCTGAAAAAATTTGAGTGATAGAAACCTTACTTTAAATTAAACATTGCATTCATGTGAGCATAACCATTAGCATCAAAATAAATCACTCTCCCTTAAAACATAACATTTCCTCTCCAAAAAACTTGAATACCAAACTACAATAATGTATAAGAGCAGTTTGATAATCAAGGGAGGTAAAGAGTAACAAACTTTATCTTGTATAACAAGAGTTATTTCCCTTGATTACTATTTTAAATTACAGTCACTTTAGAAGCCCATGTTAAACTTGTGATCGCCGGGGCAGAGCCAATTTTGACCCCAGGGCTATAATATGAAGGAATTTGATAGAGGTCCATTAGATAAAGCTACATGCCAAATTTGGTAGCCCTGGGCCTTATGGTTTCAGACAAGAAGATTTTGAAAGATGTTCAGTATTTTTCAATTTTGTTGCCATGGCAACCAGAGTTTTTGAAGGAATCAAATTCTTTCAAGAAATTCTAAAAAGGACCATGGCAGGATCATTTTTGTGAAGTTTCATCAAATTTGGATCAGTAGTTTCAGAGAAGAAGTAGTTTGAAAAAAAAGTTAACGCACGCACGGACAGGCGGACGGACGGACGCACGACGGACACCGGGCCATGACATAAGCCCGCTGGCCTTCGGCCAGTGGAGCTAAAAACCAAGAGCACTGCATGCGGGATGCCAACGCTAAGCTGCAGTTGCAGTTAAATTTCTCTGTCAACTGTGTTAAAAATAATTGGATGGTTACATACCCTTGTTGTATTCGTTCCCCTTTTCATAGTTAATAACTAGTCCGAATGGTTCAGTAAATTCTTTCATTAATGACAGAGATATTTAAAAATGTCACAGTAATGACAGAGATATTAAAAAGTGTCAAAGATTTTGAACGATAACAACATAGATGATCACATGGCTATGATAATACCTCAACGTTTTCTTCGAAAACAGCCATATCAAAAATAAAAAAAAGAGTAAAAATTGCTAAACAGTGTTTGTGGTCATGTAATTACTCGCTGTTTCATATGCTGATACTTATTTTCATCTAAATGCAGTTCACATATTTTGCAAGTATGAAGGGGAAGGAAACAATTTACTATAAAAAAAGAAATTTGAGGAGTGAATGCGAAACTGTTCCATCTGCGTTTTGGAAAATTTCACAGGAAACAGGAAAAAAAAACTCATTTCTGTGAAAAGCATTGCTAGCTTATCTTATTCAGATATGCTGTGCTGAACTGTGTGAATGACTTCAACACAACGTATCTAAATAATATGATCTAACAATACTGTTTAAAGAAATGTGAAGGATTTTCCCTCACCTGTAAAATTGTGCAAGACACAAATGAAATAGTTTTACATTCACCCCTCAAATTTATACTTCCCTCTCAACGTTTTCTATATCATTTTATCCCATAATCTCTTCTGTTGTCAGTGTCTTACACAGATATGAGACAGAAGATTTTGTTGAATCATACGAACATTATATGACATTCCTCTCTGTGGTATACGAGTCCTGTAACACACATACTAAGTCCATTTAAATATAATTCGGCTATTTTTCAAATTTCTGTCCAAATATCTGATCGACCAAAAGCAGGGGCTCTAACACGAGCAAAGTTTGCTTCTGTACTGTATTTCTGTGGTGATGATGACGGGCTTCGGGAGGGGTGGGACTGGTTCCCAATACCTATTGCAGACGGGTAGCCGTCCATATTGGAAGAACTTGGTAAAGAACTAATTGCACTATCTGGTGAACGAAAACTTTTTGAAGCTGGTGACATCCCATAGCTATTTCTGTTCATATTTGAGGAAGATGAATGATTTCTTGACTGTGTATTTGGTGAAGAAGAGACTGTCATTTGTCTGCCAGTTCCCTGTTTCACAGGAGATGAAGCTGGTGACTGTTTGTAAATAGGCTTGCTACCAACAGAGGCAGAATTGGTACCCTGTAAGTAAAAGAACCTGAGTTAATATTAAAGTTCACTTTCGTCTAGTACTAGTATTTCAATGCATTTTTTTATGTTTCAAACTTTTGATCCTATTTTTTTCAACAAGGTTTACCAAAAATATGAGTTCAACAGTCAGCTATATACAGTACACAAACAACTCAATGATTGATGTTATAGGATGTTATATAATGTTTTTAAAATCAGGATCTATCTGTTTAAATATTTAGATGAGATACATACCTTTCTTTTTCATTTTTTTAAACAAATCACTCAGTTTAAAAAGAAAAGATACAAAAACAAGAGCAATGCATGCTTGTGCCAATACTCGACTGCATTTACTTGATTTTAAGATAAAATTCTAAGTAAAAAATTGGGCATATATGTGTCAAAAATACTTCGATGGTTACCTGCCCCTGTTGTTATGTGTTTCCCTTTTGATAGTTAACAACTAGTCCAAGTCTGATGTAAATATCTTCAATAATGACAGACATATTACAAAATGTCAAAGTTTTTGCATGACAGTGACGCAGACTACGACACCAACAGGGCTACAGCAACACCTGTATGTTTTCTTCTAAATAGCCAAGCCTAAAAAAACCTTCATTCATCTCTATAGCATCGTTGATTCTTACACTTACTTTGAATAGGATCTATCAGCAAACTTTTTCTTGCAATTCTACCTAATTTTGGCAACAGCCAAGAAAGGCCTGAATCGTTTCTTAGCCTAAGATGATTCATTCCAGATAACATTTAAAAAGTTGGACAGATTGCTCATACCGAAAACAGGAAAGCAGAATACTGATGAAATAAAATTTACACTTGAGATATAATATCTACCAATTGTTTCCTTAACTTCCAACGGTTTTCCTTCACTCTTCATACCAAAGGACGAAATTCTAGACTGATCCAAATAAAAAAGCATTTGCAGATAACATATTGAATTTAGCTGAAACGATGGTAAATGTCTGTGAATGTGTAGCAAACCTTGTGGGAATAGGAGAAAATGCTGGATACCCACATTCCTCAGAATTGCTAAAATTAAGGATTGTGCAGAGAAGGATTAATCATTTTGTGTGGTCGATGTAAATAAAGATCAAACAGCATCAAGTGGCCTGATTTGAGTTTTCACTGTTCTTACTGTTTTCCCACAATAGACTAGTGCAAGTAATCACTGATCATGAATCTGTGCTGTTGCTTTCTTTTGTTATTATACTTGAAGTCCAACAAGAGTGTTAATATTTTGCACAGACTGGTGCAAGTAATCACAGATCATGAATCTCCGCTGTTGTTTTATTTTGTTGATATACATGAAGTCCAACGAGAGTTTTAATATTTTGCACACTTTTCTAATTTCACAGAGCCTATCCACTTATTTAATAGGCATAAAATGTAGAATTAAACTCACCCTTAATGAAAGTTTTTCCTAACATACTGCAAGAATTAATTGAAATTATAAACTCGATGGTAAGTTAAACTGTTGTAGCTTAAAAATCTTTAAAGAAAAAAAATCTTAAAAAAAAAAAACCTGTGACAAATGCTTTCAACATCTAGAAAGGACAGTATTGTATGTAACTCGACACTTCCTTAACTCATTATCACATAAACAACCTTTGTCCAAATTGCAGCCAACAAGTAGAATGTATCTTAAATGTTAAGATCAGTCTTTGAAAGAGTGGAAAACATTGTGAGAAAAGGAGAAAATGTTGGTTACCAACATTTTCTCTCTTTTCCCACTATTTTTAATGCTTTATTGCAAGGATTTTTATAACCTTTGATTATTGGTAAAAGATTAAATCACAATACATCAGAAAAATCTGAAAATAGTCATAAATCATGGCTAATTAACATAGTTAATGTTTACTATAAACAGAAAAACACTGAAAAAGGGAGAAATTGCTTTTTGTACAAGCCATTTCTTCCTTTGCAACACTGTTTACAAAAAATAAACAGATCTACTAGGAGAAAAACAAGATTACTGGGTGCCAACGCTTGGCTGCAGTTGCTGTAAGTGAAAATTCCAAGTCAAAAAGGGACACTACTGTCTTAAAATTTTCTTAAGTTATCTGTTCCTGTTGTATGGGTTCACCTTTTGACAGTTAAGAATTAGCCCAAGTTTGAAGTGAATATCTTTAGAAACAACAGAGATATAAAATGTAGAAGTTTCTGAAAATTCTGAATCAAAACAGGGGTATCACTGTGTCAAAAATATTTTGATGGTTACCTGCTGCTGTTGCATGGGTTTCCCTTTTCCATTTTGATAGTCAAAAACTAGTTCAAGTTAAAAGGAATTATGACAGAGGTATTATAAAATGTCAAAGTTTTTGTAAAATGTTGCAGACGATAACCTGGCAGACGAAGTCAGGGCTATGACAATACCTCGTTCTTTTCTTCAAAATCAGCCGAGTCAGAAAGTAGCAAAAACTAGAAGAAGGTAAAGTTTTAAAAGAAAAAAAAATCTAACTACCAATTGACACAGTTTAAGAATTGTCCAAATTGAATGCATTTGCAGATGCCAAAAACAGTCTAAATGAATAAAATTTGTCCTTACAGGGGTAGAAACATTGTGGGAAAAGGAGAAAATGCTGGTTATCAGCATTTTCTTCCTTTCCCAAATTGTTTTTCAGAAGCTTTCTTTTTTAAAGTCATTTAAACTCTGGATTTTTTTGGTAAGGGGTTAAATGACTTACATCCAATACTTATTATCTATAACATGAGACTATTAAAAATATAAATTTGTACTGTTGTGTTGAAGGGCATGAATAAAATACTTGATAGAAAAACTTGCAACAAAAGATACAAAACTTGCAAAGAAATCAATAATCAAACTCTTAACGACGGTTTACAAGCAGGTCAAAACAACATTATGTAACACAGAAAGTAAATATCACAAAAAGTTTACCCAAAAATACTTGCCAAATTTACAAAAAAAGTAGCCTAAATATCAATTTATCTCCTGCCTAGTCAGGTTGAATCTTACCCTCTACAATACAAACACATAAAGGGAAAAGTGAAAAAATTATAAAAAAAATTATAATCATCATACTTATGTCATGCTCTGCAAAATGGATCTTTAATGCATTTGCAAAAAGTATTAACCCAGGTTAGCCTATGCAGGCCGTCCTGAGTCAAAACTTTTGCCATTGGTAAATTTTCTGCATACTAAAGGCCTTTTACCTCATGATCCAATCTTTTGTTTGACAAAATGTATCCATATTATGTACTGTTATGGGAGATCACTCCTTCCTTACTGCATAGCTTTCCCATATAAAATCAATACCTGACAACTGTGTCAGAGAGAATTCTCTTTGGCTCAGTGGTTATGGTATTGGTCTTTTAAACCTCGAAAAACGAGGATATTTGTCCGCACGGGTTCGAATCCCGCCAAGTTCGGTTTGTATTTGAGCTATGCATTTATTGTGAACTTTCATGTTCGTAAGAGTACCGACATGTAAACTTGCTATAAGATGCATAAAACCCCCTTTTCTCTGATGGCTACTCACTATGATTAAATTGTCAACATACATGTAGTTACTTTGAACCTTTTGCTCAGTGTAGTAACAAGCTAAATAAAATGCAGATGACTTATAAAACTATTTTGATAAACCAGCCAATGAATCTATCATCTCTAATCACAATGTTTCTAAAATGTGATAAAAGCTAAAGATGTCTTTCTATTTTGACCTCTAAAAATCTTAGTTTAAACTGGTTAAATCCACCAGGACAGCAAGTGGATGTTACTAATAATGACAATCAAAATTAATATCATAAATATCAACATGGAGTTAATTAAATTAGCTGCAAACAGTTACACAGCATAAGTCAATTAACATCATTAAAAGTTATATACAAAAAAAAAAATTCGTCTTAAAACCTTCAAGCACCATTTAAAACAAAGTTTCATTCTGAACAAAGGGAAAAACCTTAATTATTGTCGTTTCAGGCTTACATTTGATCCAAATGTTTTAGCAATGTGGACAGTGTTGATCAAAAATCATATTACAGCTTCTCTGATCTTGAAGGATGGTTGTTGTTACGAGTCTCCCAATATGTTTTATTACTGCCTGTATAGGTGATGCATGTGGCAAAGCAGTCAATGGCTTTGAAAGAAAGTTGTGTCATTAATGGTGTGAGAAAGCCAGGAAACACATGTGTAGGTGCATTGGCTGCCATTATATGACCTAAGCTGTTAAAGCAACATTGAGTACCAGTTACAAACGAACAATTTACAATAAATTCTTCGCCAGTGACTTGAACTTTAACAGACTGCAATGTAACATAATATCAGACTCATAATAATATCCATACTTTCAAATGTTATGAATTAAATTTTCCTGCAATGTGAACTCCAAACAGTTTGGCAGCTAGTGGGCCTTTAAATTCCTTTCACAGACAGATAATAACTGAAAATGTCCATATCGTTAATTAATTCAGCCCTCTACAGATTAATTAATCATTATGGCCCTGCATTGTGGAAAATAACATATCTAGAAATAGTCTAAAGAGTGGTACTAATATCATAGTGTAAGAAGGAATGGGAAAAAGTGTTGAGATTTAGTGTAGACTCGAGTAGTTGAGGGTCTTCAGTATCTAGAACATGTTAATAACACACATATCAATTTAAGTTTTTACCAGACAACAAAGTTTTAGACTCTTCAAAATTGAATGCTGTTGCAAACAAAAAAGATAAATATGGCAATAATAGTTGAAGTTGCTTTTGGAAGGGTAGAAAACATTGTGGAAAAAGGAGAAATTTACCAGCAATTTCTTCATTTCCCACACGTATTCTTCTGGGTCTTTAAAACACAATGTTAAGAGGTACAGGGTTAGGAAGGTCAGAAAATGATATTAACAAATGGAAAAGTTGCATCATAAAAATCACCTTCAAATAACTTTCATTAACTCTTTACCACAATAGGGCCAGGATGGCCCTGTATCGCTCCACTAGCTTTTAACCCTATACCTTACAATTCTGAGTTTTAATAACCCTGAAAGAGAAGGCTTTTGAAAAAACTGTGGGAAAAGGAGAAAATGTTGTCAACTAGTATTTTCTCCTTTTCCCACAACAATGTTTCCTACCGTATTAAAGACAGAAATAATCATTTAAGCTACATTCAATCTGTTGACTGCAATGGCTTTTAATTTGGTCCCGTCAAAAGATTTGTTGTTTCATACAGAGTAAAATAAATGTATCACGAGACATACAGCATATAAGTCTGTCAGTCTAAACTTACATAGAAAAAATACCACACTCCCCCCCCCCCCCGAAAAAAAAAGGAAAGAAAAAAAGTCATATCTCTTTCAAATGTAAAGACAATGTCAGTGAATACATGCAGGGTTTTTTCAATGGCATGAATGGTAAAGATCTGGAACAAAAAGCTGAATGATAGAAACCTTACTTTATGTTAAATATTCCACAAATCTGAGGACAACCATAAACATCAAAATAGCTCACTGTCCTCAAAAACTGAACATTTTCTATCCAAAAATCCTGAATAGCCAACATCAATCATGAAATAGTGCAGTTCTGATAATCAAGGGAGGTAATTAATGACAAACCAAATATCTCATAAGAGTTGTTTTCCTTGATCACTATGTACATTTCAGGCACTATATAAGCCCATGTTAAACTTGTGACCCCTGCAGCGGGGCCAATTTTGACCCCAGGGCTATAATTTGAAGAAACTTGGTAGAGATCTATTAGATAAAGCTACATGCCAAATTTGGTAGCCCTGGGCAATTTGGTTTCAGACAAGAATATTTTCAAAGATGTTAAATATTTTTTAGTTTTGCTGCCATGGCAACCAGATTTTTGAAGGAATCAAATTCTTTCAAGAAATTCTGAAGAGGACAATGCCAGGATCATTTCTGTGAAGTTTCATAAAAACTGGATGGATAGTTTCAGAGAAGAAGATGCTTGAAATAAAAGTTAACGCACGCACGGACGCACAGACGCACGACGGACACCGGGCCATGATATAAGCCCGCTGGCCTTCAGCCAGTGGAGCTAGAAACACAAGGGTAGAAAATATTGTTGGACAAGGAGAAAATTCTCATTGCATTTTCTCCCTTTCCCAAAAGGTTTTTAGAAGGCTCTTTCCTCAGGGTTGTTTAAACCTGATATTGTGTGGTAAAGAATTAATATTTTTTTAGTGCAGTAGATTTTTTAACCGATATACTTAAATGTGGGCCATAATCTGGCATAAGGGCCCTTAATGCATCTCCCTGACCCATTATACCGAGCAAGTCATCACATAATTATAGAACTATAAGATCCATTTTGTATAAAAACTGACTCAGTCCTGAGGTGGAATTGTCCTTTGACGTGTAGAAAATTCACTAAAAGCAAAAAATATCGAATCATGTCAGCCTGCATAGTACGTGCAGATTTTTTTACTATTTTTTGCAGATGCATTAAACCCGCTTTTCACAGAAAATGGTGCCTAGATTTGCATATGCTTTCCATAGCTTATTCCTACTCATTTTACTCTATCTCTGTTCAAAAGAAGGCAGTTTTTCTGTCTCCAAATAGGAAGATTCTACATCTTTTTATTCAAATTACATAACTCTATTAAAGCAAGAACTCAGGCTTTTACAGAAAAACTTAACCTTTTTTAACCTGCTGCAAAATGTTTTATCAAAACTCACAGTAACTAAGGTGATTATATGATGAATTTAAAAACCACACATACATAACTGAAATATAAAATAATTCACAAAACCTCAAGTTCATATCAAAATTGGACTGGAGTCATATTCTGCCCTTTTCATGCGCTCCTAAAAACGAGACAATATCATTGTGCATAATTAGGTTTAACCCTTTACCAAAAAACAAAATGGTAGACTTGTCCACATTGAAGTCTTTTGCAGTCGACACAATTAGATTTCTCAAAAATTGAAATCTGTTTTTGGAAGGGTAGAAAACATTGTGGGAATAGGGGAAAATGCTGGTTACCTGCATTTTCTCCTTTTCCCTCAATGTTTTCAAAAGGCTTCTTTCTCAGGGTCGATAAAGGAAGGTATTGTTTGGTAAAGGGTTAACTCTGTTGCAAACAACATAATTTCATATTTGTCCAAACTGAAAGCATTTGCAGATAACAAATTAAATGTAGCTGAAATGACGAGATTTCATCATTTGTCTTGAAAGGGAAGAAAACGGAGTGGGAAAAGGAGAAATGCTGCTTACCAGCATTTTCTCCTTTACCAATTACGTTTTCAAAAGGCCTTTATTTTCAAGGTTGTTGAAATTCAGGATTATGTGGTAAAAGATGTAATACTCAGGACTGTGCGGTAAAAGGGTAATATATCATTTTCTACAAAAAACTTACTATACTGTCTTCTAACAGAACTCTTTCTACCTATTTTAAAATATTGTGGTTCTAGGAAGAAATTGCTGGCCAGATTTGTTTTTGTGGTATGGTGAAGAGGTTACACGAAAAAAAAAAGTGGGTGAAAATATTGTTGCCAAAGAAGAAATTGCATAGTCGGGCAATATCTACTTTTGCAACATTATTCATAATATACAGAGCTTTGTGACTAGATGCTCAAAAGGGTCCACAGGTTTAAGTCTTTACCAAATGACAAAATTTTGGACTGGACCAAGTTGAAAGCATTTGAAGATGACAAAATTTATGTAACTCTAAAACTGAAATTGTTTTGGGACTGGTAGAAAACTTTGTGAAAACGAGAAAATACTAGTAAACAGCGTTTACTCCTTTTCCTACAATTTTTTTCAAAAGCCATCTGCTTCAAGGTCGTTTAAACTCAAGACTGGGTGGTAAAGAGTCTACTGTGTAAAGTCAGGTCTCAAGTCCTCAGTAGTACTATTAAGTCTGATATAGATACATTTTTCCGAGTTTTGTCAAGGATAAAAAATTTATATAAACTCATTTTATAATCCTCAGTAAATCATGATAATGATATGAAATGTGAAATCTTAACAACTTTTTAATCTTGTTTTTTGTACTTTCTCAGTTGCGCAAAAATTGAATTACCTGTTGTGAGTAAACACTGGGTACATAGCCAGACTCTGAGTTTCCAATGTCTCCGTTACCAACGTATTTCCAGTCATTCTGCATGTCCAGTCTATTTCTATAATTTGACTGGTTCTGTGTATATTGCTGTGGTACATCTGTTGACTGATATGCATTCACAGAACCATTCTGGTCGTATCTCTGTCTGTTGCCTGAGTAATTAGAGCCTGAGTTGTTAGTTCTGTAAAAATTATTATTATTTTGACTGTTTTGAGACCTATAGTCCTGACCTGATGGCGTCAAGTAATTTGAAGTAGAGTTTGACTGAGTAAAGAACATATCACTTGAAGTATTATTAAATCCATTTTGTTTAACGAATCGTTCACTTTGGCCATGATCATTTTGACGTGAATGTGAATTATCTCCAGAATGACTTGTCTGTTTACTTTGAGAAACATTTTGTAGTTGCCTTCCATAGCTGTTATTGCCTTGACGTGAGTGATGATAGTTTTGGAAGCTAGACAAGTTGGAAGGCCTGGTATCAGATATACTGTGTGTTGAAAGTGGCACCTGATTGTAAGACACACTTTGATTGGTAGATCCAGCCTGATTGTAAGTCATGTTTCTATGTGCTGATGCTGGTGACTGGTTCATTTGTGGATTTGAACTACGTCTGGTACCAGCAGGACTGCTATATAACCTTGCAATTGCATCCTGGGTACCATACATTCGACTCGCTGTTCTTGGAGTTATATTCAGAGGTGTGGAACTGCTTCCCTGTGAGCTGTTTAGTCCTGAGTCACGATTCCTGAGAAAACGACACAAAATACGTAATAAGTGTACATTTTGATACCACAATCTATGCATCTATCTTCATGTACATAGCAATCTGAGGTTTGAATTGGCTTTGTAAGGATTGAAAGGGGACCACACCGTGACATGGATATTTTGATATGTTGCTATAATGTTAAATATCCTTTTTTAGGTTATAAATTATCAGGTTATAATGTTAAATATCTGTATTAAGATTATAAATTATCAGAACTACAAACTTTTAACTCTTTTTCAAACAACAAAATTTTAGACTTGTCCAAATTGAAACCATCTGCAGAAAACAAAATAGAATTCATGTGACTAAAAAATTCAAATTTGTGTTTGGTTAGGTAGAAAACATTGTGGGAAAAGAGAAAATACTAGTTACCTGCATTTTCTCATTTTTTCACTATGTTTCCAATAGTCTTTTATCTCAGATTTGTTAAACCTCTGGATTGAGTCGTAAAGGGTTAATTCTAACATGACACGTGAATTCGGCTCTATAAAGACAGTGCAACGAAAGCGTGGTAAAATCTACGTTATTCTATGTAGAGTGACGTCATTCTGTATAAAGTAAGTAAGTAAATTACTCAATGGAATATAGTCTGCATCCGCGTTTTTATTCTAAGTATGAACTTGTTTTCCTTTGATTAAGAGTTGGTAATGTTAGAATCGAAATAATCTTCTTTCTATTGTGGTTTATCGTTCAATAAACCACGTTGTGAGTTATGAGGCGCAATGAATAAACCACTCGGGCTATCGCCCTCGTGGATTATTTATTCTGCCTCATAACTCACAACTGCGGTTTATTGAACGAAAACCACGTTAGAAAGAAGATTATTTCTTAAATAGATAATGTTAAATTGTCTAAATCTAGTAAATGTCAGCACAAACACACAAACAAGAGGGCCATGATGGCCCTGGATCGCTCACCTGAGTCAATAGGCGAAATTTCACTCCACGTGCAAAATTCAATTTCTGACCAATTGGCAGGTCAATTGAGCTTAAAATGTGGCATCTAGAGCATCCACAAGAAATTTCCGTAAGTTGACCTAGTGACCTACTTTATCACCATACGTGACCCAATTTAGAACTCATCAAAATATTTATCAAGACAAACATTCTGAACAGTTTTCAAGTTAATTGAGAAATAAATGTGGCGTCTAGAGTGCGGTAAAGGTATTTCTTTAATTTGACCAAGTGACCTAGTTTATGAGTCCAGGTGACCCAATTTCAAACTCATCCAATATTTCATCAAGACAAACATTCTGACCAATTTTCAAGTCAACTGAGCAAGAAATGTGGCCTCTAGAGTGCCCTTTAGGTATTTCTTTAGTTTGACCTAGTGACCTAGATTATTATCCCAGGTGACCCAATTTTGATTTCATCTAAGATTTCATCAAGAAAAACATTTTTACCAATTTTCAAATCAATTGAGCAAGAAATGTGGCCTCCAGAGTGCCCGCAAGGTATTTCTTTAATTTGACCTAGTGACCTAGTTTATGAGCCCAGTTGACCCAAATTCAGACTCATGTGAGATGTTATCAAGACAAACATTCTGACCAATTTTCAAGTCAATTGAGCAAAAAATGTGGCCTCTAGAGTGCCCTAAATGTATTTCTTTAATTTGACCTAGTGACCTAGTTTATGATCCCAGGTGACCCAGATCCAAACTCATCCGAGATTTCATCAAGACAAACATTCTGACCAATTTTCAAGTCAATTGAGCAATAAATGTGGCCTCTAAAGTGCCCTAAAGGTATTTCTTTACTTTGACCTAGTGACCTAGTTTATGACCCGAGTTGACCCATATTCAGAATCATTTTAGATTTGATCAAGACAAATATTCTGACCAATTTTCAAGTTAATTGAGCAAAAAATGTGGCCTATAGAGTGCCCTAAATGTATTTCTTCAATTTGACCTAGTGACCTAGTTTATGAGCCCAGTTGACCCAAATTCAGATTCGTTTGAGATTTTATCAAGACAAACATTCTGACCAATTTTCAAGTCCATTGAGCAAAAAATGTGGCCTCGAGAGTGCCCTAAAGGTATTTCTTCAATTTGACCTAGTGACCTAGTTTATGACCCCATTTGACCCAAATTCAGACTCATGTAAGATTTGATCAAGACAAATATTCTGACCAATTTTCATGTCAATTGAGCATGAAATGTGGCCTCCAGAGTGCCCGCAAGGTATTTCTTTAATTTGACCTAGTGACCTAGTTTATGACCTGAGTTGACCCAAACTCAGACTCATGTGAGATTTTATCAAGACAAACATTCTGACCAATTTTCAAGTCAACTGAGCAAAATATGTGGCTTCTAGAGTGCCCTAAAGTTATTTCTTCAATTTGACCTAGTGACCTAGTTTATGATCCCAGGTGACCCAATTTTGAACTCACTGAATATGTTGTGCTCAGGTGGGCTAACAAACTTAGAACAGGTTCACTACATACCAAATATCAAAGCTCTACACTTTCAAGTTTAAGAGAAGAAGAATTTTAAAGTTTTCCTTCTTTGTTCCTATGTTCAAACTTGTGACCCACGGGGCGGGGCCAGTTTTGACCCCATGGGCATCATATGAACAAACTTGGTAGAGGTCCACTAGGAGATGCTACACACCAAATATCAAAGCTCTACGCCTTCCAGTTTCAGAGAAGAAGAATTTTAAAGTTTTCCCTTTTTTGTTCCTATGTTCTAACTTGTGACACCCGGGGCGGGGCCAGTTTTGACCCCATGGGCATCATATAAACAAACTTGGTAGAGGTCCTCAGGGAGATGCTACATACCAAATATAAAAGCTCTACGCCTTCCAGTTTTAGAGAAGAAGAATTTTAAAGTTTTCCTTCTTTGTTCCTTTGTTCTAACTTGTGACCCTCGAGGCGGGGCCAGTTTTGACCCCAGGGGCATCAAATGAACAAACTTGGTAGATGTCCACTAGGAGATGCTACATACCAAATATCAAAGCTCTATGCCTACCAGTTTCAGAGAAGAAGAATTTTAAAGTTTTCCTTCTTTGTTCCTATCTTTAAACTTGTGACCCCCGGGGCGGTGCCAGTTTTGACTCCAGGGGCATCATATGAACAAACTTGGAAGAGGTCCACTAGGAGATGCTACATACAAAATATCAAAGTTCTACGCCTTCCAGTTTCAGAGAAGAAGAATTTTATAGTTTTCCTTCTTTGTTCCCATGTTCGAACTTGTGACCCCCCCCCGGGGCGGTGCCAGTTTTGACCCCAGGGGCATCATATGAACAAACTTGGTAGAGGTCCACTAGCAGATGCTACATACCAAACATCAAAGCTCTATGCCTTTCAGTTTCAGAGAAGAAGAATTTTAAAGTTTTCCTTCTTTGTTCCTATGTTCAAACTTGTGACCCCCGGGCGGGGCCAGTTTTGACCCATGGGACATCATTTGAACAAACTTGGTAGAGGCCCACTAGGAGATGCTACATACCAAATATCAAAGCTGTACGCCTTCTAGTTTCATCAGAGAAGATTTTCAAAGATTTTGCATTTTTTCCTTTTTGTTGCCATGGCAACCAGAGTTTTGGGTGGAATTCAATTCTTTGAACAACTTTGGTAGAGCTTCATCCAAGGAACATCCCTGCCAAGTTTCATCAAGATTGGCCTAGTGGTTTAGGAGAAGAAGATGTTTAAAGAAATTGTTGACGGACGACGGACGCCGGACATAGGGCGATCATAATAGCTCACCTTGAGCACTTTGTGCTCAGGTGAACTAAAAACTGTATGCCTATTTTACTAATCATAACATACATATAGTCGATCTATGTCACACAGCATGGGTGTCCAAATCAACTGTCTATATTGTCTATACATTCAAAGTCGGTTAATTTGGCATTTTCGTCTTTTCTCTGTCACAGTTGATTTTCTTCGTCTTGTTTAATGATTAATAATTTCAATCACTACCAAACAGCTTTATGTCATGGCAAATTGGACTTGACCAATATCTGAATGGGAGGATGGACTTGGATGGTCACAAAATACCAATGATCGCTAGAAAATGGCGAAAAAATTGCCTGTTGCAAAGTGGGTTAGGGAAAAGAAACCATTTGGCGTGTAATAAATTCGGCATGTAACCCTAAACTTTGTCAATTTTTTTTGCCAAGATGATATTTGAAATTGGAAAATTACTTACCCATATGTTAATTTCAAAATCCAACCAGGGACAACTAATTATAATCATTGTCACAAATTTCAAGTCAAGAACGTTAATACATTTTCATCGCACACAAACATACCAGAAAGTACATGAAAACAAATGCAATTAAAGTGAAAAAATTGTAATAAAATGTAGATTTGAATAACTGCAAGCAACATATGCTTGGCGTTAGCATGAAATGATGACTGCAAAATAATCATGATGTTCAGAAGTGGGACATTCAGAATTGTAAAGTATGTAGAACATTCTGAATAGGAAAGCATGCATAACTGTTTTTAAATGGCAAAACAAAAGTTTTTGTTGTCTTCTCTGTTTTTATTTAAAATAACATCTACATTTCACAGACTTCATATGTTTGTTGAATAAAAAGAAAAATGATAAATGCAGTCAAGAACGTGGAAGTCAGGTATGTGCATAGAATTGTGGTTTTGACGTTTTTCTTGACTGAGTTTACAATTTGATGTGCCCATATGAATGCACATTGAGTACTGGTCCCAATAGAAGTTCAACTTTTACTGGTACACCTTTCCTATTGAGCAAAAATTTCACAAGGAAATGTTATGTCAAGTACGTTAACTACATCTGAAAGCAAGTAAAGCTAAGTTATACATTTGTCCTAGATGCTTTCTTGCATAAACATATGTACATGTTGCTAAATATTTAGTAGTTTTAGCGTTCACGTAAGTCTTTTCAAGTTCTACATGTTCCATTTTCTTTGTCCCTGGTCAGGTACATAAAAAAGAATGTACTGTGAAAACGGCAAGTCCTAAAATGACCCCATTCACGTTTTCCAATGGAGTTGAGGTTAGTGAATTATAAAATAAAGTTAAAAATTTAGTAACGTGACTTTCATTTTCGATCATTTTCTAGCATGAACTTGCTCTTTTAACTGACTTTGAATGTATAGTATCCTACAGCAAGTACTAGCAGTTAAGTTTTCAAATGTTTTGCTACAGCATTACTTTACAGACAAGTAGATACTGAATTTTAGTTAGTTAAAAATCAAGTTGAGATTGAGTTTCACCACCCCTGAAGAGTCGTATTATTTCTTCGAAGGAATATTTTCTTTTTTTTCAGGTTTAAGGGATCTAAGCACACATGTAGTAACATACCAGCGCTTTACCACATACAAATAGCAACCACGTAATACAAAGCAAGACAAACAGACTGCCAACACCTTTTTATGAACCTTTTACCTAACAATCTGGGCCCGTATTCACCAACCATACTTAAGAACGTTCTTTGTCTTATTCTTCAAGATTTTCTAATTGTGAAAGTAACAGAACTTCTGATTGGCTAAACCAGCTGGTTTAGCCAATCAGAAGTTCTGTTTTTCACATCGATGAAATTCTGAAGAATAAGACTAAGAATGTTCTTAAGAATGGTTGGTGAATACGGACCCTGATGTTTTTACAAGGGAAAGGGTTTTTATAAGCATAACAGGAAAGGGAAACAATTTGATGGTACTTAGCAACTAACACTTTCTCTAACCATTTTGTATGTCATCCAAAAAAATAACCCTCGAAGCGCCTTACACGACTTAGTTGCCTTTGTGGCCAATGTCGATAAAGATTGGGCAGCACAAAACGTGTAGTCTGATCTTGATCTACACTGTTCGCTTTGCTGAAACACTGTAGACAAATGCAACCATGAGATTTGAGTTATTTGGGTTCTACTTCTAGGTTGAAGATGTCTGATAGGTTTATTTGGCCCTTTAACGGTTGATATCATATAGACATGCATTCAATATGGGCAAGTCTAAAACTTAGTTTCGGGGGAAAGAGAAAGCCTATCGCTTGAGCCTTTCACATCATCTTCACAAGGAAAGTGCTTCAACCTTACAGTTATGACAGCAATACATCTTTAATCCATGGATATGCTTGTCTGAGTGCAGTCAGCAATATTTTAGTCATATTACAACAACATTTCATTTATTTGTTTCCAAGATTTAACAAGGACTAGGATGAACTTCTGCCATGCCTTGCCCAAGGAAACTCTAACAACAACATATTGATTAGGCTACCAGTGGTTACGGCTTTACTGAAATTTTGGACTAGACCAACTTGAAAGCATTTGGAGAGGACAAATTAAATGTTGCCCGCATGGTGTTTTCTGTCTTCGAGAGGGTAGAAAAAGTTGAGGGAAATGGAAAAAATGCAAGTTACTAGCATTTTCTCCTTTTCCCACATTTCAAAAGCCTTGATTTTCATGTTGAACTCTGTATTGTGCGGTAAAGGGTTCAATAAACGAGTACTAATTATTACCTATCATCATCAGGTTCATGACCTTCACCTCCACCAAACTGACCCCTAAGGTCAAGGTTCAAGTCTTGAGCACCAGGTACCCCAAACCCAGTCGATCCTTGACGAGGTTGCACACTGTGAGTAAGTAAAGATCAGTCTAAGTTAAGGATAGGCTAGCTATTCTAAGGTGCATGCAAACATAAAAACTATCTAACAAAATTAATGAAAATTCTTCGGAGAATGAATTATACAACCAGTTAAATAACTATTTTCATCTTTCGACTAATTAAATCAGTTTCAATATTTTGGCAATGGAGGATTGTGTCAATAACACCCCTGGAGGAGTATACATGCCGAAACATTAAAAGAGAAATCAGCTTTATAGTAACCCTCTACTAAACAATCCCATCTTTTAACAACCCTGAATGAAAAAGGCTTTTAAAAACATTTTGGGAAAAAGAGAAATGCTGGTACCAGTTTTTTTTTTCTCTTTTTCCAACAATGCTTCCTACCTTCCTGAAGAAAAAAAAAAACTTTTAATTTTTTAGCAACATTTATTTTGTCGTCTGCATTTTTTATCAATTAAGTTTTGTTGTTTGCGAAAGATTTAAACAAAAATAAAGTAATTCTTCAATAATTTAAAATGCAGTAGTAAAATATGCAGTTTAAATCTTTACCAAAGGACACAATTTTACACTTGTTTATGTTTGAAAAAACCGCAGATGATGAAATAAACACGTCTCATTGTATCTGAAAGGCTAAAATATACTAGTGGGAAAAAGAGAAAATGGTTGCTGGCATTTCCTACTGTTCCTATGGTCAATAAAATTTATCAACCAGTGCCTGATTTATTTTTTTACACATAGCTTATTTCATAAAGAGACTTGAAAGCATATGCCTATAGAAAAAGAATAGAGAAAATTGATACTGCCCATACGAATAATCACAAAGATTGCTTCATTTTTTCCACACCTGAAGAATGATATTTATACCAGAGACAGACTGAATATTTTACATTGCTTTACTCATTAATTCAGTCATATCACTGTGATAGCACATTTATTCATGTCTGTCTTTGGTTTCACCGTAATTAGGTTAAGGATCTGAAGTGTCTTGCCCAAGGACACACCCACGAAAATCCTTCAAGTGTGGATCAACTACAGGGCCTCCAGGTTTCAACTGATTGATTGATTGTATGGTGTTTAAACCCGTTTACAACATTATTTAAGTTATATCGGGCGGCCAGTGCACCTATCCACGGTTTCCTTGAGTTTCTTTAATCAGTACTCCACACAATCTTCTTTCCCAGCCACTGGCTGCTTTCCCACATAACCATCTATGTCCATTTCAATTATGGAAGTTTCATCAAATAGTTAACTGTTTTTTTTTTCAATTTTCTGACATGCCTGAAATTTTGGCATCAGGATATAGGCTCTGAAAGAGTAAAAAAAATGTTGAAATAGCTGTCTTTTTACCACACACGGAAAATGTCAATTAACTGGATAACTTATAAAAATGTAGACTGAATAATGTAAGGTGATGTACCTTAAAAATAACAAAACAACTACATTATTTTTTACCAAGATTAAGATCATTGCAAGGTCCATAAAAAACCTTGATATGGTACCAGTTTGATGCTTATACTCCTAAACGTTCAATGGTACATTAAACAAATTGGTCACTTACAGAAAATATGGGTTTATACTTTTACAGAATATGAAAAAGATGTAAGTACATCTACTACAATCATGCAAAATAAAAGAGTAAATGTATATTATTATTGTTAAATATGTAAAAATTTTGTTAAAAAACATATCAAAACCATATGCACATATATAAATATACACGTAGAACTACAGAAGCCAATTAAAAATCTAATTAAAAAACTAGGATCAAAACTGAATCAGTGTCTCAAAATGCGCACAAATTTATCAATTTATGATGTATGTGTGTTTTCTTTTTCTGTAAAAACACTAACTCCCTACTTTCATGTCTTGTAGAGGACCACTTTTTAAAATAATGTAGCAAAGATGAGAAAACGAAGTTTTTAAAAGCTCTAAACCTTTCTTTATGTTTCACTTCCATGAAACAGTGTTCGGGTTACGCATATCTACTTTTAAATATTGTATGTACTAATAATCAACTCATTTTGATATGAAAATCATTACACATACCAACTTTAGTAAAACTGATAAATGGGGGTTTGTCACTTTCACAAATTGTAAACCTGTCTTTACCAAATATACATGTATAAACAATATGCCTTAATCATTATTACTAAACAACAGCCCTTAATCACTATTACAAGTTTACATGTATATCCAAAAGCACGTTAAGTCTTTTTTAAAATTTCACTACCATTACATGGTGAACAAAAACTCCATTTTGTTACAAAATCCGTTTTTATGCTTTACTGCACAAGCTTTTTTTGGACATGTCCCAAAACTGGTGCAAGTGACAGAGAGGAGATATCCATAAAGCTCCTAACTAAACTATAGTTGCTTTTACAGTCAGTGTAGTTAACGATTAGTGTGCAAGTGCAATCTGAGATTTGATCTACCTTGTCTGCCTAGCAATGACATTCTTGATAAAAGTAACCTTAAACTACAGGTTTTAGGTCTTCATTTTGATTTATTCTGCAGTGTAAGGGTTAACCTTTAACGTACTATGCTGACTTTTAACAACCCTGGAAAAGAAGCTTTTTGAAAACTTAGTGGGAAACGGAGAAAATGCTGCTAACCAGCATTTTCCCCTTTTTTCCACAATGTTTTCTACCCTATCAAAGAAAAATTGCACCATTTTAGCCACAATGAAATTGTCTGCAGATGCTTTGCCTTTGGAGAAGTCTTCATTTTTATCGTTGTCTTGTAGTGTTAAATAAATGAAACAAGATTCTCAGTCAGTTATCTAGTATAAAGATGCAAATAACGTTCAAGGCTATTTTTGTTCGAATATCTAGAAACCGGTAGGTGTAGATGCAAATGATCAAACGGCACACCGTTTGCAGTTCTGATCTTTCTCTCCACTGCCTGTACTTTACATGTTAAAAAGAAAGGAAAATGTCTAGTATGCACAACGTCGAAAACATTGAGGTAAAAGAAGTAAATGCATGTAAAAAGCAATGGCTTCTTTTTCGACAACATTTTCAAAAGCTGTGCCAAGTGGTATGGATGTTTTAGAAAAAATATATATTTATGGGTTAAAAAATCAGTTTATCACACCCCTCAAATATCATGCTGTACAGCAAACCTTTCAGCCACCCAAATAACCATTTCTACAAACCCAATGTCAAGGTAACACATACCTCACAGTGATGACAGAAAATTGAGGTAGGCATAAATTCCATCCAATATTAGTATCCTCCATACTAAATGCAGGATGTCTATTGTGTTTGAAAAATTTAAATTAAAACATTACATTGAATCTTCCAAGAATCCAAAGTATATGACTACTCTATATCAATTACATCCAGGGCTACAGAAATTTTGTAATCTCAATTGTTCCGGCGGATCGACAGCCGTAAGTTTACATCACCCTACCACCTTCTTTTTCACAATCTTTGTCACAACTGATCAGGGATTGTCTCATCTCAAACTAATTGGCAGTAATGCAATCGAAAAAAATTTCTTCAAGAATATTTTTTTCTTCATTTTTGTCAAATGATTTCTCCCTGTCCCTTTCGCTGTCATCAAAATTTCACTGCAAAGCGTCTTCTGATGTCAATCTGTGGTTCGTCATTTTACTTTCGTTTTCAGGAATAACCTGACCAAAGTATTAGTTTGCAAAAACGTCATCCCATTGGAAAGAATGACGTAAAATCATTTGGTTTCTATATAGGTTCATGTCTATACACTTTATGAATAAATATATACCAATAGTAAATAAAAAAACGATGCAAATGTCTTCGGCAACTGCCCGGCGCTGACAGAAGTCGTCTTTAGAAATGATAGGTGAGACAGTGACTGCCATTTGTGTCCGCACTAACTGGGAGAAGGGTTACTCAAGACTGCAAGAAGGGATTAATCTCACGTGCGGCAACGATGCATGACGATCTCACTATAACCTGTGTTCTCGGAACAATATTAAAAGTTTGACACTTGACATGTTTAATACTGATATCAAAACATTCCTGAAGCAATGATTAAAGGTTTGTAGGTTTGTTTCTGACTGGCCATATCCTGGTTTTCAGACCGGTTTCAAAGGAAGATTTAAAAAGTAATTCGGTTTTCTGCATTATGAATCAGTCTGAGCCGAAAAAATCTGATTTCTGTAGCCCTGAATACAAGTATTTAGATATGTCCATTGACAATCTATTTGCTCTGATGACAACGAAGAAGTAGATAAAAAATAAGCTGTATAGACCATGCTGCCAAAACTTAAATTTACAGAGTAATCTTTCGGAGATTGTCTCACCAAATCAACCATAAAAGTGGATTATTTTGGCGTTTTAACCCTTAACCAAATAATCCCTTGATTTATGAACCCTGGACATAAAAATATTTGAAAACATGGTGGGAAAAGGAGGAAATACTGGTAAGCATTTTTTTTCTTTTTGAATGATGTTTTAAGCTTTTCAAACAGAAATTTCATCATTTGCAGGCTCCAAATAAAATATGACCCAAAACCTGAGATAAGTCTTTAGAAGGGTAGAAAACATTTTGGCAAAGGAGAAATTGCTGGTTATTCCTTTTCCAACAATGTTTTCATGAGCTTTTTCCTCAAGGTTGCTAAAACTCTGGGTTGTGTGGTAAACAGTTAAAGGGCTAGCGTGTGTCAGTGCAGAGATGTGCAGTAAAGAATATACAGATCATTTGAGTGTTAAAAATGAAAGATTCATGAGCCCACAAACAGTACAGTTTGACAATAGAAAACAAGAACGTGAAATTGTGTACATCAGCCAAGGTTTGTAGACGCTTTGCCAACCAATCCTATGCTGTATAATCACCCTGTGAAAAAAAGCTTTTGAGAATGTTTATAAAATAAGAAAGATGTGGTAATTTAAAGTGTTTCCTCCTTTTCCAACATTTTCCACCCTTTACAAAGACAATATTTGAGCCATATGTGATTTTTTCTGCAAATACAGACATGTCTATAACTTTGTCCCGTGGTGAAAAACTAAGCATTATTTCAAAAACATACACTTTTACAGTACAGGAAATTTGAAGAGCATTGTGCTTGATGTAGAAATTGCTTAATGATGAACGATACACATATCAGCCTATTGCAATATCATTTCAAACAAATTATTGGCTTTTTTTTTCTCTTGTTTTCCATAAGGTGTCTTTAATTCAATCATAGCCAGCTGTGGTTTCTGAGGCTATCATGTTCTGGAAAAATGAAATGATTTTCATCTTTAGAATAATACAGAGAGTGAGAGCAGAGTCAAGCACTACAATCAATCTATCTAGGTTTAGACTAACTTGCAGAAGGCAGAATAGGAAATGTGTAGGACAACCCTCTAAACAATTGAAACCACAAAATATAATGGAAATTGTTACCTATTTTGGTTGTCGATAGGTAGAGTCCTGTTGTCATGGCTTTCAATGGGCTACAAAATAAAAGTAAGACTTTTATACAGACACTGCTGATTGTCATGGTCTTAGTGTTTTTGTTGAAAGCGCTAAAAACAGGTGTGAGATTCTACCATACTCTGAGATTTTGACTGACATCTTAAACGTAAAATTGAGCATAATCTACATGATAAATGCTCCAAGTTAAATTTTTTATAGTAGCTTATAATATGCCTATGACCCCTCACACTGCTCATCAATCAAAAGGAAATTTTCAGCCCACAGAAAAAACCCAGGTATCGTTATTGTTATGTTATTTATCACTTGGCAATATCTTAATCTAACGGCCAGTGTATGTCAAAGACCATACTGCAGGATTTGTGCAATCTGATCTCGATGTAAACCATCCACCAAGGTTACATAAAGCTGCACTTAGCCGACTACAGGCTAACATGAACAGGAACAGGCATACTCTGCATTTATCATTGACTGCTAGGAGAAAGCTGTCTACCTGACAAGCTTACTTGACTCATAGATACAACATTGCATCAAAGAACTATGGTAAATATATTAACTCTTTCGGTACAAAATATATAAACTTGACCTCTGTCTACTGCTGAAAATACAACACACCAAAGCTCAAAATTTGTTTGTACTGGAGTTAAACACTTAGGTCATATCATGGCGGTCATGCACCTACCCATGCGTTTCCTGGCTTTCTTACACCAGTACTGACACAACCTTTTTCCAAGCCACTGACTGCTTTTCTCACATGCATCAGAGGTGAGAGGCAAAAAATTGCCATAAAGAAAGGTTGCCTCAATCGGTATCGAATGCGCAATCACCATGTCATGAGTCGGAAACGCTAACCACTGAGCTACCTGGCCAAGCCAAGAGCTAAGAAAGAATTTTATCATACAGGCTTGATCAAACAAGCAGATGGTATAGATCTAAGATCAGGCTGCATATTACGTGCAGTCTGATCTTGATCTATGTTGTTTGCGAAAGCTTCTATTTTTGCCTATGGCCCTGAAAGGGTTAATTACTAAAACAACTGTACTATCTTACAATATAAAACTGATACAAAACTGAGGATAGACGATTTGACTTGCTCGAGAAAAAAAGGGGAAAATGCGTAAGTTTTCTTCTATTTGATCCTTTAGCAAACCGTTTTTTGTTTTAACTACCATGAGGATGAAGACTTCAAAACACACTGTGGGAAAAAGAAAAATTTTATTCACAAAGTTGTCTGCCTGTTCCAAGACAAACCATGTTACTTGAGCCACATTTGTCACAAAATGTTGTCGTGTTAAACAAGGCAAACATTTGGTTGTCTAGTACAGAAAGAGAGAAAATTTGCACCTGTCACCAACTTTTTATACAACAAGCCAATATGACAGACAGTTTTAAAGAACTACAGCTAGTGCTTCATACAAAATGTCAAAACTGTGAGCTATTACAAAAGATGACCTAAACTGAACAATAAATGATAGGATCAGGTAATACAAAGGCAATCGATTCAGTTTTCAAGATTTAAAAATGACACTTCAAATGTAGAACTTGATTAATAAACTATTTGTACTGAAAGATTGTAAAATTTTTAAACAGAGGTATTATTCATCCTGCACATTAAATTTTTAATGTTTCACTGTTTTAGATTCTTCTGCAACAGTGTTTTCATACAGTTACAACTCATTTTTCCTCTTTTTAGTCAGCCATTTGTTTGACTGTTGTTTTCTGTGGATCTCTACCAAAATTGCATGGTAAAAGGTCAGTAATAAGCATAGGCTTTGTTTCACCTTAATCTATTCCATAATATCAACAAAAACCACAGTTTTGTAAAAAGTCTGCGCACAGATTCTTGTCTTTTTCTAGACTGGAAAAATGTTATGCATCACAAAAAATATTATTCAAAATCAACACAAAAAGTAATAACACTATTATCACACAACACCCCAGGGTTACAGATATTTACAGCACATCAGTCTGACATCGTGTGAAATATACCTTGAACACTGCAGTAGAAGGGGGATGATATCCATGGTAACCATGTACCACAGTATGGCGTTGATAACGAGGGGAAGTGTTAGGTTCATAAAACAGAAAATTTTGATGAAATTGTGGGGCAGTCCTTATATCAGTCAACTTTGGCTGAAACATGAAATCAAATAAAAGCTTGTTGTTTTGATGTCAGGAAATGTTTGAAAAATGACAATGAACATGTTTTTTTTTTTTAAACATACATGTAGTACAAAATTACAGGTTTACATGGCAGGAAAGCTAATGGCGTCATGCAAAAGTGTAAACTGTGATGACGACTGTTTTATACTATCGATTTAAGTCTACCACCTCAACATAGTGTATTCAAATTAGCCTCAATTGGAACATTTTGTGAAATTAAAAAACCGATAATGATGATAACACCCTCAATTTGCAGCAATACTTTAGAGTCAATTTTATCAAATATCACATAACCAAGAACATTATAGGGCTATGCCCTGGTAAAAACAGGTTTAATGCATCACTGTGATGCATTGTACCAAGCAAGCCATCACATAATTATGGATCTATGAAATCTTTCATGCTTAACAACCGAATAAATCATGAGGTAGACCGGTCATTTGACACACAGAAAATTGACAAATAGCAGAAAGCTTCAGCTCTGGTCAGCCTGTGCAGGCTGACCTGGATGGGATACTGTCGCAGATGCATTAGACCCCCTTTTTACGGAGACTCTATTGCACTCTTTTGTCTTTTGATGAGGAATCAAATGTCAATCAAAGTAATAAATTTCGACAAATGAAAAGTTTCGTTTCAGTTCTCTTTCAAGTTATATCTCGAATAAAGATTTCAAAAGACTTAATTGGCATGTGTATGCTGATACTAACCTTTGACTGTTTAGACAAACTGTTGACATTATTTGGTTGTGAGGGAGTAATATTGTGAACAGGTCCATTCTTTGTTCTGGGTAAGCTAAACAAAAAATAACAAAAATAAGATTTGTTAATCCTTTAACCCTTTACCACACAATCCCATGTTTTAACAACCCTGATAAGGAAATCTTTTAAAAACATTGAAGGAAAAGGAGAAATGCGGGTAACCAGCATTTTCTCCTTGCGAAAACAATGTTTTCTACCCTATCAAAGATAAACTTCATCAATTTAGCCGCAGTTAAATTCTCGTCTGCAAATGCTTTCAATTTGGACATTTCAATATTTTTGTTGTTTGGTAAAGAGTTAAGCACCATAGATAACGTTCAGTCTAATCTTGGATCTACTCCACCAACGCGTTAAGTCAAGCTTACAGAGTTGAAATCTCTGATTTTCAGCAGATTGTATTTTCAGCCATCAAGCAAAGTCAAGTTTATTTACATGGTGGTGAAAGAAGTAACTCTAACTTTCATACAACTTGAGAAAAAAGTTTGTGTAAGATGTCCTCTGCCTCTGTATTTTCTAGATTACTATTATAACTGTATGGTCTAACATCTGTTCCAAACGTAACTTGTTTTACTCTAGAGGCCCTGATATATTTACATCCTTGTATGGTGTTTAACACCATTTTCACCATTATTTCAGTCACATTGTGGCAGCCAGTACACCCATCCATGCTTTCCTAGAGTTTTCTTTTACCAGTACTTCACACAATATTCTTCCCAAGCAACTGGCTGCTTTCTCACAAATTCATCATTTAAACAATAATCAGCTGTGAGAAAGGAATGAATCCTGTCACAGTGACTATAATTAATCCTCAAAAGAAATTGACCAAACTGTGGATTCGAACCAGCAATCCCTTAGTCTCAATCGTGTATGCTACCAGCTGACCTACCAGCCTCTTCTACAGGACAAGAATCAATATCTTATGCTTATGGATTTAAAAATCACTTTTCAATCTTTCTCTGCTACAAACCTAAAAAAAAAAAGAAAGTGCACATAAACTCGATTTGAAATCTAAGTAATTGAACACTATGAAAAACTGTACTTTATCGTTCGATATTTCTGCTTATTGCCTTTTCCAAGACTTCGAAACACTTTTTACTCTAGAACATTTTTAATGTGAATTACTGAAGCCATGTTGTGTACAAGAAAGAAGTGACGTCACGTCATCTCTGTTTCGCAACGTCAACGTTCTTGTGCTCTGTCAAACATCAACCAACGTTGTATGAAATTCTGCGTCCATGATGTTACACTGCCCAGCGGTTTGACCGTCTGCAGCTTTTTAATCTATGCCGATTCATCAATTTGACGTTCAATTAGTCTGCAAAGTATATCTGTTTAAAGACGGTGAATTTTAGGTCGGAACTTGAATGGTTTTCTTTTGAAAAATGGAATTTATTGGTTTGTCTCTTTTCAAAGGGAAGTCTCTCAGATGTTCTTTCATCCTTTCGTGCAGCTGTCTCTCAGTTTCATCGACATACACTACCATTTCACAACGTCTGCAAATGATGGCATACACTTCTTTCTTCTCTTTACAATTGGTAATACATGGAACGTTGTACGTTCTTTTTTAATATTAATGCCTACGATTTGATCTTCTGATATAATTCCACACATTTCACATTCAGATTTACATAAATCACGGTTATTTTGTATCGCCCAATTGGTTTTGCAATGCACCAACTTGTCACTGAGATTTCTGTCCCTTCTAAATGCTACTATCAGGGGTTTTTGAAAATCTTGTTTCATGCGCTCAGACTCCTGTAACACCCTGGTGTGCTAGGACAGTATTCTGTGAATATTCGGTTAAAGGTGTGAATAGGTAAGGACCAGTAGTACTCGTGTATTTTTCTTTTTGTTAGTCTTCTTTTTATTTTCTTTCAATAGTTTGTCTCTATCCAGGTTATCGACCTTTTCTAGTTGTGAATCGATGGTTTTCCCACTGAATCGTCTTTTTCTCAGTTTGTGTTTCAATGCTTTTCTCTGTCTATTGCAGTCCTCATTCTCTTCATAGATTCTTTTGATACGAAGCCCTAGGCCATAGGCCAACCTTTTTTTGTTTTTTGGGAATGACATGATTTGTGGTTCAGGTATAACTGTTTATCTGTTGGTTTGACATAAAGATCTGTGTATATGTGACCGTTTTCAATTTTTACAATTGTATCCAGGAATTCTATCTTTTGTTGACTATAACGCAGATTGATTTTGATGTTGTCATGGATACTATTGGCATGATCAGCAAACGATATAAGTTCTTCTTTACTACCGACCCATAACCCGAAACCATCATCAGTGAATCTTTTGTAGAATACAGGCCACTTTGGAGAACTCATAATTTGTTTATCCCATTTTCTCATGTATGTGCATGCGAAATTCTTGCCCAGCCTTGACCCAATAGCAACACCCTCTGTCTTTATGAATTAGTTATCTCCAAACTGAAAACATTGCTTTTAAGAACTGTTTCTATCATTTTTTGTACATATGTAGAGTCTATCAGCGGCGAACTTCTTTGGTCGATAGCCTCCTCACAAGCTTGTAACCCTTCCTTTTTGGGAACAGAAGGGCAGAGTTTGCACACATCAAAGCAAAAAAGTTTACAGTCTTTAGAAATCGGTTCTTGAATTTCTTTAAGCTTATTTATGAAGCCAGTAATGTCCCTAATATAGTTAGGAGAAGACTCCACTTTCTGGTGAAGTTCAGATTCAGCAACTTCTGCTATTCTTTCCATACATGTGTTTATAACACTAACTATTGCGCGGTACGGAGCACTCTTTTTATTTAATTTTGGATTACCCTGGAGTTTTTCATGGGACTTAGTGGCATACAACACTGAAAGCAGAAAACTGAGTAGGGGTAATGTTTTACCTTCTTCTGGGCAAGTTGGTATAAATAGAAATAGTAAATCAATCCATAATCCCCCTGCTACGTCAGTTACAAATTTGTCTAAACATGAACTCAGTAATGCTCAAAATTCACTTCTTTAAAGTTTATACCACCAAGAAAAAAGTAGATAAACTGAAACTTCTTTCTGACCTTTCCAAATGGGAGAGAAGAATGCGACTCAAGGAGCATTTTCATGGCAAGTGGGAGGATGATGATAAAGAGGAGCTCACAGAAATGTTCACAGTGAAGAAGAAAAGCAGTTGAATCACGCCTAGCAAAGGCCGAGATCATCACCTTGATCCATACATAGAACTACTGAAAAGCGATATTGTGGAAAATCTGAAAAACAATGGCACACTAAAAATAACAAAGGCTTAAAATGATGCTTTCTACGATCTACTTCACCGTCCAAACGTTGTTATTCACCCTGCAGATAAAGGATCTGGAATGGTCGTAATTGACAGAGAGTGGTATTTGACAGAACTTCAGGAAGAAATTGAGCATGACTCTTCATACGATATCACAGATGAAACTATGGTACAGGAATGCCACAAAAGTTAGTGAGAAAGTTAGTATATTCTATGTACAAGGATTGGGCTATTTCTAAATATTTACACACATACCTTTTTCCATGATATGCCGAGCCCCGGTAGCTCAGTCGGTAGCGTGCAGGACTTGAGAACACGGGGTCCAGGGTTCGATCCCTGGCCATGACCCCTGGCTCGGCCAATTTCTTTCCGAGGATTGATGATAGTCAGTGCAACAGGATTCATTCCTCTCCCACCGCTGACCATTGTTTCGACGATGATTATGTGGGAAAGCAGCCAGTGGCTTGGAAAGAAAATTGAGCGAAGTACTGGTAAAAGAGACTCCAGGAACGCATGGATAGGTGCACTGGCCGCCGCGATATAACTGAAATAATGTTGAAAACGGCGTTAAACACCATACAATCAATCAATCAATCAATTTTCCATGATATGATTATGTTCCCTGGGAAACCTATAGGTAATCCAAAATCAAATGAAAAGAATGCTCCGTACTGCACAATAGTTTGTGGTATAAACTGATCTAAGGACAGAATAGCAGAACTTGCTGAATATGAACTTAACCAGAATGTGGTATATTCCTCTAGTTACATTTGGGACAATACTGCCTTCATAAATAACATTAAAGAAATTCAAGAACTGATTTCAAAAGACTGTATACTTTTTTCGCTTTGATGTGTGCAAACTATACCCTTCTGTTCCCAAAAAGGAAGGGTTACAAGCTTGTATAGAGGCTCTGGTCCAAAGAATTTCGCCGCTGATAGACATTATATATGTATTTAAAGTGATAGAAACAGTAGTAGAAAACAATGTTCTTCAGGTTGGAGATAACCATTTCATACAAACAGTGGTTGTTGCTACTGAATCAAGGATGGGCAAGAATTTCGCATGCACATACATGAGAAGATGGATTGAACAACTTACGAATGCTCCGAAGTGGCCCGTATTCTACAAAAGGTTCATTGATGATGGTTTCGGGTTATTGGTAGGTAGCAAGGAAGAAATTCTTTAGTTTGCTGATCATGCCAATAAAATCCATGACAACGTCAAAATCGAACTGCGTTACTGACAACAAAAGATAGAATTCTGGATACAAATGTAAAAATTGAAAACGGTCACATATACACAGACCTTTATGTCAAACCAACAGATAAACAATTATACCCTAACCACAAATCATGCCATCCCCAAACAACAAAAAAGACTGGCCTATTGCCTAGGGCTTCGTATCAAAAGAATCTGTGAAAAGAATGAGAACTGCAATAGACAGAGAAAGCATTGAAACACAAACTGAGAAAAAGATGATTCAGTGGGAAAACCATCGATTCACAACAAAAGAAGGTCGATAACCTGGATAAACTAATGAAAGACAATAAAATTAAGACTAACAAAAAGAACAATACACGAGTACCACTGCTCCTGACCTTTTCACACCTTTCACTGAATACTCACAGAATACTGTCCAAGCACACCAGGGTGTTACAGGAGTCTGAGCGCATAAAACAAGTTTTTCAAGAACCTCCGAAAGTAGCATTTACAAGGGACAGAAATCCCAGTGGCACGCTGGTGCATAGCAAAACAAATCGGGTGATACGAAATAACCGTGGTTTATGTAAATCTGATTGTGAAATATGAGGAATTGTATTAGAAGATCAATTCGTAGGCAATAATTCCAGAAGAACGTACAACGTCCCATCTAATACCTATTGTAAAGGAAACAAGCAGTGTATGCTATCAGTCACAGACGTTAAGAAAAGGTAATGTATGTTGGCGAAACTGGGAGACAACTGCACGAATGATGAAAGAACATCAGAGAGACGTCCTTTTGAAAAGAGACAAAACCAATAAACTTCCATTTTTCAAAAGAAAACCATTCAAGTTCCGACCTAAAATTCACAATCCTGAAAAAGATGTACTTCCTAGACAAAACAGAATATCAAATACATGAATCAGCATGGAATAAAAAGCTGCAGACGGCCCAACTGCTGGGCTGTAACATCAAGGACGTGCAATTTCATATAATATGGAATGATGTTTGACAGTGCACGGGAATGCTGACGTTGCGTAACAGAGTTGACGTCACTACTTTCTTGTAAAACAATATGGCTGTAGTGATTCATATTAAAAAAAAAAAAGGTTCAAGAGGAAAAAGTGTTTTGAACTCTTGACAATAGAGTGCTATTTTTCATAGTGTTTCATTCATTCCCTGATGAATTCATAGTGTCATTAAGTAATTGAAGCCAGGATGTAGAGTAGAAAGGCATGCAACTATGAATGTAAGCCTCCACATCCTTATCACCTATACAATTAATGTCAGCTGTTCAACCCATTAACAAACAAACTGACGTTAAAAATCTCTTTACAGGGAAGGCTTTTGAAATCATTTTGGGACTACGGGAGAATGCTGGTGACCAGCACTTTCTCCATTTCCACTGTTTTCTACCCTTTAGATGACAAATCTGTACAACTGACCCACATTTAATCTGACAACTTAAAATGCTTGCAGAGTTTCTATACACATTATTCTTAATCTTTTTTAATCTGTTATAGTGTGAACTGATTGTTCAAATCATAAGAAAAAAAAAAAAGGTAAAAAACAATACTACTGCAAACAAACCTTCCTGGGTATGATCCTGTGTCAGAATAGTAGCCAACAGTTTTGGTCATGACTTTATGGGTAGGTTCTGGGGTTCTTTCTGGGGTTTTGTAAGGGGGTGGTCCATCATCTGATATGTATCCACCAGCCCCTTTGTTAAGAACTTCCAACTCACTGAAAATGAAAAATGGTAGCATTTTATCTCCATATGGTATTCAAAGAAAGAGAAATCTTGAAGACATTAAAAACAAATAAATTTATCATGAACATTTGACATAATTTCTATAAACTTTCATCTATTCAATTTTCTTTTAGTAAGAAAAATTAAAAAAAAAAAAAAAAAAAAAAAAAATGTAAATCAATGGCATTAATCGTCATTTTTAATGGCATCATATAATGTACAATGGCAGCTTTTGAAAATATTGGCAAGAGAAGGTGCCAAGTTTTCTACACTTCAAAAATTATTCATCCCTTTCTTTTGACTGTGAGTCCTTTTTACAAAAAGCAAAAGTTTTTAGTATGTCTGTAAAAATGCCTGTACAAAAAAGGATTATTCAACATATATTCTACATTGACTGAAATTCTACCAAGCTGTTTGCATGTTAACCCTTTACCACATGACACAATTTGAGACTGGTCCAAACTAAAAGCATTTGCAAACGACAAGTTAAATAAGGCTTACATGATGGAATTTGTCTCTGAAGGTAAGGAAAACACTATGGGAAAAAAGAAAAAATGCTTCCACAATGTTTTTAAAAGGCGTCTTTCTTGTGGCGGTAAAACTCATGATTGTGTGGTATAGGATTCATTGAACTTACTTGAAAGCTTTTCTTTTGGGAGATCTGTATCGGTGCCTAGTCTTTGGAGAGTATTTGATCTTGAATGGCTCAGCTTTAGTTCTGTAAACACAAACGTTATAATTCCCAGCCATATTCACTACCTAGTCTGGATGTTGTCCTAATTGTATATTACATTACAGCCTTTTCAGTTAATCAGATGAACAGTCATGAAATTCAAAATTAAAATTTGGCTAAGAATAATTGGTAAATACAGCCTCAAATGTCAAGCATAATCCAAATATTGTCAGCAAATCCATGGTAAATCTGTCAGAGCTGCAATTTGGTTATGGAATACCAGAAATCTTGCACAAAGTTTTTCAATGAAATATAAAGTAACTGCACCATAATGGCATAGATAGAAAAGGATGTGATCTTATAGTCAACCATAGCATATTCTTGGAATGACATATTTATTATGTGCACACATCTAGTGAGTGTTATGTTGTATACAAGGCATTTCAGTATCTAGCATAGCTTAGGATATTTGCATTTGTGTTGAAAAGAATTTTACACAACTCTAAATAGCTACAAAAATTACAGTGATCAATAAGAAGCTTCAGTAGAATTAATGCGAGGTCCCCATTTTAACCCTTAGCGACCCAAATTAAGCCAACAGGTTGATTCAGTCTAGAAATAAGACCCTTATAAAAGCAATTTCAATGTTTTTTTTGCCACATTGTTTCAGCTAATCAGACGCCTTAGATTAAAAATCTTACTGCATTATTTGTGCAGTTTGATCTTAATCTACACTCGCCGCAAACGCAACTGATGCAGTAATCAATAATCATCAATAAGATCACATTATTATCCATAATATAACAATGTTTCAATATTCAATCAGCAATACTCACTCTACAATAACATATGGGATGTCCCTCAGCTGTTCCTCATCTACTGGGTCTACAAGGTCAAATTCAATATACTGACGGAGTTCCTCAGGGGGATGTTTATTACTCGGTGATTTACTTCTTTTTCGACGCATCTTTTTCTGACGAGCTTCTCCTCCAGGGGCAGAATGCAGGGTGGGAACAACACTGTAATAAATGAATTAAGTCTTCACCCATCAACAATAAGTTAAGACTGGTCCATACTGAAAGCATATGTAGAGGACAAAGGTGGCTAAAGTGATAGACCTTGTCTTTGAAAGGTTAGAGAATATTGTGAGATTAGGAGAAATGCTGGTTATCCACATGCTGGTTACCCACAATGTTTTTTAATTCCTCTTTCTCAGGGTTATTAAACATTGAATCATTTTGTAAAGGGTTAAATTGTTCAGAATTTTGGTTTTCTTTATCTCATTATTTTTCAACATTTAACTTTTTAACCACACAATCCGTCCTTTAATCCACCCTGGGGAAGACAGCTTTTCAAAACATTGTTGACAAAGATGGATATGTTGGAAATCAGCATTTCTTCATCTCCAACAGTGTTTAAAATCCTTTCAAAGACGAACTTCATTATGCTAAATAAATGATGTAAAATATGAATAATTAAATATTAATTGAGAATTTATACAAGAGAATATTGAAAATGAGATGATGAAAAGGAAACTTGCTCACACCAATCTAAATATGTTATTCAATCACAAGCAGTAAATGAAAACAGAAGGACTATAAACAGTTCAACTTACCCATTCAGTCTATCTTCCTTCTCTGGTAAGTACATCCTGTAGAGAGAAATAACAGAGCATGATCAAATATAGTTCTTCAGGTCATTGATGAATTGTATAGATCTCAAGCTTGTTATACAAAAACTAAAATATTTCAAGGCTGTTTGTTCAGAATATAACACAAATGATCAAATACGATAGATTTTTCTTTTCAACTGTTTCTCCTTTGCAGCATTTGTAACCCTCAACCAAACAGTCCTGTGTCTTTAAAACTCCTAGGAAAAAACGCTTTGGAAAACATTGTGAGAAAATACTTGAAACCATTATTTTCTCTTTTTACCACTGTTTTTTACTTTTCACAGACTAACCGAACTATATCAGCATTATTCAATTTCGATTTGGACAAATGTTTTCTGGTCTAAAACTGTTTTGAAAAAAATTTATTGAACTGCTATTGAAGTAAATGAAAAAAAATTACACTGAACCCAATTCAAAGCATTTGCAGACGACAAAAAATTTTATACTCGAATGACTCAAGGTCGTTAAAACTCAGGACTGTGTGGTAAAAAATTCAAGTTTGAAATCAGACAAATCTAAAATCTGTATGTTGGCCATATACATAAAAGGTATAACCGTCTTGTAAGGGAGATTTGTACATGTGACCGTAAATACGAACAGTAAGGAATATTTGAGAAAAAAATTGCTGGTATGTTTGCCTGCATATTGCCTTAGTGATCCTTAGTAATGACAATCATGCAACAAATATACCAATCAATCCATGACCATGGTCAATGGGATATGGTAACAGTAGTAAATGAACAATGACAGACTTCACACAAGCCTTTACCACACAATCCGGAGTTTTAACAGCCCTAAGGAAGAAGCCTTTTGAAACATTGTGGGAAATGGAGTTACTGCTGGTAACCAGAATTTTCTCCTTTTCCCACAAAGTTTTCTACCTTCCAAAGACCACTTTCTATTTTTGAGTTCCAATTATTTTGTCATCTGCAAAAACTTTCTTTTTGGGCATGTCTAGATTATTGTCATTTGGTAAAGGGATAAACAAATTTGTGTGATGATTTTTAATTGGTTCACCCTTCCATGGCCTTGTTCCAGTCTTTTTCAAAGTTGTCTGAGCCCATACTTTTGGCCTTTCTCTGTCGTGCTGTGTATTTTGGTGAAACATCAGATTCACTGCCAGAATCTAACTCTTTCCTGAAAACAAAAATTGTCTGTCTGTTTCTATAGGAATTCAACGCAGCTTTAACAACTTACGTTATCACAGTGGTCAGTGCACCTATGCATGCGTTACCTGGCTTCCTTACACCAGTACTGACACAACTTTCTTCCCACGCACTGACTTCTTTTATCACATGCATCAGAGGTGAGAGGTAAAAATTCGGCAGAAAGTAAGTTCACGTCAACTGGGTATCAAACAGGCAATCACCATGTCACCAGTCAGATAATACTTACCACTGAGCTACCAGGCTGGGCTAAAACTGTCTGTAAATCTTTTAAAAAAAAACACAGAATCAACAATTAGTCTTTCCTGTTTCAAGAGTGTGTATGAATTATAATGAGACTGCCTCATTAAACAACTGAAAACCTTGTCAGAAAAACAGTCATTGCTTGCCCAAGCAGCTGTTCCCTTTCCATGAGTGCAAGTTTTTAAAAGTTGTTCATCGAATGGGCATTAAAACAAATTAATGTTAATATCTTGACTTAGAAACGTTATTGCTGTTGTTTAACCCTGTACCACAGAATGCCGAGTCTTGATAGCCCTGCACAAGGGGGCTTTCCAAAACAGTGTGGGAAAAGGAGAAAATGCTGGTAACAAGCATTTCTTCCTTTTTCCACAATATTTTCTATCCTAACAAAGTCAGAAATCATCATTTGAACTACATTTAATTTGTCATCTGCAAATGCTTCAATTTAGTTGCGTCAAAAATTTTGTAGTTTGGTAAGGAGTTAAAGAGACATGAATTGTTACCGTCGTCTTCTGGTAAATGACACATCACTTTCATTGTCAGAACCTTTTCGACTGCTTGGAAAATATCTGAAAAAAAAATGCAGCAGATTGCGCTACAATTTTAATAGTGTACATATCAAACATACGTGCAAGAGAATGATTTTATCAATTTAATAAAAGCAATAGCAAAGACTGAAGTTAAGATAATTCATTTATGTTGACAGCATAGATTGAGATCAATCTGCACAGAAAGTGTAGGCAATTCATTCCTCTACAACATACACTGTTCAATTTTAAACCAAGTCCAATAAGGCTCTTTATTTGAAGTGGTTTTGTATGCTCCTATATATTACTGCCATAAGCAAAATCAGTGTTTCTTGCCAATGTTAAACTGTACAGGTGGTCATTGGTACGATGTGGAATTATATGTGTCAAAAACTTTGCCAAATACCGATTGCAGACATCTTGTATACAGAAATGTTTGCAAATTCAAGACACTCTTTATTTGTTGTATACTTGTAAAATATGCAAAAGGAAAAATTTGCAAATTTCCCGATTTCACAAAATAAAAAATTCCACAACACAGACATTTCCACTAATACAGTAGATCAAAATCAGACTACAAAGAATGTGCAGTCTGATCCTGGATCTACACAGTACCCTGTTTAGTTAAACCTATATGATTAAACGTCTCTGAATTTCAATGTATTGTATTTTCAGCCTTTAACTCTTTACCACCTGAGAAGATTATAGACGTGTCAAAATTGGAGGTGTATGCAGATGACACAATAAATGTGCCCAAAAAAAAATGTTTTTGGCAGGGAAGGAAATATTGTGGGAAAAGGATATAATGCCGGTTACTAGCATTTTCTTCTTTTTCCAAAATGTTTTCAAAATGCTTTCTTACTCATGGTATGAAAACTCAGGATTGTATCGTAAAGGGTTAAGAAGTTAAATGTATATATTTGCCATTGCCACAATATAAGCATCAGGCCTTTCTGATGCTCTCTGCTGAAAGGGATTTCTGGAATATCAGGATTCAAAGGAAAAAAATGTTATCATATCACATATGAACGTTCTTATATTAGATGTCATTATTACACATGAAGAATCTGCCGATTCTTAGAGAATTTTGCTTTGAGTCACAAATAATTAGTTCAGTACCTGAAGCATTTTACAAAGTGTCTACCCGAAGTATTGTAAGATGATAACTGTTACCAAGAAAATTTGTTAGGCATACCAAAACAATGAAACAAGAGGGCCATGATGGCCCTGAAGTCGCTCACCTGAGCCTTTTGACCAAACATGATCCATTTTAAATCTCTTTCGAGATATTATGACAAACACTCTAACATGCTTTCATAATTATTGGATTGAAAATTTGACCTAGTGGCCTAGTTTTTCATCCGACCTTACCCATTTTCAAATTGCTTTAAGATATCATCAAGACAATCATCCTGACCAAGTTTCATGAGTATTGGACTAAAAATGTGGCCTCTAGAGCATACACAATGTTATTCAAAGATCTGACCGAGTGACCTAGTTATTGACCCGACATGACCCATTTTCTAACTCATCCAAGATGTTATCAAGAAAAACGTTTTCAGATTCATGAGTATTGAACTGAAAATGTGGCCTCTAGAGCACAGACAAGTTTTTTCAAAGATTTGTCCCAGTAACCTAGTTTTTGACCTGACGTGACCCCTTTTCAAAATCCTCCAAGAAAACATCAAGACAAACATTCTCACCAACTTTGCAGAGTATTGGACTGAAAATGTGGCCTCTAGAGTGTACACAATGGTTTTGTAAGATTTGACATCGAGACCTAGTTTTTGACCCAGCATGACCAATTTTCGAACTCGTCCATGATATTATCAAGGCAAACATACTGACCAACTTCTATGAATATTAGACTTAAAATGTGGCCTCTAGAGCATACACAAGTTTTTTTTCTAAGATTTGATGGCGAGACTTTGTTTTTGATCTGACATGACCGATTTTCAAACTTGTCCGAGATATCATCAAGTCAAACATTCTTACAGACTCAAAAGAATAAAAAACTGAAAATGTGTCCGCTACAGCAAACACAAGGTTTTTCTAAGATGTGACCTAGTGACCTAGTTTTTGACCCGACATGACCAAATATCTGGAATTTTCGAACTCGTCTGAGATATATAGACAAACATTCTGACCAACTTTCGAGAGTATTGGACTGAAAATGTGGCCTCTAGAACGTACACAAGGTTTTTCAAAGATTTGACCTAGTGACCTAGTTTTTGACCCAACTTGACCCATTTTAAACTCGTCCGAGATATCATAAATACGAACATTCTGACCAACTTTCAAGAGTATTGGACTGAAAATGTGGCCTCTAGAGCATACACAAGGTTTTTTCTAAGATTTGATCTAGTGACCTAGTTTTTGACCAGACATGACCGATTTTCAAACTTGTCCGAGATATCATCATGACAAACATTCTGACCAACTTTCAAGAGTATTGGACTAAAAATGTGGCCTCTAGAGCGTACGCAAGGTTTTTCTAAGATTTGACCTAGTGACCTAGTTTTTTAACCAACATGACCCATTTTCGAAGTAGTTTGAGATTTTACCAAGGCAAACATTTGACCAAGTTTCAAGAGTATCCGACTGAAAATGTGGCCTCTAGAGTGTACATAAGGTAAATGTTGAAGACGGACGACGCACACGCTGCACGACGCAGAACGGACGACAGACACAGCATGATCAAAAAAGCTCACCTTGAGCACTTTGTCCTCTGGTGACCTAAAAAGGATTGTTTTTTGTTAGTGTAGTTATTTAAAAAAAAAAAGTGAGTTATTAGTGATGTCATCAGCAATTTAGTGATTTTCTACATTCATAGTATCTCAATGAGGAAACTAAAGTATAGAATACATTTTGAAATTTTTGAAGGAGTAAAGAATAATACAAAAAGTAATACGCAGCACCATGCAATGTAAATGACAGATTCTGCATCATATACAGCTACTCAAACAAAACAAATAGAAAATGCAGTAACATATAAAAATCAATATGAAAAGTACTCGGTCTGTTCATACATGTATGTACAGCTGAATCTAAATAGTCCGTAACATCTAAAAAATGCACCTGCCAGAAACCAGAATCAAAATCACAAAAAATACAGTTCTTCTACACAAATTACACTTAAAATAGCTAGTAATGCACATTCACAGCAAGCCAATCAAATGGTTTCTTTCTAGACTTACTTTCTCCTATGAGAGCTTGACTGTGGTTCGCTATCATAGCCTGACCTTCTTGATGAATGCTGTTGATAAACCATACTGTAATGGCTATGGCTACCGTAAGGCTGATGATGATGTCTGAATTACATTGAGATGATTGGTTGAAAATATGGATATATAGCATCTAATGAACAGATAAGAGTAAGAATTAACCAATTACATTATCTTGATGCCTTTGCATTTTCTTCACTGGAATACATGGATCCGTGGAAATCGATATTTGACCAATCAGGTCATCGCATTTATTTTACCCGATGTGCAGCCTTGTTGTCTGCTATTTCGGCTCCCAAATAAATGACTGTTAACGTTGGAGGGATGCGATAGTTTGTATTTATTTTATGTTTTAAACGTTTGAATATAGGAAAAAGTTTAAAATATGTGCTTTGCGAACGTGTACTGCTGACATGAGATCACGCAGAGGCTGTAGACAAGTTTGAATTATGATAATGACTGAAAATGGGACATAGATCTACGCAAAAAGTTCTGATCAGCGCTACATTACACAATGGATTAATTAATGCTATAGCTTTTTTTTCCCCTCTGAAAGATTTTGAAAGAGACAAAAATGTTTTAAAGTGGAAAACAAAGGTAAAAATTGATCTATATGAAATACTAATAAAAAGAAAATAATTTTACCTGAATATCTAACCTTGTTCAGTAACCTATGCACATCCAAAAAGTGGCACTTGTCATCAGTGTTTCAGTTTGACGTTAATCTTAACCCTTGGTGCATGAAGAATATGCTGAATGTGTAGATATAGATCAGATTGCAAATAACATGCGGTTTAATCTTGGATTAAAACTCTCTGCTATTTATAATAAGCGTACTGATGTGTATTCCCCACTACATATTCTTCACTAAAAGTAGAATTCAGTTATGAAATTAAGTCTAACTCTGTTCTGTACCGGGGGATGTCAGCTAAAAAGGCAACTTATGTGACTTAAATAAACTTTTTACTTAGTCTTATTAAAGTGGATTAGCAAATCTGCCATTTCACAGGATGTGTCAGTAAACTGTTATCTGATAGGAAGTGTGTTTGATTGCAAACCATTTTGCCGCTCTAATCAACTTGACCACCCGTTGTCTTCAGTATATCATAAGATAAAACGAACTACTGTCAATGAAATTAACAAGTTTGTTAATTGACAACACACTTAACGCATTTTAAAATCATAAGACAACCCTTTTTCCCTTAACCCGAAATTGAATTTTTTCATAGTCAAGTCATAGTCAATTTTTCATAAACTTACACTTCTCTGTAGAATCAGACAATCTGTAACTTTTTTCGAAATGCTTGTAATTCAGTGTTGGGTATGATGTTTAGAAGACTTTACTTGCCTTACGAAAACAATAACTATCTTTAATTCTGTTATTCTGTGGCAAAATGGAGGTTTGTTGAGGTGTTTTCTTCTTTCTCATTGAAGTTCAAAACTTTGCTAAAACAAGTAGATGTATTAGTAGATCTATGACATTGTCCATATCCCCAGTAAATCGCCCGATTTGTATATATCTTTGTGTAAATTAGTTTAATCATCTATAAATTTCTTACCAAGAATTCATCATCGGCAGAAACATATGATAGAAATATTTTTTCCAGAATTTTATTGAGAGAAACAGTCATGACAGCACGATTTAAGTAGCCTATCTGCTATACTGTATATGTATTTACTGTGGTTGTTTGGGAGCCCTTGGCAACAGTACCCAAGGAAGTCGATTTTTCTTATCACCACGGATCCATGTATTGCCGGAGAAGTAAGATCCAAAAATGTCATCTTGAAAAAATCTCTGGCTGATACAGTGTGATCATCTATCCAAAACATTTTTTTCTTTGTTCAAACATTTTCATTCATAATTTCTATTATAATGTGTGTTAAGTAAAGAGTTATGTAATTATGTACTGAATGAAATAAATGTTTATCCCTATACCACACAATCCCAAGTTTTAGCAACACTTAGCAAGCAGCCTTTGGAAAACATTGTAGGAAAATGCTGGTAACCATCACTTTCTCCATTTTCCACAATGTGTTCTCTTTCAGACACAAATCTCTTTATTTTAGTCAATGTAACCTGTCATCTGTAAATGCTTTCAATTTAGACAAATCCAATTTTGTGTAGTTTGGTGAAAGAGTCAAAGCTCAGATAATGATCGATTGATTGTAAGGGGTTTTACGCCGTTTTCAACATTATTTCAGTTATATTGCTGTGGCCAGTGCACCTATCAATGCTTTCCTGGAGTTTCTTTTACCAGTACTCCGTACAATATTCTTTCCGAGCCACTGGCTGCTTTCTCACATAAGCATCATAGAAACATGGTCAGCGGTTGGAGAGGAATGAATCCTGTCACACTGTCTGTCATCAATCCTCGGAAAAAATTGGCTGAGCCAGGGATTGTACCCGTGACCACCTATTCTCAAGTCCTACATGCTAACGACTGAGCTACCAGGGCTCGGCAAAGCTCAGATAAGCAACAGTAGTGAACAAATAAGATCTTACAACAAGAAAGGTAGACAAATTCATGTATGTGACAGAAAGGCATAAATATTCATAATATGTTATTTGTAAAAAGTACTTATTTGATACTACTTGAGACCCTACAAATAAGTGAACCCTTTCAGTGCCACAGGTGAAAACATGGGGCTTTTGGGGATGGCACAGATTAAGACCAGACTACATTACATGCACTCTGATCTTGATTCATACCAACCATTTCTTTAGTCAAGCCTTTAAGGTTACAATCTGTCTGACATTCAGTGGATTGTAATTTCAGCCATTGAAAGAGGTCAGGTCCATACATAGATTACTTAATGCTGGAAGAGTTAACCCTTTACTAATTGTTAAAATTTTAAATTAGTCCAGATCAAAAGCCTCTGCAGACAACTGATTAATAATGTGACCATAGAAAATAAAATTCCTTCTTTGAAGGGTAGAAAACATTGTGAGAAAAAGGAATTGTTTTTTAAAAGCCTTCTCTGTCAGGGTTGTTAACACCCTGTATTGTTTGGTAAAGGTTTAAGCATGTAAACAGTAAGCAAAGTTTGAAAAATCCTGTACACCAACTATGACCAAATATCTGGCATGCTATTGTAGCAATATATCTCCAAATAGCCCTCTACATTCAATATGTTCATGTTATTTAGTATTTATCAAGCCCTTCAACTCTTCTAAAAAATGTAATTAATATTTGTAGTTAGAGGAAAGACCTAAAACTTGCAAATTAAACACTTAGGTTGGATGATCAAAGAAAATATTAAATTATTTATCCAAGATCATGCTGCACAGAATTATAATCACCACAGAACTTGCAGTCTGATTTTAATCACCACAGAAAATGCAGTCTGATTTTTATCACCAATGTTTGTAAAAGCACAATTTAGAGCCATGATGTAAGGTTGACAATTAACAGCAAGAAGAAAAGCAAATCATACTTATCGAACATAATAATTATTACATTAAAAATAAAAAAGAAAATTTTAAAACAATTGCACTTTTGGCATTTTACAATAAGAAGAAAACACCCTATTTTATTTTTTCTATCTCCTTTAAAAGTCAAATGCAATGTCATGCTTTCCTTTAAATTATTTCTTTTCAACAGACAGAGTTTTGCAGAAGGGGAAAAAAATTCCATTCAAAAATATACCTTCTTCATGAATATTTAACAAATACAAATTTCTAAATTCTATTATTTCAATCTATCAAAGAAAACACAATGTTAACCACAGCACAGAACACCCTACAAAACCACTTACTTTGTGACAGGACCCCCATCACTGTCATAGCCACGCCTGCTATAAAACAAACAACCAATTTAACTCTTTACCAAACAACAAAACGTCGGACACATCCAAATTGAAAGCATTTGCAGAAGACACGTGAAAGGTGGCTCAAATTTTTAAATTTGACTCTTAAAGGATAGAAAACATAGTGTGAAAATGAGAAAATGCTGGCTACCAGCACTTTTTCTTTTTCCACAATGTTTTCAAAAGCTTTTTTCCTCAAGGTCCTTAAAAACTCATGATTGTGTTAAAACTTCAGAATTCAAAAGACAATTTTTGTTGATTTAGCAGAGCATAAAGATCAAGATCAGACTGCACAGAATGAGCAGTCTGACAAGTTTTCTGTTTAATTTACTTCAGACTCACAAGGTATAACAAGGTAAAATGTGTGTAAAAGGTTCCTCTTCTAATTAGTTCTAGATTCTCCATCAATATTTGACCAAAATGAAAAGAAAATTAATGTACGAAGTAGTCCTAAGCACAAAGAAGTAGACTGTGGTTGAAAGAAATATTCTTTTACAAAAAAATGAAAGTACCATCTAAGTTATGAAAAATTCAGTCTTCTGGTGCATCAGCCTTTTAGAAATATTTTGTCCTATTGTTTTCTTGACAGCAGAAATCGCACCAAAATGTTTGTATGAGAAGTAATTCTACCAGTCTACATCATTCAGTAATATTTTGTCCTATTGTTTTCTTGACAGCAGAAATCACACTAAAATAATTCAATATTTGTTTTTTTCATGAACATTGCCGAGTTCTGATTGGCTGAAAAAATTTTTCATAGTTCCATGAAAAAAGACATCAGCAGTGCCGGAACTACTTTTGCAGTCAAACTAATGGAAACAAACATGTAGATCTATACGAGATTTCATAATGTTTTTCGTTCTGATTTTATATCGAGTCCGAAGTTCAAATTGCTAGCTGAATTTATTTTTTCTGAATACTGAAAAAAAAAAATCCAACAGTAAATTCAAAGAGAGAGCTGAAAACTCATTGTTACTCTGCTGGGTTTAAACAATCTTATTTTCAACTTAATTCTAGCGTATTGAACTTCTAATAACAAGAGATGTTTGTAAAACATGTATGCCCCCCTAATGGCATCCAATTCTAAATATAACATGTGTTTATAAACTGTTAAGTTCAAAGTGTAAAAACGAACAAAGGGCAATTACTCAAAAATTATTAATGATATATTAATAATTCTTGGGCACTGCACTTCCCATTTATGTGAACTATTAACTTTTAAAGTTTCGTGATTTTACCTCGCATACTTTTTGAGCTATGCTACGGAAAAAAAAATAAGTACGAAAATCTACAAAGGGGAATAACTGCAAAAATATAATGGGCAGAGTTATGGTTCTTGTGCAATGCACTTCTCCTGAATAAGATCTATCCACATATAAAGTTTCAAGATGATATCTGAAAAACCGTTTGAGTTATGTTCCAGACAAAAATTAAGTATGAAAATCAACAAAGGGCAATAACTCCAAAAATATGATGGCCAGAGTTATGGTAATTGTGCACTGCACTTCTCCTTAATGAGATCTATCCACCTATGAGGTTTCAAGAGGATACCTGAAATACTTTTAGAGTTATGCTCTGGACAAAAATTAAGTATGAAAATCAACAAAGGGCAATAACTCCATAAATATGATGGGCAGAGTTATGATTCTTGTGCACTGCACTTCTCCTTAATGAGATCTATCCACCTATGTAGTTTCAAGATGATACCTGAAATACTTTTTGAGTTATGCTCCAGACAAAAATGTGGTCTACGGACCGACCGACCGACGGACCGACCGACCGACCGACAGACCGACCGACCGACCGACGGACCGACCGACCGACCGACAAGTGCAAAGCAATATACCCCCGCTTCTTCGAAGGGGGGCATAATAAATCCACTCAATCTGCAAATGTTCAATAATATAATGATGTCAAGAATTACATCATTTTTACGTCATGAAGGAAGAGTTTTTCCACGCTGTGAAATATCAATGAAAAGGACAGCAAATAAATACGCAATGTTGGATTTACAAAAAAAGAGCAGTTAGAATTATTTAAGTGCATATTTGTTGTCTGTGATATTTAATTATATTCGAGGTTTCATACAAAAGTGTGATTAGGTTTTTTTTTTCATACTTCCATGAAAACAAAAAAAATTCTCTTCATTCCTTAAATGGTTGTATGAGAAGTCTACACCTTTTAGTAATATTTTGTCCTATTGTTTTCTTGACAGCAGCAATCACACTAGAATGGTTGTATAAGAAGTAATTCTACCAAAGTCTAATGTCTAACTTCAGCCACTTGACTGAGAGAAAAGACGCAAATTTCTATATTTAATTTTTTTGAAACTAATAATAATAATGATGGAAATATCCAGAAATGCTTTGACAAGATTTTGGTTTAAATTTCTATTTCACTTTTGTAAGTGTATAAAAGAAAAATTCTTCTTCTTCCATGTTATTTTGATTACTTAAATGCCTGTCTTCCTTTCTAAGATTCTCCTGTCTGTCACCAGCAATTGTGATACATTTAAATTGCCAGTCTAGTACTGGCTTGAAAGTTTAGTATCGCTGTACAAGAAACGGCTGAATGTTAGAAATGATCTTTTTATAAAACAATGTGTTATCAATGATGTTAGTGTATTTAGCAAGATGTGCATATCTATCCGATACAGTGTGATAATTAGTCCACATGAGAGGATTTGTAACTTGAACCAAATATAAAATCCACAAAATAATATAAAGTATAATGTCATCCTCACACAAAAAGTTATTTCTTAAATAGGACCCCTTATTTACGGTATTTGTTACCTAGTCCCACAAAACTGAACCAAAATATGACCCCTTTTCTGAAGGGACCACTTGACATTGTCCTCAGATAATTATGATCTTTTGATTAAAATAAAAAATGAATAGAAATGAGCATGTGAAAAAAAAAAGTTTAAACATTTATTTTTCATCAACTGAAAAATAAGTTCTTACAACTTATACTAATCTCTCTTATACTAATCTCTCTCGGTTCTGCTTCCTAGGAACTACACCAGTACTCACGCCAAATGTGTGGGCAAATAAAGGATCGAACGCGGGGCTTTCTGGTTACAAGGCCAATGCTCCACCTCACAACTACTGACACCAAATAAAAGTTTGGTTCAAGTTTAGCTAAAGAAGTTTTTCATTTGAATAATACGGGGTGTCAATATAAAGCCTATGACAAATCGAGCAGAAACACTGTCTTACACATGGTAAACACAATAATCATATAAGTGACAATTTTTTCTATATGAACCCTTTGTCTCACAGTTCCCAGTTTTAAGGACCCTGAGAAAGGAGGCTTTAGAAAGCATTGTGGGAAAAGGAGAAAATGCTGGTAACCAACATTTTCCCCTTTTCCCACAATGTTTATTACTTTATAAAAACAAGTCTCATTACTTGGGTCATGTTTAGTTTTTCCTAAAAAAATGCTTCTAATAATAATATGGATGAGTCTTAAATTGTGCCATGTGATATAGGGTTAAGCCAGGGTTTCTATGGAAGAAAAGCTTCTCCAGGGCTTGTATTCATACTCATATTTTAAGCCAAGTCACTTCTTACCGGGTAAAGAGTTTCTTGAAAATAATCGTTATAGTCAAACTGTTCTTACTTTTTTCTGTAAGCAGCTTCACTGTCACTCTCTCTGCGCCGCCGATAGTGGTTCACGTTCTCACTTTGAGTGACAGACACAGGAGATTCTCGTCCAGAGGTATACAGGCCACTGAAGTGATAAAATCTTGTAGGTCTCTAAACTCTCGTTACTCACGCTACTTATTACATACAGGATACAATTTAAATCTACATTTTTCACCACATCTGAACTTTCATTAATTTACCAATATAAACCGTTTACCACACAATCCCGAGTTTTAACGACCATGAAGAATAAAACTTTTGAAAATATTAAGAGAAAAGGTGACTGATGGTAACCAGCAGTTTTACCTTTTCCCATGATGTGTTCTACTCTCCCAAACACAAATTCAATCATTTAAGCCACATTTAATCTATCACCTGCAAATTCTATAGTTGGTAAAGAGTTAAATCAGAGCGCAAAGCATAACTTATTTTGTTTTTGTGGGGGTCGTGAATTGCAACCTTTTTTTTTACTTACTGTAAGCAAGGCCAACCAAAGGTGACCCTCTAGATCAGTAGAGCTTTCTCAGATCAGTGCAAGTGTAACAAAACAAGCAAAGGAAAATCATCATGAATAGAACGGCACAATAACATTAATTTACCCATTAACACACAGCAAAACTTTAGACTCATCCACATTGAAAGCATTTTTAGAGGAGAACCTATACATGGTTCGTATGATGACACTTGTTTTTACAAGGGTAGAAATCACTGGAAAAAGAAGAAAACGCTGGTTGCCAGCATTTGTTCCTTTCCCCTAAATGTATTCAAAAGATCAATATTGAATTGATACAGGGTTAAAGATGTATCAGACTTACGTATCCATGTTTGTTTCCCAAGGGGCTGATTTGGTACTTGTTGGAGATTCTCTCCCTTTCAAATCTGGTAAGCTTCTGTGTTTTGGGCTGAAAAAAAAAACAGTTTATTTTACACAAAATCATTGATACAAAAACATGTCAAACACACTATACTCTTACACATTGTTAAACCCAAATATACAGTGTAATTGTCATTTACTGCACTATTCATCATTAACAAACCATTTATACTTCAGCAAACAACATCATTTCTAAACATTTCTCTGTGTATAATAAAGGGTGTCCAGAAAGTAAGGTAACACTTTGTATATTTATAATTTGGCTTTTAATTTTGCATAAAGAGATAAAAATCTATATAAATGTATATAAAATGTGTAAGTATTTTGTGTGATAATTTCATTTAACTTTCATTACCCATTTTTATACAGATTTTAAATCAGAAGTACCTTTTAGTCACTGGCTTCATTTAAAAAATATATGACATTTTCAATGTGACAACCTTTTGCACTGTTTCCATGCAGAACAAGCACGATGAAATGATCAATCACTTTGGCACACATTCCAATATCCATCTGCTATTTCACATTTAATGTACATGTATTATCATGTGTGAGCTTTCCGGAATGTGATTGTAGACCTTCGACTTCAACTAACCCCAAAGAAAGAAGTCCTACAGATTTAGGTCAGGACTTTGTGCAGGCCAAGATATGCAGCAAAATTTTTACCTTCGGATATTGTCTTCATATTACACTATCACTGTATGTATCGTATAAAAGTCTATCACAGTATTAGATGTGTCTGCCATTGCACCATCCTGCATAAACCGTGTGTCTTGAATTGTGGAAGACTTCTTTCCAAGCATTGGAATAAATTTGTTTTTCAAAAGCCGTGGTAGTGCATGGAATTACAGTAATTGTGTCATGAAAGACCTATAGCCCAACAACACTGTAACATGACATTGCACACCAGACAGTTTATTTTTTTCTGTGCAGTGATCTCTCTCTGAAACAGTTCGGATATCAATTTTCCTAAAACTAAATATCTTGTTTACAAACCCGAAACAGACAACAGGAAGTGAGAGAACGTCATTAACTACTGAAATGACGCCTATGACAAAAATGTACTTCTGATTTGAAATCTGTGTAATAGTTCCTAATGTAATGAAAATTGAATAAAATTATCACACAAAAATCTTACATCTACACTTATATACATTTATATAAACTTTTATCTCTTCATCTGAAATTTAAAGCCATCTTATAAATGTACAAAAGAATTACCTTACTTTCCGCACATCCTGTTCTTTCCTAGTTCAAAGTATGCAACTGATGCAACATCATAAACAAAAGTAATTTTTTATATACAAGCCATGCTCTGTGAATTGTATCTTCAAAAAGTATCTACTTAATTGAGCCTGCACAGGCTGACCCAAGTCATAACTTTTGATATTGGTAAATTTTCTCCTTGTCCAAGGATCCATAACAAGTCAATAAATTCTTCTAAGACTTATGCTGAGGTATGTTTGTACACTGATCAAATATTCTGCAAAAAGTCAAACTAAATAAAGTGTCTCTTTTATGGACGTTGATGCAGAAAGAAAGGTCTACAAGGAATTACAGCTTAAAAGTGGGGATTTAGATGTTTTGTTGAGTGTCAATAAAAAACGCCATGGATTTTCTAAGATACATTTTTTTAAGCAATGTTACACTCCATAAATTTACACTGATAAATTTGCAGATTTCTGAGTGTGGAGCATCCAGTAGTCTTGACATATGTTTAGGTTCTTACAGTGTATATTTTCAAATTACCTGATTAGAATGACAGTCTATTCAATAGACAGAATTTAAGATACTATAAGACAAATACAACATTTTGTGTCCCAAAAGAGGATAGCTTGTGAAACAAGAGCACCAGATGTGGGTCCCCACGCTCAGCTGCAGTTGCTTGATTTTCAGTGAAAATTCGGCAAGCCCGAGTAGCTCAGTCGGTACAGGGCTTGAGTACAGGGGATCGTGGGTTCGATCCTTGGCTCTCCAAATTTCTTTCCGAGGATTGATGATAGTCATTGCGACAGAATTCAATCCTCTCCCACTGCTTACCGTTATCTCGATAGTCATGTGGAAAAGCAACCAGTGGCTTGTAAATGAAATTGTGCGGAGTACTGTTAAAACTTTAGGAAACCATGGATAGGTGCACTGGCCACCATGATATAACTGTAATAATGTTGAAAGTGGCGTTAAACACCATACAATCAATCAATCAATTCAGTGAAAATTCAGTCAAAAAAGGGGTATAACTGTGTCAAAAAGCATTTGATTATTACTTGGCCTTGTATAGGTTCCCCTTTTGATAGTGAACAAATTGTCCAAGTTTAAAGTAAACATCTTCAATAATAATGAGATATTATAAACTGTCAAGGTTTTTTAAAACGAGTTTTTACACAACGGTGACACAGACAACGCAATGACGACCCAGACAACCACACCAGTACTATCACAATACCTCGAAAACAGCCAAGCTAATATTGCTGAAAATAGAGTAATTAATCCTCTTTGCAGAATGCTTTCCACATCAATATAAGCATTTCTTTTTCCAAAAATATTACTTCATTGTGATGCTATCTCTACTAAGGGTGTGTGTCAAAATACTTGTATGAAAAAAATGTTAGTTTGGTAGGATATTTGTCAAAAAATGACATGCTTACCCTTTTACATGTTCAGGGGTGACCACCATGGTAACATGTCCCTCAGAATATTGGATTCCTGTAGTCATCATGTCAGCTGAAACACAAATTTAACTCTTTATGACAACAAAAATGTAGACCTGTCCAAACTGAAAGTGTTGGCAGGCGCCCACTTAAATGTGGCTCGAATGATTGGATTCATCTTTTGAAGTTAAGAAAACATTGTGGGAAAGGAGAAAATGCTGGCTGCCAGCATTTTCTCTTTTTCCATGAAGTTTTCAAAAGGCTCCTTCTACAGGGTTGTTAAACTCGGGATCATTATGGTAAAGGGTTAACTTGATACCACACATAACATAAAAGTTATTTTGTGGCACAAGTAGAGAAATATATCCTGAGAAGAATGAAATCTGAACGATGGCTATCTTCTCTTTTCCAATAAGGTTAGGCTGAGCTAGGAACTGATCTCATAAGTTCATAGTCCTGTCATTAATTCAGAATAGACCATGGCTGAGCCAGGAACTGACCTCATAACCCCTAGTTCACTAGTTCTGTGTAATACTGCCTCAGCCACTGGGCTCTGCTTACACACTTGGGGAACGTTTGATTCACTGTTTAACAAACAAGAAAATTTTAGACTGGTCTAAATTCAAATCACTTGCAGGTGACAAAGTTAATGTGCCTCAAATGATGAGATGTGTATTAGAAAAGATAAAAAACATTGTGAGAAAAGAAAAAAATGCTGGTTACTAGCATTTTCTTCTTTACACACAATGTTTTAAAAAGCCTTCTTTCTCAGGGATTGTGTTGTAAAGGGGTAAATCTGAAGAAGATCATGCGTCCACATAATGGTTATCTTTTTCAACATTCTTACAGTACTTTAAAATAGATTATCTGTATTAAGTTCAAATACAAACTGTCACCTGCTTCTAAAGGAGAGGATTTCTTTTGGTCATTTCTGAGGATTGCTTAAGGCTATAATATTGTAAATATTGAAAGGAGGAAATGCTGTTAACCAGCACTTTTTCCTTTTCCAACAATGTTTCCTATTATTCTTATAACAGGAACCATTTTTTGAGCTACATTTAATCTGTCATTTGCAAATGATTTCAATTTGATCTAGTAAAAGTTTTGGTCATTTGGTGAGGAGTTAAATTATCTATTCTTGCCTCTTTTTTCTGCATAAGGGAGAGCACTTAGGAAGTTTTGACTTAGATTGGCTTGCTTCTGACGAAAACTCAGTACAGCATTTAATTGTCCAATCTGATAAAATTTAGTACTATAGTCATGCTCTGTGAAAGTGGGTGTGAGGGGGGGGGATTTCATACATCTGCAAAAAGTATCAACCCAGCTCAGCCTGCGCAGAATAACCTGTGTTGATAGGTATGGCTACTTGTGACCTTTCTGCATTTCAAAGGACTGTTCTTCATCATGATTTAGTCCCTTTTGAGACGAAATCAATCCATAATTATTATGTGACGATTTGTTTGGTATAATGTATTTTAAAGAACATTGAACCCCCTTTACAAAGGGCTTTACTCATATAAATAGAGGCCAAATACTCCCTACAGCCACTTTGTTAGCTTGTAGAGGTAAATATGTTTGATTAAAAAAAAATCCAGATAGAAAACAGGTACTACGTAAATTACCTTGATTGAGTCTTGTATCTGACATGGCCCTTCTTGCTTGACGACGACTTTGTACACGGATAACATGTGGCTGTTCTCTTGTCTGACCAGTTGTACCATTCTGTCTGTCATGTCGTCCACTACAAAAACACAATAGAACAAATGTGAGATCTCAGTCAGAGTGACAGGTTTAACTCTTTACCACAGGACATAATTTTTAGACAAGTTCAAGTTGAAGGCATTTGCAGACGACAAATTAAATGTTTGTCAAAATATGAAATTTGTTTTGGGAAGGTTAGAAAATGTTGTAGGAAAAGCAGAAAATGTTGGTTACCAGCATTCTCTCCTTTTCCCACAATGTTTTCAAAAGCTTTCTTTCCAAAGGTATTTAACTAAGAATTGTGTGGTAAAAGGTTAACCACTGGTCACAGGAACAGCAACAGGCAATCATTCTTAGATGTGTGTAGCTTCCACTGAGAGAGGACTTCAATACTCTTCAAAATACAGCGTGCATCTCAGATTTATATGAACATCAATTAATCCGTTTATTAATAAAATTTATGTGTTTTTCTGCAGTCATTCCAACTGTGCCCAAAGTCACTGAGTATCAACCTTGAATACCTTTATTACATTTTATATCAAAAGATTCTTAAAGACTATAGTAATCATAAAAATTTTAACACAATAGCGACAAGGTAAAGACTGCAAAACAAGTTGTTTCATGTGTTTACTTCAGCCATAAATTTAAAGTAAATCAATTCATACATTCTTATGAGAATTAAAATAATACAACTACATTATGTACCTAGTCTAAAAAATCAGTGGCAATATTAGCTGTTTCACTGAATGAACATTAAAAAAGAGACTAGAAATGATCACACTATGTCTATAAATCTATGTCAAAGAACTTGTAGTTGAAACCTAAAAAAGTTTTGATAATCACTTTAGCACTACAGCTGCTACTTCTAATACTACCATAAATCCAATATGTGATTGACATTGATGATGAAAAGTGCATGAGAAATAAAAAGGTCCACTAGCATAGCAAGTAAACTGTCTTGGAAAAGAAATGAATGTTGGAGTAGTATGTTAAACATAGATCTGTGTCTCTGATTAACGTTATTCAGCAGGAAAGGTATTTACATATCGGTTGACCATTACCACCAAAATATGTGGGAAATGCACCCCCAGCGAAAATAAATTTTGAAACTGTTGTAGTAGAGTCCTACAGCACAGTGACCACCACAGAAAAACAACGATTAAGCCTTTACTAAATAATCCTTGTTTTAATGAAACTGAGGAAGAAGCCTTTGGAAACATTGTGAGAACAGGAGAATATGCTCCTTTTCTCAAAATGCTCTCTTTCCTATCAAAGATAAATTCCATCATTTTAGCTACATTTAAATTGTCATCTGCGAATGCTTTTAATTTGTAAAAGTCTTTATTTTGCTTATAAGGCAATGAGTTAAAAAGATTTATATGAATGAGAGTAGAGAAATATAAGCACTTAAAAGCAAGTTATAATGATATACAACAAAACTTTGGAATATACAGAGTACATAAATTTAACTCTATTATTCCTTTCCCAAACAAACCCAAGTTTTAACAACCCTGAAAGGGAAGCCTTTTAAAAACTTCATGGGAAAAGGAGAAAATGCTGGTGCCAAGATTTTTCTCCTTTTCCCAAAAATGTTTTCTATCCTCTCAAAGACAGAAATCCTGATTTGAGCTATATTTAATTAGTCATCTGCAAATGCTTTCAATTTGACTGAGTCCAAATTTGTTTCTTCTCATAAAGGCTTACAGGCTGATATTATGATGACTCACTACCTACTGGCTAAACAAGTATTTTGGCGTAGCTGCAGATCATTTATGAAACCATTGAAAAAAAAAATGGTCATAATAAGCAATAATTTCTCCTTTTGCCACTACTTTTTCAGATGAATCTATGTCTAAACCCTAACTCTTTACCTGATGAAAAAATTGCAGACTTGTCCAAATTGAAAGCATTTGCAGACAACAAATCAAATGTGACTCTAAAATTGGAATTTGTGTTTGGAAGGGTATAAAACATTGTGAGAAAAGGAGAAAATGCTGGTTACCAATGCTTTCAAAAGGCTCTTTCCACAGGGTTGTTAAAACTCGGTTGTTTGGTCAAGGTTTGATTCAAGTTGGAAGTGTCTATTTTAAACGGCAATATTTTCAAAATCACCTGCTGCCAATATGGTTCAGGATGCAAAGAGGGGTAAAGGGTGAGTAAAGCATGGTTACAACTTACCTATTGCGGTGTTTAGCAGTGGATCTATAAGGCTTACTAGTTCTACTTGCTGCGTCGCCCAGCTGACAGAGTCTAGTAATGAGAAGAGGGGAGTAATATGATGCTAAAATGTACAGAAAGTGAATTGAAATCCCACTGAATATGGCAGATGTGATACAAAAAGGCTTAAATCCTTTTTCCTGTACACCTACAAGTATCTCAGGCCCCATTCACATGCACAAAGTCTACATCAATGATTATGTACTTTGCTATAAGGAGTGAATACAGACATACATGTAGTAATAGTATACATTGTAATTACTCTAATTCTCACTCTAAAAGAATCTAAAATACGTTGTATTTACACATATTACACACTTATGTTATTTAAACATGTGAAACAGATGCAGTTTTCTTTGAAAAAATACTGCAATACTGTTGCATTCATTTAAGAAAAGAGACTTCTCGATAGACTAACTCCATAACAGGACAATCAGCGAGTGTACCCTGAGATCAAATGGCAACATTGCTAATACTAATTTCAGTCTACATTCTCCTCTTGTGATATGGAAAAGAGACAAAATTTTTATGTACAAGTCAGCACTATCAAATTAATCATTACATCCATTCTGTCCACACACTCTGAATGCAACATGCAAAGTAAAATGGGCCAGTGGCCTCAGTATTGGCTAAACCGTTGCACTGTAGTGTATAGTAGGCTATCAAACCAGTACACTTAAAGAAAAAATACTGATCCTTTCACCACACAATCCTGACTTTTAAAGACCCTCAGGAAGATAATGTTGTAGGAAAAGGAGAAACTGCACCAGCATTTTCTCCTTTTCCCACAATGTTTTCTATCTAAAGACCAGTCTAAAGATTTGTCATTTTGTCTTTTGGTAAGGAGTTAAAGGACTTGCTTTGTGGTCTTTTTAATACTAAAGCTGCTTTTAGACTTTTTTCTTGTGGTCATTTTTTGTGATCAACAATTTGCTAATGACAAACTAATTTTTTGACAATTTTAGAATTAAATCAAAGGAATAAACCCATACTTTTATACTTCATCCTAGAATTTTTGAAACATCAATTTGCTTATGACTATGTGTAAAGTTAAGATCTATTCACAAATTTTCTTATGTAGTATAATTACTTCAATTTACATATGCATGTAAATACATGTATACCTTTGGATTCATGACCTCCATAAATGGAGAAAAAATTTACTTACACTTACTCTAATTAAGTCTAAGGGTATAAATAATCCTTACATAGCTTATTATCATACTGCAAAGAAATTTCTCATGATCTGATTGGATAATATGCCCCGAACATATATACATGTATCATGTACACTGGCAAAACCCAAGTAAAAGCAGTTTCCCTTTTGAGAGCCCCATATACATGACTACACTTTCAACACAACACCCAAAATGGCTGTAGCAATCGATCGATGTAAGTCGCCCACAAGACAAACATACTGAGTAGCCTGCACCATATTATAACTAGTTTCCCTTGATGGTTGTCATTAAAACAGAAAGAATTGGTTATTTTTGAAAATAAACTGATATAGAACTTTACATGTATTATCATTAGATGTCATTCTAAAACAAATACACAGGGGGTTAAAACGAGCCATCCCTTCATCAGGTAAGCAAACTGTGAAGTGTTGAAACTCATACATTGTGCATAATGTTAAAAGGATAACCTAATGACCATTTGAGGCAACTAATGGTCGTTTACTTTTGCCAACAAATCATTAAAATTCATAGTTCCTACCTTGAATGAATGAATCCATGTTTAAATGAAAATATGACGAATGTCTATTTCAGTGACGTCATCAAGATTATGCACCAAACTGCACGTTTTACCAAGGTTTCAGTGACGTCAGTTCCCAGTGATGTCAGTTTTCATTGAATTGGGGCACTCAAGGGGGAAATTCTAATTTGTCAGCGTACTCAATTTTTTAGACCTTAAAACAGTGAAAATTTGCTTAACGCACGTTGAAATGGTAAAACTTTGCAGTATAATAAATTTGTTGTACTGTCAGGTGGCAGGGGACTTGGAAACTTGTTCATGGCTGTGGTGAATCGTGTCGCCACCTTGCCTTTGGCTCGGGGTGACATGATTCACCACAGCCGTGAACAAGTTTTCCAAGTCCCATGCCACCTGACCGTACAACTAATAATGTGTGCACATGACATGATAAGTTGCTTAACTGACGACTCAGGTAAGTATCTTTACTCACATAGTAAACAGGTGCATGTGAATAGGACCTTTATCCCTATATTGCTGAGTAATTAAGCAAACATTAATTTTTCAGTCTATAGAATGTTACAGAGTGATTTAGCCAATTTCTTTTTTACAAATATTGAGCACATTTGTGTAGACAGATCTTCTATTTAGAGCAGTCTGATCTACGCTTTCAGCAAAGGCAACTATTTTTGTGCACAGTATATGTAAAAATAGCAACATCTCAACTTTTGAACTGCTCTTTAAAATTGCAGTATCTTCTGTCAAAGTTACAGTAACTGGCAGAAAAATGAATCTAAAATTTACAATAAAAGTTGGCAACTTTAGTTCTAGTTCTACAATTTATATTTCTGCCAGCAAACTGGACCTTTGACAGACTGTGGTGTAACACATTATCGGACCAAGAAAAGTATCCATACTTTTGAATGGTATGCATTGGTTTGCTGACATTTTGACACACATATTTTTTACATTTGGCAACTAGTTCACCTTTAAAGTTTGAATCTGTTTCCAAATTGTGTTTAAGTCTGAACAGTTGTCTCCATCTGCCATACCATAATCAGGGATTTAAATGATGACACCAAAAACACTGACCTCCTACACAAATACTATGATTTACAAACATTCTTAGCATGCTAAACACAACATTGAGTGTTTTTGTGGACAGAGTACATTCAAGATCAGATTGCACAGTCTGATTTCAGCTCCCTGCCCCATATATAGTAGGATCTTCTGTAAAGAAAAAACCTTGACATTGCATCAGCAGTGTCTTTTTCACAAAGAATGTAAATGTATATTTCATTTATTTAGCATGCTAAGGTTTTAGATCTATGCTGAATACACAATCAAATACAAGAAATATCTTCTACAATAAAATTCTGAGTAAAATGTGACAATGTAAAATGTACTTGTAACTTGACACTGGCTTACACCTTTTTAGGACTAATGAGGACTGCATTAGCTTTAATGGTCACAATAAGATGCACAAAAGAAGCAGTCTCATCTTTGATCTGATACAAGCATTTTGTGACATAGTTCTGGCAAAAGCAGCCAAGTACTACAATTTTTTAAACTATTTTACCTTTCTGAAAAAAGCCATACTATCTTTACCTATCTAAAAGTGCCTTCCCATCTGTACCTATCTGAAAATGTTAACCCTCTGAAAATGATGACCATCCTGTCTGTACCTATCTGAAAATGCCCAACCTAACTGTACCTATCTGAAAATGCTAACCCTATCTGTACTTATCTGAAAATGGCCAACCCTATCCAGGGCCTGCGCTGGCTTTTTTTTTTCTTTCGCCACTATTTTCGCCAATTTAAAAAACTTTTCACCACTTTTTTTTATTTATGAGCCATTTTTTTCGCCACTTTTCCTAATTTATTACCATTTCTTTTGCCACTTTTCTTAATTTATGAGCCATTTCTTTCTACTTTTTAGCTACTTTCCTTTTTACCACAATTTATCCTCCTTTATTCCATTCAGGTATCAGACACAGAGAACAAGGTTTTTTTTTTCAATTTTAATTCATTTGTACAAACATGGAAACATGAATGATGAAAATTACATGATGGGGATTTAATCCTTTAGCACATGACACAATTTTAGACACATCCAAACCCAAAGCATATACAGACATCAATTTTAAATGTTGCTGAAATAGTGGAAGATTGTCCATGATAGGACAGAAAACATTATTTGAAAAGGAGAAAATGCTGGTTACCAGCATTTTTTTCTTTTCTCACAATGTTTTCATAAGTCTCCTTTATTGAGGTTGTTAAAAAGTTGGCATTGTGTGGGTTAATAAAACAAACAAAAAAAAAAACCATGGTAAAAATGCAATGTAGTTAAATTCTGCTTGAATCTAGAAGCAGACTTGTGCTGCAAGTAGACAGTATTTCTTCCATGAACTTTACAGGAGAAATTATAGTATGTGATGAAAGAATTTCTGTATGCCTGCGTTGAGTGAAAAACAGTTGAATCTTACTATCACTTTTGGATATAATTTGCTTATCAAAGAAAAAAATGAGAAGGATTTTTATCTGTTTGTTGACTCAAAAGAACATTATCTGATCATTGGGTTTTGAGTGCCTTGTAATTTATGACCCCACTGATGCAGAGTCACACATTACTTCAAACCCTGACATTTCTCATCAGATTACAAATAATGTCCAGAGTGATGAGAAAAGAAAAAACTTCTTCACGGCTGTAATGAGGACCAACCACAATCTTGATTCAAAAACATAACTAGGACTTGGTAAAATTCAAAAAACTTAACAAGGTTTACAGAGATGTAATCTATATAGTCAATAAAACAGCTGATAGGAAGGAAAAGGTGTAGTGTATTCTAAAAATAGAATGCTATAAATAGAACACTGCACTGCAGATTTTGCTGGAGCTGCCTATGTGAGGAAGGCAAATGATTGTTTTCAAGATTTTTTAATCCTTTGGTTTACCATCCATTATTGTAATTTATTGAAAAATATTTGTAAAGAATATCTCCAGCAGTAAGAAGAGGTAATTCTGCTTTATTTTACGACTATTCATTTATTGAGAATCGGTACTGATCGTCTGACGTCATTTAAACCAATAAGCAGACGCTTTACCTGTGGAAAAAAAAGACAGGTTTTCGTGGGACAAAGGGGTGGATTTAGCGAGTTAGTAACAGATATGGATCATAACACTCTGCTGTCTTGTCTAAATTTACAAAGTTGATAAAGAATAACTGGCGTCACCCTTTGTCTTAGATAGCTAATATTTCATGAATATAGCCAGGTCGGGAATTTTTTAAGGCTAAGTTTTTTCGCCGTGCAAGCTTGATGAGGCAAAGTTGAGCCATTGAAGGTGTCTTCTTCGCCCACGTCGCCCTGTTGCTTGTTCCCTGCTTCACCCTTTCTCCACTTGTCTCGTGAGTTGAGACAAAAACTGAAGAATTGCCTATAAAAAAAACTTTCGCCACGTATTTTCGCCAGTTAAAGAAAAAATTCGCCACTTGTTCAGAATTTTCGCATTTGGCGAAAATGGCGAACGGCAGCGCGAGCCCTGCCTATCTGTACCTATATGAAATTGACCATCCCATTTGTACCTATATGACAATGCCCACCCTATCTGTACCTCTATGAAAATGACCATCCCATCTTTACCTGCCTGAGAATGCCAAACCAAATTGTACCAGTGTTTAGGCCAGTATTCAGATTTCATGGGCCATTTTGACCCATTACCAGCAAAAAGTTTTTCTGCTTGGAGGGGTCAATAATAAACTTAACTAGAAACTTACAAAAGTACCCTTCATTTGTGATCCATTCACTTTCAGAATGTTTCAGCATTTATTGATTCTAGTTTTTGCTCTTTCAAGTGAAGCATACTAGCATTGAAATCAAGTGTTTTTTTACATTTGGGACTTGTGCACCAATGGTCAATAAAGTGTGAATGAATTTATCTTTTTTGATTGGACATAGAGGCTGCAAAACATTAGGTCTTTTCCTTGTCATAATTCAACCATGCAAATGTGCAGTTGATCATTCTTCTAGAAACCTCCTATCGCTAGAGGTCGACAGTGTTTCTTCATCTGTTTTTTATCCACTTAAGTTGAAAAGATTGAAGGAATCGATTCCTGTTTCTGATCCAATGACCTTACCTCAGACCACAGGAATCAGACATTTAAATAATGAAAATAGCTTGTTGTCGGTCGCAAACGGATAACAAATATTAATTGAGGTATCTGTTCTGGCAAACAATAAGCTATTTCCAACAATTAAACTTCTGCAGCGTTTTCCTGAATGCACCATTTTGTGCTATTTGACGCATTTTTAAGGAAAATGACCAGTAATTTTTTCAACAATGCCTCATTGTTGACGCATAAATACGATAACAGAGTTACTAATGATCGTATATACTACCGACACTGCTACATCATAATTTTTTCAACAATGCCTCACTGTTGATGCATAAATACGAGAAAAGTTACTACCGACACTGCTGCATCGCGAGTAGACGAAAACAGTGGCGTATGACGAGAAAATGGGACGAAAGACTGGACTGTGTATCGATTTTACTATAACACTGTCAGTGCTTAAACGGTCTAAACTAAACAAGTCGATCTCTAATGAAAACAATATGGCTCTGTCTAAATTGACGTCATTCTTGCTGTCTGCAAGAAAGAAGACACCTTAAATAAAAAATCAGACGATAAAACGCCTGGTAAAAGCACCAAGAAACACATTTCAAGGTCTCGAGGATTTACTGTATGTTAGCTAAAGAGATACACTTTGTTATTTGTTGAAAATTGCGGCATGAAAGTGACTCGTGTCTCGAAACACAGTAATCAGCCATTTAGTTGATTTTTGGCTGAAATGGATATTCACTATCTCTATCAAGCTATTTTCACCACTTAAACTTTCTATTCCTGTGACAAAAACAATATAAAATAACCCTTTACCACAGAGAGAGGCTGCAAAAACTTCGTAATTCAACCCTTGTGCATCATCAAAACACTATCAGTCAAAATGATACCCTTGAAAGATTAAAATTACTTAGAGATATGACAGCTTGTTCGCAGCCAGAGCATTTGTGCTTGTTAAGAACTGGCGTAAATAAAGCATACTCCAGATACCCTTTATGAAAAAGGTGCCATCTAGGCTGTAAGCTCCCTCTATATAGAGAATCTCTGATGTTATTATGTATCTATCACCATTTAATAATACACATTATATAGGGTGTGCAAAGGTTTACAAAGAATAGAAAACACAAAAAGCACACATTCTTTCACAAATAGCAGCTTTTGTCTAAGCTAATTACATTTTGTTGTGACCCTCACAAATTCCAAAATGACCCCCATTATTTTTTACTAAGGGGTCACAATGACCCCCTATTTTTGTTGCCAAGGGAAAACCCTGCTTCCGTTTGCTGAACTCAGACCACATCATTATGTTTTTCAATGATCACAATACAATGTCAATTTGGCTCTTTCTTATTGGCATTTACCATGTTAATAAAGCATCTACACATTGAAAATCAATAAAATACCAGTCTCCTACTAAAATGCAGTAAACCTGTCGAAAATTATTACTGAAGTGTTTTCTGTTGCGAAATAAGCGTCAGTGTGATGTAAACAAGATTGACAGAACCCGATGCTATCTTTGGATAAAAGATTTTCACTAGAGACCTTGGTGCCCCAAATGACCCGTTATTTTCATTTTTCATGCACCATATGGGAAAGTAATGCACTACTCCCGCAATGGCACTGCCTGGCCTAAACACTGCTGTACCTACATGAAAATGGACATCCTAGCTTTGCCTGTCTGAAAATGACCACAATATCAAATGAATTAATTATACGATCTACTAGTATTGCTAAGCCTTTACAGTCTACAGATAACTTTTCCCTCTCATCTCTAACAAACAAACTTAAATCAAAAAGACAAGTCTTGGAATTTTTCTATTAAAGACATTCTGCCCACAAAAATCTGTGTTGTGGGTACTCACAAGTACCTAAAATATATGTTTCAGTAATAAAATTTACTCTCATAATGAGTAAAGCTCAGAAATAAGTGACCATCGATTCTGTACATTTCTTATTTGATGGAACGAATAGAGACTGAAAAAAAAAAACCAAACAAACAAACAAACTACTTTAAACTATTTGTGTAAAAATAAAAAAAATCTCAATTTCTAACAAAGTCGAGCCTAGTCTTACATGATTAATTGCATTAAAAATTGGCATATTCTAAATGAAGTTCCTGGTGCTTTTTTAAATCTTACAGAAAAAAAAAATGTCATTATCCATATGACAAATCTTAAGCATTTATCAAGCAAACCCACATCTAATCGACTTGGAAGAAAGATGGGTTTTGAAAACATTGTTGGATGGGAGAAAATGCTGGTAATCAGCATTTTAACCTTTTCCTACAATGTTCTCTACCCTTTCAAAGATAAATCTTACCACTTGAACAACACTGAATTAGTTTTCTGCAAATGCTTTGAATTTGGACAATGCCAAAATTATGTTGTTTGGTAAAGAGTTTAGCCATTGCTGATATAGGGGAAAAAATCAATGGCATTTCATATTAGGTGACTGCTTTATAACTGTTTCTAATGAAGCCATTATAATGGGATGTACCTACTACATGAATCGGGACAATGAAGGCGACAAATGAATAAGATAAGGCTTACCTAAGTCTGTGATGCATGCAACATTTAAAAAGCAATATAATAAGCATTATAGCACAAATCTACTCAATACCAGTACATATTGATATGTCATTTCAGTAACATATCAAGAAACAGAGATACAGTATACAGAGAATATGTATTCGTTTCATTACAAGAAAACCTTTTTAATCACAAATTGTTTTCATATCTGACATACAATCCACTGACACTAAGAGTTTTATCTTACAGGCTTGAGTAAAAAAGAGGACAGTATAGATCAGATATAAGACTGATCTATGCTATCTGCACAGTCCTTGATTGTGCCTAACATGCTGAAATGGTTAAAGACACCTAAAATTTAAAAAAAAAAATCAAATAAAGCAGGGGTAGCTCATACAGAATAAGTGAGTACAGCTATTTATGAAAATCCTTCATTGTGTAGATCTTAAGCACTCTTAAATAGCAATAGGCAAGTTTTTATGCTCTTTCTAGTTACAGTGCAATTCGTAATAGTTTTTGTTAGTATGCTTATTCTAAATTGCTTGTTTACAAACAGAAAAGCAAGTAATAGAAACAACTAATAAAACTAGTGCAGCTTTAAATGCTCAATGTTTAAAGATAACTTCAAGCATGCAAAGGATTTTTTTCCCATAACATTTTACTTTTTTTTCTCATGACTATGTAGGAAACATGCACAATATGCTACTTGATGAAAGTGGGAATTATTCCTGACTTAACTCTTTCACTTCCGATGGCAGATTCAACAATTTATGCCAACAGTGTAGATCGAGATCAAGCTGCACAGGACCTGCAGCCTAATCTTAGATCCACTACCCAATTTTCAATTTAATCAAAATTATCTTCAATCAAAGACAGAATCTATCTTCAGACCTTGTAAAAAGTTCAACTAATTTAATCTAATTGGCAGCCAAAGACTTAAATTCAGCAAGACTACTGACATTTGTCTATATTCTAAGCTCAAAGATTCAAAAGACAAGTCAAATGAATGACTGAGAGACAAAAATCTCAGCCACTTAAATCTCAAGTCTTTGAACTATGAAATGGAGTCTAGTTTGAAATTGTTGCTATATGATGCCTTTGATATATGCATGAGATCACAAAGCAAAGAACAGTACTAATAACACTTACCCTGCCAATCACGACCAAAGATGTATCTTTAAGATAAAGCCAGATCAGCCTGCACATACATGCAGTCTGATCCTACTTCACAATAACTGCTGCTGTGTCACTAGTCCTTGATATATGCATCTCTCATTGTCAATTAATTAAACAAAATCTGATTTTATTATCATCAAAAATTTAAAATTGGCAGATTAAGGGTTAAGACATGTCTGAATCACATTTCAAAGCTGCATAAATAAGGAATAAATAAACAACAATGCATGGTGTCTACCTGAAGAAGGCATGATGCTCTACACAACATTTCCACAAATGTTTGCATGCTGCTCTTGTCATTAACTCAAATGCATAGGTATGTTCATCATTCTAAAACAGACACAAAATATCACTGACTGAATAAATACAACATTTTCACTACAAGATGAATTAGCTCTTTAGCTCTTACAAAATTTGTGGGAGAAGAAGAAAATACTGGCATTTTCTCCTTTTCCAACAATTTTTTCTATACTGTCAAGGACAAATTCCTTGATTTGAGCCACATTTAATTTCTGGTCAGTGAAAGCTTCCAAATTGGACTAGTCTGAAATATTGTCATTTGGTAAAGAATTAAGTGTATCAACCAAATAGCATACAGAAAAGATGCATAGTCTCAGTCTGACCCATAACAGATTGGAGGAGTGGAAGTATACACTGTTTGAGACTTGTGAGACTTGGGATTCTGTACAGTGAAGGTCTGTCACTTGAGTGTTATATATTGTGTTTAACCTGGTGCGCTCTCATTCATTTTGACAGTTATTATAAAATAATCATATTGTTATGTACGACCATAGCAGGAACATATTGCACTGTGAACCTTTCTTAGAGCAATGGGAATGCCTTGATCAGTTGATCATGCTAAAAATACAGATGATTTTGTCCCAAAACAATGCCATTGTTTTTTATTTGATTTCTCAGCGTTAAATACCTGTTTTCTCAAAGGAAAATGTATAAGCAGTTTCTTTATCCATATTTTTGTGAAAACATGACAAGGTTTTGTAACAAAGTCAACTACATTTTTCTTTATCCTTCTTTCATAATGGCATGTTGAGGAAAGAAATTTGTACGGTCACTTGCATGCGGTTAATAGTTCTCAGGCGACTATACAACCATTTAAAAGTGACTGTACAAATTTGGCATTAAATTTTATTTGATTCTTGTTTCAAGAATGAACATGTCTATTGATTTTATACAGTGATCTTAAGGTAGACACATAGGGCAGATTTAATATTCACAATGAATTAACTTACTATCTTGTCTCTGACTTTCACAATGAAAACTTTAGCTTTATAATTGACCTTCGTCACTCTAGGCCTGAAATTATGAATACATTTGATTCAATTAGCAATGATCATTTTCTGATCATATTATCACATAACTACCCTTGTTTTCAGTGCAATAGATCCATTATGGATTTTCTTATCTAACTTAGTGACGTTTGAGATGGATACTATGTGATGTCATAATATGGCTTGCAATACGCAAAAAGGGGCATTCCGTCGTTTGAATAAAGTGTCGTCTCAGATCAGCCTGCACAGGCTAATCCGAGAGGGCACTTTACAACTGTATTAGACTTTGTTCTACTGCAGACTTGCGCAAAACAGAAAATTTCATAAATAAAAAAGAGTGTCTTTTCTGATTAGCCTGCAATCTAAGGCTGATCCGACACGACACTTCACGCAAATGTCCAAATGCCCGTTTTCGCGTGTTGCAGGCCATATTATGTGACATCAGTACTTTCAGAGAAAAGCTCTGGCATTTTTAATGGAAATTCACATGTATGCTTGCATGGACTTGCATACTCTGGCCTGTAATTTGTAAAACACTGTTATGTGATGAAAATAATCTGACATTTTTTGGCTTTTGAGATAAAATTTTATTCAACTTGTCTCCAGAAATGTTTACAGATGCTGTTCACTGTGGCAATAACATACTAAAATTAAGAAATAATCTTCTATCTATCTTGGTTTATCATTCAACAAACAACAGTTGTGAGTTACGAGGCACAATAAATAATCCACAAGGGCGATAGCCCAAGTGGTTTATTCACTGCACCTCATAACTAACAATGTGGTTTATTGAATGATAAACCACGACAGAAAGAAGATTATTTCGATCCTAACATGACCAACTCTTAATCAAAGGAAAATAAGTTTCATTTTTAGAGTAAAAACGCAAATGCATATTATATTCCCTTGAATAAACCACAGCTGTTCCACTTACCAACACAAAACCCCACTGCCCAGTCAGTAAATATGAATAGAATCAAAATTTCATTAAACCTTAGGCATCAAACACAGCATAAAAAACAGCACCATTTTACTTTTGTATATTCTACCTTTCAAATGACAAAGAAGAATGAATTTTTTGTCAAGCAGTAGAGTGGCAGTTGCTTTGATGCTCTAAATATTACTCCATCCACTCCCAATCCCGTTTCCAATGCAACACTAGTCAATTTTGAACTAACCTTCAGCTTGAAAAGACACTTCATATACACAGATTTACTCATAATATTCAAATAGTTCCATTGTTGTCAATTTTTATAGAAAACAGTTAATATCTGTAAATCCTTCAGGCTTTTTTTTCCTCCTTGGTCAAGGAACGAAAAATGATGATTTGTTTATGTTTAGTGACTTTGATTGATAAAATATTGGAAGGCGAAGACATGGAACAGCCACAGGCGGCTTACGTTATACAGAATGACATCACTCTTTATGGAATGACGCAGATTTTACCACCCTTTCGTTGCACTATGTTTATAGAGCTGAATTTATGTGTCATGTTAGAATCATATGTTCCCTGTTATGGGTATAGAGGCAGCACAATTAGCTCCAGTTGTGGGGTACAAGATTTTTAACTGATAGACTTCTGGATATTTGAGGGTGTGTGTTTGATTCTCACTAAACCTACTAATAGTCTTCCAGATGAGATCTTAAATCATAGATCAATTGTGACTGTGATATTCACCAAGCAAGATGAAGAATAAGGCATAACTTTGAATGGGTTTTATCCTATCCTGCACAATCCCCCATAACATGACTAACATCCTTCTAACGGTGTCACCGATATGGGCAATTAGTGGTAAATATAGATAAAGGTGAAAATTAATCAATATAGGTATACGAATAAATGGGATTTTCACTGGACAATAGTAGTTTAAAAATCAAGGAAAGAAATTTACATCTATTTTTAAGTGCAAATGACTTACCAGAAATAGTTGCCGACTTTGGTTTTGTTTTTATACACAACAATACCAGTTGGTGTTAAACCTAGGAAATACTCTGTGTTGCCATCTCCCTGAAAGTATTGACATTTCACAATATACATGTAGATACGTTTGAACAAAATATTGCATCCAACAATAATGACTCTCAGCATTGTTTAAGTCATGTCATAGCAACAGCTAACAATATTCATGTAATGTCCTTTTCACCTGAATTATCAAATTTTAAAGTCTTTGCAGGTAACAAATTAAATGTGGCTCAGTTGATGGATTTTGTCTTCTAACCAGTGTAACCACTATTTTCTCCTCTGTCCAAAAAGTTTTCAAAGGTATGCTTCTTCAGGGTCATTAAATCACAAGACTGTTTGGTAAACAAAGATACTGTTTGTGTAAAAAAAAATTTGAGCTTTCTACAAAACTCTCATTTCAACTATGCACTGGTTTGATTGCCTGAAAGTGTTGTCCATGTATATGATAATTATGAAAACACCAAAATTACTGACACCTACTAAAAATACTATCATCGTTGGTGCTTAACCCTTTACCACACAATACCAAGTTTTAACAAACCTGAAGAAAATGGCTTTTGAAAAAATTGTGGAATAAGGAAAAAATGCTGGTAACTAGCATTTCCTCTGTTTCCACAACACTTCTTTTCAATCCTGTCAGAGATCTTGAGTTCATTTGTGTAAATTTCATATCAATCATCTGCAGATAATTTCAATTTTGAAGAGTCTAAAATTTGTTGTTTGGGATAGGGTTGATATCGAACAAAAAAGCAAAAATAGTTTGTAAATCTATGCTTGAAAACATGAATGAAAGAAAAACAAATTCTCAATAATAATTATAATCATTAATAATTATAATCACGATTTCTTACCAAGACAGGATGCAAATCTACCCCATACATATCCAGCCATTTCACTTTGTCCAAGAACTTCAGCTCTGCAGTTGCAGGGACAGTTCCACTGAAAGACAGGAGTAAAATGATAGCTACAACAACTATCCCTAAACAGAAACTTAAACTACTAAACCTGAAGGCACATTTTCATGACTACAGCTGCCTTTGCAGCCAGTGTACATAAGATCAGGCTACACAAAACGTGATCTACACTGTCCGCTTTGCTGGGACACTGTAGCATCTATGAAATTGTTATTATTTGGGTTGTATTTCAAGGTTGAAAATGTCGAATGTATTTATTCAGTTCTTTAAGGGTTAACCTTATGACAGTTTCATAAATGACATGGACATTTCAGCCTGTGACACAGCTGTAACTCTTTACCAAACAACAAAATTTTAGACCTGCCCAATATTAAAGCATTTGCAAATAACAAACAAAATGTAGCAAAAAAGATATTTGTCTTCTTTTGAAACTGTAGAAAACATTGTGGGAAGAGGAGAAAATGCCGGTTACCACCAATGTTGTCAAAAGCCTGTTTTCCTTGGGTTGTTAAAAGTTTGGATTGTTTGGCAAAGGGTTAAGTACAAGCACATTCAGAAAACTGAAGCAAAATTCTAACATAAGACATGGATTACCATGATTGTCAGGGTATATCTTTTTCTTATAGTCTTAAAAGATCAATTATTAACAAGTGTTTGCAAGTTTTATACCAAATTTTGACAATACTTGTAAACACTCTGATAGAGTTATCTCTCTTTGAGCATTTTTGTGCATATCTGGTAAGAAAATGAACAAGTCTGGCACCGTACTTGTAACATAGACAAAACATTAGGTAAACCGTAACAAGAATAACAAATGCCAAATGAAAGCCTAGATATACTTGTTTGACAATGCATTGCAATGAAATGTGCCTCTGATAGAAAGAATGGTTGCATTTGATTGTGCTTCATACAAGGTGTAATTCATTTTTGTTTACACATGGTCAAAGTAGTAAGTCTAAATGTGCCTTTAATTGATGAGCTTGAGATACAAAGTATTCTGTTCAAGAAAAAATAAATTACCCGAGACGTCGATGTAATAGAGCAATCTGTTCCTCTAACTGCTCTGTCTGGCTTGGAACAAACTGGAATTCAGACACGTAACCTGGGGGTAACTGCTGTGAGTCATAATCTCCTAACTCCGCTGTAGTAAAAATAGGATTTAGTTATTGCATGAATCAGTATTTCCTGTAAATAATGTTTCAGCTGGAACTTGATTGATAAGTTGAATGGTGTTTTAAGCTGCTTGCAAAATTATTAGAATCAAATCGAGGTGACAGCATATGGCTTGCAACACGCGAAAAGAGGCATTCGGACATTTGCGTAAAGTGTCGTCTCGGATGAGCCTGCGCAGTCCGCGCAGGCTAATCCGAGACGGCACTTTACGACTACAATATATTTTGTTCTTCATTAGACTTGTGCAAAACAGAAAATTACATAAAAACGGAAAGTGCCGTCTCGGATTAGCCTGCGCGGACTGCGCAGGCTGATCCGAGACGGCACTTTACGCAAATGTCCGAATGCCCCTTTTCACGTGTTGCAGGCCATATATATTCATATAACTATGTCCTGGGTTTCATCAGTACTAGGCTAGGGCTCTGAAATGTCTTTCCCAAGGATACTCCCATGGAAATTCAAATGCTTAAACTGAGGACAGAACCCAGTGTCTCCAGGGTAAGGATCCTTTATTTTACCACTGAGCTACACAGGACCCTTTATGCAGGAATAGAGAGGTGTCTAGCCCAAGGACAATTACACGAAATATACAGTGAGGATCAAACCCAACACTTCTAGAATACTAATCCTAAACCTTAAGCACCACAAGAACTCTGTTGAAAACTTGTAATTGTTTGCTACATGCAATTATTGCACTTACTCCTCAATGTCTTAAAAACTTGCCAACTGCTACAGCTTCAAACCTACTATTTATACAGAATTGGAATGACACAGTAAAGGGATTAACCCGAGACCTTCTATACTTTAGATGGGAGCAACTAAATTATTAATTTTACCCTATACGACACAATCCAAACATTCAACAACCCTAAGGAAAAATGCATTTGAAAACATTGAGTGGAAAGGAGAAAATGCTTGCAATGAAGCATTTTCTCCTTTACCCAGTGTTTTCTATATATTCAGTGACAAATCACATTATTTGATTTGTCGTCTGCAAATTCTTTCAGTTAGGATAAGTCTAAGATTTTGTTGTTTGATAAGGAGTTAAGATGGAAAAGACTTCATGGACTGTAGATCAAAATCAGACTCAGAACAACAAGGTAATAGTTATGTACCTCTGTTGAAAAATAATCCAAATGTTATGATACATTGTTGCCTTTGATAAAAATATTTTCCCACATTCAACAGTACAGGCCAAATTGCTTGTTTTTATGGTGTTTAACACTGTTTTCAACATTATTTCAGTAAGGACAGTGCACCTGTCAATCCTGAGAGTTTCTTTTACCAGTTGTCACACAATATATTTCCCGAGCCACTTGCTGCTTTCCCACATAACTATCATCAAATCAATGAATAGCTGTGAAAGAAGAATGAATCCTGTTGCAATGACTACCATCAATCTTTGGAAAGCAATTAGCAGAGCTAAGGAACCAAACCAGTAAACCTGTAGTCTCAGGTCCCGTGAGCCCCTGGTCTAAAGTCCTGTGAGCCCAAGATCTCAAGTCCTGTAAGCCAAAGGTCTCAAGTCCTGTGCTCTACTGACAGCACTACCAGGCTCAGCAGGGCAGGTTGAAGATGAGGCTGTACATCCTTAAAAGTCTGAGCTTACTCTACAAAATATAATCTGCAGAAAACTGTGTTAAATCTACCAAATGACAAAATTTTAAACTAATGCAAATTGAAAGTATTTGCAGACTAAAAATTAAAGATGGCTCAAATGTTGAAATCTGACCTTGATAGGCTAGAAAACATTGTAGGAAAAGTAGAAAATGCTGGTACCAGCATTTTCTCCTTTTCCCACAATATTTTCAAAAGTGTTCTTCCTAAGGGTCATTAAAAGTTTGGATTGTGTGGTACTGGGTTAAGACTCCTAACTGTTCACAAGTTACAGAACCTACATTGCACAGCATAAGCAAACAGTTCTGACGCTTCCTCGAATGTGACTGGTAATCGACCCTGTAGAATGTCTCTTTTTACTTGAAGAAAGAACTGATACCTGAAAGATCAAAGAGGTATTCTAATTACGTACATGTACAGAAATTGACTTGTACAGCACTGAGGTCAATAAGTGGATTTATAGATCTAATAAAAGTGATATTGAAGACAGTATGATTAAATCCAGTCTGATTGATGGTTTACTTAAAACACAGAATGCACAGTAAACAATTCATAAATAGCTTGAAGTGCTCATTTGAAAGCGAATTTATGAGAACAATAACTACTTTTGTCCACGAGTGCAATATCTAAACAGTATAATGAAGTGGTATTTTTTACCCTTAAAGCGCCAAATAAACCCAGCAGACTCTTTAAGTCCTGAAATAAGACCAAAATGATTGCAATATTATGGTTGCTTTTGTCTACAGTGCTTCAGGAAAGCAGAGAGTGTAGATCAAAGATCAGACCTCATGTTTTGTGCAGTCTGATCTTGATCTGCACTGACTGCAAAGGCAACTAAAGTTGTGAAGGTGCTTTAAGGATTAATAATGATTTTGCTATGGTCAACATTACTTAGATCATAAAGAACCAAAAGCTTGCTTAATGATATTATGTTTCCTGTGTTTCACCAGCACTAGGCCCTAAACTGCTCTGGGCTCTAAAGTCTCACCAAGGCTGGACAATTATCATTCTCCCAACCTCGTTAGATATTTTTGATATACTAGAACACCGTGTACACATTCTATATATGTCTAACAACTGACTGCATAATGAGTAATCAGAACTATAGCAGGAGACAGGTGCCTTGCCCAAGGGCAATACATCATGACCTGGTCCAGCAAAAAATAAATTTGGGACCACAAGGCTCCATATTCCCCAACCATTCTATTTTCAAGTCTAATCCTAAATTCTAACAAGAGCAGTCTGATTGGCTGAGAGAAAACTTCTCACTTTAGAAGTAATGGTAATTACCATCAAAGGTTTCAAACCCATACCTTTTTCATACAGGTCTTGACCAAAATACAAAATTTTAGACTTGTCCAAATTGAAAGTATTTTAAGATAACAGATTAAATACAGCTCAAATGATGGAATTGTCATAGAAAGAATAGAAAAAATTGTAGGAAAAGGAGATAATGCTAGTCTTCTAACAGACTTTTTTTCTCAGGGTTGTTTACACCCCGGATTATTTGGTATAAGGTTAACTCTATCACATAACAGAATTTCAGACTTAGCTAAATTGCAAGCAATTGCAAATTACAAATTAAAGGTTGCTCAAAAGATTGAATTATCTTTGAAACAACAGAAAACATGGTGGAAAAGGAGAAAATGCTGGTTGCCAGCATTTTCTCCTTTTTCCACAATGCTTTTGTAAGCTATCAGTAAGCTGTAAGTTGTTAAAACTCAGGATTGTTTGGTAAAGAGTTAAAAACTACACAAACCCCTTCCAGTGGATGAAACTTTCATCATAAAAGTTGAGAGATCAAGGGGTTTAAATCATATATGTACACTATTTCACAACAAAACTTGACAAGCCATAATTTTCAACCCTATAAAACATTTTATTGAAGATATTTTATTGGGGCCCTACCTTGTAATTTCTTCCTTCAATTTGCATGGATCTGCAGGATAGAATTTCACACCAAAATACAGGGTGTAGGGTAGGCTACAGGCTGTAAACATAAGACAAAAAATAATTAAACTCTTTACCTGACACCAAACTTTGGACTAGCCCAAATTGAAAGTATTTGCAGGTAGGAAAAAAACTGATGAAAATTGTCTTTGATAGGGTAGAAAGCATTGTGGAAAAGAGAAAATGCTGGTAACCAGCATTTTCTCCTTTTCCCACAATGTTTCCTACCCATCCCAAAACAAATTTCATTTTTTCAGTCACATTTATTTTGTTGTCTGCAAATGCTTTCAATTTGGATGAGTCTAAACTTTTGTTGTTCGGTAAAGAGTTAAATCTCTTTACCACACAATTCCAAGTTTTAAAGACCCCGAGAAAGAGGCCTTTTAAAAACATTGTTGGAAAATGAGAAAATGCTGGTAACCAGCATTTTCTCCTTTACCCACAATATTTTCTCTATTTCTAACAGCAAATTCAGTCATTTTAGCAGAATTTCATTTGTCGTCTGCAAATGCTCTCATGTCCAACAATTGGAAAAAGCTTGTTGTCTGGTTAAGAGAGATTCAGCCTTGACTACAGGGTTGCCTTACTCACTATCTATAGAAGGGATACTACTTATCTATCAATTTGTTTGCATGATCTACAAATTAGAAAACTACTCAAATATCCTTAAGAAGCTAACAGATAACAGAAATAAATAACACACTCTCTGATCATGTACTACCCTTTTACAACCTAACTAATAACTCTTCACCAGATGACAAAATTTTAGACTTGACCCAAATTGAAAGCATTTGCAGATGACAAATTCAAAGTTGCTCAAAATCTGAAATTTTTCTTCCAAAGTATAGAAAACATTGTGGGAAAAGGAGAAAATGCTGGTTACCAGCATTTTTTCCTTTTCCCGCAATGTTTTCAAAAGGCTTTCACCTCATGGGCGTTAAAAAACATGGGATTGTTTAGTAAAGTATTAAACTCTTTACCAAACCATCCTGTATTTTAACAACCAAGGACAAAAGAACATTTTGGGGAAAGGAAAAAAATGATTGCAGTCATATCACAGCAATTATTGGTCACATATCTATGGATGTCCTGGGTTTCACCAGTACTATGCTAGGGCTCTGAAGTGTCTTACCCAAGGACATGCCAATGAAAACAAAAAAACCCAGTGCTTCCAGTAAGACTCGAACCTGGGCCTCCAGGTTGTGAGTCCTACACTTTACCCCCAAGCCACACAGGACCCTGAAAAGGACAAAATGCTGGTAACCACCATTTTCTCCTTTACCTAGTGTTTTAGATATTTTAATCCTTTACCACACAATGCCAACTTTTAATGACCTTGGGAAAGAAGCCTTTTGAAAACATTGTTGGAAAAGGAGAAAATGCTGGTTACCAGCATTTTCTCCTTTTCCCACAATGTTTTCTACCCTATCAAAGAAAATTTGCAACATTTGAGTCACATTAAAATTTTCATCTGCAAATGCTTTCAATTTGGACAAGGCAAAAATTTTGTCGTCTGGTAAAGAGTTAGGAGATACTCTGATAATCTACCACCTTTGCCACCTAACTTATGCCTTTTACCAAACCATCCTGGAGAAAAAAGCTTTTGAAAACACCTCGGGAAAAGGAGAAAATGCTGGTAAGCAGCATTTCTCCTTTTCCCACACTGTTTTTTACCTTTTCAGAGATAACAATTTTTCATCTGCAAATCACTGGTTTCAATTTTGACAAGTCATAAAAAATTTGTTGTCTTGCAAAGATTTTACTAGATCTACATAGAAGAAAAGCATTTATGAACCCTATACTTGCTGATATGGGTCCCCCTAATTGCAGTTTGCTTAGATATATAGATCAGATATTTAGATCTCTTTAAAAGTCTAATTTATTTCTCAGATGCAGACATTCGACCATCATGGTAAAGGAGGGAAACAAGAAAGAACAGACCAGAAAAAGAGTTAAAATTCTTTGTTGATAGAACAGTCTCTGGTCATTTTCAATTTATTGATCTTGACAGGTTTTCTATTGAGGACCTGATTTAAAATTAATAGATCTCTCCACCCTTTTTTTTTGAAGGAAACTTTTAACGCCCTTATCTCTTACTCTAATCAAGACGAAATTTAGCATATCCAAGAATTTGGCTTAACTCTTTACCAAACGACAAAATTTTAGACTTGTCCAAATTGAAAGCATTTGCAGACCAGAAAATAAATAAGGCTGAAAAATTAAAACTTGTTTATGGAAGGGTAGAAAACATTGTGGGAAAAGGAGAAAATGCTGGTTACCAGCATTTTCTCCTTTTCCCACAATGTTTTCAAAAGTCCTTCTTATTACAGGTCGTTAAAAGTCGGGATTGTGTGGTAAAGGGTTAAATGGTTACCACATGAAGAAATTTAAGACTCGTCCAAAGTGAAAGTGTTTGCAGATGATCAGGACAAATCAAAAGTGGCTCAAATGGAAAACATTGTAAGAAAAGAAGAAAATGGTGTTTACCACCTATCCTCCTTTAGCAACGATGTTTCAAAAGCTTTCTTCTTTAGAGTCAATAAAACTTGGGATTGTTTGGTATGGGGCTAACTGTTTGCCACATAAGTTTCAAGACTCATCCGAATTGAAAGTCTCAGGTAACAAACAAATCAAATCTGTCTCAAATGATAAAATTTGTCAATTGAGGTCTGGAAAACAGTGTGGGAAAATGATAAATGCTAACTACCAGCATTTGTTCTTTTCCCTAAATGTTTTCTAATGCAAATGCTATGGGTCCTAAGAAGTATATGGCGTAAAGTGTCATTTCAGATTAGCCTGCGCGGACTGCGCAGGCTGATCCGAGACGACACTTTACCCAAGTGTCCGAATGCCCTTTTTCGTGTGTTGCAAGCCATATTATATCTAGAAGTCTGCAGTCATAGTCATCTACTATTCTTTACCCTTAGTCAGAGCTAAATTAACCTTAGAACAGACACTTTCAGTCTATAAAAACAAAAGCACTGCATGCAGGTGCCAACGCTTATCTGCAGTTGCTTGATTTTCAGTGAAAATTCTGAGTCATAAAAGGGGCATAACTGTGTCAAAAATACTTTAATGGTAATATACCTGCCCTTCTTGTATGTGTTCCTATTTTGATAGTTAACAACTTGTCCAAGTTTGAAGTAACTAGAGCTGTCACTGAATGTGACTTAATACCCTCGCCAGCGCTTTGACAGAAACGGGCAATTTAACAAAAAAATTTTCTAAGTTCAAGGGGAGATTACCCTTGAATCATAGGGAGTAGATGATTGAAAACTGCGTCTTGCACAACTTCAATATATGATCAATATATTTGCAAAGTTTTAATACAATTGAAGGAAAACTGTAGGAGGAGTTTGTGACACAAAATTACTAGTATTTTGTACACAGACGGACACATGGACGGACACACAGATGGACACACGGATGGACGGACAGTCAGGCTGATTCTACTTTACCCCCGTAAACATTTGTTTTGTGGGGGTATAAAAAAGTGTCAAGTTCAAGGGGAGATAATTCCTCAACCAGGAGGAGTTGACACTTTAAAATTGCGTCTTGCAAACCTTCAATATATGATCAATATATGTGCAAAGTTTCAATACAATTGAAGGAAAACTGTAGGAGGAGTTTGCGACACAAAAGTACTAGTATTTTATAGACAGATGGATGTTAAAAAAAAAAAAGTGTCAAGTTCAAGGGAAGATAATTCCTCAACCAGGAGGAGTTGACACTTGAAAATTGCGTCTTGCAAACCTTCAATATATGATCAATATATGTGCAAAGTTTCAGTACAATTGAAGGAAAACTGTAGGAGGAGTTCGCGACACAAAATTACTAGTATTTTATAGACAGACGGATGTTAAAAAAAAAAAAAAAAGTGTCACGTTTAAGGGGACATAATTCTTCAACCAGGAGGATTTGACACTTGAAAATTGCGTCTTGCAAACCTTCAATATATGATCAATATATGTGCAAAGTTTCAATACAATTGAAGGAAAACTGTAGGAGGAGTTTGCGACACAAAATTACTAGTATTTTGTACACAGACGGACACATGGACCAACACAAGGACAGACAGGCTGATTCCAGTATACCCCAGAAAACATTCTTTTTCCGGGGATATGAATATCTTCAGTAATAAGAGAGATACCATAAAATAACAAAGTATTTGCACCTCAAAAATGAAGTACGAGGGCTGTTCTATATGTAATGTGTATTGTACCACAGCACGATAACGCTTTGCACAATTTCGTGGATGATGATAGGCTTGAATAGCTCTATTCAATACCTTTCCAACGGTATAAACACGAGCCTTCAGCTCCACATAGTTTTAAACTTATAGTCATTTCAATAGAGCTAGTCGTTGACCACTGTTTTAAAAATGGTTGGGAAACGGATTAAGAATATTAAAGAAATTAGAGCTTATATAAAAGTTCGCACAAAACTCGGTCATTCGGTAATGCAGATTTTTACTGAATTGGGGGAAGTTTATGGGTCTGATAAGGTATCTTATGAGACAGTTCTTAGGTGGAGAAAGAAATTTCTGACTGGCACAGAGTCCGTCAAAGATGCAGCAAAATCTGGCCGACCTGTGACTGTAACTGGCAAGGCAAATGTCTCAAAAGTCAGGGAAATAATTGAAAGTGATGGCAGATACACGATTCGTGATATTGCCAATGCTGTTGGCATATCGCTATTGTGGGTGCATTTCATTTTGAAGCGTATTTTGAAAGTACGAAAGATTTCTGCCAGATGAATACCGCATATATTGACAGATGACCAAAAACGGGTACGAGTACAAACCGCTAAGCAATTGCTCAAAATATTTCCCAAATTCAATCAAAGACAATTTGCAAACATTGTTACAGGTGACGAAACATGGGTTCACTATTTCGAACCAGTAAGAAAAATTGGAAACAAAATATGGCTAACTAAACACGGTAGAAGGCCTGTAGTTGCCAAAAGAAGCATAAGCACAAAGAAGGTTCTTTATTGCATATTCTTCTCATGTGATGGTATAGCCGTACAAATTCCGGTGCCGAAGGGCAAAAGTGTTACAGGTCGGTATTACCCAGATGTTATACTAAAAAAGCTCAAGAAATATTATCTTAAACAACGCCCTGTGTCAGGATTTAGGCATGTTCGTCTACTTCATGATAATGCTCCATCACATATATCTGAGCTTGTGAAGCAATTTTTGAAGTCGGAGAAGGTTACCGTCTTGCCACACCCACCATACTCTCCAGATCTAGCCCCATGCGTTTTTTCCTTTTTCCAAAACTTAAAAAGTTCTTATCTGGTCGTCGTTACAAGTCCCGACAAGCCCTTGGCTCAGCCATCAGTCAGTGCCTCAGAGGTCTACCTAAATCAGCGTACCGCGACGCATTTCAGAAATGGATTCAGAGATTGAAATTATGTATTTCAAACCGCGGAGAATACTTTGAAGGGATGTAATGTTCATTTCACTATTTGAGTTGAATGCTTTTGAGATATCGTACAATACACATTACGTATCAAACAACCCTCGCAGATGCAAACAATGACTGGGCTTTGACGTTAACTTGATGTCAAAGCTGAGCTAAAAAATCCAAATAATTGAAATGTAAAGGTTGCTCTAGTCCAGAATATCTCAAAAAAGCAGGCAGTGCAGTGAAAAAGAAATCACATCTTATAAAATCTTAGCCAGTATCTTAAACTTTCCGACGAAAAGATAAAATTATGCACATACCTTTGAACTGTGAGGACAAGGTCTTGTTTACATCTAACCAATGCTAAAATATAAATATTACATGAAATTTTAACTCTTTACCAAAAGACAAAAATTAAGACTGGTCCAAACTGAAGGCATTTGCAGACGACAAAATAAATGTGACTGAAAAATTGAAAATTGTTTTGGGAAGAGCAGAAAACTTTATGGTAAAAGAAGAAAATGCTGGTTACCAGCATTTTCTTCTTTTCCCACAATGTTTTCAAAAAGCATCTTTCTCAGGGTTGTTAAAAGTCGGGACTGTGTGGTAAAGGGTTAAACAAATTCTTTTTAATCAGCTTTTTAGCAAAATCATGCTTAAATCTTTTCCAGACAACAAAGTTTCACACCCATCAAAATTAAAAGCAGTTTCAAACAAAAAATCTAATGTTACGTAAAAGGTGGGATTTGTCCTTGAACGGTTAGAAAACAAGGTTGAAGACGAATATATATTTTTCCTTTTCCCACAATGTTTACAAAAGCCTTCGTACTTAGTGGCTTCTAAAACTTGAGACTATTTGATGAATGGTTTAACAACTTTGGATACTCAAGTCCCTACCTTCAGCAACAATTTACAGCATGACATTTTTGAAAATATCCTTGCAAAGTAGGTTTAAACCAGTTTACTAGGTAATCTTGCATTTAACAACTGTGAGATAAAAGACTTTTCAAAACATTTTAAGTAAAGGAGTAAATGCTGGTCAGGAGCATTTTCTCTATTCTCCACAATATGTTCTTTTACATTCATTTACTCCACATTTAATTTGACTCTCAATATTGAAATGTCTATAATGTTTTTTAACCCTAAGAGGGCCGAGTAAAACAGACGTTTTCAGTTAAAAAGTAAGGTCAAAATAATGGCAATTTCATGGCTGTTTTAGTCTGCAAAGATTTACCAATTGGACAGTGTAGATCAAAGACACACTGCACATTTTGTGCAGTCTGATCTTGATCTACACAGGATGCAAGGGCACTTTAATCAGGAAAGGTGCCAGTTAATGGTACGTAATACTACTAGTGGTATATCAATATGAAATTGCTAGGAACTACTTTAGGATTTCTGCTTTACCAACTATCTATTCTGATATGCCAAAAAACATTTACCCTTTACGACATAATCCCAAATTTTTACAACCCCAAGTAAAAGGACTTCTGAAAACATGGGAAGAGAAGAAAATGGTAGTAACCAACATTTTCTCCTTTACTCGGAATGTTTTCAAGAAGAATTCTTCCTCAGGGTCATCAAAACATGGGATTGTTTTGTAAAGGGTTTAAACATTTCTGGGTTCTAGTATAGTACATACCGTTTGTTCACTCTGGTCAACAAAGCGAAGCCCAAAGAAATCTTTTTCGAACAGATTGAGCTGCTCAAATACCTTCTCAAGTAAATACTGTCCTTTTAATCCTCCCTGAAAATAATAACAAAAGAAATATTTATATTATTTGTATTCCTGTGTAACCTTACCCTATAAGGCTTTAACTACATGAAAAAAGGTTGACTTGTCCACTTCTGAAGCATTTACTCAGTGTTTCATCTAGGCCGCGGAATTGTGGGAATCCTGCACTTCAGTAAATAATCTCCCAGATTTTCTGACACCGTGGGGGACACGGCCCCCACTTTTAAAAATCACATTATAGTAACCAACAGTTGCTTGGTTATATTAGTCTTGGTTATTAAATTTAAAAACTAGCCTATCACATGTAAAAACTGGTTAGAATTGCTATTGACATGAAAAAAGTCAGCCGACTTTCATGTCAGAAGAATAGCAGTCGATGAGAAGTGACTGGTTCCCTGCTTCACAATCAACTGAGAACTGCATAGGTTAAAGAAGCGGTCTCCAAATTTTTAGTACAGGTCTCTAAACAATTTTAATGTTGGCCACATTGAAACTTGATTAAAGATATTTTTCGACTAATTTATTCAAAAACTATGACAATGGTTATTTGTTTTCAGCTTTTTTAAGTCGTTTGACAAATATCCCCAATGTTGTATTGGGTTCAGGAAATAAATGGGCCTTTTCGGTTGCCTATAGTAACAGACTGTGACAATAACACTTTCATTGTCTGTAATATAAATTTCTTATTTCTTAAACTGCACCATTCTGCAATCCAGAAATGTCAAAGTTCAAAATAAGTGACTATTTCACTTTCTCTGTATCCTCTCCTTGGAAAGCTGATTAGAAAGCTGAGAAAGCCTCGATCATTATTGATCCCATTGAGGCAGACAAGGGGCCCTCATGAAACAGTACGTAACATGAAAAATTATGTTTTAGTTAGATCTGTATAATGTTGCCTCATGGGCCCCCACATTCTTCAAAAATCCCCCCATTTTTTTTTTAAAAGCATGCAGGTAAATTCCCCACTTTTTTCAAAATCTGGATAAAACACTGTTTACTGTTTGACTAATTGATTAACTGATTGAATGGTGTTTTACGCTTCTTTCAATATTCAGTGATATCATGGCGACAGCTCACTTATTGATATCTGTCTTAGGTTTTACCAGTACATGCACTAGGCAAGAGCTCTGAAATGCCTTGCCCAAGGACGATCACAAGAAAAAAACTAGCACATCCAGTAAGGCTCAAGCCTGGGGCCTCCAGGTAACAAGTCTTACACTTTAACAATTATCCATGCAGGATACTGGCAAAAAATCAAATTTAATGTGCCTTAATTATTGTCATGGACATTTTAGAAAAGCCTGGGTAGGGATATGATGAAGCAAGAAATCATTATACATTACGACGACATTAATTTAAACATTAAACCTTTACCAAAAAGCAAAATTTTGTACTGGACCAAATCGAAAGCAATAATTTTGCAGAAGACAAAATCTAATGTTGCTACAAAGACTATTTCCGTCTTTAGTAAGGCAAAAACAACACTGAGGGAAAAGATGAAAATGACCAGCATTTTCTCCTTTTACCACAATGTTTTCAAAAGCCCTCTCTTTCACGGTTGTTACAGAATTGTCTGGAAAAGGAGTTAATAGACTCTTACATGGTGAAATAGCTACAATTTAGATTTGCAATGACAACAATGGACAATGGACGTATCAAAGAATCCCTGCCAATGTATCCAAAATAAAGGGATAATTCAGTGAAAGGATCTGAGACAGCTTAGGAACAGCTTGAGGTTTAAATTTATTAAACTGCTAATCTATTGGAAATTTTCTTATTATCCGTGTATCATATAATTACCCTAAATCGTTCCGTAATCTTCCTTTTTCGACCCATTCAGTACCCAGCATAAACTTTGCATTTTTTTCGGACAGTATAGAAATAGATAGGACTGCACAAAACAAGCAGCGTATTCACCAACCATTCTTAAGAATGTTCTTAGTCTTATTCTTCAAGATTTTCTAAATTTGAAAGTAAAATAACTTCTGATTGGCTAAACCAAATGGTTTAGCCATTCAGAAGTTGTGCTTCTATTAAATGTAGAAAATTCTGGAGAATAAGACGAAGAATGTTCTTAAGAATGGTTGGTAAATACGGACCCTGAACTTGGGTTTCCACTGTCTGCTATGTTGATAACTATATAAACTTTTATGCTTTCGTTCCAATCCTTTTCATATTGCTATTGTTCTATTTTATATAATATATGTAAATATACTGAATAAAATATATTTAAACTATTTTAGTATAACCAGCATTTTCTTTCTATTCCCAATATGTACTATACCCTTTTATGGACAAAATTTCATCATTTGAGCAAGATTTACCATACGCAATGCCAATGTTTTCAAATGTGTAAAATGTTGTCTTATGGTATGTTAAGCTTCTACCATACAATCCCTTGTTTTAATGACCCTGAGGAAGAAGCCTTTTGAAAACACTGTGAGAAAAAGAGATAATAATGTTGACTAACTTCTCCTAATTTTCCCATGATGTTTTCTAGCCTTCCTTATGCAAATCCTACCATTTGTGCCACATATCTTTTGTCAACTGGAAATGCTTTCAGTTTCAGCCAGTCCAAAATTGTGATGTTTGGTAAAGACTTAAGGGTTAAATTTACATAATTTATTGATAGTGATTTAAGACTAACTTCATAAATTATCAATAAAACTAATTTCCCCATTGCTTAATTCTGTTTAAACTCTTTCTTTTTTACAACGATTTCTTTAAAAAACAAAAAGATTTATGGATACAAATATAGACTACAAAAGGAGATTCTTTAATCCTTAACCCCACAAATCCATATTTTAACAGCCCCAAGGAACAAGACCTCTAAACATATTGTGTGAAAATGAGAAAATGCTAGTTACCAGCACTTTCTCCTTTACATACAGTGTTTTCTGTCCTTTAAGTAATATTAATCCAAACATTTGAGTAACATGTAATTTGTCACTCTAAATGCTTTTCAATATGGACCAATGTTAAACTTTGTCGCCTGGTACAGAGAAAACACAATTACGGATGACCATTATCTTAATTTGAAACCATGGTTTTTTTTTAGAAAGTAGTTTTTCGCAACCGATCTTCACAAAAATGAAAAAAAAAAATCATCCAGAAGGGTCATGGATGGGATAGATACCTAGTAATTTCAGTATCAAAGTTGTTGATTTATTCATTAACCCTTTACCACACAATGACGACTTTTAACACCCCTGAAAGAGATGGCTTTTGAAAACATTGTGGGAAAAGGAGAAAATGCTGGTTACCAGCATTTTCTCCTTTTTCCCACAATGTTTTCTACCCTATCAAAGAAAACTCATTTCATATGAGCCACATTGAAACTGTCATCAGCAAATGCTTTCAATTCAGACAGGTCTAAAATCTGGTCATGTGGTAAAGGGTTAACCGCTTACTAGACAACTTCAGACATTTCCAAATTCCAGGCATTTTGCACAAGGCAAATTCATTGTGGTCAAAATGATGAGACTTGACCAAGAAAGAGTGGAAAACCTTGTGGGAAAGGGAGAATAATTATACTGGTCACTTTTTCTCCTTTTTAACAAGGTTTTATAAGCCCTCTTCATCAAGGTTTTTAAAACTCCAGATTGGGTGGTAAAGTGTTAAGCTTTTACTAGACCATACAATTTGAGACTTGTCCATAATCATATACATTTACAGAAAACAAAGAAATATGACTCATCTACTGGGATTTATCTTTGATATAAAACTCGCTGTGAGAAAAGGAGATCAGAAAATCCTGATACCCTGTGTTTGCTCGGCTTTTCTCAAATCATTATTACAAATCCTCATACTGAGGGTAGTAAGAAAACTTCATTGATGGGAAAAGGGTTGTCCTTGATTTTTTCACCTGCCCGTGTTCTGCTCTGAATACTGTCCAAGCGAAAGAGCGGGAAAATGGATATAATGTATTAAAATAATTGTTTTCAAATTTCTTACTACTAAATGAATGAATTCTACATTTCAGAGCCAAGATTAAAGTTAACTCTTTACCACACAATCCCAACTTTTAACGACCCTGAGAAAGGAAGCCTTTGAAAACCAGGGATCTTGTGTATATACGATCCCTGTTGAAAACATTGTAGGAAAAGCATTTTGTCCTTTTCCCACGATGTTTTTTTACTCTTCCCAACACAAATTTCAATTTTTGAGTCACATTGATTTTGTTGTCTACAAATGCTTTCAATTTGAACAAGTCTAAAATTTTGTCGTTTGGTAATGAGTAATTGTAGATGACAAACTCAATGCGATTCAAATGATTAGATTTGTTTCTGAGAGGGAAGAAAACATTGTGAGTAGAGGAGAAAATGCTGGCTACCAGCATTTTCTCCTTCTCCAACAGGTTCTCAAAAGCACCCAGTTCTTAGAGGTCAATTAAATTCGGAATTGTGTGGTAAAGGGTAAGAATAAGTGTTTTTAACAACTTTTTTTTTTACAAAATTTTATGATAAGAAATAAACAAAGAGGTACAAAAAATAAAAATCTCAATGAAATCATGATTTGAAAAAAAAAAGATTATTTTGCACTGACAATGTTAATTTTAAAATCTACCTCTAAGACTGTCTACCAAAGATTGCTAATGATAGTTGAGATTTGCCACTTTTTATTGCTATTATCCCATTCCTGAAAAGCCATTGATTAACATTACAGAACGACCACATGTGGAGTTCTACATACAAATAATCTAACAATTTATTGTCAAAACCTGAAGCTATTTCCTTTACCCCCCATTTTTTTAAATTTTTGTTCCGTGTTAAAACACTCAAAACCTAATTCTTTATATCAATCTGTTTTTTCTTTGCAAACAGGGGAGACTGAGATAAGCTTGCATATCTGTCAAGTGCAATCATTGTCCAGTCTCAAAATCAGGTTGAGCTAAAATTTGAGTTATTAACTGAATCCTTCCACAATGATTGCTATGTGGGTTATAACATAACTTTTCTAGGACCTTTGCTCTTCTAGGCTAATTAATTCTTAACTCTTTACAAGACAATCCCAAGTTTTAGTGAATACTTTTGAAAGGGGCTTTCAAAACATTGTCAGAAAAGGTGAAAATGCTGTTAACTCTTTACCACACAATCCCGACTTTTAACGACCCTGAGAAAGAAGCCTTTTGAAAACATTGTGGTAACCAGCATTTTCTCCTTTTCCCACAATGTTTTCTACCCTTCCCAAGACAAATTTCAATTTTTGAGCCATACTTAGGTTGTCGTCTGCAAATGCTTTCAATTGGGACTGGTCTACAATTTTGTCGTTTGGTAAAGAGTTAAACAGTATTTTCTCCTTTTCTATGGTGTTTTCTATCTTTCCAAAGAAAAATATTGTCACCTGAACCACATTTAATTCCTCATCTGTAAAGGCTTTCTGTTTGAACAGGTAGCAATTTTCACGTCTGCTGAAGATTTAACCCTTTACCACACAATCCCGACTTTTAACGACCCTGAGAAAGAAGCCTTTTGAAACCATTTTAAGAAAAGGAGAAAATGCTGGTAACCAGCATTTTCTCCTTTTCCCACAATGTTTTCTACCCTTCCCAAAACAAATTTCAATTTTCGAGCCATATTTATTTTGTCATCTGCTAATGCTTTCTATTTGGACAAGCCTACAATTATGTCGTTTGGTAAAGAGTTAAACAAAAAGAAAATTAATGACACAAAGAAATGACTGGTAGCCAGGTGAAAAATACATACTTTTAATAAAAAAGAATTTTTAGAAATTTACAAAGCACTGAAATTTGATAACCATAATGCACCTTTCACAATATACACTTGCCTTTACCCCTGTGGTGGTCAAGACCAGATTGCGTAGAGCGTGCAGTCTGATCTTTTGTTTTCACTGTCTTACATGCCAGTGTTCCCACTCAGCTTTGTTTTTGGGAGTGAATGCATGCACTGGGGTAAAATTTTGGGAGTGCACGAGAAATTCTGGAAGTGCACTTCAATCACGATGTGTTTAATGCAGTCAAAATAAACTAATTTGACCTATGGCGAGATGGGGAATCTTAGACTTTTCTTATTTTGGAGTTTCTAGGGAGGAAAAGTGAGGGTAAAGTGTACTGAATGTATGTTTTTGAGACATAGTAGAAAGAATTGTAGGAAAAGAGGACAACAGTGCGCTGGTTTATTACTCCTGAGTCAAAGTAGCCCATATAAACAATGGTGCTATGGGGTTCACTCGCATTTTCTATCCGCAATTACTTGATGGTTTCTATCCAATAAGGTAATATGCCGAGCCCCGGTAGCTCAGTCTGTAGTGTGCAGGACTTGAGAACACGTGGTCCAGGGTTTGATCCCTGGCCATGACCCCTGGCTCGACCAATTTCTTTCCGAGGATTGATGATAGTCAGTGCAACAGGATTCATTCCTCTCCCACCTCTGACCATTGTTTCAACGATGATTATGTGGAAAAGCAGCCAGTGGCTTAGAAAGAAAATTGTGCGAAGTTACTGGTAAAAGACTCCAGGAATGCATGGATAGGCGCACTGGCCGCCGCGATATAACTGAAATAATGTTGAAAACGGCGTTAAACACCATACAATCAATCAATCAACCAATAAGGTAATAACATTTCTCTTAAAGAAGATCTACTAGATTTATGACTATTTTAGATAGTCAAAACCTGTGTGCGTATGTATGTTTCACTTGAGATTTTTGTGCATGATTATTTTTTTCAGTGCGTGAATTACGCACATATGTACATGAATGGGAACACTGCATGCCAAGACATTCTGGCCACTACCAGCCTTGAAACAACAATTATACTGGTGTTTTTTCCAGATGAAACAATGTTCATGCAAGGTAATCATAGCATATAAAATACTGCTGTCAATGGGCAGATAACTAGATAGATAATGAGATAATCTGAAACTACTACTTTACACCCCTTTAAGAGGGCCATTAGTAAGCAATAGTGACGCCCACAAAAGGCAATAAAGGTCAAATAACTCTAGTTGCCCTAGCAATCTACATGGTCATGACCCAATAAATTACAAAAAGTTACCATATCATGTCCTCCATCCAGAAATACCACATATCCCTACACCAAACAGCAAAATATATAGACATGGTCAATATTGTAAGAAAAGGAAAATGTTTTGTATATCCTGATAACTACACTGTCTTTTTCTGTATACAGTACCAAAAAAACAGGCACAAAAAGAGATAGAACAGAAGGAATTACAATATACTACCGCAGAACCAGCAAATGCCCCTCCCCCTCAATGTTTTCAAGAAGTGGTGGGGTGTTACATGAAAATCATCTTTGTACAATTAAATGGGTTATTCATCAATCAAACAATATCTTCCAACAATTCTAACCTTTCTCTACCACTCAGGATCTTTTGAAAAAAAATTCTGTCAACAATCTTAAATAAGTGTACATTCAGCATGCACAGTTCCCCATTTGTGACTACACAATCTTTGTCACTCTGTGCATCCGAATATGAAACAGTCTTTTTATCATTTTCATTTTGTAAGAGATCTTTTAAGAGGCTACACTGCTTTTTCATCTTCAACTGCCAACTGTGACGATCTCTATGTTGCTGTATTCACCTTTGGCTGGTCCAGTCAAAATTTGTAATCTCTCTGATACATGTAATTATTGGTTGCAGTCTATTCTAAAACTATCCATGAAGTTGCATGTTACATTTTGCTATGTATCATCAGCAAAATGTAAATGAAAACAGTGACCAAAAGAGAAAATAGTCAGAAATACTGTGAATCATTACCATAAAGATATCAACGAACAATATTTACTTCAGAATGCACTGTAACAAATCAGTTAAATGAAGTTTTAGGACATATTCCTACACCAGATGATGGACTTTCAAAATACATAATTATGTGGATATTGCCAAAAGCATTATGCTATGCAACGTTCCACTGGTTTTCAATGATGTAATTCTATGGGTAATAACTATCAAAATCCAGTAGGTGGCATAATTTGCAGGGAAGACAAATTTAGACTCAGTCAGCCAAGGGTGAATAGAGTAAAGTGGTGATTGTCACCCTTGGCTGATAAAGATGGTGCTTTTTGATCTGTTTTCTCTTCCTATTTTGAATCAGAATAATTGATAATTGACAAAATTGTTTGACTTAGCTGTCAGTGGGGGTCTTTATGGGGCACCTAACTATTCTGTCACCAACATTTAAATAAATGTGGGTGTCTTTATGGGGCACCTAACTATTCTGTCACCAACATTTAAATAAATAGAGTTATATTAACCCTTTAACTTTTTCCTAAACGATAAAATTTTAATATTGATCCACATTGAAAGCATTTGCAGAGAACAGATTAAATGCTGCTCAAATGATAAAATTTGTCTTTGAAAGAATGGAAAACATTGAAGGAAAGGGAGAAAATGCCGATTTTTTAGCATTTTTTTCTTTTTTACACAATGTTTTAAAAATACTCTCTTCAAAAGAATGTTGAAGTTTGGAGTTGTTTGGTAAAGAATTAAAAGGCACCTTCCATAATTTGAGTTGCTTTGATCTATACTGCTTTGACATTCTAGAAAAAAAAACTTGAAACTGGAATTCAGACATAAAAGGCTCATAGGAGGCCAACAGCTGCTTTCCAAAAAGTGAAATAAATCGGTACATGTACCTACTTAACCCCTAGGCTGCAAAGCGCAACTCTGACCTTTTGCCAACAGTGTAGATCATGATCAGACTGCACAAACGTGCAGTCTGATCTTGAACTACACTGTCTGATACGGAGATATCTCTCCCAAAAAAGATACCTTTGAAATGGAAAAGTTGGATTTTTACTATCGGCTTGAAAGTTTCATTTCACTTAATAAGCAGAATAAGGGTTCAGTGTTGTCCAACATTCAGAAGCAGGAATTTCTAGGTTAGTCAAAGGTGGCAGGTAACTGGAGTTAGAAGTATCCATTACGCTGACATTAATGGATTTATATGAGGGGATAATACATGTCATCTCATATATATACATGTTCACTCTGTACCACATAACATAAATTTAGACTATCTCAGTGTCTATTCTAGGATGCACGATTGTGGGATTCACACTGGTATTTTTCAGATCTTGCATAAATATAGACCTAATGTGTGACAGTCCCATGTAAACAATAACCAATGAAAAAGTCCCAAAACAAAAAATTCATTCTTACCTCACAGAAAATACCACAGTTTTGAATGAGATGGCATCATTAACACAGCCATTTTAGCAACATATTATGTCCATTAAAATAACTGTGTTAAAAGGGTTTGTCCAAAACCCCCCACTTTTCTGGGTACTGTTCGAAAATTGTCCCCCTTTTTTTTTCTAAATCTCCCATATTTGTCAAAGGAGGGGTGGTTCTAGAAGAGACAATGCTTGTTTGTTACAACTGAAGAAGAGTTTGAGAGGAACTTAACCCTTGGAGAGCCCATAAATCCAACTGACATTTTCGGTCTAGAAATAAGACCTAAATATTAGTGTAATTTCAAGGCTGCTCTATGGCAAATCTGACCTTGTAGATCAAAGATCAGACTGCAAGTTTTTGGCAGTCTAATCTTTGATATACATTGGTCGCAAAAGCAACTACATGTATTATAGTTGTGAAAGGGAATTTAATTGCTGTCAGCTTTTGCTGAATGTAGTATGAAAAGGTTCACCCTGTAGTAGTACTGGCAAGTAAATTTATGTACTTGCCAGTACTACTACAGGGTGAACCTTTTCATGACCTATGGCAATGTTTGCTGGTTTTTAGGACTTCACAGACCAAGATCAGATAGCACAGAATGGCCTGTTTCACCCTCTAGCACACAACAAAATTTTAGACTTGCTCACATTAAAAGCATTAATTTCCTCACAATAAAGTCAATGAAGGACAAAGTAGAGCTCTAAATATGTTGCTGATGGGGTAGAAAACATTTGGCAAAAGGACAAAATGCTGATGACCTTTGCATTTTTTATTTTTCCCCTGGTTTTTTCAAAAGCCATCTTCCTGAGGATTGTTAAAACATTAGATTGTATGGTAATGGGTTAATGTAACTGTTTTAAATATGAACAGGTCTAAAATGTTTTCAGCAGGCAAATTTGGAGTTAACTCAATTATCAAATGACAAAATTTTAGACTAGTCCAAATCGACAACATTTGCATATGACAAATCTAATAAAATGTGTCCCAAAAATTGAACTTAAATGTTTTTGGAATACATGTAGTAGAAAACGTTTTTGGAAAATGAGAAAAAATTGTTCACCAGCATTTTCTCGTTTTCCTACAATGTTCGAAACCTCTCATTCTGGGGTTCCTTAGAACTTGGGATAATGGGGTAAAGGGTTAACAAAGTCAACAGGCTACAAAGTAATTTGTCTGTGTTATTTAGTTATCTCTTGAAATATTCAAAAAGCTTTAATTCTGTACCAAAATATCCAGAGTTTTAACAACCCTGAGAAAGTAGCATTATGAAAACATTGTGGAAAAAGGAGAAAATGTTGGTAACCAACATCCTCTCCTTTTCTGAAAATGTTTTCTACCCATCAAAGACAAATTCCATCATTTGAGCCACATTTAACTCTTTTCCAAACGACAAAATTTTAGACTTGTCCAAATTGAAAGCATTTGCAGACGACAAAATAAACATGACTCAAAAATTGAAACTTGACTTTAGAAGAGTAGAAAACATTGTTTGAAAAGGAGAAAATGCTGGTTACCAGCATTTTCTCCTTTTCCTACAATGTTTTCAGAAGGCTTCTTCCTCTGGGTTGTAAAAACCAGGGATTGTTTGGTAAAGGGTTAAATTGTCCTCTGAAAATACTTTCAATCTGGACAAGTCTACATTTTTGTAATCGGGCAAAGACTTAACCCTTTACCAAACAACAAAATTTTGAACTCAACAAAATGGAAAGCATTTAAGCAGACAACAAATTAAATATAGCTCAAAAGATGATTTCTGTTTTTGATAGGATAGAAAACATTTTGGGAAAAGAAGAAAATGTTGGTTACCAGCATTTTCTCCTTTTCCCACAATGTTTTTAAAAACCCTTTTCCTTGGGCTTGTTAAAAACCTGGTATTGTGTTGTAAAGGGTTCAAGTGTCGAGGCTAGAGTTGACAACTTTGATAGAACCCATGCACTACAATGGAATGTGAACAGATTGCAGATAAAATCTGTGATCATATTGTCATCAATGGGTCCACACTCGATTTGAACTGAAGTTTTCCATAAAGATTAAAATCACTACATACCAAGATATGTATCTACATGTGTGGCTAAACTGAAACAGCTCAACTCTGTGTCAGACCTCAAAATATTCGATTCTTCGAAATTTGAAAAACTTGCAAAAAACAAAATTAAATGAGACTTGGCCTATGGTATATTTGTGTATGGAAGCATAGAAAACATGGTCCAGCATTTTCTCCTTTTCCCACAATGTTTTCACAAGTAGTCTTTCTCAGGGTCATGACAACTCAGAATATTTTGGTACAGGATTAAGCTAGAGCTTTTTGAATATTTCAACAGATAAATAAATAACACAGGCGATACTTTGTAGCAAGTAGATAAGAATCTAACGCTGCAAGGTTTTGTTAAGTTTGCTGGGATTTCTTACAAACCATTCAAGGGCACATTTATCACGATCAAACTACACACCCTGTACAGACTGTTCTTGATCTACAATGTCTCAAAAAGCAGCTATTCTTTCACATACATACATACATACATACATACATACATAAAATCAAACTTAACACAATTAATTACATATCAAGAAGTTGTAGGGTGAGAAATTTCCTGGGGGGAAGGGGATAGTTCATAGCACAGTGTAAAAAGTACAGGATTTACAATCTTGAAGCCCGAGAAGCCCAAGGTTCAGTCCTCACTTGAGACACTGTATTACACAGAAGTTTCCTTTGTTAGTACACTCTAATGCCTTGGCTTAGTACTGGCTACAGTTCCTGAAGAACATTGTGTGGCTCAAAGGTGAAGGATAGGATTTCAATCTTCGAAGCCCAAGGTTCAAATCTCATTCGAGGCACTGTGTAGAGTTTAAATGCACTGGAATAGTGCTGGCAAAACTCAGGACACACATGAGTAAGTTAGCTGTCCCTATGCAGGGTTTCCCTTGACTTTTCGATTCGTGGGGTCATTTGACCCCTTCAAATGAATAAAAGAAGGCAAACATATACATGTACATTGTGGGGGTCATTTAGAAAATGGGGGGGTCAACATTCAAAGAAACCGGGAGTTATGTAAAACTCTGCTGTGATATAACTGAAACAATGTGAAAATCATTTCAAGGCAGCTTTGGTTAGAAAATCAAACATAATGCAGCACTCTAGCGCTAGGATCAAACGGTAGGTTCTAGACTGTCTTCTTCATCATCCACCAAAGCACCCTAAGACATCCCATACATCCGCACAGTTTAACCCTTTGCCACACAAAACTGAGTTTTCATGATCTTGGGAAAGAAGGCTTTTGGAAGCATTATTTTGACTTGTCCATATTGAAGGTATTTGCAGACAACAAATTAAATGAAGCACCAATGATCTGTCTTCATAGGGCTGAAAACATAATGTTGTGGGAACAGGAGAAAATGCTGGTTACCATCATTTTCTCCTCTTTCTCAATGTTTTCAAATGCCCTATCTTTTCGAGTCTTAAAAACTAACAATTGTATTACTGGTAAAGGGTTATCAATTTCCGACAAGGAAACCTTTTTGAGACAGAAGGCTTTTGAAAACATTGTGGGAAAAGGAGAAAATGCTGGTAACCAGCATTTTCTCCTTTTCCCACAATGTTTTCTACCCTTCCCAAGACAAATTTCAATTTTTGATTCACATTTATTTTGTTGTCTGCAATCGCTTTCAGTTTGGACCAGTCTTAAATTTTGTCGTTCCGTAAATGGTTAACAAAATTACAGTAATTTTTGACTCATGGATATCCAAGGCACTGAGAAAATTTTACTTCAAAGCTTAATTAGTGACAATCAAATAGATAGTTACAAAGTGTCAATTTTCAAACGAATCATCATCTTCAAATGCAAATGTAGTGATGCATGGAAATGAAGACCAATATTACCGGTATATGATTATCAGCGATTAAATTTCAGTGAATCCAATGAAAAATCAGTATATAGATATAGTTTCGATGAATACACTGAATTGTTTACCGTTTGAATAGTACACAACTTTCAATGATATATCGTTAATATCACAGCAGCATGTGCACCTATCCATGCACACACAATTCACTCCTATGGCAAATACACACAACACTTCCAAAGCCTCTGGCTGCTTTCCCATGAAAACAAAGTTGAAATCATAATAAGTTTGGAGAGAGAAATAAATCCTGTTGCAACAACTATTTTCATTCCCTTAAGACTGTTGTGGCAGAGCTGGGATTCAAACCAGAAACTCCTGGATATAAAACACCATGTGCTGTTAGTTAACCCTTTACCACACGGCAAAATTTAAGACCTATCCAAATTGAAAGCATTTGCAGACGACAATTTCATAGTGGCTCAAATGACGCAACTTTTCTTTGATAGGGTAGAAAACTTTGTGGGAAAAGGAGAAAATGCTGGTTACCAGCATTTTCTCCTTTTCCCACAATGTTTTCAAAAGGCCTCTTTTTTAGGGGCGTCAAAAGGCGTCATTGTGTGGTAAAGGGTTAAGCCACCTATAGATGGAGCAAGGACCAAAGCAATGATAAAGGTAACTCTTCACTACTTGATAAAATTTTGTATCTAAACTGAAAGCTGTTGTAGACAACATATTTAGGGTGGCACAAATGGCATGAACTGTCTTTGACAGGGTTAAAAAAAAAAAACATGAGGGAAAATGAGGCTTTTGAAAACATGTGAGAAAAGGAGAAAATGCAGTTTACCAGAATTTTCTCCTTTTCCCACAATGTTTTCGAAGCCTCTTTCCTCAGGATTATGTGGTATTTATAAGGGTTATAAAGTAATTCATCAGATTCAGTCCCTTCCCTATATTACAATGACTCAGACCCATAATTTTCAAAGAAAAATCTTCAACAAACCCTTTGGGACAAACTTTTGAAAGATTCAAGCCTTAGTTTATTGTTGTCAATAAGTGCTCAGAATGGGAAGGAGTAGGAAGGTGCTGCCAAAAATTGGAACTTTCAAAGTTATATACCAGTGCCAAAACTCTTAATTCTGGATCAAACTGAAGGCCACTAGGTCTGTATTAGCCAACCATTTTCAAGAATATATTTTTGTCTATTTGTTAAGAATTTCCAGATTTGAAAGTAACACAATTTCTGATTGGCTTAGCCAATCACAAGTTGTGTTACTTTCAAAATTAGAAAATCTTGAAGAATGAGGTTCTTAAGAATGGCTAGTGAATACGGACCCACATTTATCTATAGAAAAAGAAATACATCTGCTACTTCATTAAACGGGTAATTAGCATTTTCCTCTTTTCCCACAATGTTTTAAAAAGGCTTATTTTTTAAGGTTGTCAAAACTCCAGATTATGTGGTAGTGGGTTAAGGGTGGTGTAATGTAAATATCTACATATCAATGAAATTGATTTCCGTGTGTATCAAAATTGCACTTTAAAATCTTTACAAAATACGAAAATTTTATTTTTTTCCAATTAATGAATGCAACTGCACATGACAAATCAAATGTTGCTAATACATGGTTAGACATTTAATGGGTATTCTTGCCAGAATGCACCCTTGAAAAAGCAACAACATTTACTGGACACTGTACTGTTTGGAAATGCCTTTGCCAACATGTAACTGGTTGAATCCATGAAACTGAAGGGAGACCTCCACCCTTAATCTGCTGTAGATGTAGACATAATGAATTGAAAATTTCAAGCAGATAGGAAAAAACTCAAATATTTTGATTCTGAAATTCTGTTTGTTATATAGATTTAACCATATCTTACAATTTAGATCCAAGATCAGACTACACATTACGTGCAGTCTGACAAAAAGCATGAGTCATATTTGTCATCTAAAAATGTGAGTCATGTTCAACAGCTAAAGCTTACAGATTTACACTTAACTCTTTACCACACAATAGAAATTAGGACTTGTCCATTTTGAAAGCTTGCTGGACTGATTTTTACACCGCTTTCAACATTATTTCAGTCAAATCACTGCGACAGCTCACATATTCATGTATTTCCTGGGTTTCACCAGTACTAGGCTAGGGCTCTGAAGTGTCTTGCTCATGGACACTCCCACTAAAAACCCAGTGGATCCAGTCAGGCTCGAATCTTGGCCTCCAGGTCACAAGTCCCCCACTTTACCACTGAGCCCCCATTGATAGCATTCGCAAACAAGTCAAGAAATAAAAGTTGCCCGAAATAATGGAGTTTGTCTGTCACAGGATAGAAAACATTGTGGGAGAAGGAGAAAATCCTTCTTCTTCACAATGTTTTTAAAAGCTTTTTTTCCCTGGAGTCATTAAAAGTTGGAACTGTGTGGTAAAGAATCAACCCTAAAGATACAATCCCCTGTGTTAAAGGCCCTAAGGAAGAGGGCTATGGAAACATTGTGGGAAAAGTTGATGCCAGAAACCAGCATTTTCTCCTTTTCTCACAATGTTTTCTACCCTTCTCAAAACAAATTTCAATTTCTGAGTCAAAGTTATTTGGTTGTCTGCAAATGCTTTCAACTTCAACAAGTCTAAAATTTTGTAGTTTGGTACAGGGTTAGATCTAATTTGTTGCCTGCAAGTGCTTTAGGTTGAAAAGAGTCTTAAAATTTCGTTGTCTGATTAAGAGATAACCCTTAAGCTGCTAGGTGCGACTCACTGACCTTGTGAGGTCAGTGTAGATCAAGATCAGCCTGCACAGAACATGCAGTCTGATCTTGAATCTACACTGTCTGATACGGAGATATATTTCTCCAAAAAATAAGTTTGAAACAATATTTTTCGGGGTTTCTCCATCCGCTTGAAAGTTTCCTTTAAATTAGTAGCAGGATAAGGGTTTGATAGAAATGGTTTGAGTGTAGATCTATATGGCCTGCAACACACGAAAAGGGGCATTCAGACATCTGCTTAAAGTGTAGTCCCGGATCAGCCTGCGCAGTCCGCGCAGGCTAATCCGAAACGACACTTTCCATTTTTATGCAATTTTTTGTTTTGCGCAAGTCTACTGTAGCACAAAATTTAATGTAGTCGTAAAGTGTCGTCTCCGATCAGCCTGCGCGGACTGCGCAGGCTGATCCAAGACAACACTTTACGCAAATGTCCGAATGCCCCTTTTCACGTGTTGCAAGCCATATCAAACTCAACTGATGAGAACCTGTTAACATTTCTGGAATATGCTTCACTATAAATAATTGTTTCAACAACAAAGACAAACTGATTTACATTTCTGTGGTATACCTTGTACGGAATATAATACACTGTGTCATCCAGAAGAAGAATTTTACAGCTTGATTTATCGCCTGCTTGTGCACTGTTTCTCGCCTTGTCTTTATCTCCTCTTAGAAATTTCGGCAAAAATCTGGATAGTCGAGACATTGTGACTGTGTTTCACACGCGTAAAAACTATTAATTACGCATGCAGGTTATTTCATAAAGCAGCGAAAGCTAGTTATACTTTCTCAGTTATTTCCTCTAGCAATAATGTAAACAAAGACATGAGCCTTGAACTTTCATTTTCGTTCCCGCCGTTCACTCGTCATTATGTTTCTCAGGTAGCATCCATAGTACAAAATTCGAGTAACTTAAAATTCATTGAGTAAATTATTTGTCGAATGTCGGCCGATTTCTACACACAAATACCTGAGACTAATCCTTCGTTGATCCACATGTCCACTTGTCACTTAACTTCACAAATTAATTAAGGTCAAGGTAGGTAATTCGTTCGCACCTGTCCGGTAAAGGGGATTATGGGAATGCAATGGGCGCGTTTGTTTTGTAAATATTGGATTAGAAAAGAGGGTTAGTGGGATAGTACACATATAACGTAAACGGGTGTGTTAAAACTTAAATTTTGCTGTTATTTCTGTCGATCTATTATCCTTAACCCTATTTTAATAAATTTTAGTAATTTGATGGCATTAGCAGACATAATATTCATCGATTAACGTTTGTCCCAACTATGGACTGACGGTCTATGGGAGATAACTGCGGTAAAAGCTAGGTTCGGATAGGTAGTCTCCCTTGGATTTTGTACGTAAATTGCGGGAAAAACTTATGAAAGCCAGGGATCTATCCAAATAAGCAATAAAGATGAGCACACATCAAAGACCTGGCCGAGTGCGATAAAGAGTCTTTCCTTTTCTGTTTTTACGCCTGTTGCAAAGGCTTACCCAAAGTAACAATAAAGCCCAAAAGTAAACAAAGCGGGTGTTTAAATGCGTTTGAACTTGTATCAGAACATTTAAAAGTATGGAAATTATTGTGAAGATGAAAATCTGTCATTGTACGGTCGGTCCAAGTGTTAGTTGCTGACAGAGAAATTAATTTCAAAACTAGGTTAAAACCTGCCAGGTAGCTGTGTCTTTTGTTTACTTTTTGCCTGATTTTAAAATTCTTTTTTTCTGCCAGCGACTAACATATGGCCCGACCACACGATAACAGACTGTCATCTCCACAATATTTTTCATACTTTTACATGGTATGATTTAAATTTGAATGTATTATGACACCTGCTTTGATATTTTGGCCTTTACTGTGCCTTTAAAGAATTAACGTTGAACTTTCTTTAATTCGAAACTTCTTTCCTGTCAAATAATTATAATAAATGTTTTTACACAAGACTAGACTAAAAAAGAGAGCGCCATAGCGGCATCATTGCTTCATCTCCCGGTAAAATGTGTCTGAGAAATTAAAGCGTAAGGCTGATCTGCCGTTTTCCGCTAGCTAGAATCTTTTTTTCTTTCTTTTTTTTTTTTTTTTTTTTTTTCTTTTTCCTCCTCCCCTCCTCCTCTTCCTCCTCCTCCTCCTTCTTCTTCTTTTTCTTCTTCTTCAACAAATTGCGTTAAAGTTTTAAAAAATGATTACTGATCTATTTAAACCAGTTGCATTTGACGACAAATTCAATGTGGCTCTGACAATGGGAATTGAAAATGTATACTGAGACATGTAGCAACACGCTGGCTATCAGCATTTTTCGCCTCTCCTCACAATGTTGTCTAAGACTTCTTTCCTCATGGTCCACATTAAACAAGGATTGTTTGGTTAAGGGTTAAATCTGTGAAAAAAACAACAGTCGTTTTTAACTTCTTGTTGGATAAGGCTATTCTGTATATAAGCGCTTCTCGGCATGAATCATGCGCAGTTATATGAATAGGTATACCATTAGATCCTACACTTCAACGTTTACGACCCAGAGGAAGATTTCATTTGAAAACATTTTAAGAAAAGAAGAAAATGCTGATTTTCTATTTCTTTGGGGGGAGGGGGAGGGGAGTGGGAAACCAAAATACACAAGGTTGAAGCTTACAAGCTTACAGCTGGTTTTGGGCCAAGAAATATTAACAATAGGCTATCTATATAAGTTTTGTGCAATCTGATCATAATTTACACCGTTCACAAATGCAAACTGGAACTAGATTTGCTCATTGCTTCGCAAAGGGCATGGCTTTAACTCTTCACTCTTCACTGAATAAATAAATAAATTACGTGTTATCAAAGGCTACAAATACAGTTCCACTACAAGATCAAGAAACAGTTCCTCCTTATTCTAGAATACACCAGTGGACAGTGTAAATCAGAGATCAGTCTACACGTTCTGTACAGTCTGATCTTGATCTGCACTGTCCACAAAAGCTTCTGGTGTCGTCTATAGCCTGGAAAGAGTTAGCTGATAACTGGTAACGAATTTGTTCAAGGCGTTTAACTTGTAAAATATGAAAAACCAACAAAGGATTTACTCTTTTCCAAACGACAAAATCTGCGGATCGACCAAATTCAAAGTATGTGCAGACGACAAACTAAATGTAGTTCCAAAGATGACTAATGCCCTTGAAATGGTAAAAGACATTGGTTATCAACATTTTCTCCTTTCCTCATTATGTTTCCAAAAAGCTTCTTTCTTAGAACCGTTTCTTAAAGGGCGATATTGTTTGCTAAAGGGTAATGGTCTGATACATTTTTAAAGTGAAAACATTCTGACGAAAGGAGAGAAAACTATTTACAACCAAGTTCTTCCTCTTTCACAGTAATTTCTTTTCGTCATCTGCAGGCAAACTTGTCATATTACCGTTCCAACCAACCTGACAGAGTGTTGAGCTATTTTTTTTTATGAACCACGCTCTGTGAAAAGGGGGCTTAATAAATCTGCAAAAAGTATCGACTCAGGTCAGCCTGCGCGGATTGCGCAGGCTGACCTGGGACGAAACTTCTTGCTATTTGTCAATTTTCTTCAAGTCCAAGGACCAATTTACCCCATGATTCAATCTGTTGTTAGACAAAATGGACTTTATGGATACATGACTATGTAATGACTTGCTTGGTACAATGCATTACGGAGATGCATTACGCCCCTTTTTTCCAGAGCATGGATCAAATTTTTATATAATATAGTATATGGATCTATCGTACAATACCCAAACAGTGATTCTAATCGCTATTGAATACTAGACTCTAAAGGAAAATAGAGTATGTATTTCATTTGTGTTTTTGTATAGGCTTAACTCTTCACGACAAAATTTTCAACCTGTCCAAATTGAAAGCATATGCAGACGACAATCTCTATGTAACTAAAGTGACTGGATTCGTCTTTGAAAGGGTGGAAAACATTGTGGGAAAAGGAGAAAATGCTGGTTACCAGCATTTTCTCCTTTTCCCACAATGTTTTCATGAGGCTTTTTTTTCCCAGGGTCGTTAAATCCTGAAATTGTTCGGTAAAGGATTAATTGAGGATTACTGAATACACAAACGGGGTAGTTGAGTTCGTATAAGTTTGTTGTAGACATTTTATTTCAATACCTTTATTCAAATATTGAAAGGAATTTCTTTTTTAACTCTTTACCAAACGACAAAATTTTAGACTGGTCCAAATTGAAAGCACTTGCAGACGACTACATAAATGTAACTCAAAAATTGAAATTTGTTTCCAGCAGGGTAGAAAACGTTGTGGGAAAAGGAGAAAATGCTGGTTACCAGCATTTTCTCCTTTTCCCACAATGTTTTCAAAAAGCTTCTATCTCGGGGTCATAAAAACCAGGGATTGTTTGGTAAACGGTTAAAGATAGAACTACTGGTATATTGGATATTGAAAGGAATCTTTTTTTCAAAAATAGAACTACTGGTATATAGGTAAGAGACTCTTTCATGGAGAACCATATTGATATACTACAGTGATTTTATTTTGATAGTGAAAAATAATGTTCAAACATTTTTTGTGTGTTGACTTAACTACCAGACTTTTTTCAGACATTGATAAGAAGATCTGAAATATGATAAGAAAGGAATATCTGCCCTAAAAGGTAACTATGTAAATACATGTATATGTGTGTGTGTGTGTGTAATTCTATGGCACAAAACAGAAATTTAGACTCGACCATATTGAAAGTATTTTGACACGACAAATTAAAATGTGGCTCAAATGATGGAATTTGTCTTTTATAGGGAAGAAAACATAGCGAGAAAAAGAGAAAATGCGGATAACCAGCATTTTTTTTTTTCTCACGATGTTTTCAGACTCCATTCTTATCTTCAGGGTCATTAAAAGTTGTGATTGTTAGGTAAAGGATTAAATTTTTTACTTGTTTTTTGTTCAAGAGAGAGAGAGAGAGTTGAGAATGTGAAAGCAGATATTGAAAACAGACATTGTTTTGAAAAGCAGATATCGTATCTATAATAACGTTATCATATTATTGAATGCAATTTCGTTCATAATGAACAGCTCGCAATCACCTCAAACCCATAAAAAAAATTGTTTAAACTTTAACTCTCCACAATGATCACAATACAAAAGAAGATAACTTCTAGCAGACAGCGTAGGTCAAAGATCAGACTGCAGTTCTGTGCAGTCTGATCTTGATCTATGCTGTCTGCAAAAACTCCTGTTTTAACTCATAGTACCGAAAGGGTCAAGCCTAAAAATATAATGTAACCTGATACGTCCTTCGTCTTTTGTTATTGATAGTAAATAAACACATTAACGCCTTACTTTAATTCAAACGTTCGGGTTGTGATATTGAATGAAAATTGATCCTAAAGTAATAAATATTAGAAGTCAAAGAGCTGTAAGTTTTGGTATAGATCATAGGTTTTTACGATAGTCTAGCTTGTACCATACCTTTCAAGACACTGAATTATAGTTTGATGACAGATTTCTAATCGAAGGAAACCTTCAGTTGGAACCTTTGCCTTTATAACCTTTAAAATCTTTAAAATTTTGGCTTTGCTTTTAAAATCTTTGGAACCTATGCTGTTCAAATGACTAGTGAGGAAAAAGTAATGGGAGTTTTTTTTTGACCCGTTCAGCGTCAAGAGTGAAAGCAGGGGCTTTTGCGGACGGTATAGATCAAGATAATACTGCACAGAACGTGCAGTCTGATCTTGGATCTATACAGTCCTCTTTCCTTGGCCAAGCATACAAGATATAAAAAAAAAAATCTTTCTGAATTCTAAAAGAATTGTATTTTTTGCCATCGACAGAGGTTAAGATAAATCTTATGCGCCGACAGAGTAAGATGTTTGGGAAAGCAGCAAAATGCTTTATTATTTATCTCCCAAGAAATGGTTTCAGTATGCATTTTCCACCACCTGTCGAAAACTGTCAAACAATTTACTGTAGCTAGATCTTGTGGCACATTGTTTAGAAAATGGAACATGATTATCATGCCTGGTATTGTGCAGTATTGTCTGTCTGTCTGCTTCTCTGCCTGTTTCTCTCTCTGTTTTTTCTGTCTGTCTGTCTGTCTGTCCGTCTGTTTTTCTGTTTTTTTCTGTCTGTCTGTCTGTCTGTCTGTCTGTCTGTCTGTCTGTGTCTCTGTATGTTTGCCTCTCTGTACGTTTGTCTCTTTGTATGTCCCTCTGTCTGTCTGGGTTTTTCAACAACATGAAGATATAATATGCTTCATTTTCAAATGCCAAAGCTACTGAAAGGTCTTTGGCAAACACCGTCAAAAGTTATTCATTCGTCAAGGGCAAACTAAAAATCAAATACCAATCTACATATTAGATCAGAGATAAGAAATTTTCAACTCGACCCTTCTTTTGACCGTAGAAACATGTCTACCCTTTATCAAATAATGTCGTGTTGCAACGACTAAAAATTGCGAGAAATGGAGAATATGCTCGAAACCAGCATTTTCTCATCTTCCCACAATGTTTTCAACAATGTCAAAGACAAACTCTATCATTTGAGGCACATTTTATTTGTTCTATGCACACGTTTTCAATTTTGTGTTAATCTAAAAAGTTTTTTGTCTGGTAAACTCTTTATCTTGCGACAAAATTTTAGACTTGTCCAAATTCATAACATGCAAACAATGAATTAAATGCGGCTCAAATGCTGGGATTTGCTTTTGAAAATGGAGAAAACATTGTGGGAAAAGGAAAAAATGATTGTCACCAGCTTTTGCCTCTTTCTCAGTATCGTTAAAACTCAATATTGTGTGTTTAAGGGTTAAGTACTTCCTTTTCGCTCTATTCCAGACATTTAGTCGTGCGTTCATTCAGCTTCCTTTCCTATTTTTCCTTTTGGCTCTTTCCTTTAACTCTTTACCAAACGAGAAAATTTCAGACTTGTCCAAACTCAAAGTATTTGCAGACGGCAAAATAAATGCAGCTGAAAAAATAGAACTTTGTTTTGGGAAAGGTGGAAAACATTGTGGGAAAAGGAGAAAATGCTGGTTACCAGCATCTTCTCCTTTTCTCACAATGTTCTCAGAATGCTTCTTTCTCAGAGTCATTAAAACTCGGAATTATGTGATTAAGTGTTAAATTGCCAGAAATGGCGTTTTTCTCATGCGTTAACCCTTTTAGAAACGACATTTTTTCACCCCTTCAAAACTGAAAGAATCTGCAGACGATAATTTGAAAAGTAGTGCAAATGAGCTGAAGATCTCTGATAGGGTTGAAAATAAAGTTGGAAAAGGAGAAAATGCAGGTCACCAGCATTTCCTCCTTTTCTTCACAATGTTTTCATAAGCCATCTTGCTCATCATCATCATCATCAGCATCATCATCATCAGTTTATCCGTTACTGCGTATTCCTGATTAATTTTCTTCATGTTAGAGTAACAGAGCCGCGGTTACTTAGTCGGCACAGCTAAGGAATCCTTTCGACGATGTTTAGGTGGGAAAGCAGTTATTGGCATGGTATGACTGTTGTGCGAAGCACTGCAAAAATCAGGAATAAACGCTCTGGTCGCTGCAATATTACCGTAATAATGTTGAAAACTGGGTTAACACTAAATAAATAAATTTATTAATTAATTAATGATTGAATGGTGTTTTACGCCGCTTTCAACATTGTTTCAGTCATATCAAGGCAACAGCTCACATATTCATGTTTTCCTGGGATTTACCAGTACTTGGCTTTGGCTCTGAGATGTCTTGCCTAGGGACACTTCAACGAAAAAGCCCAGTGGATCCAGTGCGGCTCGAGCCTAGGGCCTCCAGGTTACGAGTCCCACACTTTACCACTGAGCTACGCAGGACGCTAAATAAATAAATAAATAAATACATAAATATTCCCGTTATAGTAGGCTTAATACAGTTTATATGCTAAATTACTCAACAAAAGTAGACATCTAAATTTGTAGATTAGCGGATTAAACTATTTTGCTCCTAATATATTAACTCGAAGTCTCGCGACGTCTGAAAATACTAAAACTCAGAGAGATTATTAGCCCTTATAGCTTGACTGAACAAGCGGACGGTATAGATCTAAGATCAGAGAGCACGTTTTGTGCAGTCTGATCCTGATCTATGCCTTTCGCAATAGCCCTACTTTTTCGCCTATGTGACTGAAATGGTAATTCCATTACAATATATGCAACTTTTTGATAACTTTCGTTGTCAGAAAGTGCCGAATTTCAAGATACATACGAAACGATTCGTGGGCAGTCAAGGAAACATCGTGACAAATAAAGAGACATTGCACATTTTGAACAAATTTTGCATTTGTCACTATGTTTTGAAAATAACCTGTAACAGAGGACGTCGATTTTAAGCTTTAAACAACATGGGGGGGGGGGGGGGGAAAGAGGATTACATACTCGACATTTATACACGGATTAACGATACATGTTGGTATTTTATTCCCTTTCATTTTACATTCGATCAGCTTGCGGCATGTAGAGGTAGTATAAGATAGTTCAACTGACAGTGCGAAATCAAGATCAGACTGCACCAAACTTGCAGCCTGATCTAACATCTCAATCATCGATAATGCACTAGGACAACTGGGAGAAAACATGTCAAAAAACACAATATTCCATTACTTTTGGGGGACCAAATGGGACCTTTAGTGTTATCTATAAAAGGTTAAGGCCCTAACTTTAACCCTTTGCCAAACATTCCCGTTTTTAAGGAACCTAAAAAAAGAAAGCTATTGGAACATTGTAGGAAAAGTATCAATACTAGTTATATTTCCTTTTCTTACAATTTTCCCTCTTCCAATTCAGACAGATTCCTATATCTGAGCCACAGGTAATTTGTCGTCAGTAAATCCTTTCAATTTGGACTCGTCTGAAGTGTTTAGTTTTAGTAAAGAGTGTTTTTTTCACAAGAGTGATAAAAAAGAACTAGGTCGATACTCATACACCATCTATTGCTATATATACATGTACCAATAGTTTAACCCCGTTTCCCTTACATCTACAGCAATGTTATACGAGTAAGCGGCGCCCTGGTAAAGCTGGGGGGGGGGGTTTAATGCATCTCCGTGATACATTATACCAAGCAAGTCATCATATAGTTATGGATTCGACCGAATCATGAGGTAGAACGGTCCTTTGACATGCAGAAAAGTGACCAATAGGAAAAAGTTTCGACTCATGTCAGCCTGCGCGGGCTGCGCAGGCTGACCTGGGTCGGTACTTTTTGTACATGCATTATATGTCGTTATGTGTCGACTTGCTTGGTATAATCATAGGTCTCTGAAACTCCATTGGTCTATCAAGGGGTAACGAAATTTTCATTATCGGACACTGTCACTATAAATAGCACATTGGGGATTCCCTCTGTATCCTATATACGATATAGAGGGAGTCACCAATGTACTATTTATAGAAACAGTGTTGATGAAAATTTGAATATATATCCCGTGATATACAGGCGATGCACCAATGTGCTATAAGTGTTCGATGATCGACCAAGGACAATTTTAGTGTTCCGTGATAGACCAATAGAGCTTCAAAGGCCTGTATAATACATCACAGAAATGCATTAAACCCCCTTTTCCAACTGCAATATTCTGTAAAAAGGGGGCTTAATGCATTTGCGAAAAGTATCGACCCAGGTCAGCCTGCGCAGTCCGCACAGGCTAACCTGGGCCGAAACTTTTCGCTATTGATCAATTTTCTATATGTCCAAGGACCAGTCTATCTCATTAACAAGTTGGTTGTTAAAAGACGTGGATATTACGGATACATAAGTATGTGATAGCTTGCTTGGTACCATGGATCACGAATATGCATTAAGCCTCGCTTTGCCAGCGCATGGCTCATGTATATTTGGCTTTAACGTTAACGTTATGATGAACAAAGGATCTGATGGAATAGGTAGGACATCTCATTTAAAGCATTCCATGATAAGTTTGAATGGGGAAAGCTTCTCTGTATGAAGGAAACGGTACATTCAGTAAATCGTTTTTATCTTCTTATTATGGCTTTTCTAAAGAGGGTAAACCCGGTCCTTCACATTACAACCCGTAGCCATGTACAGTGATTTTGCAGGCAGCGAAAACAAGACCAAATGGCCTGCAACACGCGAAAAGGGGCATTCGGACGTTTGCGTAAAATGTCTTGGATCAGCCTGCGCAGTCCGCGCAGGCTAACCCGAAACGACATTTTCCGTTTTAATGTAAATTTCTGTTTTGCGTAAGTCTACATGTACCACAAAATCTAATGTAGTCGTAAAGTGCCGTCACGGATTAGCCTGCGCGGACTGCGCAGGCTGATCCAAGACGACACTTTACGCAAATGTCCGAATGTCCCTTTTCGTGTGTTGCAAGCCAAATGCCTTGTCCTTCGCTGTACGGTTTCTTTCAAAATTGTTTGGGCTTCGTTTTTAGTATCATAAAGCAGTTAAATCCTTTAACCGCCATAGGCGAAGATAAAGGCTTCTAAGGGTGATATAGATAAAGATCAGACTGCACAGAGCGTGCAGTGTGATCTTGGATCTACAACTTCAGCTTGTCTATGTCAAGCCTATGCGATATATAGGATCTGACATGAAATGGTATTCAAGATCAGATTATATAAGATGAGTCCAAAGAAATATTATCAAGTGAGACTTTGGTCAGCTTACTAACATTCTTTGTTAGTGTGTTAAATAAAATTTTACATCAAAAGCCAACGAAGTTCAGATTCTTTGTATTACATAAGAGTTTCTCAAGAAATATAGTTCATGAGGCATTAAAAATTAGGCCTAAATGTACATGTACTAGTATACTGAAATTTACATGAAGCCTTGTTTATTTGTTTGTATTGGAGTTCAACGCCGTTTTAACAGCTTAGGTGTTTTCTGGCTTTCTCACACCAGTTCTGACACAACTCTCTTACCAAGTCACTGACTACTTTTCTCACATGCATCAGAGGTGTGAGGCGAAAAATCGCCGGAAAGAAAGTTTGCCTCAACCGGGTATCGAACTCACAACCACCAGGTCACGGGTCAGATAAGCTAACCACTGAGCTACCCGGCCGGGCTGGTAAAACCTTGAGACTAAATACTAGTAACCGCAAGGCAAAGGGACCTCAATCACTTTACTATACAAATATTTGATAAAATGCAATCTGTTATATTTGACCCTTTCAGTGCAAAAGGCGAAGACGAGGGGCTTTTTGCGGATGGTATAGATCCAAGATCAGACTGCACAGAACGTGCAGTCTGATCTTGGATCTATACCAATCCGCTTGTTTAGTCAAGCCTATAACTTAAAAGTCCTCCTGAGCTTCAGCTGATTTTATTTTCAGCTGTGGAAAGATTTTGAGTTTATATATTAAACTCCGAAAGAGTTTGATAGTAGGGTTGCGTTGAACCTATCATAAAAAAAATCAATCAGTCAATAGTTTTGTTATGTATGTCTATGCATAACCTACCTGGGATTCTTTTTTCTGTTTGGTATATAGGATATTGTTGCATTAAGTTTTACATGCAAGTAAGTTTTTAAACCTTCTACAAAAAATAAAGAATAAAAATTGTCCATATTGGAAGAATTTTGTAGAAGACAAATTCAATGTGACTCAGATGATAGGATTTGTCTTTGAAAGGGCATGAACGATTGTTGGAAAAGGAGAAAATTACTGGTTACCTACATCTCCTTTTTTTTAAAAAATGTTTTCATATGCATATCCATGTGATATTTAAAACTCAGTGTTATCTTCTAGTGTCTCCTTTTCCCACAATATTTTCGTCACTTTCATTTCAATGACAAATCTTATTATTTGACCCACATCTAATTTGTTGTCAGCAACCGCTTTGAATTTAGACAAGTCTAATTTTTTTTTCGTCCGGTAAAGAGTTAAGTTTTTATCGGTAAATTATTCTGCTTATACTAGGATAATCGGATAAGTCAAATACGTTTGTCCTAGTAAAATAAACAAAATATTGGCTTAAAAAATGTTCTGTTTTCTGTCTCAAAATAGAGTGAAAAAAGAAAACGTCATTATTTTCGAGAAGATATAGCAGATATTTGTTTTTTACGATGAAAGATCGAAATTTATTTCACGAGATGAAATAAATTTCGATCTTTCACCGAAAAAAACAAATATTCTATTTATTTCATGCTTCTAACCCTTTCTGGGGGAACTTAATCAAAATCCAGTAGAGTTCTTTTCGGTTATTCCCCGTGGCGTACCCCCTCCGCATAGCAACGCATTACAATATTACGTCAAGCGCGAGAAATGCAAGGTAAATTTCGTCATATTTCCATCTGGTTGTGAGGCACGCGCATTTTACCTGGGTAACTAGTGCGCGGGAACAACTGTTTCCGCCTTCAATTGAAGAGTTAGAATATAAAAATCGCTATTTTCACTGGTCGTAACCATGAAATATCGAAAAATATTTCACCGATATTTCTCGATAACCTACCGGAAAGCATGAAATAAAAAATTGTATACATGAATTATATATGTGAGTCTTTTTTTTTTTTTGTCATTTAATCCTAGGGCTGCTTACGCGAGTCACTGACCTTCTACGGGCAGTGTAGATCAAGATCAGACTGCACAGAACGTGCAGTCTGATTTTGGATCTACACTGTCCAATAAAAAGATGTCTTTCTCCCAAAAATACCGTTGAAATAGCAAAATGACCGTGGGTTTTTACTATCGGCTAGAAAGTTTCATGTTAGTTATTTAGCAGGATAGGGATTAATTAATCATGTAAGCGCCATAAGCGAAAACAATGGCTTTTGCGGGCGATAAAGATCAGACTGTACAGAACGTGCAGTCTGATCTAGGATTTTTACCGTCTGCTAGTATAGTCAAGCCTACAAGACCAAAAAATCTTTTGGACATGAACAATGAATACATGGATTATTTTCGTTCATGTCGTAAGCGCATAACTATTTACCAAACGACAAAATTTTTGACTCTTCCAAATTGAAACCATTTTCGGACGACAAATCAAAAGTGGAACAAATGATGGAGCTTGCCTTGAATAGAGTAGAAAACATTGTTGGAAAAGGAGAAAATTCTGGTTACTAGCATTCTCTCTTTTTATGACAATGTTTTCAAAAGCACTCTTCTTCAGGGCTGTTAAACTGGGAATTGTTTGGTAAAGGGATAAACGAAAAGACTGTCCCTTTTTTGTGTCAGTTGTTTGACAAAAACCTTTTACTGATTTTAGGTTTGTAATGTAACTTTCTGTTTGGCTGTAGGTTTTCCCGTTCAATTTGTACCTCTTTATTTGACCCTCTGTCATATAAATGAGTCATGCTCTGTGAAAAGGGGGTTTCATGAATTTGCAAACAGCCTCTTGTGTGCACATGTACCCATGTCGTACTCAGCACCATGGAGTTAACCCTTTACCGCTCAATTCCGAGTTTTAGTGACACTAAAGAGAGGCTTTTGAAAAGATTGTAGAAAAAAAGAGAAAATGCTGATAACCAGCATTTTCTCCTTTTTTCCACGATATCCTACCAAAGACAGATATCATAATTTGAGCTACATTTACTTTGTCATCTACACATCTTCTGAATTTGGTCGAGTCCAAAATTTTGTCCTCTGGTAAAGAGTTAAGGTATAAACAGGCCGTGGTGTTGTATAATTTCCATGTCATAATGTAGACTATTCTATATATTGACAGTAGAAACTCCAAGTCGAAAACATAATTAGCCAGAGTTTTGAATAACTTCAGTTTTATAACAATGCTAGTTCACCCGACCCTTTCCCGAAGACTCACTGTCCTTCGCTTCAGGTCGAAAGCTATAAAAACATTTCGACAAATAGACAAGCTTTATTGAAGAGACAATCCCCACTTCCTGATTTGTTTTCGAATATGAAACCATCGACTTGTCTGAAAAATCGTTTTTTTTGTAGAAAAGACAGAGAAAAACAAGGTTCCTTTTTTTTTTTTCAAATTTCAAGGATTGTTTGGTCAGAAAATCCCTCGATCTGACATCTGACACTGTATTTGAAACATCAGCTGAGTTCGTATTCACCAACCATTTTTAAGAACATTCTGGCTCTTATTCTCCAGAATAATCTAAACTTGAAAGTAACACAAATTCTGATTGGCTAAACCAAATGGTTTAGCCAATCTGAAGTTATGTTACTTTCAAATTTAGAGAAGCTTTGAGAACAAGACTGAGAACGTTCTTAAGAATGGTTAGTGAATACAGATCCAGACTGGCTAAGATCCAAATTGATCGATACGGCTCACACCAGCATCTTATGTTACCTCTGTGAGTGAGCTAAGACTTAACTCTTTCATCGGCAAAATGTATACTGGATCGTTTTACACGCCTAGAAATACAATCCAATGAAACCCAGAAAAGTTAACTTCGTATTGGCTCAACTGAACATGCGGACGGCATAGATCAGAGATCAGACTGCACGTTTTGTGCAGTCTGATCTTGATCTATGGCGTCCGTAAAAGAAACCCGTCTATAAATATCTGAACAGGTGCTAAACGGCTATCAGTTGTGCTTTATCAATACTGCACTATAGTATACTTGTCAAAGGAGACATTGAGTTCTCCTGAGTGGTCCGAATTTGTTTGTATACTAAATATTTGGTTTCATTTCTTTTTCAGGTATGTTGGTGAATTTGTATCCAAAGGTCTCTTTCTCGCTTCTTCTCTCTACTTCATTCCTGCCTATGGACATTCACACTGTCTCCATCTTCTTTCTTCATTCACAGTATTTACTATTTTTGGTATTTTGCTCGTATAAAGAAAAGATTTTCAGTGTTTGATTTCCTGTGATCTTTTTTCCTCCGCCCCATTTCCATCTTTTGGTTAGCAGTATCTCTAGTTCTTCCGTGGTCTCTACTCTCTACTTTGGGTATCTCTTCTTTGGACTGTCTCTTCTGTGTTACCGCTTATAAGTGTGTATAGGAAATCCACTGGTCGTTGAATAAGATATGAAAGTTGGCCAGTAAGTTAAATGGCTGGTCGACAAACCTTAAAAGCTCAAGTAGTTGAGCGTAGGACTTGTAAACGTCAAGTCCCGGGCCACTTGAGGGTGTGGGACCGAGCCCCACGGCTGGCCATCTAAAATTACCATTGTATTCTTTTGGCTGAGACGTTAAACCGAGGTCCCGTGAGACAATGCTAAACACCGAGCACGTTAAAGAACAAGGTGTAACTTAGAATGGGTTTCGTCCTGTATCTGCACTATCACCCGTAACGTAACTGGCAGTCTTCAGGGGGCATCTCCCATATGGGCAACCGATGGAGATGATAAATAAACAAAAAATCAATCAGCCACTAGGTTGATCGGTCAGTTAATGTTTAGGTATACAAGCTGCATTTTTTGTGAAAACTGGAGCTGCACAACACTGTGAGAAGGGTATTGTTGATATCAATGGGCTCATTAATAACGGATATTGATCAAACATGCGAAGTGTTTATTAGAAATCAATCGAACATCGTGTGAGATAAACGGTAGTAGATTGACGACCAGCCAGCAATCTGCTAGCGGGAATCCGTCTTGTGCCTTTGCTACTCTTAGAAAGAAGACTTAAAACATTGTGGGAAAAGAAGAAAATGCTGGTTACCAGCATTTTCTCCTTTTCCCACAGTCTTTCCTACCTTTTGAAATACAATACCCATGAATTGAGAAAATTCATTTTGTCCTCTGCAACTGTGACCAGTTAGACAAAGTCCAAAATTTTGTCTAGGAGTGAAGCCGGTCAGTTAGTAAGTTATTCTTTTGCAACCAGAACTGTACAAACTAACAAAGCAGGCCCGTGGGAATACGGGGACATGGGGAGCGGGGGGCGTGAACCCCTCCCCCCCCCCCCCCAATAGTTTTGACAATGTTACTAAAAGTACCAACAAAAAATCTTTAGCTCTAGATCTAGATATTATTTGATTAAAGAAATAAGACAACGAGTTAATAAGTTTTTATAGCTGTACCTAAATAAGAATCAGACTGCCAAAGAACTTCCTAGATATTCCGTTTTACATAAACCGACATATGTAGAAGGTCAGTTACAGTGAGGTCTGTGCGTTGAGCCCCCGGCCCGCTCACATTTTGCTTCCTACGGGCCTGCAAAGGGTACATTTAATATTGACTCAGTTATAACCGATACTGAACAAACAGAATAGGTGTTCGCCGGAAATCAATCTTTCATCCGACGGTAAGAGATATATACCATTATTAGGACTGTTACCCTCGCATTTGCTTATTATTTTTTGTCAATAACCACCAGGCTTAAAAAAATATCAATAGTAGAAAGCTTTGACCAAGGTCAGCCCGCGCAGTCCGGGCAGGCTGACAAGGGTCGATAGTCTTTTTCAGATACAGTATAACACTTTCCGGAAGAGCATGGCTTATTAATTCTCTTTCAGTTGACCATTTGTACTTGTCTCGCATGCAATTCAGTATATGGGTCAATGTATGAACCTCTTTGAGTTCTACTTTTTTCTCTCTCTCTAGGCAGCGCATAAATCTACTGAATTCGGAATGGTTACTAACAGACCAAGACGCTCTGACACTTATGGAACAAACACTGTGGATAACTTTCAACGTGTAAGTGGAGTTATTGATACCAACTGTCATGTTATGAGAGGAATAGACAAATTTTGCACATTTCACTAAGGTCACTGAAACTATTCTGTTTATTTTGTGTTCAAACTATATCAACAAAGGATGGCGGACAAGACGAAAAGAACGCTGGAGTTTCGAATGTCGAAGAAGGTGGCAGAGTTGACACAAGTTGTTCATATGTTATTCACAAGAAACCACGAGAAAGAAGTGGAAGTAGATGCCCTGAAAGAAGCATATGAGTACGAAATATCGCTGGTTATAGATGATGCTAGAGATAAAATTACAAAACTTGATAACAGAGTGGTAGAACTGGAAAGGAAACTAGAACGTGAAAAGAATAGACAAACAGAGGTGATAAAAGAAGCTGTTATCCAAGAAACGTCTGATAAAGAGGATGAGTGGAGAAGAAAACTTGTCGCCGCTGAAAAGGCGCTAAACGATGAAAAACTTGAAACACAGCATTTAAGAGATTTGTTAATAAACGCTCAGAAAGACATAGAAAAACTTAGGCAGCGAGTAGAAGAGCAACTCAATTCAAAGACTGATGAAATTCAAAGACGTGAAGTAGAGTTATCTAAATTACGGAAAAATGTTTCAGATTTAGAGAAAACAATGCAGACTAAAGAGCTTAGAGCCAATGAGACAATAAAAAATCTCGAAAAGAGTAACGAGAAATTAGAAAAAGAATGTTATGAGACACAAGAACTATTAGAAGAAACTCACAAAGTGAAAGAAAACTTGATAGCGAGAGTTAAACAGTTAGAGAGTGAGCTAAAGACTTTAAAAAGAGATTTTCAAAAGAAAGTTTCCGATGTGTTTCAAAAGAATCATGTGGTTCATGTACCAAGAAGTGCTCCTGTTCCAACAACAAATAATTATACGGTAAGTTCCTTATTTATCGTAGGCACCCCCAGGGCTCATATTCACCAACTACTCTTTAGTCTTATTCTCGAGAATTTTCTACATTTGAAAGCAATACACCCTCTGATTGGCTAAACCAAATGGTTTAGCCAATCAGAGATTGTGTTACTTCTTAAATCTAAAATTAGACTAAGAATGAAATCAAGAATGGTTGGTGAATACTGACCATGGTCGCTTTGTAGGCGTCATCCACCCGTTGAAAGTTCGAAATCCACCCGAATTGGCACAGGTTTTTCTCCCCGCACTTCAAAAACAGTCATTTAGAACGAAGTCGTTCTTTTCTGGACTAAGAGAAAGTTATTGTCACCAAGCCTCCGGTACTTTTGCCGACAATGTAGATCTAGATCAATCTTCACAGAGCTTGCATTCTAATTTTCAGTCAGCACTACCCGATACTTTATGCACATTTTCTTATGAATGGGCTTCTTAATTGTTTGCCTGTAAGATATCTGTTCGGACTATACTAGGTTAATCTTATCCAAATATATTTATTAGACTTTTATTTAATAACTACTAGAATGCTTAACTCTTTCAGCACCAAATATATAAGCTAGGGCTCTTTCGACGGCTGAAAATAACATCCACTGAACCTTAGAAATATTTTTGTCTATAATGCGTTTCAGTAGTTTATAGAAATCTGACAGTAGTGCATAAAACACGTTGAAAGACCAGAGCATTGCATGACATTCTCCTTTTTTTGAATTTCAACGACATAAGAACATATGATTACAAATAATGACAAGCCTACCTGTTTTTTGGTCTTTTTTCAGCCGACATTTTCAGAAACGGAAGACCAACACATTTTCTCGTCAGAGCCATTGGCTCCGAATATAAAGTTTCCTACCCGTGTACAGGCTTGTCTAAAAAAGTGGTCGGTATGTTCTAAAAGCGGACATGCATTTTCTTTCTAGAAATAAGTACCTTACATGAACAACTTAATGTTGCCGTTTTCCAGACTGTCTCAGCAAAGCTGATCGACTAGATCAAAGATCAGACTGCACGATTTATGCAGTCTGACCTTGATCTACAATGGCAGTAAAGGCAACTAGAAATGTGCGAAAGGCACTTTATAGTTCAAAATGAAAAACAAAGTCTTTTCCCGATCTTTATGCAGAGCTTCAGACAGATGGAGTTATTTCGTTTCGAAAATTGTGAATCTTAATTAATCTCCACTAAACCCTACGTTGTGGGTACTCATTACAATCGTCTCATCGAGACGATTCTAATGAGAACCCACAACATAGGGTTTTGAAGAGAAATAATGGATTTAGAATACCGTTACTCCTTCTTATCTGGAGCTCTGTTTATGTCTGGAAAAAGAACACTTACCTCCATTTCAGGATTACAACGACGAGCTGGAGAAACTTCGAGCTGAACTTCGACGATACCGATTAGAACTTTACAACAGGGACAACAATTTTAATCGGGTTTTCTCTGAACGTACTCTAAAAATAGACCCGAACGCTGGGCTTATTGGTGTTAGTTCCAGTCACTTGTTACGCCAGTCAACACCCAACACCCCCACCCACACACAAATATCTTCGCTGGCAGTTCAAGGACGGGAAAAGTCATTTACGTATGATATTGTTCAGGGTTTCGAAGAATCGGTAAGTCAGTTAAACTTAACATTTATCCTGCTAAGTAAGTGAAATGAAATTTTCAAGCCGATAGTAAAAACCCAAATTTTGCCATTTCATATATATTTTTGGGGGAAAATATCTCCTTATCGGACAATGTAGATCCAAGATCAGACTGCACGTTCTGTGCAGTCTGATCTTGATCTACACTGACCGCAAAAGGTCTTTGAGTCGCTGTAAATCTGGATAAGTCTTTCATTTTGTTGTATGGTAAAAAGTTCAACTTTAACTCTTTACCAGACTGCAAAGCTCTAGCTTTGTCCAAATTGAAAGCATTTGCAAAGAACAGTACAAATGTTACTGAAACACTTAATTTGTCTTTCAAAAAACAGGAAGCATTGTGGGAAAAAGAAGAAATGCTGCTAACCAGTATTTTCTCCATTTCCCAACTTGTTGTCAAAAGTGTTCTTCTCCAGGGACATTAAAAGTCAGAATTGTGTAGTTAAGGGTTAATTCCCTTTTATTAAACGTGTTTAACGACGTGTATGACAAATTTTTCTTACGGCCAATTTTTTTTTTAAAACTTTGCACATACAAAGCTCATCATGTCTCTAGGAGATTACAGTAAAAAAAGACGTGGGTCACCGTGCTCGTTTCTGAGAAATTTGCCTTTGAAAAGGGTATATACAGTTCCAAAATTCAGCTTATATTGGATTTAAAGCGCCTTTCTTTAATAGTCAGTTAAACAGGAAAATTACAGGAAAAATATACAAATATACATCATTTTAATAAAAATTTATATATTTTTGCACAAAAAATATATAAAAGCCTGGTTTTGAGCATGGTAAATGTACAAATATGCATGTTATATATAGACCATTGAGTTAGAAAGGGAGATAATTTGATCTAATTAAGGGTTAATCTTAAAAATTACATTCTTTCTAACTGACAGATTTTTCTTAAACTTTCCACACTTATAGTATTTATAATTCTAAACAATAAGAAATAAAAATGGCACCTATCCGTGCTTATTTCGTCAGAAAACAAGGTTGAAGGTCACTGTGGAAGTTTTTTTTTTTTTAAAAAAAATAAAAAATAGGATAAACGCTCAGCAGACACGGTGGGGAAAGGAGAAATGGCTCAATAGGAGCGATTTCTCCTTTTCGAACAATAATTTTCAAAGTGGAAACAGCTACACTTCCACAGCTTTAAATTTCCTGCCTTTGTTTCCTTGTTTGGTGTGTAACGCCGTGACAGCAGCATTTTAAATATTTCAAGGTGACAGTTCAAAGATCCATTTTTTTCCCTCTTCACCAATACTACCCGAAGAAAGTGCTACTTGTTTCATTGCACCAATAGTATCATCATTATGTGCAAATATGTGCAAAAAATACATAGGTGCACTTTTTATTCAATATCCACGACAAAAATACTTGCGCAGTAGGATGCGCTCGAACATTTGTCATATACGTCGTTAAATCAAAGGTCATGCATAGAAAATAATAGTAATAATAAGCTGCTAAATTTGTCGTCCGGTACATTTAGTGTACGACAAATAAATGCTTTGCAGGAAAACAGTAGAGAAGTCAGCACAGTCGGTCACACACAGGCTTTGAAACTACGTTCCGTATTCACCAACCATTCTTAGGAACGCTCTTGATATTTTTCCCAAGAATTTTCTAAATTTGAAAGTAACACAACTTTTGATTGGCTAAACCATTCGGTTTAGCCAATCAGAAGTTGTGTTACTGTCAAATTTAGAAAATCATGGAGAATAAAACTGAGAATGTTTTTCAGAATGGTTGGTGGTTTGGGGATGGCGGAATCTATTCTCCCAGCTTGGTCAATTTCTCTCCGAGGCGTGATGACAGTCATTTCGACGGGATGCATTCCTCTCATCCTTGGTCATTGTTTCTACGAAAGTGATGTGGGAAAAGCAACCAGTGGCTTGAAAAAAAATATTGTGCAAAGTTCTGGCAAAGTTCTGTGTGGTTTGGTAAAGAGTTCAGAATTGTTTCACCTCATTGGTCAGAAAGTAAAGAGATGACGACTGAATCAGTGTTTCAATTTTGTCTTTTACAGAAGCGACCTAACTCCAGAGTGTCTTCATCGTCATCAGTATCTTCGGCACGGTTACCTACCTTGTCCTCGGAACAGAGGGCGCGTCTCACCAAACTTATGAAACCGAGGCCCTTACCAAAAGAAATGCTGTACACTAAATGAACTGATTATAATTCTTATCTTTACTCATAACCGCAAAAACTAATTCATGTCGTAGTGTCCTGCTTGTTTCGTCGCTTTGAAACTGGAAGTGTCTTCAAAATTCCTTTTACACATAAATGGCATCACTTTCCACCGTGAGGGGGCCACAAGAGGAACGTCGGTGCACTTTTGGATGATTTTAATCTAAGATAACCTTACCATATTTTTACATGTCTTGTCCCTTTGCCTCAAAATCCCGCGTTTGAAAAATTAGGCTTTTTAAGGCATCGTGGGAAAAGGAGAAAATGCTGTTAATCAGCATTTTCTCCATTTTTCTCAATGTTTTCTACCATTTCAGGCAGAACTCGTCCTTGAGGTTACATTTAATCTGTCACTTGAAAATGCTTTCAATTAGGCCACATATAAAATTGTGTTGTCTGTTAACTAGACTTTGCATACAAGTCACTGAGGTCCAATTCTGGAGGTCATGGGTGCAGATACCGGTTTAGCCAGATGACACCTTTGACCATCAACAGGAAACGTTTCCTTTGTGAGTGTGTACAGGTCATATTGGATAACATTCTGATTGATGTCACTGTGTGATACAGGTTCCAAACTTTCAAGGCGAAAATGAAAATAAAATCTGCAAAAGACAGCAATACTACCGATGTCTTGCTGGGTAACAAGTTAGAATAGTTTTCTAGTTTTAACACTGCCAAAATTTACTAAAAGTATGTGACTCCTTGTTTATAAAGAAGTGTTCCCCACTACTAGACCAAATCGGGTTATAAACTATGTATCTGTTGTTACTTTCCAAAAGATCCTTTTCTTAAAGATACGAACCTTTTAGATAATTTTACAAAATGTGAAATTCATCGAGAAGAGTCTTGCATATCAAGTTTCGATTCAGCAGAAGAAACATTAAAAAATGCTTTTTTCCGATCCTTAAAAGTATTTAAGATATGCGAAAACACAGACTTATTTTAGTCTTTCACCCTGAACCAGACGACCAAATTTTTGACATGCCCAAATTGAAAGCATTTGCAGACGACTAATTTGATAGGGCTCAAATGATATAAATCGTTTTTCTAAAGGATAAAAACCCAAAAACATCGTGGAGAGAGGAGAGAATGCTGGTTACCATCATTTTCCCTTTTCCTACAACGATTTCAAAAGCCTTTCTTTTTCATCAAAGTCGTTGAAAAACTTGATTGTGTGTCAATAGATTAATAAAGACGTTGACACCAAAATTTTAGACGGTTTAAAAATTACACAATTCCCACAAAAAAAAAAAAGAAAAACCGGGTAGATCTAGTAAAGATTAATAATCGTAGTGCACGATTTCAGGCTCCTAATTTTAATCTACACAGTACGCAAAACCAGGTACGTGTAAGTGTTTGTAGAGCTATGAAGTTAATAAAGTATGTCAAGGAAAAAATGTTTGTCTGTAGCTCTATAAGGGTAATAAAATATGTTATGAAAAGAATACTCTGTGAAATAATTTTGTTTATTTCGATTATTATTACGGTTGTCTATACGGTTTACTATTATTACGGTTGTCTTTTGTGACAAATATTCTGTTTCGTTTGAATTGATACTTGATGTAAATTTACAAGCATCAGCGATCACAGAAAGTGATCACTAGTAAAATGATTTAAAAAAAAAACCGCAAAAGTTCATTTTTTTTTGGTGCATATGATTGTCCATATCAGAATTATTACTTGTGTTGCTAATGACGCTTCACGAGTCTAAGTAAGGGAGATAACTACAGTCGACTTTGTAAGCGAAGAAATCAAGGTACTTAAGTACAGAGTAGTCGTTTGACTTTGTATTGGAGTTTACCGCTGTTTTAACAGCTTAGATCATATCGCGGCAGTCAGAGCACCTATGCATGTGTTTCCTGGCGTTCTCACTCCGGTACTGACACAACTTTCTTTCCAAGTCGATGACTACTTTGCTCACATGCATTAAAAATCGCCGGAAAGAAAGTTTTCCTCGACCGGGTATCAAACTCGTAACCACCAGGTCACGAGTCGGACACGCTTACCACTGAGCTAACCGGCTAGGCTTTCGTTAGAAGGTTTGTTTTCAGAAAGAGAGATAGGTGTAAGAAATTAGATGCCAAACGTGTTACTCAAATCATGCACAACAACGTAATTTTGTTCAGCGATATTGTAGTATACATGAATCAGTTCGAACAAGCTTTGGCTTTTGAAATTGAGGAATTTACCCTTTACCACACAATCCTGAGAAGGACGACCCTGAGAAGGCTTTTCGAAAAATAAGAATAAAAATGATAATAATAATAATAATTAAAGGAAAAGGAGAAAATGCTGGTAACCAGCTCTATCTACTTTTCCCAAAATGTTTTTCAACCTTCTCGACGATAGGTTTTAACATTTGAGCCACACTTGATTTGTCGTCTGCAAATGGTTTCAATTTGCATTTTTTTTTTTTGCACAAGTCGAAGAAATTGTCATGTGGAAAAGAGTTTTAACCCTTTACAACATATGTCCAGACTTTTAACGATCCTGAGGGAGAAACCTTTTGAAAACATTGTAGGTAAAGGAGAAAATGCTGGTAACCAGCATTTTCTCCTTTTCCCACAATGTTTTCAACCCTTTCAGAGAACAATTTCCTACTTTGTGCAACATTTACTTTGACGTCTGCAAATGCTTTCAATTTGGACCAGCCTTAATTGTTGTCGTTTGGTAAAGAGTTTTAGCCCTTTGCCACACAATTCCGACTTTTAACGATCCTAAGGGTGAAGTCTTTTGAAAACATTGTGGGAAAAGGAGAAAATGCTGGTAACCAGCATTTTCTCCTTTTCCCACAATGTTTTCTGCCCTTTCAAAGAGCAATTTCCTAATTTGTGCAACAATTACACAAAACAAAACTTCTAAACAACCACTTTTAAGCTGAAATTCCCAGTGGACCTTTTCTGGCATCCGCTGTCCAGAAAAGAGACGGTGCATTTGGTAGGAGTTTTTAGAGAATAAATGACTAGTGTAAAAGCATACCTGAGCCTAAGTCTGAAAATATTTTTTTGAATTGTTCTTTTGAAAGGAACTTATTTATCATTCATTCACTGAACATTGAAAATTGAAAAATCGTTTCTTTGAAAACTTCGTGCTCATTCTCTTTGTTTATACTTTTGAGCAGAAAATAATTTTCATGATTTTTCTTATAGCTGACAAACTATCAGTAACTTACGCTTCTCTTTTTAACCTTCTTTAGCTGATAGACACCACGCATGCGCAAACCATGTATTTTCCCCTTTTTGAAAAAGAGATGCCTTCTGTTGGCAAAATCGAGAATTTTTTCAATACAATACAATAGCAAACGTCAAGATATGTAGTAAAATTCGTTCTTATTTGCCTGTCTATTACTTGATCAAATTTACAGGAGAAACAAAAGTGGCCAGTTAGAAGTTTTGCTGAGTGAAGTTTGTCGTCTGCAAATCATCATCTGTGCTTTCAATTTGGACCAGCTTAAATTGTTGTCGTTTGGTAAAGCCTTTAAAGGGAATAATGCCTGTGCAGCAATGTATCGATTTCAAACAAGCTTTCTTGAAAGATTAAACGACGTGATAAAATTCATTGATGTCCAATATTTTCTCTTTCAACTACTACTAATGTAAAATAGTGCGAAATTAGCTTACAAAAGGAACAATAGTTTACAGACAGAAAAAACAAAAATCCTCCCAAGACGGAAATTTAGTTTATACTTAGTTCGATTCCATGCATTTTCGTTTTCTTGAAACAAGTTAACGATTTTAACCAACAATAGCAGAACCACCGTGATTCGAGCCCCCGCTGACCTTGGTAAATCTTGGCGGCGCTTTCGGCTCGAAGTTGGGCACATCGACGGTGTCATCTGACCGAATGTGCATGGTGAACTGCACGTGTCGAAGATCATATAGCCTGTACATAATACCGAACGCTTCGCCAGCAAACCTGTCTTTGGTAAGTTCCGGGTATAAGATCCAGTGACCCGCACCATAGTCCATCTGTAACATTGTTTGACTTTGCATAACCCTTAACTCTTTACCACACAACACAATTTCAGGCTTATCCCTATCTAAAACATTTGCAGACGAAAAATTAAATGTGGCTCAAATGATGGAAATTGTCAATGATAGGTTAGAAAACATTGTTGGAAAAGAAGAAAATGTTGGTAACCAGCATTTTCTCCTTTTCCCCACAATGTTTTCAAAAGCGTTCTTTCGAAGGATCGTTAAAAATCGTGACTCTGAGCTAAAGGGTTACAGCGACGGCCCGGATTAAGTTAGTTTTGGAGACTTAGTAGATCAACATCAGACTACACAGAACTCATCTTGGATATACATCGTTCGCTATCTGATTCAAGCCTTTCAGATATAGTGGATAAACAACTGGTTGTGTGTGATATTAAAAATCTGTCATTAGAATAGGGTGTGGTGCGGTTGAAAAAACGAGTCCGAAGGATGAGTTCTTTAACCGCATCTAACCCCATCCGAGTGTCAGATTTTAATATCACACACAACCAGTTGATTATTCTAATTATTATATTCCTAATTCACCCTTTTTCATTCTAATGATTATCAAACATGATACAAAATGAGCAATATAGGAAAAAAATAGTTCCGGCAAACATTCTAAAACTACAACGTCACTAGTGATAATACCATATTTATCACCACTAGTGGTGTTATTCACTGTGAAATCCCAGCAATTTACCGATAAGAATATAATAAAAAAATGTTATCTGATGTTCAGTGGAATGTATTTTCAGTCGTTGACAAAAGTCGAGGTAATTTTATTTGGCTTCGAAAGATTTAATTGGCAATTTGAACTTCTTCGATAATACTACGATCTTTAAGTCGTTGACAGAATGAAGTCTTGTTCTGAATCTCCTTGAGCCATGCTCTGTGAAAGTGGGGTTTTAACGTATCTGCAAAACGTATTGACCCAGGTCAGCCTGCGCAGATCACCCAGGCTGACCTGTATGGAAACTTCTTGCTTTTGGTCAATTTTTCGCATGTCCAAGGACCATCAACATAAGGATTCAGCCGGTTTTTAGACAAAATGCATGTTATGTATCCATAATTATGTGACGACTTGCTTGGCATAATGCTTCGTGGAGACGCATTAAGTCCGTTGTTACCCGAACATGGCTTATTAATTTTATCTATGGTAATGCGATCTCAGATCTGCTGTGCAAACAAAGTAGATCTTCATCATGGACTTTCATATCCATTGATCTTTGTCTAACTCTTCGACGTCCAATCATATTTGACAGCACATTCAACTTCTCTGTGGATTAATTGCATCCAACAAGTGTCCAATAGAAGGAACTAAAACTTTGTTTGCATCTGTTGGACATTTATAAATGAGCTATGGTCTGTGAAAAGGGGGCTTAATGCATTTGCAAAAGGTATCCGCGCAGGCTGACCTGGGCCGAAACTTTTTGCTATCAGTCAATTTTATAAAAGTCAAAGGACCGGTGTACCGCATGAATCAGTCGATTGCTAGACAAAATGGACTTAGTGGATCCATAACTATGTGATTACTCGCTTGGTCCAATCCATTACAGAGATGCATTAAGCCCCCGTTTGACAGAGCAGGGCTCATATACATGTAGCAAAGCAAATTATGATACCCATGGGAAGCTTTTTATCATAATCAATGGCAAATTATTTATTAAACATATTAACACGATATCACATGATGGTTCGTTATATAATATGAACCATCTTCTGGCTACAGAGGGTTTAATGCATCTTCGTGACGCATTATACCATCAAGTCATGATATAATTATGGATCCATAAAATCCATTTTGTCTGACAATCGACTAAACCTGGAGGTAGACTGGTCCTTCGACATGTAGAAAATTGATCGATGGCAAAAAGTTTCGACTCCAGCCAGCCTGCACGTACTGTGCAGGCTTGCCTGAGTCGATACTTTTTGCAAATGCATTAAAACCCCTTTTCACAGACCACGGCCCATAAATATATATATATATTGACATACCTGTAGTTTATGGACTGTAGTGTTAATACTGATGACAAGCTTGCCGTATGCAGCATGATTATAGACGCCAACGTATGCTGACAAATTTCTCGATGCCGCATGCGTCTTGGCAATCGGTTAATAGGCGGGCTGACTGGAAGAGAACCAAGGTTGTGGGTATGTGCAGACTGTGGTCTCGTTGATCGTCTGCTCTTCTCCAAGGAACATGTCACCTAGGAAACTGAATGAAAGAAAAGAGTAACTGCAACACTGTATTTATTTCAATATTTTTTACAACAAATAATAATTGAGTCATGTTTTGTTAAAATGGGGCTTAATGCATTTGCAAAAAGTATCGACCAAGGCCAGCCTGCACAATCCGTGCAGGCTTACCTGCTTACCTGGGTGGAAACCTTTTTGCTATTGGTCATTTTTCTGCATGTCAAAGGGTCATACTACTTCAGGATTGAGTCGGTTGATAAACAAAATTGATTTTATGGATCTAAAATTACCCCTTTTGCCAGAGCATGGTTCAAATATAAATGAACCATGCTCTGTGAAAAGGGGGCTTAACGCATTTGCGAAAAGTATCGACCCATGTCAGCCTGCGCAGTCCGCGCAGGCTGACCTGGGCCGAAACTTTTCGCTATTGGTTAATTTTTTGTATGTACAAGGACTAGTGTACCTCATGATTAAGTCGGTTGTTGAAAAATGTTGCTAAATTGGATCAATGATCATTTGATCGCTTGTCTGGTATCATGCATCACGGAGATGCATTAAGCCCCCTTTTGCCAGAGCATGCCTCAAATACATGCAACCCTTGTGTTGATGTTATGTTTTTCAAGGTAATTGCAAGTTATAGTAAAACAGAAAAACTAACAGGCAATATCTGAAAGAAAAGTTTAACGTAACTCTCTTTCATGCATTTTAACTTTTTCACTGGAAAGGGCGACTTTGATATCCTTTGCGGATGGTGTAGATTAGGATCAGACTGCATAGAACGTGCAGTCTGATGTTGTATATCAGCCGTCCCCTATCTGATGGTAAACCGTGACCAAAATCATCTACAACTGTAAAGGAAGTACATGTACTTTGTCAGATCTCGAAAAAAAAAGTTGAATTTATTTAGTTGACAGCGTCAGAGTTAATGCTCTGGCAAAAAGGGGCTTAATGCATCTCCGTGATGCTTGATACCAAATGAGTCATCGCAAAATTATGGACTCATAAAGTCCATTTTGTCTATCAATCGACCGAATCATGAGGTAGCACGGTCCTTTGACATGCATAAAAGTTACAAGTAACAAAGAGTTTCGATACATGTCAGCCTGCGCGGACTGCACTGGCTGACATGGGTCGATACTTTTTGCATGTGCATTAAACATACATCTTCACTCGTTTTCGTCCAGTTTTTTAACCTTTTTTTTTTTTCTTTTTTATGAAACTATAATCACTCTTGTATCTTCATGCCAAAAATTGCCCCTGATGGTTGCAAGGTTGCACAGATTACGGCAGATAGAAAATGCATTTCATTCTATTCCGGCTAGCCATAAACATAACAATCACAGTTTCCGGTTTAAATCGAAGTCAAATCCTTACAGTTTCTTTACCCCATACACCTTATATTGATTTTTTTTTATCTACGTTTACACAGCTGACTAGATTATAAAACCGTCAAGTTTTAACAGTGTTTGTTTACTCCCTGGCTATAAAGATGTCTCTTTAAGCCCCCCCCCCCCCTTTTCACACAGCATGGCTCAAAAATGTTGGGCTATCTGACCTGTGCAACAGCATCCTCGTGACGTAACCTTCATCTTCTCCAGTCATGCTGGTAAAGATACCGAGGTCTGCATCGGGAAACAGCGTTACTAGTGACGAGTACCCGTATGTAGTTCCGGTGTGCCGAACCACTTTCCAGTCTTAAACAAGAGTTTGAATGAAATTTAATTAACATCTTTCAACTGGGAAAAAGCTTTTTCAGCTGCTCTGATTAATCAACCATGATTGCGTTCTTTTCTAGTACATGTACAAGTGTTTTTCCTCAGTGTAATTTCAATACTTGAAGAAAGCATAATACAAATTGACCATGCATATCTGGTAATTTAATGATTGATTGATTGTATAGTATTTAACGCCGTTTCAACATTATTTCAGTTATATCGCTGCGGCCAGCGCACCTATCCATGCTTTCCTGGAGTCTCTTTTACCAGTACTCCGCACAATTTTCTTTCCAAGCCACTGGCTGCATTCCCACATAACCATCGTCGAAACAATGGTCAGAGGTAGGAGAGGAATGAATCCTGTTGCAATGAGTGAATGACTATCATCAATCCTCGGAAAGAAATTGGCCGAGCCAGGGATCGAACCCACGACGCCCTGTTCTCAAGTCCTGCACGCTACTGACTGAGCTACCGGGGCTCAGCCTGGTAATTCAAAGCAGTGTACTCCGCCAAGGGCACTCCCGCGACAAACCTAGCGGATCAGGTGGGACTCGAGCCCGGGGTCTCCAGGTTACGAGTCCCACACTTTACCACTGAACCACGCAGAACCCCACTTATATTTTATAATTGTCAACGATAAAGGTTAATTGCACGAGTACCTTTATAAATACCATTTTTCCAGCCCAAAGCGTAGTTGGTATCTGTCACAAGGAAGGGAGCTTTTGGTTTGTGGAACATTTTCTCCACTGAAGCAGATCGGATGGCTGTTTGAGGTGAATGAGTTTGCTGAAGATCAGCAGAGCGAATCACCTCATGACCTTTGTCATTTTTACCGTCGTTCAACTGCATTAGCATCCATTTTGTAATGTCTGTAGATGTTGACATGATGCCTGTCGACCCGCCATAGACACCCCACAGCCTGCAATAAATTCCTTTATAACTTCATTCCAGCCGTACAAAAAAATTGCATTGTCTTAGACATGCAGATGCTTGGTAATTTTGCTATAATTTTCTATAAGTTTTAAAGATACAGCTGCACTCGTTTGAACTAGTTTTCTGTCAGTTTCTAACCCATTGCACCTTTACTTTATGAAACTATAGTCATTCTTGTGTCTTTATGCAAAATGTTGCCCCTGACGGCCGCAAGGTTACACAGATTACGACAGATAGAAAATACATTTCATGCTTTGGAGGCCTTCCAAGCTATCACTGTTGTCGTATCCGATTTTAAATGAGGACAAATCCCTTAAGTTTTTTATCCCGTACACCATATTTATCGATTATTTACCTATTTTTACACGGCTGACCAATATCTAAATCATTATACACACTATAAAGTTTTAACTGTGTTTTTCTGTCTGGCTGTAGAGATGTATCTTTAATAATTTTCTCCTATGGTAGACTTTGGTTATGAAATAATTCAGTGACCAAATGTCTTCATAGAAAATAGACCGTTGTATCACTTCAGAAGTTTTCAGCCGAATAAGAAGGAGGAAAATATGTGACTGATAATGTTATCATCTGGCATACTTGTTGACCTCCTCTGGTACCGCCACCAAACCGCCTGTCGCTTCATCGTCAGCGTATCCTTGGGCAACACCTTTTCTTGTTCTGTCAACACGTGTCATGAAGTCTGAGTCAGTCATTCCTGAGTGTTAGTGAAACAATATAGAAATAATTTAATCATAATACGTGTCTCATTCCATCCTTATCAATCTGCTTATTTCTTAAAATGTGCTTTCTTTAACGGCGAGGGGGGTGGGTGTTGCTAGAATTATATAGCTCTGACATTTCATCTTTATCTCAATGTAAATATCCTTTTCAGAGGCAGGTAGTTGCTGTCTGATGTTGGAGGTGTCCTGTCAGTATCCTGTATAAAGAAACCAACTGTATCGAACTGTGTGCAAAAGGATATCGTTACGCACAGGGCAAGGTTTTCTGTTTGGGCATATTTCAGTGAAATTTACAAAGCCTCCGAACTAACCCTTAGGTCGCTAAGCGTGGCTTAAGCTTCTTTAGCGGACAGTGTATATGAAGAACGTGCAGTCCGATCTTGAATTTACACCGTCCGATGATAAGGATTTTTCTCCCACCAAAAAATAACTTCAAAACGGCAACATTCAGGTTTTTACTATCAGCTTGGAAGTTTGATATGACCTATTTAGCAGAATTTAGGGTTAATGAAAGAGAAGTCTGTGGATGTATAATAAGAGGCATAAATTCGACGATTCCAGCAAAAAGCTAAGCATGGGAGCTTTCAACATTCTTTCTCTACAGGACAATCGGACTAATGTACGGTCTTATTCCTTAGAAACCTACGATCGTTGGTCAGTATGTAACAGTTGTACTGATTATGAAGATAATAATAGTTGTTATAAACCACTTGCCAAGTGGGCTGTAGATATACTTGGAGATGAGGTCCTCCCAAGGTTTTCCTCCAATGACCTCAGAGAGGTAAGTCAGAATGCCAAAGTGCATATTACTGTAGAGATAGTGGATCCGAAACTTATACACCGGGTCAAAGTAGCGAATCCTTCTGTAGTAAGAAAGAAAGCATGACTTATCTTCTGACTAAGTAACACTTCTCTTGTTCTTATATTGCTATAGAATTATAAAGCATATTGAAGAATTTCTAAACAAACCACAAGCGGACGGTACAATAATTTTCAAACCTGGCAGCATCTTTCCTTGTCATAGTTGTGTCCAGACGCATACCCTGATTGGTTGGAACCCCGAGACAATGCGTCATCAGGTCCCTAATAGTAGCATACTGGGTGAATTCTGGATCTGCATACTGGTACCCCTCATGCAAAACGTCTCCAGGCTTTGTGTAGATAGACATGCTGTAAGTAAAGCTTGCGATTTTGAGATCTGTGTGACGGACTTCGCCTGACTTCGAGTATTATACAAGTAAATGTTTTGTTTGATTGCTTGAATGGTCTTATGCATCTTTTTTTTCCCAACAATCTTTCAGTTCGGTAGTATACTTATTACTGTCTTTTCTAAGTGTCATAACTAGCCTAATATGCTGGTACTCTAGAAATACTGACCAAAGACGCTCCTGCATAATGTTAAAGTTTGTACTGACATTACACAAATTGCGAGTACTAAAACCAGTATACACAAACTTGGCGCTAACTGATTCAAACAACATCGTATGAATTATGATAATAACCATGAGTTAAGTTTTAGTGCAAACATAAAAGAAGTTATGGAGAAATTATTTAGATGGAGAAATTATCTTTTACGAATATGAACAGTCTCAAAACGTGTGTACTTCTTTTTGTTCTCTTTTCTGAAAGGATTTTTTTTTTTTTTTTGTTTATTTTGTATTACAAAAGAGTAATAAACTATACACAAAGGTTGCTCTAAATTGAAGAAAAAAAATCACAGTATCTTATTCAAAATTGAATAAAATTTATACACAAACACATACTTCCGATCGTGCAACAGTTTGATCATCAAGGTCGCAGCAAAGGCTTTCGACATAGATGCTAGACCAAACAAGGTTCGATTTGTGACCTTACGACCGGTCCTCAAGTCAGCAACACCATATCCTTTAGCAAACACCACTTGTCCATCTTTTACCACTGCCGCTGTGAGACCGGGGTTTTTGTTCTGTTGACATGCAAGAGCCTGATGAGGAAATAGAGAGAATGTGATGACCGGAAACTCTTAACCAAAGTATTTTCTGATTGGACATAGTCTTGACCATTGTCTTCTGTAATAAGCTACAGTACCTATCAGACAACAATCGCTTTGGAAATAATTGTTAAAACTCAGTCCGTGATCTTTCATTGCCTATCACACAGAGCGATGTACCAGTATAAAAGAGAATAAATTAATAATATAAGCAAAGATATCCCCCTCCCAAGATTGTAATTTTATGGTTGTTCTAACAACAACATACGCCAAAGATCTGATTATTACTGTCGACAAATACAATTGAGCCATGTTCTGACATAAAAGGGTTTAATGCATCTCCGTGATGTATTATACCAAACAAGGCATCACATAAGTATGGATACACGAAATCAATTACATGTATTATCTAACAACCAACTGACATATAAGGTAGAATTGTCCTTGGACATGAAGAAAATTTACCAAAAGCAAAAAGTTTCGATGCAGATCAGCCTGCGCGGACTGTGCAGGCTTACATGAGTCGATACTTTTGCATATGCGTTGACCCTTTTCACCGAGCATGACTCAATTGAAGTTGTCGTTCGGTATCATGGTGGGGGGGGGGAAGGTTAATTTAGGGAACTCTGATCACACTTGGTCCTCCACATGTCATCAAATTACTCGCAGCCTACTATGAACAAAACAAAGAGGAAGAGGTGATACATACAGCATTCATAAACGAATCAACTTTAGCTTGATCATAGTCCAGTCCGAAAACATGTCCCAAAACTAAACAACACAGCAGAAGAAGCCTAAGAAACATGACAGTTTTCCGTGTTTACATGTAGATATGAGACGACTAGACTTCATGACATAATAGCCAAATATGGCTGCTTATCTCGATTTCCTTTTCACCTATTCAATCCTCAAATGGCCGTGGGACATTATTTTGCTTGGATAGTGTTTTATGCCACTTTTACTAGATCTATCACTTATTCAAACGTTTTCTTGATTTACCAGCACTTAGCTGAAACTCAGCCATGCCTTGTCAGAGGCCGTACTCGTATAATCAGCGCCACTAGCGGAAAATTGAAGTCAGAACCTTTGAATTAGTTATCCCACACCTTTGACATTAAAGAGCATGGGACTCTTGTAAAGAACGTAAGAATTTGGAAGACAAACAATGGACAAAACAATAGGCAATGATGATGAAGTTAACAATAATAACAAGAGCAGCAACAACATCAATCAACAGCAACACTAACAAATACGACAAACATATCAACAAATACTAAGCTAGGGATGTGTGGATAGGTGCATTGCCAGCGGTAAAGTCTTTTTTTTCCAACGTTTTTCATTTTTTTTTTCAAACGTCTTAATATAATACAGACATACCATATACCATTTGCATAAAGTAGAGTGGATTCTTTTACACTAAAGCAGGTGCAACATTGGATTTTTCTTAGACATTAAGCCGTTATGGTATCAAGACGACTCGTCCATGGCCGAATTGTAAAAGCAAAGCTGCGTTTGAGACGAATGGTAAAACGACATGGCAAGCAGCATTACAATAATGAAAGGCTGACTTGGGCGAGATAGTAAAAGCCATGGAATCTTCGTAGCATTTCAAAGCGTTTGTGGACAAATGAAAGTGGCTTTTGTTGACAGTATATATATAGACGATCAAGTATGCGACGCGTGTAGAGTGAGCGTTAGATTAATCCACATGCTCAAAGACATACTGAAGATGTAACACAGCAGTAGTTGGAAGCAGTGTTATGGTTGTAGTAGCGTTCTCGTACCGTCATATGTTGATGATACAAGTAGCGGTTGGAACGTCAACACTTGAAAGTCTAGGGATGTGGTTCTTTCCTTGATTATCCCTTTTTGACCTCTGAAGGGGTCAGACACGAGATGACAGTGCCCGGCCACTTCGTTGTGGCATTAATGGTGATTACACAGCTCAACATGATACCAACAGTCACCCTGACTGAGAATCTCTTCCGACATGATCTCGATGGAACACCCCTGGAACGAACTAGATCGGCGCAATCGGAAACAGCCGTCCGTTTACTTGGTGAGCTGCATCAAGGTTCGCTGCAAGAATTGGGTTGAGTTCTACAGGAAAACGATACGACTGATGATGAACTGTGGAGAGCGGTCAATCTACAGAGGGAAGATCACAATGACAGTATACCGAAAGTTACTTTTGTCAATTTAAGTCACGTCGTTGTTTCTGTCAACCAAGCGGTATATCAATCCTTCCACCATAATCTTAAGAAATTTCGGCTAATTTTGGTCTAAAATTTTGTAATTTGCAACTTTGAGAATAACGGGCATGCATTTTCAAAAAGAAAAAAAAAAAAAGTAATTGATAGACTGTGACAAATGGATCATTTTTCCTTGATAGTACACTAGCTGTTATTTCAATTTTGTAGAAATCAAAATTTTGTTATGATACAGTATTTTGCAAAAATGACTCCAAGGCATATTCGTGCTGGGTTGTAATGGCTACACTCGTCCAGCCCATACAAACCAATTAGGCCATTGAATTTAACAGAAATTTGAAGAAAAAGAATCTTGGAAAACAATATTTTCGTCTCTGTCGAAAATGGTTGAAATTATGTAATGCAATGGCTCCTTTTGATATATCCACCACGATGTCGTAGAACCAAGATAAGTATTGACGCTCCTTACAGTCGTGTGTATAGCTTCAATGGTTGCATGATCCCTAAAGTTTTCCACTTATCACTAAGGTAAACACACGTATGAACTGAGACCCAGTCAAATGCATGCATTTGCTTCATTATGGAAAGATTCTTACCTAAGTTAACTTTTTTTGGTCTCACGTGAAGGCAATTACCTAAACAATCCTGGGTTAAATAGTACTTTTTTAAGGTATATTTGCAGAACTTCTAGTGAATATTTACTTATAAGTAATAATACTCAATAAGCAAAGTATGTCAAAGAAACAGACTATATTCTTTTCTTTCTAATCTAATCAAATTGATGCCTCTCCACCCTATGTATACCGTAGGAATCAATCAACAATAATATTGTACCTCAATTTCATTATTCCGACAACATGTCATGTGCAAAAGGACTTTCTATTCCAAATGCCAGTAAAGAAAAAGGTCTGGAAGCCAGATAAATACAGATTAGAAATCTATGAAATGTTTCTTGGCATGAAATGGCAAAGACTTGAAACTTCTGCGCCATTGTATATCATGGTGAATCATAAATATTTGTACGTGTCTAAAGACAAGCTGACCTTAAAAAACAAGGCTAAATACCTATGAGTAATGCTCTGTGAGAAGGGGGTTTAATGCATTTTCAAAAAGTATCGACCAACATCAGCTTGCGCAGAGCACGGAGACTGTCGTTGGTCCAAACGTTTTGCTTTAAGTTAACTTTCTGCATGTCAAAGGAACATCTAGATACCTCATGATTCAGTCGGATTTTAGACAAAATACATCTGAGCCATGCTCTGTGAAAAGGAGGCTTAAAGCATCTGCGAAAAGTATCGACCCAGGTCAGCCTGCGCAGTCTGCGCAGGCTGACCTGGTCCGAAACTTTTCGCTATTGGTCAATTTTTCTGTATGCCCAAGGACCAGTCTATCTCATGATTAAGTTGTTTGTTAAGAAAGTGGATATTATGGATCCATAAGTATGTGATGGCTGGCTTGCTACCATGGATAACAGAGATGCATTAAGCCCCCTTTTGTCAGAGCACGGCTCATCTATATTATGTATCAACTTTATTAGAATAATACATGTACATTAGGAAGATACCCTAAACCTCCTTTTCCCATTTGCCCAGACCGCTGCTCTTATGTATAGTCTACTGGCATGTTAACTAACGCCGTGTAAATTTACTTCTTATGTGCATTTACTATATACATGTACATAGAGGATATTTGTTATTTCGGTAAAAGATCGAAATTTATTTCATCGAGTGAACACCATCGGTAATATTTTCACAAGTGGCGCAGCCAAGATTGCAAAAATTTATCGTTGATGTTCACTCGATGAAATAAATTTCGGTTTTTAACCGAAATAATCAAATATTCTATTTATTTCATGCTTCTACCCCCTTTTTTGTTGGGATTTTCAGCAAAATCTAGCACAGTTGTTTTCGGTAATTCCCCGTTGCGCACCCCCTCCACATAGCAACACATTACAGTATTAAGTAAAGCGCGAGAAATGAAAGGTAAATGCTCGTAGATTACGTCATAGGCCTATTTCCGTCTTGTTGAATGGCACGCACTGTTAACCTAGTAGTTTACGAGTAGTGCGCGGGAACTACTGTTTCCGCCTTCAAATAAGGAGTAAGAAGATATGAAATCGGTATTTTTCACTGATCGTAGCCATGAAATATCAAACCATATTTCATCATTATTTCTCGATAAACTTCATAAAAGTATGAAATAAAATACTTATGAGGGGAAATTTGAGCATGTGACTGAGCCCTACGTATATCTAATCTTCTGCAACAAATTAAAAAAAAAAAGTGCACTCTTAAAAATCTGTGGATTTAGAGTGCTGGCATGCAGCCAGAGGTGAACGAAGAATGATTTCATGATTCCGTTATGTAAACAATTTTCTATTATGACCGGAAAAAGATTTACGTCAAATCGAATAGATCTATTTGCACCTTTTTATTGCAGAGTGCCTCATGAATAACAAACTCTAAAGTAGTACCTTTCGAGGGATATTATCTTTAATACACTCTGAAGTACATTAACTCTTAGGCTGCTAAGCGCGACTCGGGGCGCTTTTGCGGACAATGTAAATCAAGATCAGACAGCACAGAACCTGCAATCTGATTTTAGATCTACACTGTCCGATTCCAGTGAAATCAACTTTGAAATCGCAGTACTTTGGTATTTACTATTTGTCGCCGGCCAGCTAGTTCGATAAGTTGGCAGAGGGGTAACAAACAACGACAACAGAATGTTCCTAGCTACGTCTATGTAATATGATGATCTTTTTCTGTAAATAAATATAAACAATCATAAGAACACGTACAAAACCCTCAATACATACCTAATTCTCATAATTTTTACAAAAACGAATACTTATAGACATGATAATGTGACAAGAATGATTGAAAAGTTACCTGTATTTATATTGATGTACAAATACGATGATTTGAAATTGACAACATGTCATGCAGAAACAAAAAAATGGCGGGGTCACGTGATAGGTGCAATCGATTATGATAACTGAATGGTTAGTTTTAGTAAACACGGAGAGTAAATCAAACAGTAGAACAGTCCTAAAGGAATAGCTTTGCCAAAAGTAGTAACGTAAACATTGTAATAAAAGGTTTTGAAAATAAAAAATAACAACACTGGGAAATTTTATGGCAATTTTAATATTTATACTTTTCACTCTATGACATATTCCCCCTGACGGAAAAATGGCGTCCCGACATTTCTTGAAAGTAAGTTAATAAATTCTGTTTAGATGTATAAACGAAGATCGAAAGCACTGATAACGGTGATGAATGATATAAATATGAAATAAACACATCTATACACAATAAATCAAATACACGAATTCTAATACAAATGAATGGAACAGACGTTCACACGGTACTTGTTTACTGGATGCTGCAGAATGTCATCTGTAATAAAGATAATAGAGCTCCGTGGATCTGCTCTTCAATCCAGAAGGTAAGTCTCCTGAAACATACAGAGAATTGTCAAAGCATCATTTTATTTTTACTTACCTAAAACGTTTCTTATAACTTTTGATAACAAAAAGGTACAATAATACTTACTTAAGCGATTGAAAGAAACAACAACATCCGTAATAGATGCAACAATAATCGAGGTAAGTATATACAAATTCAAATCTGGAAATAAGGTAAGTAAACAATGAAAACAACGTACAAATAATGAGGTAAGTATGAACCTGGATCCAGATATATACAGATATGATATATAACACAACTGTTATAATACACCTGGTGACTTAAAAGGAGATGTTATTTCATGACCCACTCATGTGAACTTTGCCAACTCGGTGGACGTCTGTGTCTCTTTGGTCTTGGACCTTTATCTGCTGCGTCGTTATCAGACTCCTTGGTGATATTTCTTTTCTGTGGAATCACATATTTTTCCTTAGACGGAACGGCCTTCTTGTCCTCATCTAGTGCAGCTGTTCTGATTGGGAGCAATAGGTTCCTGTGCAGCGTCTTGGTTTTTCTGGATGATGAATCCTTTTTCCTAAGAATGTAGACTGGAGTTTCCATGTTTGGCTGTTCGACTACAATATATGGATCTGTTTCCCACTTGTCGGCAATCTTCTGTTTACCCCTTTGCGATATATTTCTTACTAAAACAATATCATCTGGTTTCAGAACAGCTGCTTTCGCTTTCTTATCGTAGTAAGACATGTTGGTAAGAGCCGTCTTGTCTGCTGTTTGCTTTGCTTTGTTATAAGCAAAAGTAAGTCGCTCTTTTAGCTTCTGAACGTACTCATTTCGACTTTTTGAATGAGCTTCGTCAAACGTCAGACCAAGGAGTGCATCAATGGCTAATTTCGGCTCTCTTCCAAACATTAGATAGTACGGCGAAAAACCAGTGCCTTCGTGTATAGTAACATTATAGGCATGCACTAAAGGACCAACATAGCTCTTCCAATCAGACTTCTTGTCATACTCAAGAGTACCGAGCATCTTTAACAAAGTCTGATTGAACCTCTCGGTCATTCCATTACCCATGGCGTGGTAAGGGGTTGTGTGAGATTTGCTCACCTGTGCTAAATTACACAGTTCCTTTATAAGTGAAGACTCGAAGTTTGGTCCTTGGTCACTATGTATTTTTGCTGGAAAGCCATAATGTACTATGAACTGGTCAAATAAAATTTTTGCAGTCGTTCTTGCTGTCTGATTTTTGGTGGGGTATGCCTGAGCGTATCTTGTAAAGTGATCGGTTATCACTAGAATATTCTCATATCCTCCTTTGGATTGCTCAAGTCTAAGGAAATCCAAACAGATGATTTCCATAGGAGCTGTTGACGATATGGGTACAAGTGACGCTACAGCAGGACTTGTTTTTCTTGCAACACATCTTTGGCATTTATGTATCTTATCCTCAATGAAGGCATCCATTCCAGACCAAAAGAATCTCTGTTTGAAGAGAGAGACTGTCCTGTCACGTCCTTGATGGCCAAGGTCATCATGTAATGCCCTAAAAACTTCCATCCTTAGATTTTCTGGCAAAAGGAGCTGTTTGTAAGTTTGTCCTTTAAATTTTGAGAATCGATAGAGGACACCATCCCTAATATCCAAGTTTTCCCAGTCACGCAGGTACCTGACCGTTGGATCAAACTTTCCACTCATCTGCTTAGCAGATGGTTTCGTGCCATTATTCATATGGTTCAAGAGTTGCGAAATTATAGGATCAGCACGCTGGGCTTTCTTCCAATCTTTAGAACTCAAAGATAATGCCTCTACCGTTTTAGGTATGCCTTCTTGTAAATAGGAGGCTTCTACAGCATCCATGGACACCGGGTCAACAAGGGAAAGTGCAGCAGGTGTTTCACATGGTGACGATGATGACGCTAATACTAGTGCAGATGTAATAGATTTGTCGATTGTTGTTCCAAGAGAAGGTATCCGTGAAAGACTGTCTGCATCGATGTTTTTCTTTCCAGATCTGTAACTGGTTTTGAAATTGTAGTTAGAGAGTGCTGCCAACCATCTATGACCAATAGCGTCCAGTTTTGCAGAGGTGGAGACGTAAGTTAAAGGATTGTTGTCTGTTATGACCTCAAATACTGAACCATACAAGTAGTCGTGGAATTTTTCCGTAACAGACCATTTCAGGGCTAAGAATTCCAATTTATGTGCTGGATAGTTGCGCTCTGATGGCTTAAGACTTCTGCTGGCATAAGCTATTACACGATCCTTTCCGTCTTGTTTCTGATACAACACAGCTCCAAGGCCCTTTGATGATGCATCTGTGTGTAATTTGAACGGAAGGCTGTAGTCTGCATATGCCAAAATTGGAGGGTTTATAAGCTGTTCCCTTAATTCATCAAAAGCTGTCTGTTGCTCTAATCTCCAAACAAATGGTTGTCGTTTGTCCTTCTTTTTCGCTGATCTGTCCGTTTTCAGAGGGTGACCGATTAAAAGGTTGTTAAGTGGTCTCGCTTTTGCGGAAAAATCTTTGATGAATTTTCTGAAGTAGCCCACAAATCCAAGAAATTTCCTCACTTCTTTTACAGTTTTAGGAATAGGCCAGTCTTTTACGACTTTAGTTTTGTCTGGATCAGTTTGTATTCCTTCCTGTGATACAACATGACCTAGGTATGTAATCTTTTTCTTGAAGAACTCACATTTCTTTGGACTGACTTTCAAGTTATACGAAGCAAGGCGCTCAAAAACTGCATCTAGACGATCGACATGGGACTCAATATCCTTTGAGAATATTACAATGTCATCTAGATATATGAGGCAGTCCTTCAAGTTCAGATCTCCCATGCAACGTTCCATCAAACGCTGAAATGTCGCCGGAGCGTTACAAAGTCCGAAAGGCATCCTGTTGCACTCATAGAAACCAAGGCCCCAAACTTGAAAAGCAGTTTTCTCTTTGTCAGCCTCTTCCATTTCAACCTGCCAATAGCCTGATTTAAGATCAAGCTTAGAAAAGAACTTTGATCCAGCGAGAAGATGTAGGGTGTCATCGATCCTTGGCATTGCATAGGCATCCTTTTTGGTTCTATTGTTTAGCTTCCTATAGTCTATGCAAAATCTTATTGATCCATCTTTCTTCTTGACAACAACGATGTTAGAAGACCAAGGACTCTTTGATTCTCTTATTGCACCGATGTTGACCATTTCTTTCAAATGCTCACGGACTTCATTATAAACCGAAGGCGGAACTCTTCTATATGGTTCTTTAAAAGGGGTGTTGTCTGTAAGACTTATCCTGTGCTTGACAGCAGATGTACATCCCAAATCATGAAGGCCCTTCGGAAATAAAGATTCCCACTTTTTGAATACACTGTGTATTTTGAACTTCTGTTCCTCTGTGAGGTCTGAATCGTCAATGTCCACACCAAAGTCATCTTTGATATTTATATCATTAGTTGATCCTTCTCTCTTTTCTCTTTCAGGTGACGATCCTTCTCTTTTTTTCTTTTCAGGTGATGATTCGTCCATAGGAGGTAAGTAATTATTTTCCATTGATACACTGTTTATTGAGACTTCTGTTTTTCTCTTTTCAGGTCCAAGGGGTTCTGATACCTCAGCATGTCTCAAAACAGTAACTTCGTTTAGTTGACAAATCTCAGACTTTGCTGGAATCCGAACAACTTTTGCAGAAATGTTGCACAGCTTGACAGGAACACGTGCTGTTTTTCCAGGATTAGCCAAATTTACAACACGAGGGCACACTAAAGGAGAAGATTTATAGCTGTCTTCGCAGTGTTCCGTGACAGCAGCATCTGTATTCCGTAGTTTGCGTACGAAACCACTAACTGTCCTTGTTTCCATAGGTTTGAGACTTATTGGCTGTGTGGTTTTTTTTTTTTTTCAATATTGTACGCACTGCACTTTTGTAAGTCTTCGAGCGCCGTATCAGTAAAATGGATATATTTTTCCAGTAAAGAATGATATATTCTTTCATTAAGAATAACGTTATCTTTAAGTTCCTATTTTCATATCTTTTGTTGTCTTGAGTATCTTACAATAGATTGGAAGATGTATCTGACTTTGGTCTTAACCTAGTAGTTTACGAGTAGTGCGCGGGAACTACTGTTTCCGCCTTCAAATAAGGAGTAAGAAGATATGAAATCGGTATTTTTCACTGATCGTAGCCATGAAATATCAAACCATATTTCATCATTATTTCTCGATAAACTTCATAAAAGTATGAAATAAAATACTTATGAGGGGAAATTTGAGCATGTGACTGAGCCCTACGTATATCTAATCTTCTGCAACAAATTAAAAAAAGAAAGTGCACTCTTAAAAATCTGTGGATTTAGAGTGCTGGCATGCAGCCAGAGGTGAACGAAGAATGATTTCATGATTCCGTTATGTAAACAATTTTCTATTATGACCGGAAAAAGATTTACGTCAAATCGAATAGATCTATTTGCACCTTTTTATTGCAGAGTGCCTCATGAATAACAAACTCTAAAGTAGTACCTTTCGAGGGATATTATCTTTAATACACTCTGAAGTACATTAACTCTTAGGCTGCTAAGCGCGACTCGGGGCGCTTTTGCGGACAATGTAAAGTAAGAAAGTACAGTTCCTTTCCACCGATGAATCCAGTTGGTTCCAGAAAGTTCTTGAAAGTGTTCTGTGGAGGATCACGTATGGAAAACACTACAGATATGTATTCTAGCTAGAAGTAATAGTTAGTAAGGCCTTATTTAATCAAAAGGGGAAGCTTCACTCACAACTCACGTTTGGAAAGAATAACCAGTGCACATGAAGTATTGACGTTGAGAAGATCTCATCTAAGTCCGTACTCTTTTGCTGTTCACAAATATGTCACAATCCATCTGTTGACGAGCTAGTACCTTTTACGTTGGGCGCCACTGTCGCCGGCCAGCCAGTTCGATAAGTTGGCAGAGGGGTAACAAACAACGACAACAGAATGTTCCTAGCTACGTCTATGTAATATGATGATCTTTTTCTGTAAATAAATATAAACAATCATAAGAACACGTACAAAACCCTCAATACATACCTAATTCTCATAATTTTTACAAAAACGAATACTTATAGACATGATAATGTGACAAGAATGATTGAAAAGTTACCTGTATTTATATTGATGTACAAATACGATGATTTGAAATTGACAACATGTCATGCAGAAACAAAAAAATGGCGGGGTCACGTGATAGGTGCAATCGATTATGATAACTGAATGGTTAGTTTTAGTAAACACGGAGAGTAAATCAAACAGTAGAACAGTCCTAAAGGAATAGCTTTGCCAAAAGTAGTAACGTAAACATTGTAATAAAAGGTTTTGAAAATAAAAAATAACAACACTGGGAAATTTTATGGCAATTTTAATATTTATACTTTTCACTCTATGACATATTGATCGGAAATTTTCGTTTCATCTATTTAACAGCTTAACCTTCATGCTACCGACACATTTCCCAATTTAATTATACAAAGTGGGGTCCGTGTGGACCCCACCCATAAACTTGTATCATTCTCGATTTCTTGTGTACAAATGTTCAGAATAGTATTTGTGTAAGTTCAATAACTGAAAATCAACGCAGCCTACTCCTGGTATTATTTATTGACTTTTCTGTCAAGGAAAAACAACTGAAATATGTGAGTATGAGGTGAGTATAACATGCGTGATATATAGAATAAAAATGATATTGCCTGGGGTCCGCACGGATCCCAACAGATTTTAGGTTTTATATTCCACACACTCTGAAGCCACGAAAGTTTCTACGTAAATTCAGGTTAAGAATAGGTTTAGTAACAAACTCCTAAAATGACAGTTCCGTACAGCTTCAACTTTTGTATCATAGACAAACAGAGAACCATGTGGGGTCCATACGGACCCCACACGGTATGATTAAGGTTAAGGGTCACGATTATTATACTGCAAAGATTTTTTTCTCGATCTAATTCGATAATATGCCCCAAACATATACTCATGTACAACGGCAAAAATCTACGTAAAAGCAGTTTCACTTTCGAGAGCCCCGCATACATGACTACACTTTCAAGACAAAATCAAAAATGGCGGCGTCGATCGATACCGTTGTCTGCGCATGTCATATTCTTCGAAGATTCGTCCTGTCTGCTATGACGCATCACCAATCCCCGTATATCTGGGAAAAGTAGGACTTATACCGAAGCTATTAGCCTATTACCCAAGCATGTAGGGGCTGTTTTAATAAATGACCGATGCATAGGTTACATGCTAGCCGATCATAGATGATTGAATTGCACCAGGTAGCGTTTTACTGAGTAAACGTTTATTTCATTTTGAAATTCAAAGTAACGGTTGTTGTTTTGAAAAGTTGTCCAGTTCTGTACCCAGAATGGCCATATTAGATAGATGTGTATTTGTAGAATGCCATCTAGCGGAAGATAATGCGATCGATACAAGCCGCCCACAAGACAAACATACTTAGTAGGCTGCACCATATTATTACTAGTTTCCCTTGATGGTTGTCATTAAAACGGAAAGAATAGATTAGGGTCATCTGCACTTGAGCGGACACATTTATACTGAGACACACAAGTACTAATAAATAAGAATTTGATTACTTCTTTTTGCCCCCACACGCCTGCTTATTTTCAGGTTAAAAATCCTGTGTCAAATCGGATCGATAACAAAAAATGCGCAGCCGTTATTGACAAAATAACAAAATGGTCGAATTCTGTCCGCTACAGCGCATTCTACCTATGATTCATTTTTGAAAATAAATGAATACAGGTACCTATATTATCGTTTGATGTCATTTTAAAACAATTACTCGGGGTTAAAACGAGCCATCCCTTCAATAGGTAAGCAAATTGTGAAGTGTTGAAACTCATACATTGTAACGTTAAAAAGATAACCGAAAGGTTTTTTTGAGGCAACTAATAGTCGTTTGCCAACAAATTATTATAATACATAGTTAATTACCTCGAAGTTGTTTAAATCAACGATTAGATAAAAGAAAACGTCGAAGTCTATAGCACTGACATCATCAAGTTTATGCGCCAAACTGCACGTTTTACCAAGGTTTTAGTGACGTCAGTTCTAAGTGACGTCAGTTTTCATTGAACTGGGGGCTCTCAGAATGGAAATTCTATTTCGTCACCGTACAAAATTCGTGAACAGGGAAATTTCGCTTAATACACGTTGGAATGGTAAAACTTTGTAGTATAATAAATTCGTTTTACTAGCCCTCGGCTCGGGGCGACATGATTCACCACAGCCGTGAACAAGTTTCGAAGTCCCCTGCCACCTGACCGTACAACTAATAACCTTTTATAGTCTCTGTACGTTTTTACCAAAAGGGTTGGGCCGAGCCCCGGTAGCTCAGTCGGTAGCGTGCAGGACTTGAGAACACTGGGTCCAGGGTTGGATCCCTGGCTACGACCCCTGGCTAGGCCAATTTCTTTCCGAGGATTGATGATAGTTACTGCGACAGGATTCATTCCTCTCCCACCGCTGACCATTGTTTCGACGATGATTATGTGGGAAAGCAGTCAGTGGCTTGGAAAGAAGATTGTGAGGAGTACTGGTAAAAGACTCCAGGAAAGCATGGATAGGTGCACTGGCCGCCGCGATATAACTGAAATAATGTTGAAAACGGCATTACACACCATACAATCAATCAATCAACCAAAAGGGTTGAAAGCATCCGTTACACTGTTTGTTCTTCTCGATGTGGTAGTTATGTCATTTGGATATCCCAGCACTAGAAAATATGAACAATACGTGCATACGAACATAAAATATGGGAAAACGCCGTTGGAAATATCTGTAAGACTAGAATGACCTAAATTGAGATTTACTCTATCACTGCGGGTAATTTCGAGAGTTTCTCGATATCAGTAAATTCCAAGTTGCACCCTTGTTTGAACAGTCTATTTTCAGTCTATTTGCGAAATATAACAACAATTACGTAAGGTATGAATAGCTGACCCATACTCTGACAAAAGGTGGTTTAATGCATTTTCGTGATGCATTATACCAAACAAGGCATCATACGGCCTGCAACACGTGAAAATGGGCATTCAGACATTTGCGTAAAGTGTCGTCTCGGATCAGCCTGCGCAGTCTGCGCAGGCTAATCCAAAACGACACTTTCCGTTTTGATGTAATTTTCTGTTTTGTGCAAGTCTTCTGTAGCACAAAATCTAATGTAGTCGTAAAGTGCCGTCTCGGATTAGCCTGCGCGGACTGCGCAGGCTGATCCGAGACGACACTTTACGCAAATGTTCGAATGCTCATTTTCGCGTGTTGCAGGCCATATAATTACATATATTAATCCATAAAATCCATTTTGTCTACCAACCGTCTGAATCCTAAGGTAGCATGGTCCTCGGACATGCAGAAAATTTACAAAATCCCAAAAAGTTTCGATCCATGTCAGCCTGATTTTAATGGAAATTTAATTACAAAATGCATTTTATACACTACAGTGTATTTTTGAAGTATTTAAAGGAAATATTTTCAGAAAATTAGTGTTTTTATCCTTTTCTTTAATAATGAGGAAGGCAGTAACGGATGGTCCCTTTGACAAATTATTTAAGCCTCATTGCTCAGAAAATTAATTAGTAAAGCTAAAATTAAGAGTAAATATTTGTTATCTATTTTAAAAAATTATTAGATTCGATATTTACCCTGTCATACGCCAAGAATTGTCCACATCTGAGCTTTGTTCCTATTGTGAACGATGTATGTGCAGTTGGGGCGTGCAAATAAAGGTGCATGACTTCGAATTATTTAGCTCTATGAGGTGCTATTTACTTTCTTATAGTGACCGACATTCTTGGCTTAATGAGTAGCAAATAGTTGTTGACTAGATATTTAAATTCTAGTCATGTGATAAATGTTGGCATCAAATTTGTATTGAATGTTTGCAAAAATTGGTGGCATATCTGAAAAGTATTTTCAAGATTACCCTTTTGTCCCATTATTGTTCAAAGCATGCTTTACCCGGATCGAAAAGAGTCTTGATCGTTTGGTAAAGGTTTAAACGACTACGTATTCACCAACCATTCTTTAGAACATTCTCAGTCTTATTCTCCAAGATTTTCCAAATTTGAAAAGTAACACAACTCCTGATTGGCTAAAACAAATGGTTTAGCCAATCAGAAGATGTGTTACTTCCAAATGTAGAAAAATTCTGGAGAATACTAGGACAAAGAACGTTCTTAAGTATGACTGGTGAATACGGACCCAGGTTTCGAACTCTCCAACCTTTCATAAACAACGTTTATAGCCTTATTCTCAAAAATTTTGTAAATGTATAACCAACCCAACTTCTGACTGGCTAAACAAAATGGTTTAGCCAGCCAGTCTGGAGTTGTATCACTTTCTAAATCTAAAGTCAGAGTTAGAGTGAAATCAAGACTGGTTGGTAAATAAGTCGGTATCTACACTGCCGTTATGATTTTACTATCAGAGCGCTGACTGAATGAAAAAGAAATCAGTCTGCAATTGTTCGGTTTGTCTATAAACAATTAGAATTCTTTTATCATTATTGTTGGCATGTTTGTAACACAAGCAATCTCTTTTATCATTCGATATTCGCCATACCCGAAAAATAGTTTGCTTAAGGATAGGGCATCCTAATGGGACTCGTGTAACATTGCCTTTCGTTGCTGAAAAAAAAACGTACGGATTCGGCTACGACTCGGTGATCCGTAATCGATCGGCCGATAGACGCTGCTTCCCCGCATCGATTACGGATTACCCGAGTCTTAGCCGAATCAGTACGATTTTGGCGATGAAAGGCGATGTTACACGAATCCTATTAGGGTGCCCCATCCTTAATTCGTTTTCAAGGATATTCTTTCTCTTTAATGCATGAATTGCTGATCCATATTTCTGATTGTTAGGTCTGGCGGCGGGAATCAATTGAACACAATTTTCTGTCAAAAAGAGATAATTCTCCTTTGTGATCACCGAAATGTGAATAATAGAAATCTTAGAAAAAATGGGCAGCGTATCGACCCGAGGTCTAACTAATGATTCCCGTAATGGTCTGGTGAAGCACTCTTTTGTTTTCGCATACAGTTTGCGGAAGCTTATATCTCCTTCACATAAAGCAATTTGATCCACTCTTTCATTGACCACTAAAAGAGTGCTCAGATGAAATGAACTATGACGCTTAGATTCTGTTGTAAATGACGTAGTGTGTGCCATTCACAATATTTTATTTATCTGTATTTTGACTTGTGTGTGTGTGTGTTTTTTTTTTTTCAATATTGTACGCACTGCACTTTTGTAAGTCTTCGAGCGCCGTATCAGTAAAATGGATATATTTTTCCAGTAAAGAATGATATATTCTTTCATTAAGAATAACGTTATCTTTAAGTTCCTATTTTCATATCTTTTGTTGTCTTGAGTATCTTACAATAGATTGGAAGATGTATCTGACTTTGGTCTTAAAAGAAGACCGCACCAGAAAAGGTTTGGGTGAAAGCTGCAAAAATCATACAAGCAACTTAATCTCTTAAGCAATGGGGAGTTTTTTTTTTTTTATCTAGAACTTACGAGGATTAAAGTAGAAACTCTATACAGAAGTGAATATAGCGTAATCAGCTTAAGAATAAAAATGAAATATTCCAGGAATTAGAAGACTGACTATATGTATTTTTACGATTGGTTATTGTTTGCCATTTATAAGCCATGTTGCATTCACTAACTGGAATTTCAAGTTTTCTTACTTTCTTCATATTACAAATCGAACATGACGGAGTAATACAGGGATCGTCTACGTTATTCAATAAGCACGCCAATACAAAGTTTTCAGGAGTGATTGGATACACAATTAATGTACGGTCGGGACTCGAGTGCTGCATTGCATGTTTGAATAGCCAGACGGTCGACTGTAAAGCTGTGAATTTTGACAAAACTGAGGGAACTTGTGAGTTGCTTCAAGACACAACTGGAACACTAGAAGGCTATTTTGCATGGAGCAGAATTATGGCAGGTGAGTACATACATTCCATGCTCATAGATTAGTTCTTCAAAACTAATCTTGAGTAGAAAATGGAATTGATACCAAAATTTATTCAAGTCACTGTCAACACAAAAGGGTATTAAAAACATGATATGAGCCACTCTCTGGCAAAAAGGGGTTTAATGCATGATACCAAGCAAGTGATCACATAATTATGGATCCATAAAATCCATTTTGTCTGATAATCGACTGAGTCATGAGGTAGAAGGGTCTTTTACATAAAGAAAATCTACTAATAGACCTAGCAAAAAGAAAAAACTTTTAACCCATGTCAGCCTCATACTTTTTGCAAATGCATTGATCTCCCTCTTGACAGAGAAAGGCTGATAAAAGAAAAACCTCTCAGGCACTAGTTTTCTTTGCATATTTTTTTTTTTCTTTAACTCCTTTACGTCCGTGAGTTTTTTTTTTTTTCCTTTGCATTTCTTCATTTTCTTTAACTCCTTTATGTCCGTGAGAGGTTTTTTTTTCTTTGTATTTCTTTATTTTGTTTTAACTCCTTTACGTCTGTGAGGTTTTTTTTTTTTTAATTTTTTTTTTTTGTGTATTTTGTTCTAACTCCTTTACGTCTTAAAAACAGTAAAAACCCTTTGGAGCAGGAGAGATTGAAAACGTCTTTGTAGATAAATAATAATCCATACGGATTGAACCTTGATTGGTGCTTGACACAGGATTAGATGAAAGATATTTAACCCTTAGGCTGCTACGTGCGACTCAAGAACTTTTTAAGGACAGTGTAGATCAAGATTAGACTTCACAGAACTTGCAGTTTGATCTTAGATCTTCACCGTTTTATAAGGAGATATATTTCCCAGAACAATACCGTTAAAACATGGAAATTTTGGTTTTTACTATCGTCTTGAAGGTTTAATAGCACTTGTGTAGCAGAATAAGAGATAAAAGGTACCGAACGGTGAAAATAGATCACAACGAACAAAATCAGTCTACTGTATGTATTTGAAAAATTTAATGTGGTTCAAAAGATGGCATATGTCTTGCAAGGGTAGAAACCAAATTGGGAAATAAGAGAAAATGCCTGTTACCAGCATTTTCTTCTTTTCTCAAACTGTTTTCAACAGACTTGTTTTTCTTTGAGTACCTTTAACTCTTTACCAAATGACAAAATTTTAGACTTGTCCAAATTGAAAGCATTTGAAGACGACAAAATAAACGTGACTCAAAAATTTAAACTTGACCTTAGAAGAGTAGAAAACATTGTGGGAAAAGGAGAAAATGCTGGTTACCAGCATTTTCTCCTTTTCCCACAATGTTTTCAGAAGGCTTCTTCCTCTGGGTCGTAAAAATCAGGGATTGTTTGGTAAAGGGTTAACCCTTATCCTGCTCAATAAGTGAAATGAAACTTTAGAGCCGATAGTAAAAACTAAATTGTTTTTGTTATTTTAAAGGGTTTTATCCCGGAAATATATCACCTTATCAGACACGTTCTGTGTATTCTGATCTTTATCTACACTGTTCGCAAAACATCTTTGAGTCGCGCCTAGCAGCCGAAGGGAAAATAAAAAAAAAAATAAACGAGCGTGTGTCAGAAATATTTTTGGACACGCTGGGAACTCCTGTTCAAAGAAAGAAAAAAAAAAAGTTTTATGTCGATATTGTTTTATTTTCCAGGGAATGAGGGTATTCATTTGTTCTTGTACTTTATTTCATATCATGAGACCCGAGTTAGGGGGAGAAACTCAAAACGACATGCTTTAATATCAATCATTTCAGAACAAGCAGAATGTCCGGCCGGATGGCTCCAGTTTGAAACCAAATGTTACATACCATACAAAGCGCCAAGGAATTGGGATAGTGCCCTGGTAATGCTGAATTTAAGTCATGCTCTGTGAAAAGTGGTTTTAACGAATCCGCAAAAATTAACGACCCAAGTCAGCCTGTGCAGTCTGCGCAGGCTGACACGGGTCGAAACCTTTTACAATTTGTAAATTTTATGCATGTCCAAGGGCTTCATGATTTAGTCGGTTGTTAAACCAAATAGGTTCTATGACTTGCGCGGTATAATGCATCTCGAAGATGTATTAAACGTCCATTTGTCAGAGCATGGATTTTTTTTTTTTTTTATTTCAAAATGCTTTTGTGGACCTAGTGCTTTTAACAAGACCATTCCTTCATGTAAACACACACACGCGCAACACACAGAGCTTTATGACAGAAAACGGGTCATGAACCAGTTCTGCGACCTTTCTTAATGTTCTATCTCTTTTTAATGAAATACAGGTCAAAATATTTGAGCCGCGCTCTGTGAAAAGGGGGCTTAATGCATCTGCGAAAAGTTTCGACCCAGGTCAGCCTGCGCAGTCCGCGCAGGCTGACCTGGGCCGAAACTTTTCGCTTTTGGTCGATTTTCTGCATGTCAAAGGATCAGTCTACCTCATGATTGAGTCGGTTGTTAAAAAACGTGGTTATTATGGATCCATAAGTATGTGATGGTTTTCTTGGTATGATGGATTACGGAGATGCATTAAGCCCCCTTTTGCCAGAGCACGGCTCATTTGTTTTTTTAATGTTCCCAGTTGATTAACCCTTAACCAAACGACAAAATTCTAGACATGTCCAAATTGAAAGCATGTGCAGACGAAAAATTAAATGTGACTGAACTGATGGAATTTTGTTTTAGTAAGGGGTAGAAAACATGGTGCTGAAAGGAAGAGAAAGCTGATAACCTACATTGTCTCCTTTTTCTATAAGCTTTTTCAAAATCATTCATTCTCAGTGTCGTTAAAGCACGACATTGTTTATTGAAGGTTTTAAGTCTGCCGTATAGGATTATTGTTGATTTTCTATCCTGTAACAAAAGCTATCCAGATTGTAGCGAGAATCCTCAAAGTGTGTTGTTGTGAGAGCATTATCATTTGGCCATGCTTTGGCACAATCGGCCTCAATGCATCTCCGTGATCAAAGATACCAAGCAAGTCGTCACATAATCATGGATCCATAAAATCCATTTTGTCTGACAAACAACTGAATCATGAGGTACACTGATTCTTTGATATACAGAAGAAATTACTAAAGGCAAAAAGTTTCGGCCAAGGTCAGCCTGCGCGGACTGCGCAGGCTGACATGAGTCGATACTTTTTGCAGATTCAATAAGCCCCCTTTTCATAGACCATGGCTAATTTAGATTTAAACATCAAAAGAAATCGTGGCGGAAAAATCCTTGTCTTGTCTCAAGTCCATCGATATAACGGATTTTCACACAATAGACTGTGAAAACTAGGACTTTATATCAGAAAATTGCACTTCCTTAGCCATGACCTGATACATCTTTCTACAACTGGTTCGATATTTAGCATTTTGGATTTTTTTTTCTTATTAAAAGATAAAATATACAAGGGACAAAAAATCACAGAAATCAGGCCTTTGACATGCTTAAGACCGATGCGTCGGTAAATGGTGTCGCTAGTCACTTTGGGTGGGCCCGACAGACAAATCGTAGCCAATCTACTCTTTACAGGTATACGGGACCTATCCGGGATTGTTCAGGACAAGGTTAGCCCTTTGTGACGTCATGTAGATACGACCGCGCTATAACGTTGACGCACTTACATAACCGTTTCATGCCAGCAACGGTTACTGCTTGACGGTTTTGAATCACTGGGTTAGTTTCGCCGAAGGTCATGTTCGTATTTACCGTCGAAGAAACGAAAGACTTGCTCGATGTTTCATCCCAGAAAGGGATAGGTTTGGAGGGGGTAGCCCTATGGTCTGGGCAGGGATTATAGGTAATATGAAGACATACCTCGTATATTGTTGGTAATCTTAGGACAGATTGTCATGTTGACATTTTACCCAACAATGTCCTACACTATAGGCAAAATTATGGCCCCGAGGTCATTTTCAAGCATGATTATGCACGCCTGCATACTGCAAGATTTACAACGGAATTCCTGGCCCAGAATAACAGCAACGTTTTGCCTTGGCCTGTGGTGTCACCAGATCTGAATCCAGTAGACCAAGTCTAAAGATTAACTTGGGCGAGGGGTGCGGAACAGTCACAAGATTGACACTATCCATGACCTCAGACATGCTCTATTGCGGGAGTGGCAGGACATTCCAAATGACGACGATACACCGGTCCATGAGGAGGTGTATCGTTGCTTTCATTAGAAGTGACAGTGGGCATACACGGTTCTAATGTGACTTTATGCAGAAAGGCACTCCAAAGGAAACAGAAAAATGAATGAAACACATCATGCGAACCCTGAATGTTGAAATCGATCCTTATGCACTTTTAGGTCAAATGAAAACGTGTCTTTGTTTCGAACAACAATGAACTTTAAAGTCTCAGTAAAGTCCAAATGTAAAAAATATAAAATAAAAGTAAATTTCATTTTTACCATGTAAAAATATGGCGATTATTATGACTTGCACGATATGTAAAGGTGCAGTTTGTAACAGTTCCAGTCAATGGCAGAAAAAAGAATTTTGAAACTAGAACAATTCCTACCATCCCGCATTATCTGTTTGTTTACAGCGATGATCGCCGACGATTAGCCGATTTTTCGTCGTAAATCTCCGCAGTGACGTGATAGTGACGTAAACACCACGTGATCATTCAAAGCGTCGAAACAAACCCTTCATTCACGTGATCGTTTAGTCCCCATTCTAGGCTTGAAAAACGCAAGTTTATCTACATTGTAAACAAAACGACGACGGCTGATAATCACTTATTCATTTATCATCAATACAGGAAGAGTTTACTACATCTAAATAAGAAAACAGGTTCAGAATGAGCAATCTTACTCACCGATGACATACTATTGGAAGTGTAAACAGTAGTCCTGTATAGCACTAATGAGATGCAATGGTATCACGTGACGTTCTCGAAGACCTAGTTCGAATATACACGAACGGTAACGAAGGTTGTCTCGATCAATGGCGTCCCTGAAACCGACGGGCTTCTCCATGCATTTTCGCACCCGTATTTCACGGCAACCAGTGCAGTAACTGACACGTTCGAGTTTTCTCCGATCTTATATATGTGTGTTGGGATGGGTTATCTGATATATTTTCGAGTTATAAACGGTGAAAATTACCCATTTTTGGACTTTACAGGGGCTTTAAGCAATATTGTGTTTGTACACAGATCTATATGCGTCAGCATCCCATTTATTTATTTATTTATTTTATTTATTTATTTGTTTCTTTATTTATTTTTTCCATAGTTTATATAAAAAGAACATTGCGATTGCTGTAGACACAAAAAATCTTTTTAAGGAAAAAAAAGAAATACAAAGCAATCTTATGTACGAAGCGATTTGAAACACAGCACAGTTCACATCATTCAGTTGAATCTAAAGAGCTTTATTTAATACTCTGCTACACTTAACTTTTTTCTCTAGAGTTTCTGTCAAACTTTAGGCGGTACGCTAGCCAATCTTCAGTCACGTGAGATATTTGACTTTCTGACGTATGAACTGCGAACCACTGTTTGTAAGTATAACATCGCCTTTCTTGTAGACATACAAATGGAAAAAAAACTTAAAAAAGTGAAACTTTTCATACATTTTCTTACACTTATTATCAGCATAGCAAATGGAATGTTGTAATATATACGGTTAACTACCTGAGAGTTTCTTGGAGAAACAAACATATGGAACCAATATAAAAAAGTTGGGAGAGAGAGAGAGAACGAGAGAGAGAGAGAGAGAGAGAGAGAGAGAGAGAGAGAGAGAGAGAGAGAGAGAGAGAGAGAGTAGAAACGTTGACAGAAAGGGAATACTCTCCCCATTATCGAAACATGGCCTTTTAAAATAAAATTCTAGTTTATGTAGATAAATGCTCAATGCTGTCTCTCTCTCTTTCGTTTAATCAATCAATTTGTTACTTTTATACAAAAATGTAATTTCTTTCTCATGCAAATCTTGATTCCTCTAAGATTCGAATACCAATACTCCGCTGTAATTTCATTTCAGCCTTTACAAGGTACTGGATCGGAGCAAGAGATTATAATGGCGATAACCTGCAGTATCAGTGGATGGACGGGTCTACACTGATTGATTACGGTGGCTGGTATCCGAACGAACCCAATGGTCTCACGGAGGAGTGTGTTGAATTGAAGAACATTAATGGAGTTTATAATTTTAATGACCAAAGTTGTTCACGAAGTTATAATTTTATATGCGAAACTAGTTTAAACTAAAAAATATGTACGTTCCAATATTTGTATAACAATACACTTAGTCCCTACAACTAATACCTTAATCTGCTGCCGCATAAGCATATCCCAGACCAGTTACAAGTAAGAATAAATGACACAAATAAGAAACATCCAAAGAAAACAATACCTTTCGTAAATCAAATGTTTTCTAACGTTTGAGGGCCAAATGCCTTACTTGAGACACATTGAAATTGTCTTCTGCAATTATTTTGAATTTGGAATAATCTAAAATTTTGTTGTCTGTTGAAGAGTTAAATGTAAGAAGATAACGACGGGCATGCTTCTAACAAGCAATCCTACATATCCGTCAGGGTTGTCAAGAGCTGTCATATGGCTTGCAACACGCGAAAAGGGACATTTGGACATTTGCGTAAAGTGTCGTCTCGGATCAGCTTGCGCAGTCCGCGTAGGCTAATCAAAGGCGGCACTTTACGACTACATTAGATTTTGTGCTATAGTAGACTTGCGCAAAACAGAAAATTACATAAAAACGGAAAGTGCCGTCTCGGATGAGCCTGGGCGGACTGCGCAGGCTGATCCGAGACGATACTTTAAGCAAATGTCCGAATGCCCCTTTTCGCGGATTGCAGGCCATACAGAATCGTATATAGTCAAGTTTAAATTGATATTGTACATGGACCGTTCTCGGGTTAAAGGGAGTCTAATTCATCTCTCTAAGGCATTATACCAAGGAAGTCATAATATGATTATGTATCCATTAAAGTCTATTTTGTCTGGCAACCGACTGAATCATGAGGTACACTGGTCCTTTGACATGCAGAAAATTGGCCGATAGCGAAACGTTTCGGCCCTTGTTAGCCTGCACGGACCTGAGTCGATACTCTTTGAAGATGAATAAAACTGCCTTATTTTATTGACCCGTTACATTATTAGTTGTACGGTCAGGTGGCAGGGGACTTGGAAATTTGTTCACGGCTGTGGTGAATCATGCTGCCCCGAGCCGACTTGTTCACAGTTCTAAGTGACGTCAGTTTTTTATTGAAATGATACTTTCAGATGAGAAATTAGATTTTGTCAGCGTACTCAATTCGTGAGAACATAACACAGGGAAATTTCGCCGAATACACGTTGGAATGGTAAAACTTTTCAGTATATATAAATTCGTTGTACGGTCAAGTGGCAGGGGACTTGGAAATTTGTTCACGGCTGTGGCGAATCATGTTACCACCTCGCCTTCGGCTCGGGGCGATTCGACACAGCCGTGAATAAGTCGGCTCGGGGCGACATGATTCAACACAGCCGTAAACAAGTTTCCAAGTCCCCTGCCACCTGACCGTACAATTAATACTGTGTCAAACGCTAACTTATGTAATACCTTATATACATGCTGTTGTCTTAAAGTAACGGTATTTGGTTAGCCACCTCGATGCGTTGAATATACTTTTTATATTGACCATTTATATACTAAAAGAGAGAAGATAAAAGTGTTGAAAGCTTGTTTGTTATATAGATTTGTTAATTAAGTACTGTCATTATCTATGATAAATTAATGTTGACAATCATTGTGTAGGAGGGTTTAAAATCGATCATTTGTAAAGCAGGTTTTTGTGGCATGAAATTGACAGACACTTATCATTCAATTGACAGTTCTGCTTAGTATAACAAAGACCGCACATTAAGCTGACACCACTGTTATCGACCCTAGAGAACTTTCCTTTATTCTAAAGTTGTCATGAACAAATACTAGTGACTAACTATGGTCAGTATCAGCCCTCTAACTAGTGATGTTTTCCTGGCTGTCCATTGCTGTTGATACATTCTTCAGCTGAAATATAAAAATAAAAAGGAAATGAGGCATGCTCTGTGGAAAGGGGGCTTAATGCAACTGCAAAAAGTATCTACCCATGTCAGCCTGCGCAGTCCGCGCATGCTGACATGGGTCGATACGTTTTGCTATTTCTCTGCATGTTACAGGACCGTTCTTCCTCCAGATCTAATCCATTGTCAGGCTAAATGGATTTTATGGATCCATAATTATGTGACGACTTGTTTGGTATAATGCACCATGGAGATTCATTAAGCCCTCTTTTGCCAGAGCAATGCTCACATGCATTTACAAGGTACTCTTATATGAGCCATGCTGTGGCAAAAGCGGGCTTAATGCATCTCCGTGATGCATCATACCAAGCAAACCATCGAATAGTTATGGATCCGTAATGGCCACTTCTTTTCACAACCAACTTAATCATGAGGTAGACTGGTCCTCATACATACAGAAAATTGACCAATAGCGAAAAGTTTCGGCCCAGGTCAGCCTGCGCGGACTGCGCAGGCTGACCTGGGTCGATACTTTTCGCAGATGCATTAAGCCCCCTTTTCACAGAGCATGGCTCATATAATTATGTGTATACTTATTCGTCTGCAATCCGTTACAAAAATAGTACCAAGTAAATATGAAAGACCCCGAAATCAAATTCGTACGTCTGATGTTTTCAAACGCCCTTACCGCGAGTCAGTTTAAGAAAACAGTCCTCAAACTGACTTCATTTGCAGTGTGAAGAGGTCTTTGAAAAAGAGAGAGAAAACAAGAAATATTAAAAAAGATAGATGGCGTAATTTTGCCAGCAAATAGGCAGGGGACCTCAGAATAAACATGTGTACTTATTTGACCAATCACAAATTTCTATTCATTCATTTGTTATCAATACCCAAAAAGTAGGTCAAAAGCCAGCACATTTAGCTACGCCGAAAAATGAGGAGATTACTTTTAAAAAAAGAAGAGGGAGAAAACGCTGTTCGATAGTTATTATATTTATAACGCAATAACAAAGTTCAAAAATGGGGAGTAAGTAGCACAATACGGTATAGAAAAGTAGGACATTAGGTGAGATATGTCTATACTATTATAGACGGGCAACGAGTTCCCAAAATGAATTAATCAATAATTTGTCTTCGTCTTAATGGTTTCAATATCTATCTGCTTCCGGTATAGCACAATCAGTCTACACAAGCAGAAAGTTAGTATTATCTTCCACTGGAATGGCTTTTTTCAAATACACAACTATCTGATCTTGGCATTCTTGGTACAGAACCGAACTACTTTTAAAACCGGCAACCGTTACTTCGAATTTCAAAATGAAATAAACGTATACTCAATAAAACGCTCCTAGTTCGATTCCTCTAGCCATGGTTAGCTAGCATGTAACCTAGACACCAGTTCTTTATAAACATTGATCCTATAAGTTTGAGAAACAGCCGCTGCATAAGTCTGGCATGTCGGGGACGTTAATTTTGTTGTTAAAGTATGTTGTATAAATCCCCGTTTTCCCCATGTCTATATTTAGAAACTGTATGCAAAGATTTGCAGTAAACAATGGTATATTTTGAAAATATTTTTTTCTGTGCAAAATTATCATATTTGTAGGAAATTTTGAGCGATATAAAGGCTTTATTTTTCTATATACTTATTAATGATAGCTATTTTCCGCTTGCTATATTTTTTAGCGGAAGTTTTTTTTTTGTTTACGCACAGCGTATATATATTTATCCTGTACAGGATAGTGATAAGTGATAGCACACAGGTCTAATCTCCGAAGAATATGACATGCGCAGACAACGAAAAATTTGTACGAAGCTCACCCATCTATAGAAAGTCCCTGCCCCGGCACTGGCTAGACATACTTCAGTTTCGTCGTAGTCTGTGGTGAGTTTATTAGTGTAGTATAGTGCTTGTGGCTGCACGTTTACCGTGTCGAACTGTCGCACGCGTCGCAACATGCTTTGTTTGCCAGTCTTTCTCATCAAAATCGTCAAGTCTTCCCAGTCCTGTGAATTGAAATGTTAAAAAAGTCGTGTGTACAACAAATAAACGAATGAATCTAGATTTGTCGTATTACATTTGATTTCAGTTACAAACAGGGTTTAATACAGCACACCGTATGTTATCATCCTGAAACAGCTAAATCGGCTGGAGATTCCATGAAAATCCGGGTTAATCGAAAAAGCTTGGTGCTGGCGTCGTTGCCGTTCGAAATCAAAACTATTTGAGTCATGCTCTGTGAAAAGGTGTTTAACTCTTTACCAAACGACAAAATTTTAGACTCTTTCAAATTGAAAGCATTTGCAGACGACAAAATTAATCTGACTCAAATATTGAAGTTTATTCTGGGAAGGGTAGAAAACATTGTGGGAAAAGGAGAAAATGCTGGTTACCAGCATTTTCTCCTTTTCCCATAATGTTTTCAAAAGGCTTCTTCCTCAGCGTCGGAAAACCAGGGATTGTTTGGTAAAGGGTTAATGCATCTTCAAATAGTATCGAATCATCTCAGCCTGCACAGCCTGACATGGGTCCAAACTTTTTGCTATTGGTCAATTATATTTTCTTCATGTCCAAGGATCAGTATAGGTCATGATTCAGCCGTTTGTTATCACATTACTATGGATCCATTAAACACTTTTGTATAACAGCCGACTGAGATATGATGTAGAATGGGCAGGATCATGAAGTAGTTTCGACCAATGTCAGGCTGCGCGGACCTCGCAGGCTGACATGGGTAGATACTTTTTGTAGATGCATTAAACCCCCTTCTCACAGAGGATAGCTAAAGTATACTTACCTGTATATCAGACGGGTTTTCTCCAAGCATGAGGAATGTTGTATGCATGACGTCAAAAATAATAGGGATTGGTGTTTTGTAACTGTACAGTTCAGCTATCGTTGTCTGTTTCATTTCGAGAACGTCATGTGCGATTTTGTTCAACAGTCTAAGATGGTCCCTGACTTCTTCGGCATCTCTGATTTCAGTCTGAAGCTTGTTACTAAATCTAGATTCTTGCCCGCGTATTATAGCCTTTTCCAGCGTCTCCAAATGGCGTCTCTTTATTGCATCATCGAGGTCTTCAAAGGTAGGTATCAAAGAAAACGAAAATAAAAATGTGACCCCAACTTAAAAACATACAGTCAGTCAAATTCATTGAATTTTCACAACAGCAGAATTTCATCATTCAGCTTGTACGCTTTCGAGAGACTTAAACATTGATCGCTGGACTTGGTTGTGTTTGAAGTAGCTATTTTTGCCTATATGCATCTCAGACATCGATCTGACGACCTTCGGTATGAAAGCTTGCTCTCCGCCTTTTTCCACTTGCTCCAACTATATATATCATCAAACTACATAAGAGCTTCGGATCATCACTTTAAAAGAATCTAAAAACTGTTTACACGTAACGTTACTTGACAGGTGTATCTTATAATTACTGAGACGATATAAGTCTTTCATTAGTTCGTACTTCGGTCAAATCCTGGTTGTTTGGTTTTAAGGTATTTTGGTCCTACATATTTACATTGTTCAAACTGGTTTTCTTTTTTTGTGTGATTAATCACCAGTAGATAAACTATTCTAGGGGCGTGAAAAGTAGTATGTATCAATAAGCGTAAATAATAAAAAGAAATGGCATGAAGATTATAACGTATAGCACACCAAAACGTTTTTACGCCAAGAACAGAACTCAGTATTTATACTATATGATGTGGTTGTCCTTGACTCCTATCTTTACCCGCCACATCAAATTTCAACTCATAATTTGTAAGAAGTCTTTATCTTATCATTAGTAAATTATCTTTTCTGTGTATATCACTCAAACTGTCTCAGTTTTTGCCTTTGTTTTCTAAGAAAGAATGTATGTATTTAGTTATATACATCACTTTATGACACTGGTCGCATTCATTTTGTAATGGCTTCAACCGAATCTTTCGATTCGGGATTTACGTATTCCTATGCTGCGAATGATATAGGTAATGCCGCGACTTTTTTTTTCTTTTCACCACGACAATATGCAAAGACTCAGTTTACATGACATAAACTGTTATTTTATACTTTTGGTGAAAAGAGCATGGATAAAGAAATTCTTTCCTCTCGGCATTATTTCCTTTTTCACAAGTAGTTCATGACATTTAAAACACAATAGAGGAGTAAACTGTGTACACATACAATGTTCATGGCATCATACATATTTAAATGGATGGCCCAAATAAAGTATAAAAAAAAATTCCGAACGATAAAATAAAAAAAAAAGTAATGGACATTCGGTAAAATTGCATTTGAAAAATGAAGGTGGAGAGGCGAATCTTGCCTCCAAGAGGGAGCCCATTAAAGCGGCATAGACATTTTTGGAAACGATATTATTAAAACAGCCATTTCGTAATCGTAAATGACGAGCAAGAGTTTCGTCCACTATTTTTGACTGCTTGGCCATGTCTTAAATGTAAAATTTCTCCAAATTGTAACCCAAAAGCAAAAATTACAGGAGGCAATTTACATTTAGAGTGTATCTTTCACATTACAGTTCGATCCTGAAAACAGATTATTACCTCTTTTCACTTGCTTGTACTCTAAAGCATTACGCGCCTTTTCTAAGTCACCTTTGTCCTCTAGATCCAATTTTTCAAACCTTTCTATTGCTTTTTCGAGTTCTTCGATATCTTTTGTACTTTTCGTCTTAGAACTAGTCTGTAGCTGAGATCTAGTGTTTTTCTCTATGGGGTTCTGTCAACAGAAAATTATTTTTTGAAAAAAAAGGTTGCCGTAGTTTTGTCCAAAGAAGAAAACAAATCAAACCCACATTCGATTGAGAATAGATTACCAAATGCAGGTAATAATGTTCGTTTTTCCAATTTTTTTAGCCAGTTTCAAACGAACCCATGCTTTACGACATGAAGAAGTAGCCCTTAAAATTATTGTGTCTATTCTTCAATAGACAAATCTCATCATTTTGAAAGATACCCTTATTCATAGTCTGCAATAAATATGTAAGTTCAATGTGGGCAATTATTTGTATAAGTTGTCTTTTTTTGTACATAGTTTTGACTTGCTGATCGTAATAAGTGAAATAGAAAAGAAGAAAATGACTCAACCTCGTAATCCCTTTTTCTCTTCTTTTTGTTCTCTTCTGACGTCAGTAAGTAATTACACACGTTCTGGAACCCGGCTTGCCCTTGCTCTTGCGTATGTACACGTAGTGCGTATTCTCCCTTGTCTGGTACCGAGACTATCACGTTTACGTTTCTGTTCTTTTGAACTTGTTTCACATATTGCTGTAACTCCTCCTCGGCTATTGTACGATGAACTAAAGTCGTTTTGATATTCAGAGACCTTGACAATGAAAATTTAAATTCATTCTGTCTATGCGCTGTGACCTTTACCAGTCCATTATGATGGGATATTGCTTTCACACCAGCTAACTCTGTATCCAGATTGGGACCAAATCCAATACTTCCAGGATTCACAGGTAATGGTTTGCAGTCCTCTTTCGCATCATCACAAAATATTTTGAAAGAACAAAGTTCATACTCAAAACCATGACCCCCTGTAATCTGCAGCTTGTAAATACCTACCTCGGGAAATCTGATCCCGAAATTCCACTTTGTCTCTGTTCTGTTTAAGAAAACAAAGTTATTGAGTTGTAGTGTTGGCGAGATATCTTTTTCCGATTCTTTATGGTTGTAATATAGCTCGTAATCCATGTTCATGCCTGCCGGCTTTTCGCAAGTCAGTTCCACGTTGCAGGTCCCCTCTTCTGTCTTCAATCGACAACTTAACTTACTTGTGATCTCAACCTTTTGACTAAAATAGCTCTGAGAGCAAAATGGCACATCGCAAAATTTCTGAAAGCTCCAAGGCTTGGCTAACAGCTGGTGCTTGGGGTCCTCTGGGCAAGCTTTAAAAATGAATACTTCCGGATCTGTTAAAAAGTAATGTTCGTTCAACTGCATGATTGTTTCGCCTGCCGCCGCATCCTCTTTTTCTCGAACTGCTTGACCTATTTGAATAGATAAGCTATCTTTTTTTTGTCTTTTAATCTTTTACCTTTTTTATTCTAAACGAAAGCAAAACCCTAAAACATATAATAAAACCAGGATGATTTATTCGAACTTGTTTTAAAAGTCATCTTAACAGCAATCTTTTCTAATGATCTTCACTCAGTCTTTAACCCTTTGACACACACAGGCAAGAATAGTAATGAAATACTTCTACTGGTTTAACCCTTAGAGGGCCGAATAAATCAATATAACATTTGCAGTGTAGAAATACAATAAAATTCAGTGCAATTTCAAGGTTGTTTTCATCTATAAAGTCTTCGTTACATATTTAACCGGAAGTGCGTGTGCGCTATCTCTTTACTCTTAACTTTCTTTCAACTTTATTTCTATTTAGTAAGTCTTTGTATCTTACATATTATATTTCAAATGTAAACAACTGTAATAGATATCGAGAGTAATGTTTGTATATTATGTAAAAAAAAAAAGAAATAAATTTGTAAAAAAACAAAAAAAGAGGTTTCACCTTTCTCCAAAGTGTTTGTTCCTTGAGAATTTAGACTATGGTATACCTGCACAGTTCAGCACTTATCATAGGGGGGGGGGGGGGGGGGGGTCATCATTCAGTTATTAACCTTCATTATCTGCAGCACTACTTTGATCCTAATACAGGAATTACTTGGTTTTTATCCATGATTTTCTTGCACTACATAAACATGTTCTTAGATTATATCGCAAGTAAATTGGATCAGAGTTTTTTTGGTTTTTTTTTTTTTCACAAATTCATACATGTATGTACGTACTAACGGAGGCACATTTAATGGCGAAGCAGTGTATTATAAGTAAATGAAGGCTTTCATTTCTCAATTTCTTTTTCTGTTCAGGGTAAATGAACGGTTTGGCTATCATTTGGGACAGCGTGCAGGTTCCGATAGTATCGCGCTGTCTCGCGAGACTTGTTCATTTTCTTACCATATGTGCCTAAGAGTGCTCTAAGAGAGATAACTCTATCGGACTGGCGATCATGAGTATTGGGAAGAAGAGACAGAGACCTAAAGCCAGGAAACGAATAAGGATGTAACTCATCGATACATGTTTATCTCCAAACCCAAAATAACACATTGGTACCTACCTCTGGTCTCCACTTTAGTGTACATCCCGGATTTGTGACCTGATATCGCTTGACACGCCCACAGCGGGAACACAATCCTCCACCCACCTGACACATAAACCAGGTTCCAGGAGTTGTGCATAAATTTGACTTTGTCTTCCACGTCTCCAACCTCGTAACTGACGGCTTTGCCATAACCATGTACAATGACACATGGCAAACCAGCATGGCTGTATTAAAGTAAATAAAAGGCTGTGAAAATGCTTATTTTGTTTTAATTGAAACCGGTCTTTCGTCATGTTTAACAATACTTTAGAAATATCACAGCAAAATACAAATGAGCTATGCTCTTTGAAAATGGGGCTTAATGTATCTGCAAAAAGTATTGGTCCAGATCAGGCTGCGAAGGCTGACCTGGGTCGGTACTTTTTGTTATAGGTCCAATTTTTGCATTTCATAGGATCAGTTTACCTCATGATTCAGTCGGTTGTTATACAAATGGATTGTATGGATCAGAAATTACGTAACGACATGCTTGGTATCATGCGTCTTGGAGATGTATTAAACCCCTTTTTCCAAGAGCATGACTCGCAAGTACCGAGCTGGGGCTTATGGACACTCTTACCTGATCAGCGCAGCCATTGGGTCTTGAACCAAGGTTTTCGTGAACAAATGTATCGCTTCAAACATGGGGTTAGAGGCGTTCTGGGTTAGAAATGCGTACTAAGAGTTAATCTCCCGCATGGGTTACACTTATCACTGGATATTTCGCACACGAGGGAGGCAAATGCATTAGCTCGAACTCTGACACATACTGGTAAGGTCCTTTAGTACTTGCACAAATGTGAATGAGAATCGTCTTAAGAAGACATCGGAGTAGAAGCTCCGATTCCTTGTCAGTATCTCTGCTCCTGTATTTTTCACAAGGCATGCCCGCCCAAGTTAATACTTTCATCGAACGATATGTACATTTCGATTAATCTATTGTTTGGTGTCTGAAATTCTACAGTATATCTACTTGGGCCGTAAAATAAATTCGTTGAACAGTCAGGTGTCAGGGGACTTGGAAACTTGTTCACGGCTGTTCCGAATCATGTCGCGAGAAATTTCTTTGCAGTAAAATAAGGGTTTATTAAAAACCATTATTTGTATTATGGGTCGGTGGCCATTTGCATGAATAAATATTTGAGTTGATATGAGTTGAGTATTGATTTAAACACGTACCGACACAGAACTGGAAAAAATGAAGAATATCTAGCTCTGGATTTCTGCATCAGTTTCAGAAACCCACGAGGTGTGTCGCTGTCAGATGCGTCAGAGTAGTCTCCCTTCTTCACATCCTGGTTACCGAGCCAAACAAATATGGCGCGTAGTTTCTCAAGATCTGTCGAACACACTGAAGTCAAGTGGCTGATAAGCTCTGGATAAGAGTTACCCTTTTCTACTGGTGTCTGAAGTAAATTTATGATGTAGTTGGTTATAAGAGGCAGTTTCTTTTACGTTTCGTTTGACTACGATAGGTTAATTTCTAGCAACCTACCCAACCAGGAATGGTTCAAAGTCGATAAAGGTTTACACAAAAAACGAATACATATAATAATAATAATAATGATAATAATAATAATAATATCAACGAACGGAACTAAAAGAAATCAAAGTATCATAACTATCGGAGATCAAAAGAAAAATGTAAATAGAACCTTTTTTCTGGTGATTTTAAAACAAGCAGAAGATATATAGCGTGCAATTTTTAGCTCTGATATCCGGTACTTTTGACACTTCGTGATTTTTTTTTATATATCCTTTTCCTAAAACTAGCACTGAAATAGATAGGTGCATGGAACATTACCGATGATGTTTTCAAAAGCTTATGTCCTAAACGTTGTTAAAGCTCGGAATTGTCTGCTAAAGGGTTAAAAAGAGTTATAATGGCATTTCTTGCCATGTCCTAGACCGCGAAACTATATGAGCCATGCTCTTGCAAAAGGTGGTTTAATACATCTCCGTGATGCGTTATACCAAGCAAGTCATAGCATAATAATGGATCTATTGACAGAATCTGGAGGTAGAACGGTCTTTGGAAATGCGTAAAAATTTACTAATAGCAAATCAGTTTCGACTCAGGTCAGCCTGCGCGGACTTCGCAGGCTGACATGAGTCGATACTGTTTTGCAGATGCATTGAATCCCCTTTTACATGGCATCATAGTTCCTATCTTTACGACGCTTTGAAGTTGTGATGTAGATTACCTCCCTGGCATGTTTATCTATATCCTTCATTTTTTGTGGGTTAAAGATATCGGATTTTTTGTCCATTGCAGGTTTCAAAGCTGGGTAACCCGGCTCCGTGTTTGGCACGTCCACCTAAATAAAAGGAGAAAATATTTTCCGCATTTGTCGTTTGCTCGTAATATTGATATACTAATGTTTACTTTAAAGTCCTATTTTATTCAGCCGATCCCCGGTAGCGCAGTCGGTAGCGCACAGGACTCAAGAATAGGGGGTCGCTGGTTGGATCCCCGACCCGGCCAATTTCCTTTCAAGTATTGAAGATAGTCATTGCGACAGGATGCATTCCTCTCTCACTAATCACTGTTTCGACAATGGTTATGTCGGAAAGCAGCCAATGGCTTGAAAAGAATTTGTGTGGAGTACTGGTAAAAGAAACTCCAGGAAAGCATGGATAGGTGCACTGGCCGCCGCAATATATCTGAGATAATATTGAAAACGGCGTTAAACACCATACAATCAATCAATCAACCTGTTTTACTTAAATGTAAGTATCTCCTTTCCAGATTGGGACCACCTTTTCAAGGCACATTTATCATTATTTCACTGTCTTTTCAAAGATGTCTTCGACATATCTTATAGTCAAAGAGCATACGGTGGTATATCAAAAATCTAACTGCGCTCTGTGCAGTCTGATTTGATTTCCTAATATGGATCATGTCTACATGCCGTCCTTTCAAATGTTGACTCTTTATCAAACGACAAAATTTTACATTGGTCCAAACTGAAAGCATTTGCAGACGACATATCAGATTAAGCTGAATTGGTGGTAATTTTCTATGAAAGTGTACAAAACCTTATGTGAATAGGAAGAAAAGCTAGTTACCAGCATTTTCTCTTTTTTTACACAACGTTTTAAAAGGCTTTTACACGGGGCCGATAAGATTCGTTCGAAATATTCATCTTGGTATTAAAATTTCCATTTTACGGTGGCGGAGGAGAAAAATCTTCGAACTCCAATATTTCCACCTTTATACATGTAACTCTGTTAATACTTGTCATTTTGTTCAAATCTATGTACTGGATCGAAGATAAATTACCACAGAAAATGATAAAAGCAAAGAATTTCTTTGTTCCAGTTTAGAAGTACGTGAATATGCCACTAATAAATGGCCGTGGGTCGCGCCTGGTTGGTAATACAGTACGACAGACTGTCGTATTATTATCAGGTTAGAAACGGCAACATTTGTCAATAGAGGTACGTGTATGTTTGATAAAGAATCGGACTGTACGTTCTTTTCAGTCTGATCTTAGTCTACACTATCCCCAATAGTGCATTGTCTGGCTCAGCAGCTTTATTGTTAATGTCACTCTACCTATCCGCGCACTGTACATGTATATAATTATACTCCACAGTTTTAGCGAACCGACTAGGCTAACTGAACAGTTATTTTGCGCATACCAATCTAGCAATCGATTCTACAAACACACAATTTACACCTATAATCAAAATGGTTGAGATCGAAACTTTGTATGCTCTTCAAGGGGTTAGGAAAGTTAAGAAAGGTATAAATTATTGCCCAAGTATAATGTCAACATAATCTGTTCAAATATTCGTTCTTCCACGAAAGCGACCAGGATGTTATTTGGGAAGATTGAACTGTATCCTTTGTCCTGTCTTTTGTCAATTTAGATCTGTTATCTTTTTTCCCATCTTTTTCCTTAGAGTGCAATAAGTATGCCTATTCACCAAACATTCTTATTTTCATTTTAAGTCTAATTCTAGATTAAGAAAGTAACACAAATTCTGATTGGCTAAACCGTTTGGTTTAGCCAATCAAAAGTTGTGTAACTTTCGATTTCGGGATTTTTTTTCAGAATAAGACTAGGAATGTTCTTAAGAATGATTGATGAATACGATCTCAGGTTATTAAAAAGGAAATGAAGTATTACGTTTGATTTTAGGTATGCGCTGTAAAATCCACATGAGTAATAGCAGTCTTGAATTCGAATGAGGTACGTATTCATCAACCTTTCTAAATTGCAATCTTTCCAAATACAAATATAGAATGTAGCACAATTTCTGATTGTCTAAAGCACTTGGTTTAGCCAAACAGAATTGTATTTCTTTGACATTTAGCGAAATATTGAGATTTTAAATTGACAATGGTTGATGGATACGGTTACCAAGAACTGCTACTGCACAGTTGTTGGACATTTTCCATTCTCATACTCGGAGGAAGCAACAATGCGCATGCGCGGCTCATTATCCCTGCTGAAACAAAGTTCCAGAAGGCGACTATAGAAACAATCCTGTAGAATATATATTGATAGGAAGATCGATACATGAATGCATAAAAAAGAATGCAGTTAAAGGAGGAACTGCCTTTTTTTTTCAAAACATTCCTACTCCAAGACGAAAGAGTGCCTTTTGATGATTACGTGTAGGCTAAGCTGCCTGTTATTATATTAGATTTTATCATTTCCGGTAAGAAAAAGAAATCAATGCAGGCTAAGATAACGAATATAAAATGACTAAAGATCTATAGTTTACTTTTTTTTTCTCTTGTTCCTTATAAAGACTTTTTCTTGCAGATATTTTTTTTCTTTTACAGTAATGTTTTCAAGACTGGTGTACTTAAAGACAAAAACCTGCAGTGCAGGTGCCCATGAGTTAAACAAATATTGACTCTTTACTATCTTACATCTTGTATCTGTGGCTCTTCTTCAAGCTCCGGATCTTGGTTTTTCTTTTTCTTCTCGTTTTCAGTCACATCAGTGCTTTGATTCTTTGTCGATTTTGTCAGATTGTTGTTGCCATCTGCGGCTGTGTTCGGCTTCGATCCGCCGCACCCCATGCTTGAAAAACAGAACAATGTAATCAAAAGTTATTCTTCTTGGGCCATGCTCTTGCAAAAGGGGTTCTAAAGTATCTCCGTTGTCCCAAGCAAGTCTTCATAATTGGCCTGCAACACGCGAAAAGGGACATTCGGACATTTGCGTAAAGTGTCGTCACGGATAAGCCTGTGCAGTCCGCACAGGCTAATCCGAAACGACACTTTCCGTTTTTATGTAATTTTCTGTTTTGCGCAAGTCTACTGTAGCACAAAATCTAATGTAGTCGTAAAGTGCCGTCTCGGATTAGCCTGCGCGGACTGCGCAGGCTGATCCGAGACGACACTTTACGCAAATGTCCGAATGCCCCTTTTCGCGTGTTGCAAGCCATATAATCATGGATCCATAAAATCCATTCAGTCTAACAAGCGACCGAATTTGTAGGTATGATCCTTGGACATGCAGAAAATTTACCAATTTAGCAAAGAGTTTCGACCCATGTCAGGCTGTGCGGACTGTGCATGCTGACACGGGTCGAAGCTTTTTGCAGTCCCTCTTTTCACAGAGCAGGTCTTATTTCCATTTCCCTTTCTATTTAGATAATTTTCTAAGAGGTCCCGTCTAAACTCTTAAGCGAACGGCGATATTACAGACAAGTCCAAATTGAAAGAATTTGCAGACAACGAATTTAATTTGGCTCAAATTACTGGATTTGTCTTTGAAAGGGTAGAAAGCATCATGGGACAATGAGAAATGCTGGTATAAAAGGGTATAAAACATCTTGGGACATAAAAGATTGCTGTTGACCAGCATTTTCGTCTTTTTCCACGATGTTTTCAAAGGGCTTCTTCTCCAGGGTCGTTGACACTGGGGATTGTATGGTAAAGGATAAAGCAGTTAGACTGTCCTAGTCAATCAAATGGATTGTTCGTGAATTTTGAAATAGAATAAAATTTCAATTCATCTATGAATACGGCCTCAGTATAAATAAAAAAAAATGTTCTGGAAGATTCTTGAAAATATATATGAATATATCAACACGTTATACTCTACTAGTTTGTATTGAATCTCAACAGTGTTGGCAATGGCAATTAGGACGACATGTTAAAGAAGAAGAAGAAGAAGAAGAAGAAGAAGATGATGATGATGATAATGATGAAGAAGAAAAAGAAATAAAAGAAGATGATGATGAAAAGAAGAAGAAGAATGAGGTATAATACCCGGGATGAATGATCATGTGAGAAGAAGAAGATATAATACCAGGGAACAATGATCAGGTGTACAGGTGAACATTCTATAGACTTCTTAATACGCCAAGAAATTCAATCAAAAACAGTGAGGGGTCTGGTAAATGACTAGAAGATTGAGAGAAATGAGCCAGAAAATTTATTAAAAGAAAAAGGCTGACCTCGATACTTTTTGCAGATGCAGTAAGCCCGCTTTTCACAGAGCATAGCACATTTGTATTTTTGGTCGACGGTGTACAATATTAGTTGTACGGTCAGGTGGCAGGGGACTTGGAAACTTGTTCATGGCTGTGGAGAATACTGTCGCCACCTCGCCGAAGGCAGGCGAGGTGGCGACATATTCTCCACAGCCGTGAACAAGTTTCCAAGTCCCCTGCCACCTGACCGTACAACGAATTTATTATACTGCAAAGTTTTACCATTCCAACGTGTGTTAAGCGAAATTTACCTGGTTTTTTGGTTTAAAAAATTGAGTACGCTGACGAGGTAGAATTACCCTTCTTAGTGCCCCAATTCAATGAAAACTGACGTCACTGGGAACTGACGTCACTGAAACCTTGGATATACGTGCTAAAACGTGCAGCTTGGCGCATAATCTTGATGTTAATCTTGATCGACGCCGCCATTTTGGATGTTGTGTTGATAGTGTAGTCATGTCTACGGGGCTCCCGAAAGGGAAACTACTTTTACGTTGGTTTTGCCAGTGTACATGAGATATATGTTCGGGGCATATTATCCAATCAGATCACGAGAAATTTCTTTGCAGTATAATAAGAAGGAAATGCAAAATATGGAATACTAGTAACAAATTCTGGTTTGATTTAAACATATACTATTAACTTCTTTTACACGTATTTGTCTGCTTCTTTTTTATTGAACATTCAAAGGGTTATTTTGGTAACCTTTCCATTTTGTACTTTGAAAGACACGTTTGTGCCGAAAGGTTTGCCAAAGTTTGGATGATAGTTCCAAAATGGCTTACACAAATGGAGTGGTTAGAATTTCGTCACGTTGAATAGATTCCTCTCTAATGTATACAAACAATGTTTTGTTTAATTAAAACAATCAATGGCGTTTATGAATTTGATAAGTTTGTCCCAGTATTTTGGTGACTTTTCAGGTGTAAAGCTGACATGTAATAATTTGAGTTTGGGGTCCTTCACCCTTTACCAAACGGTCTTTTATATATTTTCACGGCCCTGGGGGGAGATGGCTTTTGAAAACATTGAGGGAAAAGGAGAAAGTATTGGTAACCAGCGTTTTCTCATTTTTTCCCTCAATGTTTTTCTACCCTTTTCTAATCAAATTCCATCATTTAAGCAAAAGTTCTAATGATGTGAAAATCCTGGTCTGGTTTCCAAACTGGCAAATATAGGAATGTTGGAGTGCTTTTGCGCAAAGTGCCCACGAGCCCGAGCCTTTCTTTTGTGTGTGTGTTTTCAAATAAAAAAAAAACAGGAACAAATATGAATAAGTGAGCTGAAGATACGGTACAAATGACTGAACGAATTCATTGGAACTAATGTACTCTGTTTTGTTCTCAAAACATATCATTCAGGTTCAGATTGATTGAATTGGTGCTTAAAGCCGTTTTAACAGCTTAGGTCATATCACGGCGGTCAGTGCACCTACGCATGTAAGTGAAGGGCGAAAGATCTCCGGAAAGAGAGTTTGGTTCTACCGGGTATCGAGCTCATAACCACCGGGTCACGCGTCCGATACGCTAACCACTGAGCTACTCGGAAGGGCTAAATCAGGTACAGGTTCAAGCAACTATTATAATCTACTACAAACAAAAACCATGACAAATTAAATGAAGCAGTACACATACTCCTTAAAAATTAAAAGATAAATCTCTCTATATACGTGTATGTATCTATATATATGTATGTCATTAATTAGTATTATTGGCCAGAAGCCTTTTTACTTTGAATAAGTATTGTCATTGTCATGACACCCATTACATAATGAAACAACGAGTGACACAATTTCACAAGCACTCACACACACCTATCACAAAGTTTAACTATCACACCATCATTTTGTAAAGTACCCTATCAAACAATTTATCATTTTGCTTAACTATGATCAATTGGAACTGCGAAAAAAAAAAAAGCTCCATGATCAACTGGAATAGCGTGAGAAGCGTCATAAAGCTTCGTTGCAACAAACAAAAGCCTCCGACGAGATAAGATTAACTTATTAATGTGGAAAAAAAAAACAACCGAAGGTAAACTTACCCGAGGTGCGCAGTTATTCCATGTAATACACAAACCGTGATGGCTTGTGGAGACGATACAGTCGATATCGTAATGTTTACTTAACCCTTTACAATACAGCCCCGAGTTTAAACGACCCTGGCAAAGAAGACTTAGAATTTGAAATCAATGTGGGAAAAAGGAGAAAATGCTGGTAACCAGCATTTTCTCCTTTTCCCACAATGTTTTCTACCGTTTTAGATGCATATCACATTATTAGACGTTTGTAAATGCTTTCAGTATGATCAAATTTAAATTTTGTTTGGTAAAGTGTTAAATTATAAATTAAACTTTAACACTTTCACTGCCGACGCATCTTTAGCAACAGACGTAGATCAAGATAAGACAGCACAAAAGATGCAGTCCGATCTTCGATCTATACCTTCCACTTGATGCAACACAAAAATAACCAAAATAATCTTTAACTGCAAGCGGAAAATTGTAAGACCCGAAAAAAAAGTCTGAAAGTCGGATTTTTTTTGGTTCGTAGCGAAAGCATCAAATCATCTTATCTTTCTTATGAAGTGTAAAATATATAACAAAAGTGTCAATTGTTCATTCTTTGAACGCCAAAAGGGGAACGTAAAGTGATTTTTAGTACGGTTTCGGTATACATGTATATCTTAATGCACAATACATGCAGTCTTTCTGTTCTAATGTACAATATTTTGCTATACTTTAAAATTGCTATATTTTCTCTAGAAACACTTTAGGAGGACTCCGTATTAAGGTAGAATAAATACTTTACTTAAGTTGATACTTTCCTACCTTGATTCACAGCCGTAATTTATAACAAAATTATTCAAAGGCAGATATTCGTATTTCGACACACACAAAAAATTAACCACTGTAGGTTCTTTTTTTTTTCAAGAAATAAGTGTATATGTATATCGTAATTAGATCTACGTCTGTGCGAAAGCTACATTTTTATGGAGAAGGCCTATAGATTCTCTTTTTAAACGGCATTCATGAGTATACGATCGAGATAAACAAAGTTCCAAAGAAGCTGACATAGACCATATAAGAAGTTCTACTTTTGTTTCATATCTTAAAAAAAAATAGATTTTTCTACAATCATCGATTTTGACACTTGAGTTTGACCAGGAAGTTTGTTACTGACGTGGTTTTGATATAAACGGAAGGGATACCAAGCTTTAATAAATGACGTCACATACTTCTCCTTTGACGTCACAAATTCTTACCTCAAACATGTGGAAGATAAGAAAATTCTTCATGGCTATATTACACAAAAAACAAGGTACATTATGCAATAGAGATGATAAACAAACCATATTTAACTTAAAGCTTTGGGGGCAGGATTATACAAGCGACGTTCTATCCAAGTAACCGATTATGTCTTTCTTTCGAGCATGCCATTCTCTATCCGTCTGTCAACCAAGACAGAAAATACGTCAATTAATCATGCATATATAGTACCTCTTCAGCACAATTTTATTTTACAGAAAAAAGACATTTTTGACAGCTATAAATGTTGCAGGTAAGCACGTCGTTTGCTTTAAGAACAGTTTAACTCTTTACCAAACGACAAATTTTAGACTTTCAAACTGGAAGCTTCTGCAGACAACAAATTCAGAAATGATAAAAATGGAGCCAAGTTCTTTGACAGGGTAGAAAACATTGTGGGAAAAGGAGAAAATGCTGGTTAACAGCATTTTTTCCTTTTCCCACAATGTTTTCAGAACTCATCTTTAAGATCATTTATATTCAGTACTGTTTGATAAATTATCAATCCGTTTACTTGTTCCTACTTTAGGTTTTAATTGAACCAGGGGGTTCATTACCATATATTATTTCTATGCAGCAGATAATATCGACTTAATTAGCTTCCGCTAAAAAGCTTTAAATATGTATTTGGCGTAGATTGGAGACCTGTCTATTTGAAATGTGTTTTTCCTCTTAGTCTAATATTTATTTTGTTATGTAGTATTACAGAATATGGCTTGCATCACGCGAAAAGGGGCATTCGGACATTTGCGTAAAATGTCATCTCGAATCAGCCTGCGCTTGATATCACGATTGTGTGACGTCATTTTTTACGTCAGTTTGTACGTATTTCATAGAAGTGAATGGGTTTCAAGTTCAAGGATATCACCGCGCGTGCATCTATAGATAGTTTTGCATCTTCTAATTTGTGAAACATTGTGATGTGATAAAAAGAATCTGACATTCGATGGCGTTTGAGGTAAATTATATTGAACTCGTCAAGAAAAAAAAAATGTTATTTAGCTCGACAAAATCGAACGGACGGTATAACTGCAAGAAAAACGGTGCAGTCCGACTTTGATCTATACCGTCTGCTTAAGCCCCTGCTTTCGCATATGGCCCTGAAAGGACCAAACATGGAAGATATCCATGTCTCATCGTCATTGAAAATGGAAATTCGGTACCCCTTTTGATAACATGGACCCTAGATGATTATAAAGATTAAGTTACAGTGTACGCTTGTCAACAAAAACCGCGTGTCATTGTTGAAAAGATAAAGTTAATCCCATCGTTTCCTTATTTGGATATAACATTTAGAGTGACTTTTGTGAACAACCTTTACTTTATAGATCAGTTGGTACCCTGTATGTTTTGTTATATTCGGCCTTCTGATTTTGAAAAATAAAAACAAGTGAAGTGAAGCTCGATATTTTGCTACGCCGTCTTTTTCCTATGAGGAATGTTATTCTACTACACTCTCAGGAGTTTAAACTATGGGCTGCTTGGCTCAACTCATTACTGGCTGGAAGCTTCCATTTGTATAGCATTTTTACCCTTTACCAAACAATCCCGAGTTTTAATGAACCTGAGAAAGAAGTCCTTTGAAAACATTGTTAGAAAAGGAGAAAATGCCGGAAACCAGCATTTTCTCCTTTCCCCACCATGTTTTTTATCCTATCAAAGACAACTTTCATCATTTGAACCATATTTGAAATGTTGTCTGCAAATGCTTTCAGTTTGGACAAGTCAACATTTTTATCGGTAAAGAGTTAAGCGTTAAGAAATTATAAATTGCATGCTCAGGTTTACAAAAACACACATATTTAAATACTGTCTTGTGGAAATAAACTAATTAACAAAGACAAGATTATTCAAATTGTATTAAATTCATTTCCATAAATCAAACAAGAAATATCTTTAAAACAATAGAGACGGCGCAAATTTTCCCGCAAATAGGTCCTCAGGTGCCCGTATAATAAATATGTCTATATTTTTTACCAATCGCACATTTCTGTTTATTCATTCGAATATAATACCAAAAACGTAGGTCAAAATCCAGCGCATTCAGCTACGCCGAAAATTAAAAATATGCAAATACTAACTTATATCCAGACAGGTGAAAATCGATTCAGTACAAAAATCAGATTTATTGGGGCATTATATGACTGAAATCATTGAAAAAAAAAACAGAGTCCATACATGTAAATTAGGATCATAGCGCACTTACGGTACAAAGACAATGTAAACACATACAATGTAGATTGGTAGACCTTTACATGTAAATCTAATATTGACATTTACCTATTATATTTACCATGGTGAGGATAGGTGGCACCCTTCACAAAATGGTCCGGTATTTTACCGTCCCTTAAGACCAAAGCTTCTGGAAACATTGTAGGACAAGGAAAGAAATGCAGGTAACGATCATTTTCTCCTTTTCCTAAAAAATACTGTCTAATATAGTAATAACCAGAGGACGACTTGCAACATTTGAGCCACATTTCAGTTGACCTCAGCAAATGCTTTCAAGTCTGAACAAGTCTAAAATTGTGATGCCTGGTAAAGGTTAAATGTTTTTGTGAACTGTTGATGATACTATCAGACTCCACAAACCGGGCACAACCAACTAACCTCTGAAGCCGACTGACATTTTACAGTGTTAAAAATGTATTTATCGCGTGTTATACAATAACGACAGTACCGCTACTAACGGAATAGAGAATTTTACAGTTGACAAAAAGGTAATTCCTCAAGTTTCCCACATGTATTTTTACATATGATTCATGCTCTGGCAAAAAGGGTTGAATGCACCTCCGTTATCCATTGAACCAAGCAAGAAATCATTTAATTATGGATTCATAAAATTCATTCAGTCTAAGAAAATGATGTTTGGAGGTAAAATGGTCCATTGACATGTAGAAAATTGACAAATATCAAAACTCTAACACATGGCCTTAAAAGGAGACATTATTTCAATTTTTTGTCCCCCCCCCCCCCACCCCTGCACACCCAACTATGGCTTAACAGTCACGTCCTATTGGTTTTTCTTTGAAAAAATATCAACTTACCCCGCTTTAAAAAAAGAGTCCAAATCTGGTTTTAGGCCCCTTTAAAGGCCGTTTTCAAAGTAGAATGGTTTTACAAGGTATGAGGTTATGACCCCCAGTCCACACACAATCATAATCGATTCAGTATTTTTATCTGTACCACAAACTTAACATGACTCCAATGATGGGACTTCAAAAGAGGAGAACACACTGTGAGAAAAGAAGAAAATGCTGGTAACCAGCATTTTCTCATTTTCCCACAATATTTTCAAAAGCAATTTTCTTCAGGGTCGTTTTAACTCTGGATTGTTTTGTATAGGGTTATAAAGATACATGGAAAGGTTTCACTGAAAATGAAAATAGATGTTCCTATTTTAAGGCATTAAGTTTCATAAAATATCACTCAGGGTACATTCAAGATCAATTTGCACAACTCTGTGCAGTATAATACCGATCTACACTATCTACCAAAAGCATCAAATGCAATACTCAGTTTGCTAAAGTTTAAAAAATGTGGTTTGAGGTTGGTTCATGGCCGATGTATTTATTAACTTATTCGTATTCACCAAACATTTTTAAGACCATTCCCACTCTTTATAGCTTAGCTTTACTAATTCTAAAATAACGAATCTTCTGATTGGCTAAACCAAATGGTTTAGCCAATCAGAAGTTGCGTTCCATTCAAAAGTGGAGAGTAAGATTAAGATTGTTCTAAAGAATGGTTGGTGAATACGGACCGTGAAATACATTTGCAGTGAACTAATGTAGTTTGAAATTTTTTTGTAAAATATGGATAATCAACAGCAACGCAGATTTCATTCATTACCTCTTTACCAACCAGTCCCGTGTTTCAACGACCCATGGGTAGAAGGTCATCGAAAACTTCATGGGAAAAGGATAGAATGCTGGTTACCAGTGTTTTCTCCTTCCTACAATGTTTTCTACTCTTGTCAGGACATTTCGGACGATTTGATCCACTTTTGATCTGCTGCCTGCAAAGGTTTTCATTTTGGGCCTGTCAACATTTTTTTTGTTTGGTGAAGAGTTAATGCAGTTTAACCTATATCAAACAAGCACCAACGGGACACTCAAACTGTGGTTGCTTAAGGCCGGTCAATGCTTAGCACAGATACATTTTTACATGGCATTATCTGCCTTCCGACTAAATGTGTTAGTGTTCAATACAGCTTGTTTGTTCTATGGTCATGTCCACTTAGACAGGTTTTATTATTATACTTTATTATACTGCAAAGATGCAAAGAAAATTCTCGCGATCTGATTGAATAATAAAGCCCGAACATATATTCCTGTACACTGGCAAAATCCACGTAAAAGCAGTTTCCCTTTCGGGAACCCGGTATACACAAGTTCTACACTTTTAACACAACGTCCAAAATGGCGGCTTATATCAATCAATACTATCAACAAGACAAACATACAGATGAGTTGCCTGCACCATATTACTACTAGTTTCCCTTAAAATGGTTGTCATTTAAGCGGGAAGAATGGATAAATTTTGAAAATAAATGAATACCGTTAAACATAATGTCGTTTGTGGTCATTCTAAAACAAATACACAGGGTTAAAACGAGCTATCCCTTCGTCATGTAAGCAAATTGTGAAGTGTCGAAACTCATACAGTGTAACGTTATAGGGATAACCTAATGATCGTTTGAAGCAAGTAGTGGTCATTTACTTTTGCCAACAACAAATCATTACATGCATAGTTACTTGCCTTGAAGTTGTTTAAATCTATGTTTAACGTTAATGATACCGTGTGGGGTCCGTATGGACCCCACATGGTTCTCTGTTTGTCTATTATACGAAAGTTGAAGCTGCAGTGAATTGTCATTTTAGGAGTTTGTTACTAAACCTATTCTTAACCTGAATTTACATAGAAACTGTGGTGGCTTCAGAGTGAGTGGAATATAAAACCCAAAATCTGTTGGGGTCCGCGTGGACCCCAGGCAATATCATTATAATTATTCTATATATCACGCATGTTATACTCACCTCATACTCACATATTTCAGTTGTTTTCCCTTGACAGAAAAGTCAATAAATAATACCAGAGTAGGGGCCTAGTTGATTTTCAGTTACTGAACTTACACAAATACTATTCTGAACATTTGTACACATGAAATCGAGAATGATACTAGTTTATGACTGGAGTCAACTCAGATCCCACTTGGTATGATTAAGTTGGGAAATGTGCCGGTAACATGAAGGTTAAATAAAAATACGTTGGACGTCTATTGCAGTGACATCATCTAGTCTATGCTTTAAACGGCACGTTTTACCAAGGTTTCAGTGACGTCAGTTCTCAGTGACGTCACTTTTCATTGAATTGGGGCTCTAGGAAGGGAAATTCTATTTCGTCAACGTTATCAATTCTTAAGACCATAAAACAGGGAAATTTTGCTGACTACACTTTGGAATGGTAAAAATTTGCAGTATAATAAATTCGTTGTACGGTCAGGTTGCAGGGGACTTAGAAACTTGTTCACGGCTGTGACGAATCATGTCGCTAGCTCTAATACTGTATACGAATGGAGACAAATGGGTTGAAGAGAAACTGCTTATTGGTATCATTTTTCCTTGAATGTCCACCGGAAGACGCCAAGAGTGCTCTGCAGCAGGCTGGTACTGTACAAATAAGTCAAAGAGTTCCGGGGTCTGTTTTCACAGGCCATTCCAAACTGCACTCTTAGTCAATTTAAAGGTTAAGAACGTAACGCAATTTCTGACTGGCCAAACCAAATGGTTTAGCCAATCAGAAACTACGTTACTTTGAAATCCTTGAGTTACAACTGTACACGTATCTGACAGTTTTGAAGAAATCACACCATGTTTCCTTTATCCTGTTTTTTCCCAATCTCCTCTACCATTGTGCTAGCCTGAAATAGATAAATAAATGAATAATGGCAGAATCCATACGAACCACTAGGTTCCATTCACATACACGCAGTTCGGTCTCCTTCACAAGCACACATTTTAATTACGTAAGTAAAGATGCTTCTGTAAATTTACTTTTAGCGACATATGAACGTACTCATGTATGTAGAAACTCTATTGAATAAATTTGGACAATTATAAGTGAGTCATGCTCTTTGGTGGTTTAATGCCCCTGCAAAAAGTATCGACCCATGTCAGCATGCGCTGTCCGCGCATGCTGGCATGGGTCGATACTTTTTGTTTTTGGTACATTTTCTGCATGTCAAAGGCCCACTCTACCTCATGATTTTGCCAGTTTTTTACTAAACGGATCCATGTTGTGCTACGGCTTGCTTGATGTAATGCAGTTGCACGATGCATTATACCCCTTTATTCCAGAGCATTGCTCAAGCACATTTGCACCACCTTCGGAGGTCATACTTTTCTCTATTTGACAAGTATATCATGTGTACAAATTAAGTCTTTACATGTAATCATTTGAATGATTATTTACTACATGGATGCTATAGAAATCCATTAACCCTTAACCTGCGAAACGAGTGAATTGAAACTCTCAAGTCGATATTAAAGTTCTAATTTTGGTCTTTCAAAGTTGTTTGGGGGGGGGGGGGATTATCACCTTATCGGACAGTGTAGATCCAAGATCAGACTGCACATACTTGACCTACTTGGTCAGCAAAAAAATGTACTTTTCAGCTTGAAATAACTGTAAAGAAAATGCTAATGCAGTGCAAGTACAGAAAAGAATCCGGCAAACCAACTCCTAGAATGAAATGGGGAGCACTTTAAATGTCTGCTTTCAATGTGGGAAGTAAACATCTGAGTCAGTTTTCGCTAACCATTCTAAAGAACATTTTTTAGAATTTTCAAGAATTTTCTAAGTCAGAAGCTGTGTTACTTTCTGAATCTATATTTAGACCAAGAATGTTCCTAAGAATGTTTGGTGAATACAAATACTTAAGCAAGGTAAAGAAAACATTTTGTTTTCTAACTGTGCTGAAAATCTTTGGAGAAGATGAACAACGGCTTGTGGAAAGCAGTGGTTTCTTTTTTTGCTCCAGAATCTTCAGAAGCAATCCGAAGCAGTGATTGAACCTCTTACTACACAATCCCGAGTTTTAACGACCCTGAACAGGCCTTTTGAAAAAATTGTGGGAAAAGGAGAACACGCTGGTAGCCAGCATTTCCTCCTTTTCCCACAATTTTTTTCTCTATTTTCAAAATCAAGTTCAATCATTTCAGTGTCCTTTAATTTGTCGCCTGCAAATGCTTTCAAGATGGAGTGTGCTTTCAAGTCTAGAATTTTGTCGTCTAACAAAGAGTTAAATAGAGATAGAGTATCTACATTTACTTATAAATGAACAGATTACCCTAATCTGAAAATGATTATCTACTATGTTTAACCTAGTTTGAATAACGATGTTTCAACAAGTCACCTTAATCTGATGATAATGCTCATATCATTGAACTTTGAACCAGATTAATTCTAAAATGCTCTATTTGTAATGAAGAATCATCACTTCATGAAAAACACCAAAGCTCCAGTGAATCAAAGTACTGAAAATATTGACAGACTAGCGAATTTGAAATAGGTGTCCATGGTAAAGACAAAGCTTGGTTGGTCAAGATTAAAGAAAAAAGGCCAAGTTTGTATATTGAGTCCGTTCCGAATTAAGTCATATTCGGTTCAGTTCAGTCAAATCTGATTAAGTCAGATTCAGTCCGATCCACTGACTTTACCCATCGCTCTTGGCCATTTACTTGTAAAACTAGGGAATGCCATGAAAAATTTCTGTATGTTGATTTTTAATTGAAAACAAAAATAAAATAGAGAACGTGTCTATTTGATGATTTGGCATTTGAATACTTTCTTAAGTACACTTGTAGACGAACTTTCTATGACGCATCATTTTATTCCCATTGGCAAAATTGCTAACGTTTGCCTTTAGTTTTAGGCGTGTGACTAACGAGTATATTGTTTTTGAGAAATGTTGGTTACAAGCATTTCTTCCTTTTTCCGCGATGTTGTCAAAGGTGTTCTTCCCCATTGTCGTTAAAACTCGTGATTGTGTAGTAAAGGTTTTATGTACAAAACCCCTAAAATAAAAGTTTAACGGTGCACAGTGATCTACGATAATGCAGGACTGAGGGAATGACAAAGATTCCCTGTCCAGTGAGAGTAAATACAGCTATGAAGACTGAAGCTAGGTGTATTTATTTTTAGATGCATTCATTATGTTTTAGTGGCGTTGGAATATGTAAAGATGAGCCTGATTTGCATAGGTCACTGGTTTAAATTACCTAAAAGCAAAAAGCTTGTAGCTTATTGCTAACATCAAATCGTTCAAATTGGAGTGGTAGAGATTTTGTAGTTCATATCAATGTTGTCATGTTTGACAGAATTAGAATTTTAAACTGAAAGAATAATTTTCTGTGAGGCAGTATTTGGGAACTGTGGATTTTTGTTTACACTGAATCTGGGTCAACCTGACTAGCTTTATTATAAATGTACATCAATTATTACAGGGTGACCCCAAAAAAATGCCACCCATAAAATCGTCAATAAATTTTACAATCCTTTCTGCAATCCAACCATGTTTGGTACAAATGAACTTAAGTCTATGCCTGACTTGTCCACCAAGTTTCAGCCATGAATGTCCAACAGTCTTTGTTTTATATCCATCCCATGATATGCTCCAAATGTGCACCTTTGCATTGTAAGTGACATACAAAATAACTCTGACACACTCGTCCCTCAGCATTGATTGCTTTGAGTGAACTCAAAGAATAACATCTTCTGGGGGACAACCCCACCAGAAGATTGTGTACAGAGGCCTGGGTGCCCTCCATCAGGTACACTGCATGGGTTGCAGTATCAAAACATGGGATCATCGGTTCCTACTGGTTTGAAGACCAGAATGAACGGTCAATCACGATCAATACTGAACGCTACCTAGTGGTTGTTAAGAAGTTTTGGCCAGACGAAGAGGTGTTTTTAGGGATAAACAGTGGTTTCAACAGGATGGAGTAACTCCCTGACTCCAAATGACTCGTTGGAATGGCTGCTGGGACAATTTGGTGATCGTCTCATCGGTAGAAGGTGTGATCCTGAATGGGCTTCACTAGACCTTAACCCCCCAGATTTATTCTTGTGGGGTTATCTCAAAGATAATGTCTATCAGAATAACCCCTAGACTATTCCTGAACTGAAGAGGGCCATCACCGCCAAAATCAGGGCAATACTGAGGGAGGAGTGTGTGTCAGAGTTTTTGACAATTTTGCATGTCTTATCCAGGTGTGCTTGCAACGCAGAGGTGCACACCTGGAGCATATCATGGAACGAAGCTAAAACAAAGACTATTGGACATTCATGGCTGAAACTTGATGGACAAGTCAGGCATAGACTGAAGTTTATTTGTACCAAATATGGTTGGATTGCAGAATGGATTGTGCACGTTATCAACGATTTCATAGGTGGCATTTTTTGGGGGTCACCCTGTACTTGAAACTGAATCAATGAGTGAATAAAATATGTATCAGGCCCTTTCCGTCATTGATTTAAGAGTATATTTTTCATTTAGTACTGGGCCAGTTACTCCTATTCATAAAATGTTTGCAGGATAAGTAACATTTCCGGACATTTTCAATGTGACAGTGGTTTAATCACTCAAAACACAGTGAAACAAAAGTACTGCACGGCACCATTTCCAGTGAGCCATGCCCCTGCTCAGCAGAATGACATTGAATGAATAAATAAATAAATAAATAGATATATATATAAAAACACCACAAACCTTCGAGTTTGAACAAATACATACCCACTTATAAAATGTTCCAGCCCCTGCACTCGCAGCCCGAGCTGCATCTTCGTCTGTAGCCGCAAGCAAAACTTTTACTTCTCCTACAACGTCAGGAGGTACACTAGATATGTCGAATCCACGGACCTTTCTCAATATGTTATCTTTGCCCGTACCTTTCATGATGATTTTTACCTGGTCCCATGTCTAAAAAGAAACAGAAGAGCCATACTCTGTCAAAAAAATGGTGTTTGAGTATTGACCAATGTCAGCTTGCGCAGTCCACGAAGGCTGACTTGGGTCGAAACTTTTTGCGATTGGTATTTTTTCTGCATGTCAAAGGACTAGAGTACCAAATGATTCTGCCGGTTGTTATACAAAATGGATTTCATGGATCCATAATTATGCGATGACTTGCTCGGTATATTGCATTTTTTTTTCAGAGTGCAGCTCATATGTTTATTTAGAAAAATAGTTTATTGGAGGTTTTAAGCAGTGTTACGTGCATCCTGGTCATGCATTTTTGGGTTTTTTTTGCGGAAATTTACGAAGTCGAGAAAACATCAACGATTAGGTATGAATGGATCCTGTCGCAGTGACATTCAACATTCTGAGGTGAAAATGCTGGCTATGCCTAAATTCATATGCAGAGCCTGGACTATAGGCACTGCCTTTATCCACTGAGCTCGTTGTGTATTTTTAAGCAAAATCATCTACTTACAAAGTCTGATTAACACCACCAATGCCTTGGTGCACAGATGCTAGAAATATTTATGAAACATTCGAATATAGGTCTTGGTATAAAGCACGCCATCATTCTGTTCAGCGTCACAACATAATTACAGTTCTTTTCTTTTATTAACTAAGTCATCGATACAAATACCGAGAGAGGATAATTTTTTCTTACTCTTAATATACACTTTTTCCTTTCAGATTTATTTCGGTATACCAACAGTGAAGGCTGCATTAGGGTGTACAATTTTGGATAATCACTTCACTGTTCACATAATCCTATTCCTATAGCTTTGGATACCCACGCGGACAACCATACCAACGATTTTGCTTGTACATTTTACTTTGCTACAACCCAACCGAAGATCAAACTAATTTCCATTACCTCTATTTGTTCTTTATTGATACCCAGTAGTAAGAGTGTAGCTGTCAGTGTATCGTGTGCAGCTGGTGGAGGTTTGAGATAACTCGTCATCTCGGATATCGTGGATTGTTTCATTTCCAGAATGTCATGCATAAATTTCTTTAACTGTAGCAAATTGTCTCGCTCTGTCCTAGCAGCCAGGAGCAGAACTTCCATTTTACTGGCATACTCTGATTCTTCCGCTCTTTTGATTGCTTTGTTTAAAAGGTCAAGATTTCTGCGGTTTGTTGCATCTTTTAAATCTGAAATTGCAAACGGTTACACAGCCTTACTTGAAAAAGTCGTCCATGAGGGGATATTCTCGAATACCGAACATGGTAGTTTCGAACTCGGACAAGGTTTTGCCTACAGAGAGAATTCGAAACAAAAACGTACGACAGGATACACTTTGTTCATCGTTTAGATGCACATACAACTTTTAGCACTTGCGCTGTAGAAAAGTATTTAATAATACTAAATATGACTGGAAAGGTCTTTATATTTAGAATAAAATGGTCATTTTTTACAATTTAATAAATCTGAATGATAAGCATATTTTTTTTTTTTTTTGCGAGGTGGAGCTAAACATTTCACTGCCATTTGTGACGCAAGTAGCTTCACCAATTTTGAAACTGCACAAAACTTTAGTCTGATCTTTGATATACACCGTAATTTATGAAAGAAAAAGAAGTAGATCTTGAGCAAACACAGGTACCTTTATATACATGTTTGGTAGAAAAAGAGAAAAACAAAACTCATGCACAGTCCTTTTGCCCATAGCAGAAATAAGAAGAGTCACTAATTGGAGAGGTCATCAGACCTCTCCAACGGTGGTGAGTTTAAAAGGCAGACTGCCACAGAATTTGCTGTCTAAATCCATTTCTCTTTCGAAATTGTTCTGATACACAGCCTCTTTCGTCATGGTTTTGTAAATAAAGCGAAATCAAAAAACCGAAACAGGAAATAGACGTGGTTTATTTTTATATGACGAATTTCAGAAAAGACTTGTTATGTCAATTTGCCATGGCTGCAAATGACCTCTCAAATAATTGTAATTTTTCATTAAACAAAGCAGAAGAAAAAAATAAGAAGATTTTAAAGAGAACGAAGACCGCTGGACATGATCATTCGACTTGAAACGCGGCGAGAAAGTCAAATGACCGTCATGTAAAGCATGTGAGGTTTCTACGCGGCGGCTTTTTTACTTGTTTGTTTACATTACCGAAATATATTGAAATTAAAAGCCAATAAACTATTTGAAAACATTGATGCTGACCTCTCCTGGCTTCTTTTGTAAAGAAGCCAACTTGTCATCTATCACTAATCATCTATCAAACAAGGTAAATGATAACTGGCCTGCTAAAAAATATCAAAAAAGCTTCTGTCTCTTTTAAGTGTATACAATATCAAACAAACAAAAAAAAACCTCTAAAATAAGCAAGTTTTGAAATTACACATATGATAAATCACTAGAATTCAATGTGATTGAGTAAAAGAAGACATAGCCTTGAAGCTATGCAAGCAGAAAACAAGAAGTTATACATACATGTAAGAACAAGATAATCTGAGCAATAAAAGGATTGCCATCTAAATGATGACAATTTGCATGACCTTTACGCCATAAAATCAGTTAATGATAAGAAAATCAGTTACTGTACATGGTAACACATAAAATGACCTTCATTTCAAAGTTAACATGAAAGGGAAACAAAATAGATAAAATAAAAAAAGGGGGGGGGCTCTTCATTGCATAGTTGAAGACTTCAGCATATTATATCAAACCCAATGCATCTCATTTCCAATATTTATACGTAGTCTTCTTTTATAGTCATGACACGATGCCTTATATTATTTCCTTGTTTCTTAATGCCAAGCAGTTAACCTGACATAATTCTGAACAGGTTAGAACGGAAAAACTACCACCGCAGTTTTCATAACAAAAACATATAGCCAGTCATATGGCTGGTAAGCATGAGAATGATGATGGTAAAGGTTTTACTGAGCAAATACAAGCAAGAATGAGCTCTCCCTCACTATAACACTATGGTCCTCTGTAAACGAATACTGACCAAAAATGTGAGATAACAGGTGCATCTGCCCTATTGAAATATCAAATCCAAATGAGGAATACAACTCATCTTAGTAACTCACATTGCTAGTAAATCACCTGATTACTTAATTGATGTGTGTAAAAAGTGAAACAAGATTAACTATGAATAACATATCTCTGATTTTGGGCAATTAACTCTTTCAGCGTCAAATATTTGATGTCCACCTCGATGCCTGGAAACAGGCTCCACTGAAACTCAGAAAGAGTTTTATCATATAAGGCTTGACAAAACAAGCGAACGACAGAGTTCCAAGATCAGATTGTATGTGTTGTGCAGTCTGATCTTGATCTATGTCGTCCGTAAAGGCCTATGTTGTCGTCTATAGTGCTGAAATGGTTAAATTCGTGCATATGTATGCTGTATTTAACTAAAAAGGTGGATATGCCTGAAGGTCATACCTTTACTACTCCGTCATGGCAAGTTCAAATTTTAATACTTTGATATTATTGTCTGAGAGAACTAAATTAATAAAATAACAAGAGAAGGCACTGTAGATAGCATATGCAATGTCTTCTTAGTAAGTAAGATCTAGATACATTTTACTTTTAAAAAAGTTGGTCCGTTTTTTAGATGCGACAGTTAAATGGTATACAATGTATTAGTAACTTCAGTACTTTGATTTACACTAAAAGTTTCTGTTTACTGTAATGAATTTAATTATCAAGATCATTAAAATAAGCATACGATTAAATTGTAAATTTTTTAATCTAAAATAAAGAAATGAACCAGATAGTTGTTGAATTCTCAGTAACTGATATAAAAAATTAAAAAGTATACTCATGAACTTCGGTTAAAAGTGCTTCCATTTTATCCATGATGTACAACAAATCTTAAAATGCCGTTTGGTTGCTAATAGGATGCATTCAAGGCATTTGTGATCAAGTAAATGTGCTTTATCTGAAAAATCTCCAGTTAGTTTTCTCAGATTATGATTTTTTGGAAGCTTGAATCATAAAAAATAGTGCTGTCAGTGCATTGATTTGCATTAAATGTTCTTTTATTTTGTTATAAATGCATAGAATTATGTAAATATGAGCTTATTACATTACGTTAGGTCATTTGGGACTTTCACAAGGTATAAAATTTCAAAAAAGCTGTCAATTGACGATCAACTAATAAGGTTAGGGTTAGAGGTGCACTTGATGACTTTTGACCTCTGTAACTTCCAAAAGCCCCACTCGCCAGGTTGCAGACTTTGGGAATGTGCTCAGGAGACCTTGGAGCTCAAGAAAATCATTGTCCTGAAATCCCCCCCCCCACACCCGGGCGGGGTGGGGGGGGGTACCAAACACCCTGTTGGCTCATAGTCTATAGAATCTATGCAGAAGTTCACAAACCTTTAACCATTTCTAGATATCCAATTTTCTGGGAGGCTTTTCCAAAGGATCCATCGACCTCATGCAGTCCTTGTTTCTCAAAATTCTCCACCGCCTCTTTCAGCTCGGAGAGATCTTTGCCTTTGTAAGCTTCTTCCAGGGCTTTACGTGTGTTTATCTCTTTCGCTGTCTGAAAGTCGAAATGATAAGTAATGCTTCATTATTGTTAGGCTTACATTTGTAAGTGAAACGAAAAGAATTTTCACCTTTTTTTTTTTTTTTTGTATAGAAATTGTCCCAAAACTAGGTTGTAAACAGAAGAAACTCAAAATGTGAATTTTACAGAAACTAAATTGGCTAAAGTTAACAAAACAGAGTGGTTATTTACCACACTCGTTAGGCTACTTTTCGATCTTCTGTCCTCAGCAAAAGAAAAACGAACTGAGTTATATCTTACCAATGTACTATATGTATGTACGTTTTTTTATAACGTGTACCAGCTTTTGTCCTTGTAAGGCCAAAGGCGTTCCAAATTCATCTTAGACCAAGCTCAGTCTGTATAAGGCAGATCTTAGATCTATACTGTCGGACATGATGACGCACTCTTTCAACGAATGGTTGAAGTTGCAGTATTTAAATCTTTTTCGCCGAGAGGACCTTATGACACGACTCACTGTAGTTATTCGAGTACAAAAAAGGAGCATACATCACCTGAGGCTAGATACGAACCCGAACCTTATATATCGGAAGCTTAGAGTATGCGGTATCAAGCAGGGAGATTCTGTGCCTGATCAAAGTAATCTGTGATCTGCAAGCTCGACTTCTACTATAATTTACTCTCTTTTTATGTCCATTAAGATTAATTAGTCAGGCATCAAGTTAATGTTACGAGGTTGACCAATTGTGCTTTGAATTACATTTTATGTTGAGTTATTCATTTGAAGAATGCTTGTTATTTCATTATGAAATGAAAAAGGGTGTCTAAAATTATTACAGTAGATACCAATGCAATACAGCCTAATGATAAGACACTACACTTACCTTATATCCCTTGTCCTTGACAACAACTCCGCTACCTCGTGGTGGATCCGTGCTCAAGTAATAGTTGCAGGTATTCTTGTATGGTACTTTAAGATCTCGTGGTTTTGTGGAAATTTTCACGGCATACTCTCCTTCCTTCAACAAAGTGACGACCACATCTAATATTTGAAGGACGGACTGATTGTTTATTGTACTTTGAACCCACTTTTCTTTCTCATTTTCTGGAATACCATCTCCAACGATGTCAACCTTGACTGATATAGTTTTAGTGAGTTTAAATGTAATATGGATGGTCTGGCGAGGTTTTATAAACAACACGCCATTGGGATGAGAAGGTTCTGTCAATCCTAATCTTGCTGTCATATCGACGGGACCGTAGCCTATGGCCGGTGTGAATGGATACGGTTTTACTGATTTGTCCGGCTCGTCACACATAATTCCAACGTCACATATCCATGGAAGCTTAACCTGGGTACTTGGACCACCATATACAGTAATTCTGTACTTTCCAGAAATTGGCATTCGCAATTCAAAGTTCCACCTTTTCTCTTGAAAATCACGTGACATTAGAACATATTTGCGCAATATGATTGGCTCGTCTATTTCTGGTCTAGACGAACCAAATGAATAACAAAAGTCATACGCCAGCTGATATTCGACATCTCTGTTTGACGGTTGTTTTATATGTAGGCTTGCAACACCTTTAGTGGCCGTTAATACAGACTTGAATTGACTCGTCAGTTTAAAGCCATCCATGTGGTAACGTTTTTGAAGATGAGGTATTTCAGTCCAACGTTTGAAGGACATGTATGAAGGGACCAGCTGCCACTTGTCTTTATCCGGGTAACACACAGTAATTAACTCTGACGGGTCTACCAAGAAATAGTACTCGTTAAAGTCATGCCGGATGACGCCATATTCATCAGTAACATCGCCAAGTTTTAATTGATGTTTGATGTCTGTTTCCGGTACCCATTTGCCATATTTGTAGCTTATGACGGACTTGTATGCCCAGAGAGGATGGATAAGTCTCCAGCCGTCTATGAAGACGGCGACCCAACGGTCTCTCAGATGTTCATAATTAGACACACCGACCTCATAGCCATAGCCTTTCGAAAGTCCGTTCACTATTGCACATCTTATGCCTGCTTTCCTAGGGACAAGAAAAACACGAATAAAAAAACTTAGACCACCAGTCATATGACTTCGTTAATGATTGATGAGTTGGAAAAGTAAGCCAGAAATGAGTATTCTACGGGCGACAAATATTAAAACGAAATGAAGTGCACCTCAGTTATCGAGAGTTGCGAACTCCTAGACTGTTTAATAGATAAAATGAACAATTTTTTGTTTGTAGGTAAGACCCGAGCTGTTCAAAAATCATAGCTGTATTGGCAGGAACATCTTACGAAAATCAATCAGTATTGATCGAAGATCTAGCTGCACATTGATCCATTTTAATAATTAATTAGAGTTCACAGTTAAGTATTGCTTGATAGATACATAAATAATGTTCATCAACGCATACAGATCAATTAAATTTCACTACTAATGTCTTAAAAATCACAACAAAAATATCGTCGCAACATTACGAGACAATTGTAATTAGTATCTCACAACGGAAGTGAAGAATCAGAAAGCTTAAAAGTCTTTCAACCACTGATTAACACATTTTATAATTGAGCCATGCTATGTGAAAAGGGGGCTTAATGCATCTGCAAAAAGTATCGACCCAGGTCAGCCTGCGCGGATTGCGCAGGCTGACCTGGGTCGAAACTTTTTGCTATCGGTCAATTTTTCGAATTTCAAAGCACCAGTCTACCTCACGATTTCTTTCTTTGTTAGACAAAACGTATTTTATGGATCAATAATTATGCAAATACTTGTTTGATATCATGCATCACGAAGATCCATTTCGCCCCCCGCCCCTTTAGTTTAGTTTAAACTTGTTTATTTTACATCGATTGAGAAACAAGTCATTACAACTTATTCTAATCTCTCTTGATTCTGCTTTCTGGGAACTGCACCAGTACTTGCGCCGATTATGTGGTCCAGTGAGCAATCCCAAGGTTGATACCCGCCCACGGTTATCGAGCTCGGGACCTTATGATTACGACGCCTACGCTCTACCTCACAACCACGGATATCCCCGCCCCTTTGCCAGAACACGACTCATATGTACGTAATCTGTTTTTACCTGCACATGATTGCAAACATACTCGCATAAGAGGCTTGCCTCTTCTTTATTAATTTCTTGTAACCCCTTGGAGTTGTCTCATCAAGGCTGGCTGGTGTGGGTACAAAGAAGAAACTCTCGTCCTCAATATTTTGCGTACCTAACCAGGCGAAGATAGATCTCACCTTCATCATATCTGTCCGATAGATATTGGTTAAATATCCTATCAGCTCTTCCCAAGTGTTTTCAATGTCCTTCGGTGCCTAAAATATTAGTAAACTCTAATCAAAAGTATGTAATACGTTTGGTGTTCTCCGCTCACATTATCTTGTTATATATCTGACTTAGAGTGTAATATATCTTTTAGGAACAACACCTTTGTGGGAGGGAGTCACGATCACCGTTCAAGGGGACAGTGTTAGAATCGCTACTAATGAATCGCTAGAACCAAATATCTTGATACAACTACAAGCAGCTCTTAGCCTCGATGAAATAAATTTCGATCTTTCGCCGTAAAAAACAAATATCCTCTATTTCTTCATCAGTAAGTGTAGGATAAGCAGTATAAGTAGCAGGTTCGAGTCCTCTTCTCCGCAACAAGTCGTTCGCTGGACACCGAAAAGATTTTCTTTATGCTTGAGAAGATAATACATGTACATCTTTAATTTCGTAAAAACGCTGGTAAATAGAGCTAGATAAAAAAAAAACAAGGTTAAAGTCAGAAAAAAGATTTTGTAATACGCTGCAACTCTAACGTCAACTGTCAAGTTTAGATAGTCGTATTTACCTGTAGAGCATGGAAGTAAATATCTCTGTTTTCATTTGGATTGTAGATATCTTTTTTCGATGTGCTCGGTATTCTTGCTGCGGGGTACCCTGGCTCTTCATCTTGGACATAAATCTACAATTATTGAAATATCTTAACTCATTCCTGTTGGATTTACATCGTTGACTATCACAAAATAGACTAGGTTAACTTCATTAGCTTTTAACAGAGTCGGTGTGTATGAATGAAGAATGTATTAAAAATTCGGAGAATGGACTATGATCAAGAAAGATTTTTTCTGTTTCCAAAGTTAAATGAAAAAAAGGTGCATAGAGTATAATGTCGTCTCCTTGTCTACTACAATTTAGTCCCAACTCTCAACATTCTTAATTATTAGCAATTCTAGAAACAAACTGACATGGTAGCGGATTTAGATCATCTGAAACACCACATGGCTGTTATATATTTTTTTAATCATTATTTATTTTAATCGTGTGACTACAGAGCCACACAAATACCAAAGAATTATAATTTTAATACCTGTGAGATAAGTTGACACTTTTTCAAAAGGCTGCAGGGTAGTGATATAGGTCAAGAAGCGGTTTCTTTTTTCAAAAGCTTGGATAAAATGAAATAGTTATAATTACTGTGACACTTAGTTGAAGTTAGGCAAAGAACTACTTTTGATATTGTTGGTTCTTCCTTATTTCCCTAATCAGACAGGAACTGCTGCAAAAGCACGTATGACCATCTAACGATAACTGATAGTTATCAGAAATACGTACCACTTCCTGTACAGGTTCTCTAGGAATCAATCTTAAAGCAGAGTTAGAATGTTTAGATTTCGAGCCACCCATGATTTCAAAACTACGTCATAGTATACATCTTTTTATAACAAAGTTACACCTGCTTCCTGTGTTCACTCCCTTTAAGAATCACGAGCATGATATTTGAAGCACGTTAACAGCTCAGCAATTTTGTCGAATCTCTTTTTTGAAACTGCTATTTTCGTGTGTTCATGTTCGCTGCGTATATACCAACTTGGGATTTCCGTATCACATTAGTATAAGGGCTGCGATAAGAAGATTATAAGCGATGTTTTTTTTTTTTTTCGGAAATTCAATTATGTATTAAATGTTCGTTAGTCGTATCCCTAAGACATTAACACCTGTATTCATGTTCTTCAAGAAACTTGACCTGGTTCCAATGCAAGCGTTTTGATGTATTGACACATAAATGAATACCAGCCTGTCTTTAAACGAGCGAATAATTCTGTACTTCCACTCTAAACGGCACGATCAAACAATATCACATGTGTAAATGTGTTTTAAAATCTTTAAACATTGTCATTTACGCATTTTAAAGTCAAAGAAAACCACAAAACTCAAACTAGTGTTAAACATTCTAAAACTGCTATGGCAGAATTTGATATATTGAACAAACGGAACTGACACGATATTATCAGGAAAGACAATGTATCTAATCTTATTCTGTAATAGGAATGCGTAATTAACCCTTTACCACACAATCCCGATTTTCAACAACCCTGAAGAAGAAAGCTGTTGAAAACATCGTTATAAAAGGAGAAAATGCTGGTACCCAGCATTTTCTCATTTTCCCACAATGTTTTCTACCATAACAAAAACAAAAATCATCATTTGTAACACATTTGTGTGGTCGTCTGCAAATGCTTTCAATTAGCTCTACTTCAAAATTATGTCCTTTGGTGAAGAGTGAAAGACAAAAACAGAACAGAAAGACAATAGAGCCGTTCACGGTAGAATTCCTCAACACCTTTGAAGTGCTGAAATTGTAAACGGCCTTCTTTTCTTATATTTAACTGGTAGAGTGCCAAGCGTATTTACCTTTTACCACACAATCCCGAGCTTAAACAAAACTGGAAAGAAGGTCATTTGAAAACATTGATGGAAAAAGAGAAAATGCTGGTAACCAGCATTTTGTCCTTTTTCCACAATGTTTTCTCGAGTGTCAAAGAACTTCGGTTCATTTGAATTGCTTTTAAATTTGTCATTCCGTGATGCTTTGGATTTGGATGAGCCCAAAATTTTGTCGTATGGTAAAGGATTGAATAAAAAAAAACAAAATCGAATGGTAAAACAAAATCTGTTTCTATTTTTTTTTTTTTTTTCTGGATAAAAAAAACCGTCAGTGTTGGACATTGAAAGATCAGGATCACACTTTACGTTCTGTACCATCTGATCTTGACCTACACCTTCTACAAGAACACACTGAGTCTGATAAAGGTTGACCTTTGAAGCGCCAAATGAGTCAAAGGGATATTTCAGTTTATAAAAAGAAATTACTGACGTTACACTTTAATTATTGCTTAGGTCAAAATATCCTTTGAAATGTCGAACTGTGTAGATTCAGGATCAGAGTTTGAGTTCTGGACAGCCGGATCTTGATCTACATTGTCCACAGCGCATTGAGTCCAAGCGACCAGTAACCTAGGGATTAAACTGTGCAGTGTAAGAAGGAAATAAGCCATGCTCTGGTAAAAGAGGATTTAACTCTTTACCAAACGACAAAATTTTAACCTTGTCTAAAATGAAAGCATTTGCAGACGACAATTTCAGCGTGACTCAAATGGTGCAATTTTTCTTTTATAGGATAGAAAACATTGTGGGAAAAGGAGAAAATGCTGGTTACCAGCATTTTCTCCTTTTCCCACAATGTTTTCAAAAGGCCTCTTTCCCAGGGTCGTTAAAAGTCGGCATTGTGTGGTAAGGGGTTAATACATCTCCGTGAAGAATTATACCTGGCAAGTCATCACATAATTACGGATCCACAAAAATCCATTAACAGCCGACTGAATCTGAATTTGACTGGTCTTTGGACATACGGAAAATTGTCCAATAACAAAAAAATTCGGGCCCGGTCAGCCTATGCGGACTGCGCAGGCTGACATGAATCGATACTTTTTGCAAATGCATTAAGGCTGCTTTTCACAGAGCATGGCTTAAATGCTTGTAAATGTTTTTGTTGTATATATGGAAGGCGTATAAACTTACAATTTTCATTGGGTTTAGGCAAGCTTACGGTAGGAAATATGGAACTCTGTAAGTCTAACATCAGACTCAACAGTGGCCGCAAAAGCCAGCAAAGATGTGCTTTCACCTCCAAAGATAACGTTTCTTTTATGCTTTTCAGTAGTTTATAGAAATCTAACAATGACTTATATAGATGATATTTGTTTATTTCGGTGAAAGATCGAAATTTATTTCATCGAGTGAACGTCATCGGTAATATTTTCACGAGTGCCGCAACCCTTTTTTTGGGCGGAATTTACATCAAGATCTAGTTGAGTTCTTTTCGGTTATTCCCCGTTGCGTACCCCCTACGCGTAACAACGCATTTACAATATTACGTAATGCGTGAGAAATGTACCGTAAAATACGTCATATTTCCATCTGGTTGAGTGGCACGCTCTGTTTACCTAGTGCGCGGGAATTACTGTTTCCGCCTTCAATTGAAGAGTTAGAAAATAAAATCGGCATTTTTCGTTGTCTGCGCATACCATATTATTTGAAGATTCGACCTGTCTGCTATGACGCATCACCCATCCCCGTATACCTAAGAAAAGTAGGGCTTATAACGAAGCTATTAGCCTATTACCTAAGCATGTAGGGGCTGTTTTAATAAATGGCCGGTGCATAGGTTATATGCTAGCCGATCATAGCTGAATGAATCGCACCAGGTAGCGTTTTATTGAGTAAACGTTTATTTCATTTTGAAATTCAAAGTAACGGTTGTTATTTTGAAAAGTAGTCCGGTTCTGTACCCAGAATGCCCAAATTAGATAGATGTGTATTTGTAGAATACCATCTAGCGGGAGATAAAGGGTATTTTTCACTGGTCGTAACCGTGAAATATCGAACTGTATTCCACCGTTATTTCTCGATAAACTACCGAAAAACATGAAATAAATCCTTATAATTCATCGATTAATTTTAATTTTGACATACCACACATAGGGGTCCGTAGTTTGACTCCTATCAACCATAGACTAAAACAAGGGATTTAACTGTATGCAGCCCGTTACTCGCCCCCGGTTACAAAAAAACAACGTATCTTTTCTATCCCATCAGTTATTCTCCTAATTTTTTCTACAGCTGACAGCCAAAACATTTTTCTACCAGAAAAACACAACTGTTTGTCAGTGGCTAATGCAGTCTGGCTGATACATTCGCTCGAACTTGTAAACTCGCTCAAAAATCTTCGCCATTGACACGGGTTCGTACATACAATACTGACGTTCGCGCATATAAACCAATGAAATTTCTCGTTCCAAACAGTGTCACCGTACTGTCACGTGACAAAAAGGTGTAAGCAGCTGTACGAAATTTCATTGGTTTAATGCACGACTATTAGTACATATCAACCGATGAAATTTCTCGTTCCAAACAATGTCACATGAAAGAAGATGGCAGCTGCTGTTCGAAATAAGAACGTGGATCACAAATTCAACGAATTCTGAGGCGTTTCGTCGTTATTGAAGATAAAGACTATAGGTCAGTAGTATTTTTAAACATGTTTAAAGGGTGGGTGCCGCTAATGCTGCGTTTCATTGGATCTAAAGTGCATTTTATATCTTGAAAACGGATGTACGAACCCGTGTCAATGGCCCAGATTTTTGAGCGAGTTTACAAGTTCGAGCAAATGTATCAGCCAAACTGCATTAGCCACTGACAAACAGTTGTGTTTTTCTGGTAGAAAAATGTTTTAGCTCTCAGCTGTAGAAAAAAAATAGGAGAATAACTGATGGGGTAGAAAAGATACGTTGTTTTTTGTAACCGGGGGCGAGTAACGGGCTGCATACAGTTAAATCCCTTGTTTATAATATATAGTCTGTGGGTGCCAGGAATCAAACTACGGACCCCTATGATACCACAGATATTTATAGAACATGAATTCATTTTTCGCGGGTAAACGTCACGTTTTATGACGTTGTCAATATCTCTCATGAAGTCATTATTACAGGTAGTCTGTATCCGACTAGATTGAATACATCTATTTCGGTTGAAAAACGCATATATTTTTCACGATGAGCAAAAGTTATACGTGAAAAGAAAATTTAAGTGAGGAGCAAAAAGAAATATGATAAATGTTTGTTTCAGTGTACGATCGAAATTTCTTTCATCTCATGAAAACGAAGGCCATATTTTCACTCATGGCTTTGCCACTCGTGAAAATATAGCCCTTGCGTTTCACTTAATGAAAGAAATTTCGATCATACATCGAAACAGACAATTATCCTCTATATTTTAATGAATTGTGGGCATTTGTGGACACATGCAAATTTCTAAATTGAAACCAGACCTCCGTAAAAATGTCTGTATCTTTGACCCTTTACCACACAGTCCCACTTTTAAAGACATTGAGGATACGGCTAAACATTGCTGTAAACCAGCATTTTCTCCTTTTTCAACAATGTTTTCTATCCTTCCAACAACTAATGTCGATTTTTGAGTCAATTTTTTATTTTGTCGTCTGTATATGCTTCCAATTTGGACAAGTCTAAAATCTGTGACAAGGGAGCTTAACGCATTTGCAAAAACTATCGACCCAAGTTAACCTATCTACGCAGCCCGTGCTGGCTGACCTAGGTCGCAACTTTTTGCTATCGGTCAGATTTCTGAGTGTCAAAGGATCAGCCTACCATATGATTCAGTCGGTTGTCAGACAAAATGGATTTGATGGATCCACAATTATGATAATTTGCTTGGTATAATGCATCACATGAATTAAATATCTTTTTGGCAATGTTTATATATGATGTAGCATTCTTTTGTTTGATCTTGTGGGTTTTGTTACTACGGTTTGTACCTTACCTCTTGATGTGTCTTAAATGATGGAATTGGTCGTTTAAAGGGTACAAAACTGGATTGGTCTTTAAAAAGATACAAAACTGGTTTGGTCTTTGAAAAGCTACAAACCTGGATTGGTCTTTGAAAGGGGTTAAAAATCGATTGCACTTTGAAAGGTTATAAAACTGGACTGGTCATTGAAAAGGTACAAGACTGGATTTGTCTTTAAAAGGTACAAAAGTGGATTGGTCATTAACAGATACAAAACTGGATTGATCTTTGAAAGGCTGCAAAACTGGATTGGTCTTCAAAGGATGCAAAGCTGGATTGGTCTTAAAAAGGTACAAAACTTGATTGGTCTTTACAGGATGCAAAGCTGGATTGGTCTTGAAAGGGTACAAAACTGGATTGGTCTTAAAAGTATGCAATACTGCATTGGTCTATGAAAAGGTACAAAACTGGATTGGTATTTGAAAAGATACAAAATTGAATTGGTCTTCAAAAGGGTACAAAATCGGATTGGTCTTAAATGTATACATACTGGAAAAGTCTTTAAAAGGGAACAAGTTTGGATTGGCCTTTAATTAATACAAAACCGAGTGGGATTTTAAGGAGTATAAAACTGTATGAGTCCTTGAAATGGTACAAAACTGGATTTGTCTGTAGAAACTAAAAAAAATGGACTGGTCTATGAAAAGGTAAAAAATTGGATTTATATTCATAGGATACGAAACTGTATTGGTCTTTAAACGGTACAACATTGAATTCGTCTTCGAAAGGTACACGATATGTTAATGAAAAGAAACAAAACTGGATTGGTCTTTGAAAGGATACAAAACTGGATCGGTCTTTAAAGGATAATAAACTTGATGATAAACTTAAACGCTACAAAACTGGATTTATCTTTAACAAATACAAAACTAGACTGGTCTTTAATAGATACAAAACTGGATTGGTCTTTAAACAGTACAAAGTTGGATATGTTTTCGAAAGAGGACGTAATTGAATTGGTCTTTGAAATGGTAAAAAAAATGGATTGGTATTTAAAAATGTACAAAACTGGGTGGATCTTTGCAAGAATACAAAACTGAATTTGTCCGAAACCGAGTGGGATTTTAAGAGTAAAAGCTGGATTAGTCTTTCAAATGATACAAAACTAGATGGGTCTGTAATAGATAAAAAAAAAACTCGATTGTTCTTTGAAAAGATATACAATATGATTGCCTTTTTATAGGATACAAAACTATATTGATCTGTAAACGGTACAAATTGGATTTGTCTTCGAAAAAGTACAAAACTTGAATGGTCTTTTAAAAGGTACAAAACAGGATTAGTCCGTAAAAGGAACGAAACTAGATTGGTATCTGAAAGGATAAAAGCGTTAGAGGATACAAACCTGGATAGGTCGTTAATGGATACAATACTGGATCGGTCTTGATAATTACCAAACCGGACTGGCACTAATGGATACAAAACTGGATCTGTCTTTACAGGATACAAACCTGGATTGGTCGTTAATGGATACAAAAATGGATCGGTCTTTTATAAATATAAGACTGGACTGGCACTGATGGATACAAAACTTGATTGGTCTTTAAAAAGTACAAAATTGGAAATGTCTTCGAAAGGGTACTAAATTGAATTGGTCTTTGAAATGGTACAAAATTGAAATGGTTTTTGAAAAGGAACAAGACTCGATTGTTCTTTAAAAGGATACAAAACTGGATTTGTCTCAAATGGATTCAAACTGGATTGGTCCTTGAAAAGGTACAAAATTGGATTTGTTTTTAACGGATACAAAATGGATTGGATTTTAAAGGGTATAAGACTCGATTGCTCTTTAAAAGGATGTGTAACTGGATTGGTCGTTAATAGATACAAAACTGGATTGGTCTTCCACAGGATTTAAAATTGGATTGTTCTTTGAAAAATACAAAACTGTATTGATTTTTAGAGGCTACAAAACTGAAGTTGTCTTTTTAAAGAATACAAAATAGGATTGGTGTCCGAAATAGGACAAAACTGGATTGGTCTTTAAAGGGTACCATACTAGATTGGTCTTTGAAAAGGTACAAAACTGGATTGGTCTTTAAAAGAGTATAAAACTCGATAGTTCTGTAAAGAATTTAAAACTGCATTTGTCTTTTATGGATTCAAAACTGGATTGGTCTTTAAAAGGGTTCAAAACTGGATTGGTCTTTGAAAAGGAACAAATCTAGATTAATCTTATAGAGGGTATAAAACTGGATTGGTCTTTCAAAAGGTACGAAACTGGATAGGTCTTTATTGGATACAAAACTGGATTGGTATTTAATAATTATAAAACTGGGTTTGTCTTTGAAACGATAAAAAACTGGATTGGTCCTCAAACATACAAAACTGGAATGGTCTTTAAAGGACACAAGATTGGATATCTTTGAAAAGATTAAAAAAAAAATCGATTGGTCTCCGAAAAGGCACTTATCCGGATCGGTCTTTGAAAAGGTGCAAATCTCGATCGGTCTTTAAAGGATACAAAACTGAATTGGCCTCAAAAGGATACAAAACTGGAATGAAACTTAATTTGTCTTTGAAAAGGTACAAAATTGGATCCGTCTTTAAAAATGGTACAAAACTGGATTAGTCTTTGAAAAAGTACAAATCTACAGTAGATTAGTCTTTGAAAGGGTACAAAATTAGATTGGTCTTTGAAAGAATACAGACTTGGATTGGTTTTTAATGGATACAAACTTTATTCGTCTTTGAAAGGGTACAAAACTGAATTAGTTTTTATTGGGCACAAACTGAATTAGATTTCAAAGGGTGTAAAACTGGATTGGTCTTTGAAAGGGCACAATGTTTCCATCCTTTAAAAGACAAATTTCACCTTTCTGGCTGTCTTAAAGTTGTGATCTGCAAATAGTTAAATTTTGGTACGTTTCGAATTTTGTTATGTGGTAAAGAGTTTCATGGTCGTCTGCTGCGAATTCGAAAATGGATCTTCAATAGCTAAGTGTTTAAGGGTTTTGATTTGAAATTAGGGGTTCCTGCTCAATCCAGGCTCTATCCAAGCTGGGGACGCTAGGCGGATGAAAATGCCCTTGGGAAAGGCACTGCGGTGTTCCAGCCTAATTTTTATTAAATAATGAAATACAGAAAATACATAAATAAGTAAATTTTCGCAGTTATATAACTGAAATAATGGTTGAAAGGCACAGAGCAGCATTTAAGCAAAGGAAGTTTATGGGTTATCCAAAGAAAACAAAATTAAACGAAGCTTCATTTTTCACATTTATTCGAAAATCTTTATATTCATCCATCAAACACAACCAGCTGCTAACCGACATTTCGAATAATGGGAAAGTCAGAATGTTTGAAACAACTTTCTACTTAAATCAATATATTTCAATGCTTTGCCTGGTACACACAATGCTTGGTCTGGCGAGAAAACGAATATACAGTACTGTATTTACTCATTCTTTGTTTCCTTTAAAATTAAAATTTGTTTGCTTGCATGTAACTTTCTGTAAAAAGGGGGCTTAATGCGTCTGCAAAAAGCATCGACTCAGGTCAGCCTACGTAATCTGCGCAGGCTGACCTGTGTCGAAACTTTTTGCTTTTGATAAGTTTTCTGCGTGTCAAAGGACGAGTCTACCTCATGATTCAGTTGGTTGTTAGACAAAATGGATACATGACTGTATGAAAACTTACTTGGTATAACGCATCATAGAGATACATTTAACCCCCTTTTGCCAGATTATGACTCAAATGAAAAGTCTAAATTTCCTCCTTTATCGCCCTACCAAACGATCCCGTGCTTTCACGACCCTGTTGAAGAAAGGCCTTTGAATACTTCACCGTAGGAGAAGTTGCTGGTAATTAGCTTTTTTTTTCCACGATTTTTTTCAAAAGCTTTTCTTCCACCCATTGCATTATCTTAGCCACAATTAATTAGTCGTCTTCGAAAGCTTTTATTCTGAGCCAGTGCTCTGGCACAAAGATAAAAAAAAATCTCCAAGAAAACTAAATAAAATTCTTATTGCTTTTTCAGACAAAGTAGATATAGCTATAATGTATGGTCTCGCCTGATCTTAAATTTACACTGTTTAATGTGCATACAGCTATTCTGAATTAAATAATAGTCATTGAAATAGGAAAAAAATGCAGTTGTTTTCATTTTAAATTCCTTTTTTTTTTATTTTTGTCTCAGACACTCAAATAAATCATCAGTGATCAGCAGCATACATGTTAATAGAAAACTTCATATTCCTTACAAGAAATATTTCGAGACAAGGTTCTTTTTATAAAATGACGTTAAATCAAATCGGAAACAGGCAATAATCTGCTGATACTTGGTCTTTGTCAAAACAAAAACACGAAGTCAGCAAAAAATGTCAATAAATAAGCTCCCAGACAAAACTTAAATAGATCTACTAACACAATTCAAACACATTACACATTCAATATCACAGACTGCTTCTAGTGCTGAAGGATGTCAACTATTGCTGAAATATTGTACGGGTAAAATCAAGTCATCCTTGGAACCCGACTAAAATTTGAATTGCAGCCAATCTTTCATAGGCGAAATTTGCCTCATTAAAATGCATAGCTATGAGTTTTGACGATGAGCTAAATGTCAGTTTTAGCCGTACAATGTTTTAGCACCAAACCCTTCTTACCTAACCCTACAGTGCTAACTCAATTTTCATGGGCTGAAGAGTTTGAAAATGATATGAGTATCACGTATGAAAGGGAAAAAATCCACTGACTTTAATTTTCAATTTCTCAAAAAATGGTGCAGTTTCACATTCACAGTTTGAAACTGGTCTAGCTCAGAGAGACTTTCAACAGTAAAACCCGCCGATGCACGAAATGAATTGGAAAGTTCACAAACACAAACTGACCTGAATTTTTCTGCTTGCAAGACATAAAAACGTTTACCTTATTGGCTTTTAGGCAACAACGAAATGACTGTGACCTGCAACAATCAGGAAAGATTGCACAGAAAATAATTTCTGGTCTTGAAGTTTAACTGTCAGGTATCAAAATGAAAATTCTAATCCCCATGTGGCAATTGCTGGCATTACCATTACTTAAACTTAGTAATGTGCACAATTTAAGTTGCTTTGCCGAAAGGATTTCGTGGCCAACAGTTTTTAACAAAATGTTTGTTGCATCCTAGACTGTGCTACTTTTTGTGCTTGAGTTTCCTTGTAAGCCATATGCCCGAAAGTATATGAAGTAAAGACGGATTTTTTTTTTTTTCAAAAAAATAAAGGCAAGAATGTCTATGAAATTGTAAAATTATTTATCTTATGGTGCGATGTGCAATTCCTATCCGAACATGAAATTGATTCTAACTGGGCATTGAAAATGACCTTGACAGAAATTGTGTATTACATAATCAAAAAACACCGATATCTTAACTAATTCATCAACTGTCTTTTTTTTATTATTATTATTCTTTTTTGTCAGATTAATGCTGATTGACTTTCATTACAGAAAAAAATGCTAAAATCCCGGATTAAATTGTAGAACAATTATGAAAAAGCCGGATATGACAAAATCTTATGACCTCAAGTTGTAGCTATGTCAATGAGTCCATCATACTCCACAAACGATATTTGAAAAATATCCTTGTTAAAAGAGAAGACACGTAGAAGTCCAGAAAATGCCATAAACAGTTTACTAAAATCATTTAGCTCGTTTTGTCTTTCGATTGCATTAAGGAAAAAATATCATTTTTTAATGCCTTTAGTTATCAATTATTTAAAATTCTGTCGATACACCATTGCAAACATAATCATTATATATCATTTATGGCACACAATATCCAAATCATGGGAACGACTTGTATTGATGACGTTTGATAAGGTAGGTCGGGACATCTCAATTACTAAGGAATTGCTTCGTTTTTTCTATAGTTATTTCTTCGAACTGTTTTGCTGTTTGGCTGTATTCTGCTTGTGGCCTTTGGAATTTTTAACACTGTTTGCTGGGGTTACAGGTTTGGACTGGTTATCGGATCTATTTTGTCCCCCTCCACGACTGTTTGTCAGTAGCTTTGAGTTTGCAGTGGTGGACTTCTTATCCACATCATGTTTACCCACCATTCGTGAAGACTGTCAGGAAAGAGATGTTTCAAATCTTTGTACTTTAAAAAAAGATAGTTCATGCAACTAAATCAATTTTAAGAATCTACGAATTGGTTTTACCCGTTTGAGTACAAAACAAACGAAATGGATAGTTTCAGTCAGTGTAAGTGTCAATAGCTCACGATACATCGGACAGTGTCTATCAAAGATAAACTTGAACTTTTTAAACATTTCCTTCTTAATCTACTCTACACTGAAAAGGCACGTCCTGCTAAAATATAAATCGATAGACCATTAAGAAACCAATCTAGTATTAATTGAAAGATTGACACTTAGAATATGGATCTAGTTATAACAGGTACAGAACAAGGACAGGATGGAAAAACGGCCTGATGCTGATAAACTCTCTCCATGAAAGACATCTGAGACCGCAATACGGACATACAGGATAAGGGATAATTTTGTTAATCCTCTTGTTTCAATATGCAGGCGTTTAACTCTCTAAAACTGAGCTAATATTGACAACGATACAGAAAAAATTTCAAATTCAACTTTGACCGTAAAAACAGGTCCGTATTCAACAACGATTCTTAAGAACATTCCTTTTCTTATTCCACAAGATTTTAAAAATTTGTAAGTAACTTCTGATTGGCTAAACCAAATGTTTCAGTGTTGTGTTACCTTGAAATTTAGACAATTCTCGAGAGTAAGACTGAGATTTCGAGTTCTTAAGAATGTTTGATGAATACAGATCTAGGCTTATGTAAGGCCACCTTGAAAATACTATGACCCCTCTTGGAGTTCCTCAGGCTCAGACAGCAAATTCGTGAGCGGTGAAAAAGTCCGTGACATGCCAAAAACTTGCCAGGAAACACTGCAATTTTTCCTAATCGAACTGACTTCGTGTGTCCATTTTCAAACAGGGAAATTACTCGTCACTAGCAATTTCTCTTTTCGCTAAATGTTTACACTAAAAACAAGATATACGAAGCTGTCTGATGGTAGCAATGTGTTCATTGATTGATAATTTCTACTAAGACAGTTTCAATGCATCCTGCTGACTCCCTTGCTATACATATACATCATATCACGTTATTCGCGCTCACGATCATCAAGCTATACCGCAGGGTATACAAACCAAACAAATTGTTATACATTACCCAAACATAGAAAGCTGCTGCACCGTTGCTAACTATCCTCACTTCATCTAAAGTATGCATTCCTAGATAATGTCTGGCCCTGAGTGCGGTGTTTTTGTCAATGTTCTTCTGGTCTGCATTTTGGATCTCTCGAAGAAGACTGTCCTTTCCTATTCGGTTCATAAGGGCTGTAATTTCTGTCCAGTCCTTGTGAGACAAAACAATTTATGACTTGCATATTTTAAGGTCCATAATAAACAGCGGCAATAAAATTAACATCTTAAGTTTTCAGATGCGTTGGGGATGTATCAGTTACTTTATAAGCTGTACGATTAGGTAGCAGTGGACTTGGAAATTTGTTCACGGCTGTGGCGAATCATGTCGCCCCGAGCCTAGTTCACGGCTGTGGTGAATCATGTCGTTCCAAGCCTATAAGGCTCAGGTCGACATGATTCGCCACAGCCGTTAACAAGTTTCCAAGTCCCTACCACCAGACCGTACACAGAATTTATTACACTGAAAAGTTTTACCATTCCAACCTGTATTCAGCGAAATTTCCCCGTTTCATGGTCTCCCAAATTGAGTTCGCTGACGAAATAGAATTTCCCTTCTGAGTACCCCCAAATTCAATGAAAACTAATGTCACTGAGAACTGACGTCACTAAAACCTTGCTAAAACATGCAGTTTGGTGCATGAACTTGATGATGTTACTGACATAGACATTTGACGTATTTTTCAACATGGATTTAAAAAACTTCAAGGTAAGTAGCAATGCATTTAAATGATTTGTTTACAAAAGTAAACGACCATAGGTTGCCTCAAACGACTATAAGGTTATCCTTTTAACTTTACCACGTTTGAGAAAGACAACAAATGATACTATATGAAATATATTCTTTTATTTTCAAAAATAATCCATTCTTTCCGCTTCAATTACAACCATCAAGGGAAACCAGTAATAATATGGTGCAGGCTACCCAGTAAGTTTGTCTTGTGACAGCTCATACTGATCGACGCCGCCATTTTGGATGTTGTGTTGAAAGGGAAACTGCTTTTACGTTGATTTTGCCAGGAATATATGTTCGGGGCATATTATCCAATTAGATCGCTAGAAGTTTTCTTTGTAGTATAATAAATGGTATTGTTTGTTAACCACGTTTAATCTTATCATTTTGTCATAAAATTTATCTTTAGATCTCTAATTATGCTTCGTAATAATGATACAGGTCTGTTTTACTATACATTGTATTTTGAAACTCTTTATTGTTCAAAGTCCATTTTACAGTGTTGTGTCGATCTCTAAAGCGCTATTAAAACGTTCTACGATATTAGGTAACGATATACAGTTTTCTGCAATTTTACTTTCTTGTTAAATGTTACTGAGTTAAGTAATTACAATAAATTACAACTACTTATCCTAGAATAGGTCACAAACATGCGAACCGTTATAGGTCAAAATATTTAACGTCAAAATCTACTCATGTCAGCCTGCGCAATTGGCACAGGCTAACATTGTTCGATACATGTTGCTATGTAAAAATGTTCTGCATGTCTATGGACCGTTCTACTTCATGATTCAGTCTGTTGTTAGACAAAATGAATTTCATGAAACCAGAATTACGTGATAACTGGCTTGTAATAATGCATCACAGAGATACATTTAACCCATGTTCGCCTGAGCATCACCCTTGTGTACCTTCCGGGAAAGCACCCTAAGTATGATAAAAGAAAGAATTTTGTCGAAAGAACATATTCTTACATAGGATCGAATGTCTGGTTTTATACAGCCTAATAAGGGTTAACCATTCACCAAACCATTCAATGTTTAACAATTCTATACAAAATTGTTTTTTAAAACGTCGTAGAAAAAGGGAACTTCTTGTGAATACCACTTTATTCTTTCCCAAATTGTTCCTTTTTTTTCAAAGGCAACTGCATAGTTTGAGTCACACGGAAGTTCTCGTCGACATGCAATATATATATTGAAAATAGAATAATGTTGATTAGAATGAACAAGTGTACAAAATGATCGTGATATCTAAAAGAGTTGTCGTTAGTTAACATTTAATAAAGATTTTAATTAAACGAATCTTGATAAATTGTTATAAAACGAGCTTTTGAGAGTAATATAAAATGACGTCATATGACGTCACATAGTGCTTATTTTAGATGTGTGTAAAATAAGAAAATAAGCAATGGCTATATTTCACTGAAAACAAGGGAGGTTATGTGATGAAATATTTTTATATAATGCGTATTGTAGCAGACGACGCTTGTAAAAGTTTAATTAAAACGAAATTCATTTTTTAATTAATAGATTAAATTTACTAGATCTACATGTTGATTTTTTTTTTTTTCAGTGTCTCATGTTCAACTGCTGCGAACTTTTTTCATGAGTAACAAAATGTAGACATGAATGTGCAATGTGAAATACACATTTTCAATCTGAAATAGACACACTACTGCCCCTTCAAGCTGATCTTTGCAAAAATATCTCATGATATCCGACAGCTATGATCCGAAATAAACCTACATAATCTAACTGTAGGTGAAGTCTGATTTTGATCCTCACTGTCCGCATAATCGCTTTCAAATTTGCCAAACTTTTGATTTGTTATAAGATGGTTGAGGGGAGGTAACTCTTAAAGAATTGAAAACGATATAAAGTAACAGCCTACAATAGCAAAGCAAACATTCCTAGCATTAACTACAACTGCAGGAAATTTAGATCAAGATCAAGCTGTAATTCTTTTGCAGTTTGATATTTATTTCTGTGCGATCTATAAGAAAAGAATATCAAGTTGCACACAAATACATTTATATATGTATGGTATTTCAGTGATGAAAGATAGGCTGATCAGGCATACTTTTATAATAATAATAATTACAATAATGATAATAATAATTAATGATGATAATAATAATAATGATGATGATGATGATACACGTTAAAAATATTTAAAAGACTACTGCAGCTATTTCTTGCACGCTGAAAGCTACAAAGTTTATTTTCAAATCTAATTCTCGGACCATCATCCGAACCGAACGCCAACAACTTATCACCGTTTTGTGTCCTACTATCTGCTTGATTGAATGATGTTTTACGCAGCATTCAACATTATTTCAGTCATATCAAGGCGACAGTTCACATTATTCATGTATTTCTTGGGTTTCACAAGTACATGGCTAGGGTTCTGAAGTGTCTTGCCCAAGGACACTCCCGCGAAAAACTCAGGGGATCCGAAACCGGGGCCTCAAGGTCACGAGTCCCACACTTTACCACTGAGTCACGCAGGACCTCTCCTAATATCTGCACACGTACAATTTTTTCTAGTGAATGAAATCCAAAATAAATAATTAGTTGCAAAACAACGGGAGATGTTCGAAACACGGACTAAAAGTGATTCTTTTCAGTTTCTTGCAGTTATGTATATAAATAATCAAGTATTCTTGCATTTTTTGTTCTCACTATTCCACGTGGAATTAATAGAGTATATATATTTTTTGCAGTGAAAGATCGAAATTTATTTCATCAAGTGAACATCGTCGGTAATATTTTCACAAGTGGCTGCGCTTGTGAAATATTGCCGATGATGTTCACTCGATGAAATAAATTTCGATATTTCACCAAAATAAAACAAATATAATCTATTAATTCCATGCCTCTAACCCCCACTTTTTTTAAGGGGTGGGGGGGACATCAAAATCCAGTACAGTTGCTTTCGGTAATTCCCCCTGGCGTACCCCTTCGCATAACAACGCATTACAATATTACGTAAAGCGCGAGAAATGTAGGATAAATTACGTCATATTTTTATCTGGTTGAATGGCACGAGCTGTTAACCTAGGTTTCTAGTGCGCGGGAACTACTGTTTCCGCCTTCAATTGAAGAGTTAGAAATTTAAATCGGTATTTTTCACTGGTCGTTACCATGACACGTAAACTTGTCTCAATAAACATAGTACAACGAAAGCGTGGTAAAATTGACGTCACTCGATATGAAGTGACGTTATTCTATGTAAAGTAAGTCGCCCGTGGCTGTTCTGTGTCTTCGCCATCCGATATTTTATCAATGAAAGTCACTTGACCTAAACAAATCGACCAAGAAGGAAGGAATAACTAAAGGATTTGCCGATATTAACTTTTTTTCTTAAAATTGACAGCGATGGAACTATTTAAAATGTTACCAGTAAACATAATTATATAAGTCAGGTGTCTTCTAGTAAGCCTGGTCAGTTCAAAATTGGCCGGTGTTGTATTGGAAATGCGATTGGGAGTGGGTGGAGTAATATTCAGAGCATTCGAAGCGACTGCCACTCTAATACTTGACGATACATTCATTCTTCTTTGTCATTTGACAGGGAAAAAATATAATAGTGAAATGGTGCGGGATTTTTTATGTTGTGTTTGATACCTAAGATTTTATTGAATTTTGCTTCTTTTTATATATATACTGGCCAGGCAATGGGCTTTTGTTTTGTTTAGTAACTGGAAGGCCATGGTTTATTCAAGGGAATAGTATCCACATCCGCTTTTGTACACAAAGTATGAACTTGCTTACCTATGATCAAGAGTTGGTCATGTTTGAATCGAAATAATCTCTTTCTATCGTTGTTTAACGTTCAATAAACCACGGCTGTGAGTTCTAAGGAGCAAAGAATAACCCACTCGGGCTATCGCCCTCGTGGATTATTTATTGTGCCTCAAAACACACAACCGTAGTTCATTAAACGATAAACCACTACAGAAAGAAGATTATTTCTTAAATATTCCAGCGTTATTTCTCGTTAAACTAATGAAAAGCATGAAATAAAATAGCACAACGATAAGCATGTAGGAAAAGAAAAAACAAGATTAATAGCCGAAAGTAGGAAAAAGAAAAAGAAGGAAAAAAGGACTAAACTAAGTAGCGAGACTTGTAAGTACATGGCAAATAAAGAACTGCTTACCTTCTTTATACCAGAAAGAGAGAGATAAAGAACAAACATTAAACATTTGACTTTGAATGAGTGGCAAGTCAGAATATAAACCAATCGTCTCGTTGTAAACCAATGCATACATACGAATCTATCATGTCTTACTGTACGCTTACCAAATATATTATTACAATACAACTTTTTCTTCTGAAAACGTCTTCAATTTATCCTTTAACTCTTAGGTTGCTAAGCGCGACTTTATGACCTTTTGCGGACAATGTAATCAAGATCAGACTGCACAGAACGTGCAGTCTGATCTTGGATCTACACTGTCCGATAAGGAGATATCTATCCTCCAAAAATATCTTTGAAAGGGGAAAATTTGGGTTTTTGCTATCGGCTTGAGAGTTTAATTTCTTTTATTTATCAGGATAAGAGTTAAGAGTGAGAAATGTAGAACAGATATTTTCTGTCGCGGAAGAATCAATTAGCGGATTCAGAGGCTTAAAAAATATGAGCCATGCTCTGTGAAATGGGACTTTCTTTAAATTTTCTGCATGTCAAAGGATAATTCTACTCAAATGATTCAGTCGGTTGTTAGATGAAGTGGATTTTAGGATCTCTTAATTAAGAGATGTCTTGATTGGTACAATGCATTACAGAAATGCATTGAGCCCCTTTTTGCCAGAGCATGGCTCACATGAATAAACATCGTACAATGCAGGTAAAGGATCAGAATGCTCATTCACAATCAACGTGTTTCAAGATATTTCTGTCGCACACTTCAGTAAGACTGCGGTTAAGATTGAAATCTACATTATTAAACAAATAGCATCAAGCTAATTTATCCCGTAACAATATGATGGGTGCATGCTACTATGCATCTGAATCCAGAGTACATCTTTACATAAATACTCCAGCACCTTACAATATGCTTATCTGTTTTCGAGTAACGAAGGGGTAAGGGTAACACTATACATGTATATATACTCACAACTAAATGTTGCTCAGGGTATCCAAGGATCATGTAAGTGGCTATCATAGTTTCATGAACGCCCTCTGGTGGACTGTTGTAGCTTTTGACTTCTGAGACGGTCGACTGGTCCATATTTGAAATGTCGTGTCTAAACCTACAGATAAATAATCATCAGTCAATAGCCTGACAAAAAATGCTGAGAACGTGAATTCGGCTCTATAAACACAGTGTGGCGCGAGCGTGGTAACTTCGAAGTCATTCTTCAGAAGTCGCTCTCGGATATTTTATCAATGAAAGTCACTTGATGTAAACAAATCGTGCCATTCACGACCAAGGAGGACCGAAAACCTCAAGGATTTACCGATACTCGTATTTAGTGTTTTAGATAAAAACTGACAATGATGTAACCAGGAAACATGTTTAAATCAAGTGTCTTTTCATGTTGAAGATTAACATAAACATTGACCGGTGTTGCATTGAAAATGGGATTGGGAGTTGGATGGGGTAATATTCAGCATTTGAAGTGACTGCTACTATAATGCTTGACAATACACTTGTTCTTCTTTGTCGTTCGAAAAGGGAAAAACTAAAATAGTAAAACGGTGGCGTTTTTTTTTTTTTTTTTTGTTCTCGTTGTGTTTGATGCCTAAGGCTTCATTGAAACTTTGATTTTTTTATACATATTTACCAACTGGTAAGTGGGGGTTTGTTTTGGTTATTAAATGGAACAGCCATTTTTTTCAGGAGAATATATCCGCATCTGCTTTGTGTACTAAATATGAAATTGTTTTCCTTTCATCAAGAGTTGGTCATATTAGAATCGAAACAATCTTCTTTCTGCTGCAATTAAACGTTCAATAAACCACGGTAGTGAGTTATGGGGTGCAATGAATAAACCACTCGAGCTATCGCCCTCATGGTATATTCATTGTGCCTCATAAAACACAACCGTAGTATATTGAACGATAAACCACGATAAAAAGAAGATTATTTCTTAAATATACCTTTCTTTTTAATTAACTACATTTATACTGAAAGTAGTAAACAATTATACAGTACATACGTGTCCAACTCATTTTGGTGCTGTTTCAGATAATATGCTCTATTTAAATACGGTTGTAGGTTTCTTTTATACGGTGAAGCTTCTACTCTTTGTATCGCCTTGTCCAGAACAACAGGGTGGTTCCTTAAACATGCATCCTTGATTTCTGTAAATAGGGAATGAAAATTTTAATTTATGTAACGTACCATACATTTGTTTCAATGTCCAACTCACAATGTCTTTGGCTAATGCCCTCGGCTGTAACTCATCATTTCTAGGATTCTGATGCTAATTAACCCTTTTCCACACAATCAGGGACTGAGTTTTAATGACCCTGACAAAGAAGCCTTTTTTGAAATATTTTGGGGAAGGGAGAAAATGCTGGTAACCTGCATTTTCCCCTTTCCCTACAATGTTTCTACCCTGCCAAAGACGAAGTTCTGTTTCTGAGTCCAAACCTAACATGATTCTGTGAACAAAATAATTTTCGTGCTTTACTAGGTATCAAACAAACGTTTTCTTACTCGAAAATATATTTTTAATGCATATGAAAATATTTAACCTCATTTACTGCATAACTGCATTTGAAGATATCAAACACGTCGACTTGTTTCATTCAGAGCATACAACCCATGCGCTGGCAATAGTAGTTTAATGTATCTGTGATGCATGATATCGTGTAAGTTATCACATTAATTATGGATCGATGAAAACCACTTTGTCTAACAACCGACAGAATCATGAGATAAAATGGTGATTTGAAATGCAAAAAATTTACTAAAAGCACTGCTCAGGCTGACCTGAGTCGATATTTTTTGCAGATGTGTTTGAAACCCCCTTTTCACAAAGCATGACTCATACATTATTGTAAATTCCATACCTTTCCGGACCAAAAGAAAGCTTAGTCTATCTTGTGCCTCAGAGTAATCTCCCCCGTCTTCAAGTTTGTTATTTACAAAAATTTCCATGCATTTCTCTAGATGTTCTATGTCGGTTCCCGCGCATGCATTACGTAGGTTTTCTCGAATACGTTTCTGAAAATAAAATGACAAATCTGATATAACAGATAAATTATGACAAAAGTAACTTTTATCTAACCTCTTTAACAATCCCATCTCGTGGTCATTTTATTTATTCATTTTTTGTGTTTTACGACGTGCACAACAGAATAAAACTGTTCAATCACAGCGACCAGAGGCATCCGTGCATTTCTCGTAATTCTTCAACCACATCTAGGCACGACATAATGGAACTCATAGGCTACTTTTCTTCACAACAAGAGTTCTATTGAAATAAAGCGTACCAGTTGGAAAATACTGACATAATAAAAGTCGCAAAAAAAAAATCCGTTTTATAAACTGAGTTTTAATTTGGACCAAAAATTCGTATATTGTAGGGTTAAGCAGATGTCACCCTCAATATGCAACTCCTCGAGACAATCTTTTTTTACGCATACGTTTTAGTAGTTTTTATTTTTAAAAAAAAAAAACGATACTATCGCAAGTTAAAGAAATGACCGAAATTGAAAATTACATTATTGCAATGATAACTAAAATGCATTTTCTATGTTAATAGAATAAATTATTTTTTTAAGATAGAAAAAGAAAAAATATAACTCAAAATGATCTTTCCCGAGGTGTTCGACTTGGCGATGGGTCATAGCATATTTAAGAAATAATCCTCTTTCTATCGTGGTTTATCGTTCAATGAGGCACAATAAATAAACCACGAGGGCGATAGCCCAACTTTCGGACACTGAAAGTCCATGACCAGACTGTGCGTTTCAGTGCAATCTGATCTTCGACCACAGAGCCCGTTATCACTGCTAAAGTGTGCTAAGAGCTATGCCTGTGGTTTATGTCCCAGGTGACCTTTTAAACCCCCAACTGATTTATCACAAGTATTCAATAGACGATATTTACGGTATGTTTTACTTTTTTCGAAAACAGTATTCACCCTTTCAGAGCGCTATGAATGAATTCGACCTTTACCGGCAGTAAACCCTTAACTCTTTACTAAGCAACATAATTTCAACTTTGCCTTTATAGACGACAAAATAATTATGACTCAAGGACAGAAATTCACTTTTTGAAGAGTAGAAAATTTTGTGGGGAAAGAAGCACAAAATTGCTGGTTACTAGCATTTTCTCCTTTTATCACAATGTTTTCAAAAGGCGTTTTACTAAGGGTCGTTTAAACTCGGAATTGTGTGGTAAAGGGTTAAAACAATTTATGAATAAAAAAAGAAAAAAATAAACACCTACAAAATGTTGGAATTTCTAAGTAACTTTCACGGGAAAAAAAATCTCATCCGCATCGCACAGTGCAGGTCAAAGATCCGACTGCACTTTTTGTGCAGTCTGATCTTGATCTGCATGTCCGCCAAAACACATTGAGCTGTGCTTAGCAGTCAAAGATTTCTACTGAAGATGCCATGATTTATTACCGAAGTTTCAAATGAGGAAGCCGTAGACGCAGATCCATATCAGACTGTTCGTTCTATGCAGACTAGTCGTAGTCTACGCCGTCCAGGCTAAACTCGACTTTGTACTCGAGTTTAAATTTTGTCTTTTACCCTACATGGACGTTTGAGCAATACTGCGGTCTAAAAATAGTGGACAGATAAAAGTGTTTGCTAAAAAAAAATAGCTCAAAAAAAAGAATTGTATTAATCTTGCGCCGCCCGGGAATTGAACCCGGGTCGCAAGAATGGGAATCTTGCATGATACCACTACACCAGCGGCGCGACATGAATTTTCATCTGAAATCAATAAGTTTATTTGTGTAAGCCCTTATGATACCGTAGCCAACTGTATGTACGTCTTTTTCATGGACACATGCGACAAACCTCGGGTGATTCGTTGATTAAATTCCTCGGCTGTATTACGATAAGTGATACACACCTACGCGGTATATTTCTTCGCCGGAAAAAAGGCCGCTTTACCGTTTTAGAAGTCGTCAGGCTCCACTTGAAAAAGAAAACATGACTCACTGTTTTCTATCAAAATCTTTCTTATTATACAACCGTTGACAAACAGTTTCTGTGTTCATTTTAATGGATTTTCATGGATGCCGCCACGTTTAAAATCATGTGACTAGCATCATTTCAATTTACAAACTCCTTGAAACGGATGATATTAAGATGTAGCTATGGAATCGGCTGAGTTGTGACAAGAGAGCCCAAAAGATGGCAAGAATGTAGAAATATGCTTACATAAAGCAAGAGAAGGAAGGACTTTTTATTATACTGCAAAGAAATTTCTCGCGATCTGATTGGATAATATGCCCCGTACATATATCATGTACACTGGCAAAACCCACGTAAAAGCAGTTTCCCTTTCGGGAGCTCCGTATACCTGACTACACTATGTTTAATCATCAAGATTGTGCACCAAACTGTACGTTTTACCAAGGTTTCAGTGACGTCAGTTCTTAGTGACGTCAGTTTTCATTGAATTGGGGCACTCAGAAGGGAAATTCTATTTCGTCAGCGTACTCAATTTTTGAGACCATAAAACAGGTAAATTTCGCTGAACACACGTTGGAATGGTAAAACTTTACAGTATAATAAATTCGTTGTTCGGTAAGGTGGCAGGGGACTTGGAAATTTGTTCACGGCTGTGGCGAATAATGTCGCCACCTCGTCTTCGGTTCGGGGCGACATGATTCACCACAGCCGTGAAAAAGTTTCCAAGTGTCCTGCCACCTGATCGTACAACTAATAAAGTACACCTTAGGCACTTGCTTACAGCAGATTAGGCTGGACATGTTTATACTTTCATTGCTGATGTTTTTGTACTTGTACTTGAGCGGCGCTCTGGCAAAAGGTGGTTTAAGGCATCTCCGTGATGCATTATACCGAGCATCTCACTTCACAATCATAGATCTACATAATCCATTGTGTCCAACAAACGACTGACTCATGAGGTAGACTGGTCCTTTGAAATGACCAATATGAAAAAGCTTCGACCTACGTTTACCCGCGCGGACAATAAAGGCTGACCTTGGTTGATACTTTTTGGAGACACATTTAACTCCTTTTCATGGAGAATGGTTCAATTTTCTCTTACTATCACACCGATTGGAATAATGTCATAGTCAATATGAAAAGAAAATGTTTGATGTTTTGATATAGGCAACAGGAATAAAATTTCAATGACTTAATGACCCGAAACACATTCGATATTTTCTATGCATCATCTATGTCAACTTGCATTTTATAATCAGAAGATAATCCATAGAACTGGTCTGTAGGCGTGGAGGGTTTAGCCCTGTGGGAGTAACGTTGGCTTCTTTGACGTGTTTTGCCATCACGAGCTATTCCGTTTATCCTGGGCCAGATTCAGACAACTTCAGGTAATTTTACGAGCCGTGCAGATCGAGACCACACTGCACATTCGTTGCAGTCTGGTCTTGACCTGCTTGTTTCGTAATGTTGTTTGATATTTTTCCTCATGGCAGTCTTAAATGTGCTAAATATTTAAGCCGAAGTGTATTGACTCCTTGTAGTAACCTAGCACAATTAACTCTATACCAAACGACAAAATGTTACACTAGTCGTAAGTGAAAGCATGTGCAGACGATAAAATGAATGTGACTCAAGAAATTATTTTGGGAAGAGTGGAAAACATTGTTGGAAAAGGGGAAAATGCTGGTTATCAGCATTTTTTTCCTTTTCCCACAATGTTTTCGAAAGCTTTTTCTCACAGTGTCTTTATAAGTTGGGATGGTGTGGTAAACGGTTTTAAAACGATGTACATTATTAGTTGTAGGGTCATGTGGCAGGGGACTTGGAAACTTGTTCACGGCTGACGCTGTGGCAAATCATGATTCGCCAAAGTCGTGGGCAAGTTTCCAAGTCCCCTGCTAGCTGACCGTAAAACGGATTCAATACACTGCAAAGTTTTACCAAATGTTCCAACGTGTACTCAGCGAAATTTCCCCATTTTATAGTCTCACGAATGAGTGTGCTGACGAAATAGAACTTCCCTTCTGAGTGCCTCAGTTCAATGAAAACTGACGTCACTGAGAACTGACGTCACTGAGACCTTGGTTAAACGTGCAATTTTGGTGCATAAACTTGATAATGTCACTGTGATAGACATTCAACATATTTTAATTTAAACATGGATTTAAACAACTTCTTGGTAAGTAACTATGCATTTTAATGATTTGTTGGCAAAAGTAAATGTACATTAGTTGCCTCAAACGACCATTAGATTATCTTTTTAACGTTACAATGTATGAGTTTCGACACTTCACAATATGCTTACCAGACGAAGGAATGGCTCGTTTAACCCCGTGTATTTGTTTTAGAATGAAACCAAACGATAATGTATGTAACTATACAGGGATGTAACTACGTAGTTTGGATTGGTATGCCCTATGGCGAGGGGTCTTGGGGCCCCTTAGGCCCCCAGATGGTCACATTTGGACTAGTCTAAAATTTTGTCAGAGTAGCTTCACCCTTCTTCCCCTCTTCCCCCCTTGTAAGCCCCTGCATTCTAGAGATTTTCTATAGTCTCGAAAGCTTTTAAATTTAGCGAATCTGACTTTTGATAATCCGTTAATTGACAAATTATTGGTGCGGCAAAAGCCGTACTGGCCGCAACGGTAACTACGCACCTGTTACATTAATTCATTTTCAAACATAATCCTTTTTTCCGCTTTAATGACAACCATCATGAGAAACTAGTAATAATATGGTGCAGGCTACTTAGTATGTTTTTCTTATGGTCGGCTCGACGCTGCCATTTTGGATGTTGCGTTGAAAGTGTACTTATGTATACGAAGTTCCCGAAAAGGAAACTGCTTTTAAGTGGGTTTTGCCAATGTACATGAATATATGTCCGGGGTATATTATCCGATCACATTGCGAGAAATTTCTTTGCAGTATAATAATATGTACAGTGACAGTTGAACCTGTCGAAGAGACCGTCTTTATTTAGCGTTCCACTGCATAAAGAGACCATTGCCTATATTCTCAACAACGTCTTTTACAATACGACAAAATTTCCGACTGGTGTTAATTGAAAGGATTTGCAGACGACAAATGGAAAGTTGCCGAAATGACGAAATTTGCTCTTGATAGGGTAGAAAACGTTGTTGGGGACAGAGGAAATGCTGGTTAACTGCATTTTCTCCTATTCCAGCAGTGTTTCTTAAAAGCCTCCCTCTCCAGGATCATTAAAAGTCGGGATTATGTGGTAAAAGGTTAAATCAACCTAACTGAAACTGCCTTCACCTTACAAATCCTTACAAAACAGCTAAATTTAAGCCTTTATTGAAAGCATTTGCCGAAGACAATTAAATGGTTCTCATTTCATGGGATTTGTCTATGAAGGGTAGAAAATATTGTTAGAAACGACATTTTCTCCTTTTCCCACAATGGTCTTTTGAGGTTCCTCTATCCAGGCCGTAAAAAACTCAGGATTGTGTGGTATAGGGTTAAGACACAACTTGCTCTAAGACACCGCTTTCCTTCCTTCCCTTGCGTGGTCTTTGACAATATATATATGAACCATGCTCTGTGAAAAGGGGGCTTAATAAATTTGCGAAAAGTATCGACCAAGGTCAGCCTGCGCAGTCCGCGCAGGCTGACCTGGGCCGAAACTTTTCGATATTGGTCAATTTCCTGTAAGTCAAAGGACCAGTCTACCTCATGATCAAGTCGGTCGTTCAAAAAGTGGATTTTATGGGTCCATAATTATGTGATGACTTGCTTGGTATCATGTATCACGGACATGCATTAAGCCCCCTTTTGCCAGAGCATGGCTCATATTAACTGCACTTAAAGCATAAAATAATGGTAATTTACTTACTTTATAACCTTTCTCGTTAACTGCAACTTTGGTTCTTTTTCTCTGAAATACAAAAATCGTTAAAAAATCAAATAAATCCTATGGTAAGGCAGGTAAACGACTGGCTCCGTTCCATCTTCAACTTTTTATTTTGATTAATCACTCGAGTACTAAGTACAGCTATACATTTTTTTAAAGTCGTGGGAAGCTATGAAAAAAAAGCATAACAATCTAAATATGTACGTTTCTGAAAAACCGTAGGTTCAGTGCAATGAGTCTATGAATTCCTCGGGTAATGAACGAAACACTATGAAAAACAACACTCTATTATACATATATGATAGTTCTGCTAGATCTATTGCCTTTTGCACGAGTTTGGAACACTTTTTTTCTCCAGAACATTTTCTAAGCATGCATTGCTTCAAGCCTTTTTTTTCCGAACAAGGAACGGTTGAGTATAACAAACAAATGCTCATTTTCCAACAAGGTATACAAAAGCTAACAACTACAGGTGCGTTGAATACCGTTTTTGCACTGCATTGTAGTTAACAAATATCCAAATACCGGTAACTTATATGTCTTGGACTAAAATGAATAAAGAGTTTTAAGCAAAAGATGTAGAACGAGACCTGACTGCGTAGAAGGTTGAGCCTGATCTTGCATCTACACTTTTCTCTACTTTTCTCTACTTAATTCTAAACTTAATACAACACTATCTTCATAAGCAGTGATTCAGTAGTTGAAGAAGGTCTCACTTTTTATATAGCCGCAAAATATACAGATGGCTCAAAGACAAAGCAAACCTAATTAAGTGCTTCATCTTTCAGTATGTGATATCATTTTCAAAACATAGATATGAGTCATGCTCTGGCAAAAAAGGGGTTAAAGCATCTCTGTGATGCATTATACCAAGCAAGTCATCATATGATTATGGATCCATAAAACCCATTTTGTCTTACAACTTTGTCTTTTGACATGTAGAAATTTGACCAAAAAACAAAAGGCCCAGGTCAGCCTGCGCGGACTGCACAGGCTTACTTGGGTCGATACTTTTTGCAGATGCATTATGCCCCCTTTTCACAAAGCATGACATAGATCTATACATATAAATTATTGTTCAAACATGAATATGCAAATGCATTGCATTTAAAAAAGAATCTGATCGTTGTCAAATAGTACTGGAATGTAGAATTTCACTGATAATCACTTCAAAACAGCTGAACTTATAAGATTTGATTTCGTAGTTGCTAAAAGAGAAAAAGAAGAAGAAGAAGACGTAAAAGAAATGATGTAAACATACATAAGAGAGAGGGGTGAACTGCTTAACTGATTCAATGCAAAAGGGGTTCTTTCACATCTCCTACTTCAAGATTAGTCAAACTTTTTTATTACAACACTACAAAATCATATTGTTGACTATTTACGAAAGGCAAAAAAAAAAATGGTTGTAGACGGGGGCTGTTATAATGCTACATACGAAATGGATAAGTTGAAGAATTTCTATAAATAAAACCATTATTCTAACATGACACGTGAATTCGGCTCTATAAACACAGTGCAACGACAGCGTGGTAAAATCTAAGTCATTCTGTATAAAGTAAGTCGCCTGTGGCTGTTCCATGTCGTTGCCCTGCGATATTTTATCAGTGAAAATCACTTGACGTAAACAAATCGTCATTTTCCGCTCCTTGGACAAGGATAAGGAAAATCCTCAAGGATATATCGATATTAACAGTTTTGATAAAAATTGACAACGATGGAACTATTTGAAATGTTACCAGTAAACATATGTAAATCAAGTGTATTTTCAAGTTGAAGGTTAGTTCAAAATTGACCGGTGTTGCATTGGAAATGGGACTGGGAGTGGGTGGAGTTGTATTCAGAGCATTCGAAGCAACTGCGACTCTAATACTTGACAATACATTCATTCTTCTTTGTCAATTGAAAGAGAGAAAATATAATAGTACATCGGTGCGTTTTTTATGTTTGTGTTTGAAGCCTAAAGTTTTATTGAATTTCTTATTGTTTTCATGTTTACCGACTGTGCAGTAGGGTTGTTATTTGGTAAGTAAATGGATCAGCGGTAGTTTATTCAATGGAATATAATCCGCATCCGCGTTTTTTACACTAAGTATGAACTTCTTTTCCTTTGATTAAGAGTTAGTTATGTAAGAATCGAAACAATCTTCTTTCTATCGTATTTTACCGTTCAATAAAACCACGTTGTGAGTTGAATACAATGCTTTAAAAACTGATTTCAACTTATAGTCCTATTAACGTCACAGAATCTGGTGTCAAATGTGTGCAAGTTATGAAAATTACTAATGGTTATATTACACTGAAAACAAGGGAGGTTAGGTCATAAAAGAAAAGAAATTTCACATAATCTGATATCAAACGTGTGTAAGATAAGAAAATTAGTGTTGGCTAAATTATACATTATTTAGTAACAAGAACAGAGAGAAAGACTAAAGAGAAAATGCACAACAAAGATAAAGCAGCTTATATATAATACAAAGGAGTACGGTTCGTGCAGGTTAATCTAAATTTACTCAGTCTTTCAGAAAGAGATCATATTGTTCTCAAATAGAGCAGGGAAGATAAAAGATCATAATATGATAAGGATACAAAACACTACATTTAAAAGAGACGCATGCATATGAAGGATTGAGAAACGAAAATTACCATTTGAAGAAAGATGAGATTTTTTAGAGATAATTATTGCAACGCATTGTATTGCTGACTAATGCAAAATATTTACTTTGGCAATCCATGGTCCATCCTTTGACCTTATAGAAGAATATGTCGCAGAGCCCAAGTTGGAGGTGCAAAGTTTTCAAACAGTCTCGCGCATTTATTAAGCATTTTGTCGAAAGAGATATTTCTGGTCCCTTTTCTTGTCGCGTAAGCAGCCTTTATGTACTTTGTATTACTTTTTTGCTTTTATTCTAGTGTGTTTACTAAGTCAATGGGCTATAGAATCAGTCATCCTATTAGACAGTGTTTCAGCATTAACATCATAGTTTTGTTCAAAGCGTTTTCAACATCTCTTACTCTGTTTATATTTCTTCGCTTCTATTGACCTTAATACATGAAATAATTATCATACATCTAAAAGCGGGAAACTACAAAAAATATCAGTATTTGCACTCGTGACCAAAAAGAGACGATACATTCTGGTTATACACAGGTACATATGTAATATATACAGAGATATATTTGTAATACAACCTCACTGACGTCATTCTCGTCCTCATATCCATTGTTCTGTTTAGTTTCCTGGTTCGACTGCCGAGTCTGATTTGACTGTGATTAAAAGACCCAAAAGTTGCAAAATTTTCAGTGGTGTTCGGAGTAAACTATCCCAAAAACCTATAGACAATGTGAATATCAAGCTGCAAAAAATTTGCACAATGAGCATTATGTCTACAAAAAACTTTGTACTATTCTCAACTATCTAGAATATAGTGAAGGTTAGAGAACATAAGTCCATAAGACAAGAACAATAAACTGTTGAAAGAAACACACGCATAAGGATTGTAAAAAAAATATCATGTAAACGAACTGAAAGCAGATTTTTCCGACTTCATTATTGCAACACATATTACCATGAAAACCACAAAATTGAATTATTATTTGAAATTTCTTGGCTCCTTGCAAGGTTTTTTTTTTCATTTGTATTTGTTGTAATGTGCTTATTCTATCAACGCGTATCAAAGCCATGCAACTGATTATTCAAGCTTTTTCAACATTTGTATTATGGTTTTGTGCATTTGTAATATCTCTAAAGGTTTCTACAATTCTAGGTCTATATACGTACACTACAGCACTGTTGCCATTAACACATGAGAAATGTGATATAAATCTAAAAAGAAAACTGCTTAGTATGCATGCATTAGAGACCGAAAAGAGATGATAAGTCCTGTACTCAGATATATTTGTAATACAACCTCACTGACGTCATTCTCATCGTCATATCCGGTGTTGTTCTTAGTTTTCTGGTTCGACTGCCGGGTCCGAGTTGACTGTGATTTAGACTGTGGTTTCTTGGTAGTTTCATTATTATTTTTATCATTTTCGCCGTCGTCCTGGTGTGCATAACAGATAAAAATTATTGCACAGAAGTGATTGTGTCTAGTTTGAAAACAGAAATCACTGAAATTAAACAGGAATCTACTTGAGCTTCTAACCTTTTCGAACCCGAAAATTCGAGAGTCTCACGGCACGAAAGAGAAGTAATTAGGAGCTTAGTTTATTTATATCAAAGAAGACTTATACTTATATCACTATCCATTTTCGTGTTTTTTAAAGGTCTATTACCTGGTGCCAGTCAGAACACAGTGCAATAACCCTTCTTCCTTTACACATAAGTTAACGCTTTCAGCACTTTAGGAAAAACAGGAACTTTTGCTGACAGCATAGATCAAGATTAGAGTGTACAGAACGTTAAGTCTGATATTAGATCTATACCGTCCGCTTGTTTAGTCCAACCTTAAAGATAGACATCTTCCTGAGTTTCGGTAAATTGGATTTTCAGTCGTCGAAATAGCTGGAGTTTATATTTTTTGTGCTGAAAGAGTTAAAGTAACCACAAGCCGACCTTGCATAAACAAATACCTGGCGCTCCTGTGAGTTTTTATTCCCCCTCGTGTTGCCACCTTGCTGCTGTCTACGTGGTGGGGGCTATTTGAGAAATACATTCTACATTATTTAATCAATTAAACCACGTCCTGCGTATCACGACCTGAACTATCATATGTGAAAAGTGTAAATCAAGATCAACCGACAATCCATGTAGTCTAATCCTAAGTTTTACTCTTCGATACCACAAAATCTTTGTAAAGTGTATTGCGAGCTGCTTAAAGCCATCTAAGTATTTAGCCTCATCCGTCTTTCGTCCAGGGTACACGCCTTCACAGCCAAGTTTAAAGAACTACTCTGCAGCGCGTGTTTTGTAAAAGTAATCAGTCTTAAAACAGTCAAATTAAATGAGTTAACTTTGGCTGCTAAAAGCGGGATTTGGGAATCAAAACTTCGAAGATAAGTGAACCTGTCTTACTGAAAGAGAGGGAGCTTCTATTGAAGGATTCTAAAGAGGTATCAATGTTGAAATAAATTTCATAGAAAACATAACCAACAACGCTTTGCAACCGATTGAAAGACTTCAAGGTAAAGTTTTTTTTTTCTTCTCTCTCTCTCTCTCTCTCTCTCTTGATCAACCGCAACCGTTGAATGCCAACTGCCAACTTAATAATTTGAACTTTAACTCTACTTTAGCAAATCAGTCCTAGCTGTCTACGCGGCTGATGCAAGCAACTGAAAACACTTTGAATCATTTGGATGATACCAGTCCGAGTATATAACCATCAATCATGCAATTTCAACTTTTGATTACGAACCAAAAAATCAGTTCATAATGTTTCCTGGTGCATAAAGGTGCGTTACACCAGACTTTCCAGAAAATCTTAACGAAGACAGCTAATTTTCATTTTGTGTGCAAAATATGACTTTGAAATTGAAACAAAGATGGAAATACGTGTGAAGAATACTAGCAATTTCCGAGATGTTTTCTAGTTCTACTGTAAAATTTCATGTATCGTTAGTAATGGCATGGCCGTTTTTGCACAACACGGGATAAAGGCATTTTAAATACCCTAAGGTACTAGCTGTCTCGGTAGCGCAGTTGAGTCGGTTTTGAGGGCATGGGTTCGAATCCCATCGGAGGCATTTTGCCCCTTCCGAGCAGTTTTTTTCAGTTGTTGTTGTTGTTGTTTTCCATCATGTAAGTGTAAAATGGTCACGTCCTTATGATTCTCCTATCAAAATATCAAGTTTCTAACTGAAAAGTGTTGAGGGAAAACCTGCGTTGATGCCCCTTTAAAGATACCGACTTAAACCACCAGTCCATCTTGCTACTCTATACATATCTAGAGCAATAGTCATTATAGAAAAAAAGCTTCTCTCTTTGCACTTCCGTCATTTTATTCAGGATAAAATCTGGCTAGTTTACTTAAAAAGCTTCTTTCTACACGAACGAAAACATTGCACTTTTCATCGGGCTCAATATAGGTATTATACATTATAAATAACTGCAATATCTTTTGAAATTGTATTTATTTTTACTTTACGTAAGGCTTTTTTCAGCACCATTATGTTTTTTAATATGTATGGGTTTTGCCACGGACTCTTCATACCAATACTAGCTCTATAGCATTCTTTTAAAGCCCGTCGTGAATGTTATTACTAACTCCTACAGTAAGTTTTATAATGCATTGTAACACTTGTTTCATTTTCTCATGATCTGTGGAAAGCGAGTTCAATGCATTTTCAAAAATGATCGACTCATGTTAGTCTGACTAGCCCGCACAGGCTGACATGGGTCGAAAGTCTTTGTTGTAGGACCATTCTACCTCATAATCCAGTCGATTTTAGGCAAAATGGACCGATCTTATAGAAAAAAGACTCATCTGGTCTAATGCATTACGAAGATATATTAAACCTGCTTTTCCCAGACCGTCGCTCATCTCTAATGCAAAATTCACAGTCTAGCTATCTAGTTTCCCGAGGTAGATTGTGTCTACCAAACAAGTAGCAGTTTTGGAATCGATACTCAAAAGAGTTGTGAAATGTGGTCAAAGATGCTCCAATGGCCTCATTCCTTGGTTGCTTTCTTCAAGATAACTGAGAACAAACATTTTTTTTTTCCAGAATGAATACTTAAAAAACTTACCCTTCGGGCGCTGTTGTCTACTTTAGAGTTACCACACCCCATTGGTGTCACAGACCTATGTCAGTTAGTCAATCGATCTTCAGTGGCGTTTCTTTATTAAGACTTCATCTTGGAAATTCTCATACCAACATCTGCAAACATACAAAAAGTTATAATACATATGAGCCATTTTCTGTGAAAAGGGAGTCAAATGCGTCAACAAACAGTAACGACTCATGTCAGTCTGCGCAGTCCGTACACGCTGACCTGGGTCGAAAGTATTTGCTATTGATAAACTGTATGCATGTCCAAGGACCATTTTACCGCGAGATTCAGTCAGTTTTCAGACAAAATGGATTTTTTTTTTATCAATATCAATGTGATTACTTGCTAGATCAATGCATCACAAAGATTCATCAAGCCCTCTTTTCACAGAGCATGGCATGGCTTATATTCTTCAGATCGCGAGCTGTTTTGTCCCTTTTAAAGATAGTAGACCAAGACCTGCAGTTATAAAGATTCTTTAGCTTTCAAACAAAAAGATACAAGCAAAGACAGCATAACTGAAAATACCATGAACATACCATGGTTTCTATTCATGCAAAACTTTGCTTTTAGACGATCTAGTCCAAAACAACAGATTCTTTCTACCACATAATAGTATGTCAAGAATTATAGGTCATGATGTGTAAAACATAGGCGTACCTGTACATGTATATTGAAATTTACATGAAGCCTATTCTCGACTTTGACAGGTACATTACGAACTTAAAATAGTTCCAAAGGAACTAGCATATACATAATGATATTGTTTTAATCTAAAGATGATAAGATTTGCAGCTTAATCACGATCGCCAATTTTCACGGATAATTTCGCAAAGAAATCTGGGTGAGCAGTCTTAGAAATGAGGCATATGATGACAGAGTGTTGACCAAATACCGCACTGTGTGATTGTCTCAAACATGTGTAAGGGTAAGAAAATTCGTAATGGATGTATTACACTGAAAACAAGGGAATTTATGAGATAAAAAATTATGAAATGAGTATAGAGAATCGTTATAAACAAATACCCTGGCGATCTTAATTACGTTTTTGTTGACAAGCTTGTTAAAATTTTATCCTTCAGGCTTACGGGTGTCAGATTCTCTTTATCACATAACGATGTTTCTTTCATTTTAGGTCAGAATAAAAAAAACACACATTCACACGTGTTAATTTTTATGAAAGACGCAGAAAATAGGGATGGTTATGTAATAAAATGTACTTTATGGGTCGATTTGATCAAAATATCTAAAAGATCTACTATAGCACACAATTTAGGTCAAAGATAAAGGCTTGAATTCATCAAACATTCTTTAGAGTAATCTTTGTCTTACTCTTAAGAATTTCTAAATTTGAAACCGACTGATTAACCAATCAGAAGTTCCGTAACTTTATACATCTAAAATAAAACTAAAAATGGAATCAAGAATCGTTGTTGAATACGGGCCCGGAGCGCATGTCCAGGTCGTGATCTAAAATGTTCGCAAAAAAAACCACTTAAATTGACGTTTACCGGTTACAAAGTTGATTAAAAGAAAAAAAAAATGAGGCATGTCGGTGTCGCACGAAAATGACATTTTCTGAAATTGTATAATTATAAAGATAATATTGAACATTTGCAGGAAAAACAACCATACTTAAATACGTCAAACGCCCTTACCACAATTTCCACATTACCCCCTGCTAGCGCTTTTGTATTGCAGTAGTATACTTTTAAGGAAAGCTCTGACTAATAAGGATACTTGTATTGTAACAACGTTTTCGATGCTTCCAAAGACAGCTACCATCACTTTAGCAGTCTTCATACTGCAGTCTGCAAATGCTTCAGTTTGGACAAATTCATTTCTTTTTTTTTGTCTGGCAAAGAACAAAACCTACTTATCGTTCCTCTTTTAGAAAATGATGTTTTTTTTTTCAGAAAAAGTTGTCTACAATTATTAAGGTCTTAATATGACAGGCCTTTATCAAAGGCTAAATCATGCCGCCGTAATGAATTGAATAGAGCATAAATGCAAAACAATGTTCATCAAATATATTACATTAGCGGTGTATCACAATTTTATTATATAATCGATTACGATATCGACCATTATATAAAAAGTAACCAACGTTCAGCCAGAATCTAATTTTTAACCCTTTATCACACAATCACGAACTTTATGGACCTTGAGGAAGAAGCCTTTTTGAAAAAAATGTGGAAAAAAGAGAAAGTGCTAGTATTCAGCATTTTCTCCTTTTCCCACAATGTTTTCTACCTTTTTTACAAATTCAGTCCACAATTTAAGCGACATATAATTCATCGTCTGCAAAAGCTTTCATTTGAAGAGTCAAAATCTTGTCGTTGAGTAAAGAGGTACATCCGTATTCTGCGATATGCAAAAGTGTGTGTACATTCTTAAAGTGTAGATCAACCTAAAAATAATCTGCTTCTCTTTAGGTGCTTTTATGCATCTGATTCATATGAAATAAAGAATGGTCCTTTACACTATACTGATCATCCCTTTACCTCATGATTCCGAGTTTTAACGACCCTGAGGAAAAATCCTTTTGAAAACTTTATTGGAAAAGGAAAAAATGCCTGATAACCAGCATTTTCTCCTTTTTCCCACTATGTTTTTCGCCCAGTCAAAGATAGATTCTATCTTTTATGCCATATTTAAATTGTTGTCTACAAAGGTTTCAACTTGGATAAGTCTACAGTTTTGTCGTTTGGTAAAGAGTTAAGGAAACCCAGAAAGAACGCTTCTGAAATCGTTGCTTGGAAAAAAAGTAAATGCTGGTAACAAGCTTTATCTCCTTTTCCAACAGTATTTGCTACTCATTCCAAGATAAATCAAGGCTTCTGGTGGTAAAGATTCAGAGAAGTAGTTCGGTTTGGAAAGTACGTTCGATCCTGTCTCTAACTCCTCAACTCGTGTATTTCTTCATGAATGAAAAAAAAAGGACAAAAAAAAAAATAGAAATCCAAATGGTCGACCCTTTAAAATATTTCACCCTGTCTAATTAACATTTATATGGATCCTATCATGATAGCAAAAACAGTGTCGTCGACCTTTCATTTATTCTGGCTAAAATACAGCCTTCTCATTTTTTTTTTGCCTGCACCAGCGATCGTACAAAATAGTCACGATCCCTGCTTACTAAACGAAACCCGTTTTGTGATACTTGATTACCTGAATTCCACATTATATGGGTTGATATTTATATAGCACAGTGTGACCTTAAAACATGCAGTAATATGCATACCATTTAAAAATATGATAAATATTGTGGAGATGACAGTCTGTTATCGTGTGGTCGGGCCATATGTTAGTCGCTGGCAGAAAAAAGAATTTTAAATTCAGGCAAAAAGTAAACAAAAGACACATCTACCTGACAGGTTTTAACTTAGTTTTGAAATTAATTTTTTCTGTCAGCAACTAACAGTTGGACGGACCGTACAATGACAGGATTGTCATCTTCACAGTAATTTCCATACTTTTAAATGGTTTGATGAAAATTCAAATGCATTTAAACACCCGCTTTGTTTACAAATAGTGCTTTATTGTTACTTTAAATCGTTACACTGTGCAAGCATTTATCGTAACTTGCATCATGGACCAGGGGCCTGAACAATGAAGTTAGTTGTCTGAATGTCTGTCTGACTATTCAAACAAAATCATTAGTCTACACATCTTTCATTTATCTTTATATCACTGTATAAAACTGCCATCACTTGGCAACTTATCACACACTATTAACGAAAACCGGTGTACAATTTTCACTTCATCATAAACCTGTCATTTTAAACTTGAGCATAAAATTAACAACTCTGCTCAAAAAAACATCCTCTCATGTTGAAATATGAATTAGTTTTATGTAAACCTGCACGGATTGATTGACAAATATTTGTATTTACTTCTACATCCGTTTCTATATTTAGATATCGACCATTACGTAACATTTTTTATCCTTTCAGTCAACTTTTTAACAAAATACATGAACTTAAAGGATATCTTCATAACGTATACCATTGAAAAGATTTTTGTATCAAAATCTAGCTTTAAACCAACTATTGTAATCTGTAAAAAGTGTTGCAAGCGGTCGTTTCAACCATGTTTGTGAGGGAGGCAATTTGAGTTGCTTTTGCGACCGGTTAACATTAAGACCAAAATCTCTCGAATGTGTGTCCTGGTCTTGGGAAATGGACCCTGGATAAAGAAAGTGTTGACATACTGTCCAATAGTTTGAAGCCATGTTAACTCAAAAAACACCCTGAAACTATGTGTCTAGATTCTGTGACGAATTCTTCCATTTTCATATTTGAGCCATGCTCTGACAAAAGGGGGTTTAAAGCATCTCCGTCATGCATGATACCAAGCAAGTCATTACATGTATATGGTTATGGATCTATAAAATCCATTTTGTCTAATAACAGACTGAATCATGAGATAGACTGGTCCTTTAACATGCAGAAAATTCTACAAATGGCAAAAAGTTTCGACCCAGGTCAGCCTGCGCGAACTGCGCAGGCTGACCTGGGTCGAAACTTTTTGTAGAAACCCCCTTTTCAAAGAGCATGACACACATATTTGGCGGTTACAGAGTTAAAGGCCCAGTAAAGGTCTAAACATCAAAGCAAGTGTAATAATAAATTTAAATTTAAATCATACCATTTAAAAGTATAGAAAATATTGTTGAGATGACAGTCTATTATCGGGTGGTTAGGCCATATGTTAGTCGCTGGCAGAAAAAGAATTTTAAAACCAGGCAAAAAGTAAACAAAAGACACAGTACCGGGTAGGTTTTAACCTAGTTTTGAAATTAATTTCTCTGTGAGCGACTAACACTTGGACCGACCGTATAATGACATTATTGTCATCTTCACAATAATTTCCATACATTTAAATGGTACGATATAAATTCAAATGCATTTAAACATCCGCTTTGTTTACATTTGGCCTTTATAGTTACTTTAAAGTGCGATATATTATTTCGTTATGTATGCAAACACACTGTCACAAGGCTGAGATGCTACAAGCTTTGTGAAAATCAAATCTACCCTCTATCAAACATTCCTGAGTTTTAACGATTCAGATGGATAAAGCTTTGAAGGAACAAGTAACCAGCATTTTCTCTTTTTCCCACAATGTATTCTATCCCATCAAGGGGCTACTTTAGTCATTTGAGCCACCTTTAATTTGTCATCTGCAAATGCTTTCAATTTGGACATGTCCAAATATTTTACAGCTAGAGAGAAAAATGCTGCTAAAACTTGAAAGTGTGTATAATGGCTCAGCTGTGTAAACATAGATAAATTACCAAAATGTATGGTGTACGGGATAGAAAAACACAAGGGTTATATCCTAATTTAAAACTGGAAACGACAACAACGGTTGATTGAGAGGCCTCTAAAACATGAAATGCATTTTCTATCCGTCGTAATCTATGCAATCTTGCAACCATCAGGGGCAACATTTGGCATGAAGATACAAGAATGGATTGTTTCATAAAATAAGGATGGAATGGCTTAAAAACTGACTGATAACTGCCTGAAAACGTGTATAGCTGTATCTTTAAGCCTAATGTTGTCCTGCAAAATAAAATCTATGTTAAACATGTTTCAGACCATACATTATTTCAATAAACATCTCTTTCTATTCAGCTTTGCTGCTTATTGTTGACACTCATTGATTAGGGTTCATTTAACACTTCACCCCGTGACAAAACTTTTGACTTTTCCATACTGAAATAATTTGCAGGAAAATAATGAATGTGATTGAAATGAGCGAATTCATGTTTAAAAGGGTATAAAATATTTGGGGAAAAGGAGAAAATGCTGGTTACCTTTCATGGTATCCCAGCTGAGGAAAGTTGACCAAGACCTGGGTCCGTATTCACTAACCATTCTTAAGAACAATGTCAGTTTTATTTCCCCAGAATTTTCAAAATTTAGAAGTAACACAGCTTCTGATTGGCTAAACCAAATGGTTTAGCCAATCAGAAGTTTTGTTACTTTCAAGTTTAGAAAATTCTAGGGAAAAAAAGGTGAATGAATGAATGAATGTGTATGGTGTTTTATGGCGCATCGACATCTAAGGTCATTTAGCGCTCAATAAAGAAGCAATGAAAGGAAATAACAGGATGTAAGAATGTGAGTCATGAGTAAAATTATGATGGGAGATGTGTAATGAAATGATACGATAATGGAAAATAAAAAAAAAGATGAAGAACGTAGAAAGAATGGTTAGTGAATACGGACCTTGACTGCACACCTGTGCAGTCTGATCTTGGTCACCTCTCTTCGTGGTTGTTTAAGGTTTAAAGTACCCACTTCAAATCAATAGATTGATATTTGAATATGGTGGACATCATCGATGATTATTTTCAACCCAACAGCGTAAAGGTTAAGTACTGAGTAAACATTAAGAACAAACTGGTCAATGTCAGCTCTTTCATCTTCGAGTATTTTTTAAAAAAAAAAGGACTTTTCCAAAAGACAGCTGAATAAAAAAAAAAAAAATGCGAACAAAGAGGTATTTTGATCAACGTTTCCGGTGAAGAATAGGATAGTGTAGATCCAAGATTAGACTCCATGTTCTTGTACTGTACTGTCTGATTTGGCAATGCATTGTCACTGAAAGCTACTGAATCGAATTGCAATTTATCACAGAAAGGGTATACTCTTCGGCTGCTAATCGCGACTCACTGACCTCTTGCGGACAGTGTAGATCAAGATCAGACTGCACGTTCTGTGCAGTCTGATCTTGGATCTACACCCTCCGATAAGGAGATATCTTTCTCCAAAAAATATGTTTGAAACAACATTATTTGGGATTTTACTATCGGCTTGAAAGTTTCATTCAACTTATTTAGCAGTATAAAGGTTAATGCACAGTATGTTGACAGAGCGGGCGCCAAAATCCTTGTTTCAAACCTTGAACGTCTAATTTGATTAAAAAGACGTCTTGAGGTTCTTTGAAAAGATCAAGAATATTGCATATTAAGCCCTGCTTTTGCTGAAATATCTCAAAGATTACTAGACAGTATACGAGTGTCGATCAAAGACTGCAAAGACGTGTCCTTAAAAACACTTTATAAATATTGTCTGAAAGTTACATAGTGTTGATTTAGTATTAACTTTGTTCCCACGAAGTAAACTTTTGCCCCAACGAAATTTCGATAATTTGAAATGTTCTTTGTTTTTCTTTAAACGGTAACCATTGGCTACGGAGCTGGAGATGAAAAACTATGAAAAATGATAAACAATAGACTCATTTGCCTCAAGCGATTTGGAGTATAAACGATAAATATAAAAACATAGACGGCGTAAGAGATACTGTAATATGAATATTGAAACTGTTTTGTGGTTCAGTATACAGTACAGTAATGAAAAGTAACCCTTCGAGCAATTGTCTCTCTCTCCTCACCCTTTCTCATTTTGTTGAAAAGAATATAGTATTGGGTTATTGGGTGGTGCTTATGAAAATATTAAATTTCCAAATAGAACAAGAAAATGATCATTCTCTATTACATTAATTTGCTATGGTATGAATCAAGGCCCCGAGGTACCGATTAGCGGTAGTACCGCTTGTAAATAGTGATTTCATAAATGCGCGAGTAAATATGGCAGCCGAATAAACAAGTGCACATTTTTTACCAATCGCAACTTACCATCTATTCATTCTGTATCAGTACCAAAGAGTAGGTCAAAGGCCTGCGTATTCAGCTACGCCGAAAAAAATGTTCGATTTGTAGTAGGTATCATGAAGTATCATTGTGTATGCACATCTATGGAAGGAAAGGGATTAATCTATTCAGCTAATAAACCTGTCAATTTTAATGGAATGGATATTTTATTTGCGCGATTATCGATTATTCAAAATACTCGAGGCTTATGTCCAGTCAAATGTATATGATCAATGGCTGATGTTTTCAAAAGCACAATACTGTCTCTATTAGCATGCGTCACCTTGTAATATATTAGTTTTCATTGAAATGCTCAAGTATTCTTATGTTTTAGTAAATTACCTTATAAGGTTTAAAGTCAGTCCTTGCAAAAATTACCCTTTTAACACTTAGACAGCCAAATAAATCCATTGATTGATTGATTGAATTGGAGTTTAACGCCGTTTGAACAGCTTAGGTCATATCACGGCGGTCAGTGCACATACGTATGTGTTTCCTGGTGTTCTCACACCGATGCTAATACAACTTTCTTTCCCAAGTCACTGACTACTTTCTCACATGCATCTGAGGTGAGAGGCGAAAAATCGCTGAAGAGAAAGTTTGCCTAAACCGGGTATCGAACTCACAACCACAAGGTCAGGAGTCCGATACGCTAACCACTGAGCTAGCCGGCCGGGCGAATAAATCCAACCTACATTTTCAGTCTAGAAATAAAACTTCAATAATTGCAATTTCACGGTTGCTTTTGTCTATATTGTTTCAGCTAAGTGGATAGTGTAGATCAAAGATCAGACTGCACATTTTGTCTGATCTTTATGTAAACTGGCCTCATAGCAATTTTAGTCCCAATTTTAGGCTCTTTAAAGGTTAAAATACATGTAACAAAATATTGGTGCTGTGCTGACTCCATTCTTGTATAGAAACCTCTCTCTCTCTCTCTCTCTCTCTAGTAAATAGAATACATGCATGAACACATACGAAATCCATTTAATAGTCTGTGAGTTTACATTTTCGCTCCAAAAATGAAGAGAAACTGTTATTTTCAACCATTAGTAGGCCTATTGCATTGCATTGTGTATCGTGATCCTTCTGTTAACCACGGGGAACTTACTTCAAATTGCATCAAGGAAAAATGACTACGTATTGCAATGCAAAGACTGTTTTACTCAGTTTTTATATCTCAAAACATCGTAAGGCATACTCAGTCGCCCCCGCGCAAGCTGAACTTATTTTACCTCGTTAGCATTAACTCCCTCAACGCCAAATATAGAAATAAACTCAACCTCAGTCGACAGTTAAAGGCATAATCCACTTTGACTCAGACAGATTTTTATCTTATAAATATGCTTAAACAAAAAAGCAGACAGTATATGTAGATACAAGATCTGTGCAGTCTGATCTTGATCAGTGTCGTCTGCAAAAGTGCCTACCTTCTGCTAAGGCACTGAAAGGGTTAAAGATACTCTCAACCTCCTACAGGCCTAACCCTTTTCCCAAAATGAAAAATTAATTTAAATTGTTTCAAGGCCTAAAAATGAAATTCACCTTTATATAAAGAAAAAGAATTTCAAGTTTGGTATTCAGTCGAGTACGTTGTGTACCAAAGATTAGACTGCACGTTCTGAGCTCTCTGATCTTGATACACGCAGCATTAAAAAGCCATTTCGGTCACCTCAACAACCCAAAGATCTAAAGACGGAATATATAACTCTGTCACTACTGAATAAATAAATTGCATTTTCTGAAAGGCTAAAAATACAGCTGTACTTCAAGATCAAGAGACAGTTTAATCATAATCTAGAATACAGCAGTGGACAGTGTAGATCAGAGATCAGACTACACGTTCTGTGCAGTCTGATGTTGATCTGCACTGTCCACAAAAGCTTCTGGTGTTGTCTATGGTATGGAAAGAGATAAAGAACAATAAATATCTTTAAAAAAGATAGACGGCGTAAATTTGCCAGCAAATAGGCAGGGGTTCTTAAAATAAACATGTCTACACTTTTGACCAATCACAAATTTCTATTTATTCATTTGTTATCGGTATAAAAAGTAATTCAAAAGCCAGCTCATTCAGGTATGCCGAAAAACATCGGCTTCTTGTTATAAATACAATTGATTGAACGACCTTGGTCTTTTATGTCCTCAAAATTTTAATAAAGAACGCGACACATTTAAATTTCAAACTGTAACAGCTTGCTATAAACCTTCTCTTCTTCGAATAATGAAAAACAAAATGTTGTGTGAAGTTCTTAAACATTTTTTACTTCATGCAGGGTACAGGTTCCTCCTATAGCAGAAAACTACTTTTGAAAACATTGCGGCGACATCGTAACGAACAAAATCCCATTTTATTTGAATTTCTTTTCTTTGAATTTCTTTTCTATTCGTGTCTTCAACAGTATGCATTTGCTTATTATAATAATTTTACTAATAACTTTCAGAGTCGCCTTCAGTAAATGTGTTTCAGCCCTTTGCTTTGGGATTGCCTTGTAAGCGTTTTAACTTTTGATGTCAACTGCTACGATTGATTGATTGTATGGTGTTTAACGCCGTTTTCAACATGATTCAGTTATATCCCGGCGGCCAGTGCACCTATCTATACTTTCCTGGGTTTTCTTTTACCAGTACTACGCACAATATTCTTGTCAAGGCACTGGTTGCTTTCTCACATAAACATCGCCGAAATGATGGTCAGCGGTGAGAGAGGAATGAATCCTGTCGCAATGACTATCATCAATCCTCGGAAAGAAATTGGCCGAGCCGGGGATGGAACCAGCGACCCCTTGTTCTCAAGTCCTGAACGCTAACGACTGAGCTACTGCCACAAACACAATTTACAGAAAACAATTGCTGTGAAGCAGTCCCGTCAAAAGGCACTTGGATTTTGACAAACATTGTCTTCTTTAAACTAACATGTGAGACAATCTTGTGTTATACATGAGATTACAGAGGGTAAAGCATGTCAAAAACCAGGCGCCCGTGGTCCCTTCTAATTGTGTTTTTTCCCACCAACGCACCTTCAATTAAAATACATCAATTGGAACTGTTTATGGGAAGAGTTCGTATTTTTATTGCACTACAAGCCTTTCATTTTAGTTCCCTGTCAAACATTAATTGAATGTGTAACTATGACATGAATCCAATAACTAAAACACTAATATATAACGATAGACCCACCTCTCCAAATTGTACTGAAAATGAGGTTACCTGTCAAACCTAACTTTTAGACCTCATCGTAAACGAAAACATAATTGAGTCAAGTTCTGTAAAATGGTGACTATATGCAGTTCTAAAAGGTATCGCAGTACACGCAGGCTAATATGAACGAAACTTTTTGCTCTTGGTACATTTCCTGCATGTCAAAGGACCATTCTGCATTTTGGTTTACACGGATTTTAAATATTAAATGGATTAATATTTTGCGACGACTTCCTTGGTATGATGCATTACGAGGATGTACTTTCCCCCCTTTTTCTGAGCGCCGCTTATTCATATTTTCAGCCATAGGTCAACACGTGCTTACAGAATCAGTTTGAAGGCTGTTACGACCAGAATATTGCTCTTGAAAATCGGACAAAGATGAACAAAATCCGACGTCATGTTTTATTCAGCCTGATCCTGATATACACTGTCCGTAAAAAAAAACACTTTCTTTCGTCCACAACATGCTAAGAGTACAGTTAAACGACTCTTTACTTTACAGATTACATCTGAAATCTAAACATATTAATATGAAAACATACTTTAGTCTGTACTAGGTAGTTGTACATGTATGTAAACCAGAGGAATATGCAAAGAAGTTAGCGGTCTTGATGCTAGAATTAATTAAGAATGTTTTTCATTTTGTTTAAATGCCTTTTAGCTGCCAGTAATCGTATATAATTTTTAAAAACAAAGCTTGACTTGAAATATAAGTAGAAGGACAAATTCGAAAATGTGGCAATCAGTAGGCACAGTTGTTATCATCAGTATTTCTATTTTGTCACAATGTTTTCTGGTATTGTTAGGCATCGATTGCACCCAGAGACATCTACCTTTCTGCAAAGCCACTGTCAAATTCGAGACAGAATGCCAAAAAAAAAACTGCACACCTTAAACATAATGTAATGGGGACCACAAACTTTCAGGTGATAGAAAATATAACTATTTATTTCATGCTTTTCGGAAGTTTATCGAGAAATAATGGTGTATTATGGTTTGATATTTCATGGTTACGACCACTGAAACCGTCCGATTTCATATTTTCTAACTCTTCAATTGAAGGCGGAAACAGTAGTTCCAGCGCACTAGTTACCTTGGTAAACAGTGCGTGCCATTCAACCAGAGAGAGATATGACGTAATTTACAGGCATTTACCCTACATTTCTCGCACTTTACGTAATATTGTAATGCGTTCTTATGTGGAGGGGGGTACTCCAGAGGGAATTACCAAAAACAATTGTGCTGGAATTCTACGAAAGTCCCAACTTAAAACAGGTTAGGACTATGAAATAGATACATTTTTCGGTGAAAGATCAAAATTCATTTCATAAAGTGAAGATCATCGGTAATATTTTAACGAGTGGCGACTAAAATCCTCTATTTAGATATACAGTACACAAAAAGTAGGGTTTATTTCATTTCAATGGAAGCAATTTAAAAGATGTAAACTTCTACCATTTATCTTTATATATATTATCTGTGGTAACAGTTGAAAGCCATCAATAGTTACGTAAGTCTGTACTCCATGTTCTGCTGTTTACTCGTGTAATTAACCTCTTTACCAAACGACAAAATTTTAGACTGGTACAAATTCAAAGCATTTGCAGACGACATAAGAAATGTAGCTCAAGTAATGATTTCTGTCTTTGATAGGGTAGAAAACATTGTGGAAAAGGAGAAAATGCTGGTTACCAGCATTTTCTTCCTTTTCCCGCAATGTTTTCAAAAGGCTTCTTCCTCAGGGTCGTTAAAACACTAGATTCTTTGCTTAAAGGTTAATTTCTATTCAGGAATACGTTACGTCAACGTCAATTTTCTCATGGAGTCAGTACCGGGGGTAGGGTTAGTTTAAAATGCCTTTAAAATCTCTATACCTAAAGATCTTTAGAACACTTTATTGTTTGAGAAAGGGTTAAATATACATGTATAGCAATTATATCGTAACTAAATTGCAGTAATTTGAGAGTTTACTTCTTTCACAGAGAAATGTTTTGAATATCATTTAAACTATTAGCTGAACCATAAATAGAATTCACTCGTTCATATCTTTTTACTTTCTAGTAAAAACTCAAGTAGTTGAATGCTGGACAAATATGTGCAGTGAGTCTTTTTCTTGTGACAATATTTCGCTGATACAAGTATTTTAAAAAATTATGTATCTGCATAATGATAATCAAACCTACGAAGAGGACAGACAGACAGACAGACAGGCATGCAGGCAGACAGACAGGCAGGCTGGCAGGCAAGCAGGCAGACAGACAGAGAGACAGACAGACATCGAGAGAGACAGTGTGTCAGATGCAGCCAGGGTTAGACGGAGACACTGAACTTGGACATGCAGAGGCAAACAGACCGGTAGACATACGGCACACAGACTTTTCCCTCAAAGATTTCGTTGAAGGCTAAAAAACACTGTTACATGTATATTCCACAACACTCGATATCTCCACCTATTGACATGAACGGCTCATATTTCAAAAAAAAAAAAAATGTTTGAACAAGAAACTCACTATACACAACACTGAAATCAAAAGCACTTACACTTTTATTTTCTTGTATTATGATTAATTGATTAAATCAGTTACGTACCATCACTAACAGAAAAATAGTCCAGGATTTAATCGATGGTCCTTTATTGAGTATTGGCTTGCGCGTTTGTTTCCTATGTTTGTTTATGAAAGATAATTTTCACTCCGAATGAAAAGGCGCTCTATTTTCCGTATCGTGGGCAAACATTCCATAAACGTACCCCCTCGCAACGCTACACCATTCAATACAGAGTTACTTACCGTGACGCTGTATGAAAGCGCGAGGAGATCTACTTTCATTGCCTTTTACTCTATTCATAAACCTGCATATGATATGTCGTACTTAAAAGACTATCCTCTCTTTCTTTAATCTTACGTGACCTTTTTTTTTTTTTCCAAAATACTATCTGCATCCAGATGAAATATCTCTATCTCTCTCTCTTAAAGTTTCAACTAAACTCTTTACATAGTCCCGAATTGGTTCAACAAAAATTGAGTAACTCAATAATAAGTGAATAAATAAATAAATAAATAAATACCCGTGGTCATTATATTCACAGCTTTGCACAGCTGCTTCTATGTGAAACAAGTTTATTTTATGTCCAAAAACGCTTTCGACTGACTCTTTTGAAAAAAGAAGAACAAAATCAATGCTGTTCTATTTGAAAGTAAAAAAAAATAATTGACATGGGGACTGTCCCTAGGAATATTTTCAAGTAGTTCTTCAACTACAGGATTGTCGAACTGAATCTATTAATAGACTAGTAATTGGTTCTCATAGTAATAGAATGCCAAAAGTGTTGATCAAGATCGGATCCTCTCAACGTACAGTCTGATCTTTGATCTGTACAGTATGACATTTTACCGATAAAAGATCCCTGTACTTTCGATATTTAGGCTTTAACCCTCTCAGCGACATAGGCGAAAATCGGGGGCTTTTGCGAACGGCATGGATCAAGATCAGACTGCACAGAACGTGTAGTCTCATCTTTGATCTATGCCGCCTGCTTGTTTAGGCAAGCCGATAAGGTAAAAATCTTTCTCGATTTGAATGGGTGGTATGTTCACTCGTCGGAAGAAGTCAAGTTTACATATATGGCGTTGAAAGAGTTAAACGCGACTTAAAATGAATCATTTCATCGAGCTATCGAAGGTGAAACCCTTACAGCGATGTGTGCAATTGTTACAGACAGTGTGGATTAAGATGATACTGCACATAATGTGGAGTCTGATCCTGGATCTACGCTGCAGATTAAGTGAGATACTCCGGTAATATTTTTTTGAAAATACAATATCTAAATTCTCCTGATAAAATATCCGGTCCATTTATTTATTCTTTCAGCTCTTAACATAAACCCTCCATCTCTTGACGGCTGAGAACTCGATTCACTCAAATTCAATAAGATTTGTATGTTATATGGTTGACTTTACAATCGGTCGGTATAGATCTAAGATCAGACTGCACGTTCTGTGCAGTCTGATCTTTGATCTATGCCTCCCGCAAAAGCCTAGTTTTTTACGTGTATGTTGCCAAAGGGTTTTAAAAGGTAAAGATATCAAAATCAATAGTTGCTGTGGTACCAATAAAAACAAGCTTGTTCGCTCATCTGATCAAACATGCAATGCATCAATTCAGAACTTCCCGCAACAATCAACCTATTATCTCTGATTGGCAAGTCATATGGACGCAAGGTTTGTATCTACAGAGGCACTGGGTTCAAGTCAGGTGCCAGAATCACGCATCGTTGTTGTCCCAAGTTACAGCATGTAGTTTAATAGTTTTTGACAAAAGCAACTTTGAAACTTCAATAATTTGGATCGTATTTTTATATCACTAAGGACTAAATTCCACTGCAAATGAATATACTGCTTGGTAATAGATCGACCGGAGTGTCCTTGAGCAAGAAACTACAAATCCTTAGCCTCGTACTACTGAAATCTAGGACATACATAAATATGCGAGCTATCGCCGTGACATGATTGAAAAAAGTTGTAGAAAGTGACACACTACACGATTTATTCAACCATAGCTTAAAACCAACTAAGTGACGACGCAAACCCAAGATCAATCTTATTTAATGTTCTGTGCTGACTGATCTTGATCTACACTATCTGTAAAGCTACTTTTCTCTCCCGAATGGAGCGGAAAGGGATATATAAAACATTAAAAGCAATGAACGATGAGTTGGACTGAATCAATGAAGACGTAAAATTAAGATAAGATCTGTCTGAACCATTTACCAAACAATGACGTGTTTTTAGTAATAACCTGGAGGAATGAAGTGTCTGAAAACATCGTTGGAAAAGGAGAAAATGCTGGTAACCAGTATTTTCTCCTTTTCCCACGATGTTTTCTATCGTTGCAACAACGAATTTTATCATATGAGCCGCGTTTGATTTGTCGTCTGCAAGTGCTTTGAGTTTGGACAAGTCTACAAAGTTTGTCGTCTGGAAAACATCGTTGAAAAAAGGAGAAAATGCTGGTAACCAGTATTTTCTCCTTTTTCCACGATGTTTTCTATCGTTGCAACAACGAATTTTATCATATGAGCCGCGTTTGATTTGTCGTCTGCAAGTGCTTTGAGTTTGGACAAGTCTACAAGTTTGTCGTCTGGAAAACATCGTTGAAAAAAGGAGAAAATGCTGGTAACCAGTATTTTCTCCTTTTTCCACGATGTTTTCTATCGTTGCAACAATGAATTTTATCATTTGAGCCGCGTTTGATTTGTCGTCTGCAACTGCTTTGAGTTTGGACAAGTCCACAAATTTGTCGTCTGGTAAAGCGTTAAGCTATTATCTTTTCTGAAACAGCATGAGTAATTGTATTCGAGTCATCCTTTGTGAAAAGGGGGATTAATGCGTCTGCGAAAAGTATCGACCCAGGACCGGGCAGGCTGACCTTGGGTCGAAACTTTTTGCCATTAGTAAGTATTTCTGCATGTCGAAAAACCATTTTCCCTCGTGATTCAGTCAGTTGTATGACAAAATATATGTTATGGAATCGTAATTTTGTGATGGAATATTCTAATATGACACGTGAATTCGGCTCTATAAACACAGTGCAACGAAAGCGTGGTAAAATTAAGAAATAATCTTCTTTCTATCGTGGTTTATCGTTCAATAAACCACAGTTGTGAGTTATGAGGCACAATAAATAATTCACGAGGGCGATAGCCAGAGTGGTTTATTCATTGCGCCTCATAACTCACAACGTGGTTTATTGAACGATAAACCACGATAGAAAGAAGATTATTTCGATTCTAAAATGACCAACTCTTAATGAAAGGAAAACAAGTTCATACTTAGATAAAAAACGCGGATGCAGATTATATTCCATTGAATAACTTACTTACATACTTTATACAGAATGACGTCACTCTAATTAGAATGACGTCACTCCACATAGAATAACGTATATTTTACCACGCTTTCGTTGCACTGTGTTTATAGAGCCGAATTCACGTGCCATGTTAGAATCTACGTTATTCTATGTGGAGTGACGTCATTCTATATAGACTGACGTCATTCTGTATAAAGTAAGTAAGTTATTCAATTGAATATAATCTGCATCCGCGTTTTTACTCTATGAACTTCTTTTCCTTTCATTAAGAGTTGGTCACATTAGAATCGAAATAATGTTCTTTCTACCGTGGTTTATCGTTCAATAAACCACGTTGTGAGTTATGAGGCGCAATGAATAAACCACTCGTCTAACGTATGAAACGTTAAACCTATGTCCCTTGTCGCGGTGCGATATATAACGGATATTTTTTTTTTGTGAAAGATCGAAATCTATTTCATCGAGGGAACGTCATCAGTAATATTTTCACGAATGGTGCAGCCACAGTGGAAATATTACTGATGATGTTCACGAGATGAAATCAATTTTGATCTTTCACCGAAAATAAAAAATAGTTTATTTATTTCATGCTTCTAACCCCCTTCCTTTGGGGGGACTTAACTCTTCAAAATCCAGTGCAGTTGTTCTCGGTTATTTCCCGTGGCGTATCCCTTCCGCATAACAACGCATTACAATATTATGTAAAGCGCGAGAAATGTAGGGTAAAGTACGTCATTTTTTCATCAGTTTGAATGACACGCGCTGTTTACCTAGGTAACTAGTGTGTGGGAACTAATGTTTTCGCCTTCAATTGAAGTCAGAAAATAAAATCGGTATTTTTCACTGGTCGTAACCATGAAATATCAGACAATATCCCACTGTTATTTCTCGATAAACTATTGAAAGGCATGAAATAAAACTCCTATACACCATAAAACGTTAAACAGTCTGGTATAACTTTAAATGAGTTTCGTCCTGTATCTTGCGCTATCCCCAATAACAAAAGTAACTGCTTTCTAGGGACGTCAACCATACGGGTATCCGGTCGAGATTATTATTAAACTCAAGTCAATCAAAGGTTTTCTAGTCGAACCTGGTAGTTCAGCCGGTTACGTACAATATTTGTATCAAAGGAAATGCCGGTTCGAATACCAACCTCGTCTTTTCTGAGAATTCATGATAGTCATTACGACCATCCTCTCTCGCCGCTTAACATTGTCTAGACGATATTTTGTGGAAAAGCAGTCGACAGCATGTGTGTATTACTTTAAAAGAAACTCCAGTAAAAGAATGATGCACTGGTAGCTGCGATATCATTGAAAAAGCGTTGAAAATGGCATTCATCACCAAACAAAATTAACAAACAAAAAGAGGTTTTCCTATTGAAATAACAATTGACTCTATTCAGATATCTGTACTCGTAACTAGAGACGATTTCGTTGTACTTGGCAGATTCTTTCGGCCAATCAAATGGCCAGATTTGGAATTTAGAATTAGGATTGTATTCAGCTGGGTTCGTATTCAACAGCCATTCTTAAGAACATTCTGATTCTTCAAGATTTTCTGACTGTGAAAGTAACAGAATTTCTGATTGGCTAAACCAAATGGTTTAGCCAATCAGAAGTTCTGTTATTTTCACATTGATCAAATTTTGAAGAATAAGACTAAGAACGTTCTTAAGAATGGTTGGTGAATACCAATCCAGAATAGTTTTTTGTGGCCCTTGATCCTATCTTAACTCTTTACCAAACGACAAAATTTTAGACTTGTCCAAATTGAAAGCATTTGCAGACGATATTATAGATCTTACTAAAACATCTTTGGAAGGGTAGAAAACATCGTGGTCAAAGGAGAAAATGCTGGTAACCAGCGTTTTCTCCTTTTCCCACGATGTTTTCAAATGCTTCTGTCTTTGGGTCGTTAAAAGTCAAGATTGTGTGGAAAACAGCTAAAGCAAAGTGACTGTGTTAATATTTCTATTCAGACCTGAAAAGAAATAATCGACCCAAAACGAAACTCACCGAAGTGACTGCACTCAAATCAATGACAGATACTGCTCAACACTTTACCAAAACAATCTAAAGTTTACACAAATCTGTGGGCGACGGCTTTTGAAAACATTGTGGGAAAAGGAGAAAACGCTGTTTACCAGCATTTTCTCATATTCACATTTATATGTTTTCGAAGTTAAAAATCAGATTGTTTGCTTTTTCAAGGTAAAATTCCTATATCTTGTTTGTCGTCTGGGGTTGTTTTCAATTTGGACAAGTCCAAATGTTGTCGCTTGGTAAAGAGTTAGCTCTTTACCCGATTGGCTCTTTACAGATACAGACTGTGTTGTCTGGTCTTTGTTGTAAATTGTCATATCTTTTGTGAGACACTTTGGTCAAACGTTCAGAAATATGCAGTGTTGCTTCTTCTTCTTCTTCTGCTTCTTCATGTGAACAGAAAAAAAGTTAATTTCATTCATTTAGCAGTTTAGGATAGCTGTCTTACCGCCCGAAACAAATATAGAGCAGAACACTTGTTAAATATTTTTTATAAGATATGATATATCAATTGGATCTGATAGATATGTGAGATGCGTTTGTCTTGCATGTGGTTGACTTTTACGTATCTTAACATTTTGATCTTTTTTCATTATTCCGAATCACTACCAACCCCTTTAACTCTCCTCAAAAGAAAAAAAATCACGTTTTAAACGACCCTGTCGAGAAAGGCTCTTAGGGGAAAAAAAAAACTATGGAAAAAGGAAAATTCTGGTGACCAGCACTTTCTCCTTTTCTCACAATCTTTTTTACCCTTTCAGAGACAAATTTAATCATTTGAGCCACGTTTAATTAATTGTAAACAGGTGCTTCCGAAGTGTAAAAAATAGTCGTCTAGTAATCGGTGAAGAAGGGAAAATTCAAGCACTAAGGTGCGTATTCACCAACTGTTCTTAATTTCATCCTGAGTCTAATTGTGGATTTAGAAAGTAACACAACTTCTGATTGGCTAAACCTTTTGGTTTAGCCAATCAGAAGTTGTGTTACTTACTAAGAACATTCTTATTAAGAATGGCGGGTGAAAACGGACCCAGAATTTTAAAGAGAACATGGTTAATATCAGTGAAATTGATAGCAATTGGTGGGTGTACAATTGTCCAGTGGCTCCAGTGACTCAGTCGGTAATGTACAGGGCTTGAAACCCAGGCTTCTCTGACTGGAATCGGAGATTGAAGAAATGTTTTTGCAAGGGTTGTTATTATTTAATACTATATGATTCACTTTTTTTGTTACATTCTTTCGACGCTATTTACCTCGGAAATCAGCCAGTGGCTTGGACACAAAGTTGTGCGGATTACTAGAAAAACGAACTCAAGGAAAGTATCAATATGTGCACTTGTAGTCACAACATGACTGAAATAATGTTGAAAATCTCTTTGTTTACGAACACGAAAAGAAACACTTGCTTCAACAAGCAAATGTACCAGGCTGACCTGGGTCGATACTTTTTGCTTTCGGTAAATTTGCTGCATGTCCAAGGACCAGTCTACCTCATTGTTCAGTCGGTTGCTAGACAAAATGGATTTTATGGATCTTTAATTATGTGATTACTTGCTTGGTATAATACATCACAGTGATGCATTAAAGCCCATTTTACCATAGAATGGTTCACGCATTTTTTAAAGACTTTACACTAAAGAACATATTGGAATCAGTATTTGTGTGGCAATGGGTTCAAAATCAGATGACTTCATATATTCCAAAAGGAAACTGTATAATCGATAATCGTATGATCAATACTGATTTGAGATCGAGTGTGGTTGGGAATAGATTTTTTTTTAATATTATACTTTTTGATGTACAGCCATATGCAAAAAGTATAGGTGGAAAGGGCTTCCATCTTTTGTTCGCTTAATTTACGCGGTAGATAGATTAGTCTCCCTTTGATAACTTGGTCTCCCAGGGCAAGTATGATGCCATCAGGTTTGTACCATCATCATTTCTGATAAATCTGATGTTTCAAACATTATTAAGAAATTTTTGCCGAGGCACGGTGCGCAGTCGGTTGCGTAGAGGAAGCGGAAGACAGGGGGACGCTGGTTCGAAACCCGAGCTCCACAAAATTCTCTCTAGGGATTTGTAATAGTCATTCCGACAAGATATATTCCTCTCTCACCGCTGTTCATTGTTTAGACGATGGTTATGTGGGGAAGCAGCCAGTGGCTTGAAAAGAATATTGTGCGAAAAACTGGTAATACAAACTTCAGGAAGCCACGATCAAATAATGATGAAAACAGCATGAAAACACCATACAATCAATCATTAAGAACTATTTTAACACTGGCTCAGTTCAAAACAAAAAGCGAAGTGGCAGAAAAGAGCTTGTGTCAGACAGAGACTACAGTACAGACAACTTGAGCGTCTTGTAAAGGTGTACAGAAGGGATTCTTCGAGTGATACAACATCAAAATTTAATCAAAAACCAGGCGATACAAGTGTCTAGAAGGACACTTCAACATCATTCAAGTAAACATGGGTTCCGATGAAGGGTTTTAAGAAAGAAAGTTGTGGTCATGACTGAAAATGAGAGGAAACGGTTGTCATGAAGAGAAAGTGGTGTGTAGATGGAAATTGGTCCAAAAAGTTATATTTTCGGGTGAAAGTCAAGTTGTTATATGTACCAATAACGGGGTGTGTTTGGTGTAAGCGTGATGAAGAGTATAGACCTGCTTTAGGTCCATCAAAGAGGAAGAGTAAATACCGAGTCATGAACCGGGGGTGCATTTAATAGTATGGTGTTGGAACAATAACAAGTGTTAGTGATGACATCAATTCAGAAAAAAAGTGCAAAAGCATCGTAGAAGATTCCGAACATCTGGCCTATAATTGTGGGGCATATCCCTGATAATGAAGTTCACTAGTATCAATTGAAAAAAAAACACCAGGTGCCGCTTTGTACAAAATGTGCTTATACGAGTTGGGGGGGCGGGCGGGGGGGGTGGGGATTAATCCTAATTCCGCCTCACCTACCTTTACGGGTTACGTCCCTTGACATAAAAAAGGAGCCCTTTACGGAAATCGGGATTTTGCGAACGATTTGTATTAATATCCGACCGCGCGGGACGTGGAGTGTGATCTTAAATATCTACCTTTCGTTTTTTATAGTCAAACCTGTATGATGAAACAATCTTAAATGGATTGTATATTCAGTCGTTTAACCCTTTAGCACACCAGCCCTAGATTTAACGATCCAGAGAAATAGGCTATTTGACAACATTGTGGGGAAAAGGAGAAATCCTGGTACCCAGCACTTATTCCTTTTCCCCACAATGTTTTCTATCCTTTCCGAGACAAATTTCATCATTTGAGCGACAATTAATTTGTCGTCTCCAAATGCTTGGAATTTGGATCAGACAGTTTTCTGTCGTTTGGTAACGAGATATAGAGGTATGTTTCCTAAATTTGGCACTAATAGAGTTAACTCTTTCAGCACCAAATATATATATTCAACATCTTTCGACAACTGAAAATTCAATCAACTGAAATTCAGAAAGATTTCCATGTTACCAGCTTGACTGAACAAGTGGACGGCATAGGTCACAGATCAGACTGCCCGTTATGTGCAGTCTGATCTGTGATCTATGCCATCTGCTTTAGCCTGTGGCGCAGAAAGAGTTAACTGTCCTATGTAACAAATACTTCTTGTTACCACTAGTGGAACTCTTCAAGTTTAAGGCGCGTTTAGACCTACTACCGGGACCACGCGTCAAAAAAAGTCAATGGCATCGTAAATAAATTACAATCAAACGGAGCAATCTGTACTGACTGATGTTTCATTGCGATGCAGTGTCTAATAAGTATCGTATTAGACTTTCATTGCGCATTTTGTTTTCCAGTTATGGGTGAGTAAACGATCTGGCTACGTCAGGGGCACCGTGTAGGTTCCGATAATATCGCACTGCCTCGCGAGACTTGTTCATTTTCCTACCATTTATGCACAAGAGTGCTCCAAGAGAGATAACTCTATCGGACTGGTAATGATAAGTATAGATTGATCCAAGGTTCAGTTCCCTTCTCAACAGCACAATCTGGTCGATCCTTATTGCGGCATCTACCTGCTCTACAGGAGTTACGGAAACAATGCCATCCTTAAAATGTTTTCGCATCTATAGACCGATCAAGCATTTTAGCGTCTTAAATGGTAATTCTTCGCCGTCATGATTAAACCTATATAGAGCGCTGAAATAATGAGATTGACTAGTAACTTTCAAAATATTTGCACATTGTGTCGATTTTACCAGCACGTGGTATATTTTAACTCTTTACCACACAATCCAAAGTTTTAGCGACCAGGAGAAAAAAAAAGTCTTTTGAAAACATTGTCGGAAAAGGAAAAAATGCTGGTAACAAGCATTTTTCCCACTATGTTGTTTTACTTTGAGAACTAAGACAAATCCTATCACTTAAGCAACATTTTCGCTTTCATTTTGGATATGTGATAAATAGTGTCATGAAGTAAAGAGTTAACTCTTTGCCAAACGACAAAATTTTGTACTGGACCAAATTGAAGGCATCTGCAGATGACAAATTGATGTCAACTCAAATTGTGATTTCTGTCTTTTTTAGGGTAGAAAACATTGTGGGGAAAGGAGAAAATGTTAACCAGCATTTTTTCCTTATCCCACAATGTTTTCTACCCTGTCAAAGACAGAAATCATAATTTGAGTTCCCTCAGAGTTTTCAAAGGCCTTCTTATGAGTCGATAAAACTCGGGACTGTGCAGTAAAGGGTTAACTTAGCTTGTAGGGTAATGGCCTAACCCAGATGCCCTTCATAATCAAAGGGATCGATAATGACACAGTTTCAAGCATCAAATCACCCATTATAAGTAGATGAGGATACGGAAGTGATAACGAGAGATAATCTTTTACATGTTATAGCGAGAAAATGCGATATAACACGGTTTACCACTGTATTGCTCTCGGCCGATAACACGCAGGGCCATATCTTCTGTTTTCAAAGGTCTGAAAAATCAGTCTGAAAATGACAAAAAGTATTTAAATGCGAAACCATAGTCCAAAATTAACAGTAATTATCAATAAATTTGTAAAATAGTGAAATAACTAACTTTATCCAATAAATGACATAGTGAGAAAAACACGACAAAATGCACCCTCTTTTTTTTCAATATTTCAAAATTCACACAATGCAAACCCAGGAAACTACCCCGAAATTACTTAGCCAACTTGAGACTCAAAACAACACCATACAGTATGCAGATGTGATCATACATTATATTATCTTTTTTCGCAAAAATTTAAAAAGTCTGTCCGAAGAAAAATCTGTGGCATTATGTCTCTAAGAGAGTTAGTGAAAATAAGACTCTTGCATTGTACCCATATGTTGGCCTACTGTTAGATACAAGAAATGGTTTTCGGGTACGTTAACCCCAATGATAATTATAATTTTGAAAGGTAATGTGAAGACGATTTCTTACGCCATTTGTGGAATTCAATTACTGTTATAGCGCGCTAAATGTAATCAGCGAAAAGCGATCTGAATTCAAGTGACTCCTGACTGCTTACATTCCCAGGACAATGTTGCACCGTAAGAAACATACAGACTCGATGCTTTGAACAGTCATATGATTGTCTTGATGCTTTCGGTCATGTGATTGGCTTAGTGTTTTCGGTCATGTGATTTGCTCGGTGCTTTCAGTCATGTGATTGACTCAGTGCGTTTAGTCATGTGATTGGCTTGGTGCTTTCGGTCATGTAATTGACCCGGTGCTTTCGGTCATATAATTAGCTAGGTTCTTTCAGTCATGCAACTGACTCGGTTCTCTTTGTCATACGATTTGCTCCGTGTTCGGTCATGAAATTGGCTCGGTGCTTTCGGTCATGTGAATAGCCCGGTGCTTTAGGTCAAGTGATTGGCTTGGTGCTTTTGGTCATGTAATCATGCTTTCGGTCATGTAATTGGCTCGGTGCTTTCGGTCTTGTAATTGGCTCTGTGCTTCCAGTAATATGATCGGCTCTGTGCTTTCGGTCATGCGATTGGCTTGGTGCCTTCGGTCCTGTGATTGGCTCGGTGCTTTCAGTCATGTGATTGATAGCTGAGGATGAATTGTACAAAAAAGAGTATGTTATACACTGTCTTAGATCATACTACTTGTTTGATTCTGTCCTTTAGCTTCTTCAGTTCTGTTGGATAAAGTTTACTAAGTACAAGTACTGTACAAAGCATCATAATCTGTAATGCCTCTTGGACAAGAATTCTGAAGAATTCTCGAAAGATAACGTTGCCAGGGATGCTTGAAAATGATTAGATCTTCGTGCCTTTGGAGAGCAATTTATTTTCTATCTCATCTGAGTAGAATCTGTTGTTCTTTTACTAATCCTGTCTGACAATATACGAGGGAAGTTTCATACTATCCTGGACTTTCATGATGAAATGCAGTGTCACCAGTCACCAGTATTTCTTAATACAATTTACAGGGCATTAAACTAGATTTCGTTTTCCTGCCTTTTTTTTAATGACAGCAAAATCTACTAATTTTCATCGCTGCACAGAACTTGCATCTTGATATCAGATATATACAGTCCACTATTTGATACAACATTTGCTGCAACAGGGTTATTAAACATACGTTACAACATTATAGTGTGTTTTAACCTCGAAAACGGTGGGATTTTTATGGGGCAGCGGAGGATTAAAAGTAATTCTGCCTCGTTCAGACTGCAACAAAACCTGTACCCTGATCTTGTTTCCTTCCTGTCCGATGTTTTATGAAAGGACCTAAGTAATAAAGGGTTGACAATTACAACTAAGATATCTCTGATTCTGCTCTACTAATGAAAGACGAAGACTTAAATTACCTATAATAATAATAATGATAACAATAATAATAACAATATTAATAAAAGCTGACTGGTCGAAACTTTATTGTAATATAATTGTCAAAGCCGTTTAACGGTACTGTTTACAGAAATTCTCTAGACTACCAAAAAAGAGCAAGTATCATTATACTTACGCTATCTGACAATTCAGCTGCTCATCTCTCCAAACCTTTACCAAACAATCCTGTATTGTGACCCCGAGGAAGAAGTTGCTGTTCAATGCGCCTTTTCTACTTTTTTATGCTATGATTTCTGTGCTTTTAAAGACGAATGCCATCACTCGAGCCATCTTTAATTTGCCATCTGCACAAGCTTTCAATATCGAAGAGTATAAATTGTTGTCTTCCGGTAAAGTGCTAAACAAACCTTTCATCAGTCTTCTTGAACGATTCAGTCATTCTCTGACTGTATCAGAAGTGGGAAATATCCCTTATAAATATGATATTATGCTCTTTCTATGTACAAGATGTAGTACAATCATGGACGGCTTATGTATCGTAAGGGGAAGTCCAGTACGACCACACCTATCTATTACTAGTAATCTACAAATCGAAATAAATACGGTGTATGTACAATGGACAGCGTTTTAAAAAAAAAAATCAGTACTTCATTGTTATAAGTACCGTGCTCAATTTCTTACAAAGCAGTCAATTGTTTTGTAAGAACATTGTGTGAAGTACTTGTAAAAGAAACAAAAAAGATAGGTGCACTAGCCGTCGCGATATGACTGAAGTAGTGTTGAAAACGGCGTTAAACAACATACAATCAATCAATCAAACAGTCTTTTCTTCCAAAGTATTTCCATATCTGTAAAAGAGGGAAATTTTCATTTCCAATATAAGTCTATCGCTTTTGTTGTCTGTACAGGTCAGTGGTCTGTGTATAAATAAGAATTATACATCTGTCTTAAAGATTAGTTATGTCATTTTCATTGACTGATTCTGAATGTTTTGGTGGTAGAATGTTATGACCATTTTCAACAATAACACCGCCACGCATACTATGTCCGTCAAGTTTGCCACTTGCAATTCTTGTTTCACTATTTAGAACCCCATTTTGTTCAATACCCGTCGGCAAAACAGTCTTTCCAACAGCCGATGCCTGAGACATATCAAAAAATCCACCATTGTCTTGTACATTCTTGTGATGCTGCCATTTCATAGACGATCGTCGTCTCTTTGATTGACGTTTATTTCTCACGTACTGGTGGACGAAATATATCGCTACTGCGACGACAGTTACAAAGACAAGGCCACCAACACTATAACCAATCACGGTTGATGAATTTCTAAAGCGATGACCACTTTGCTCAGCTGTATTATTTAAGGAAGATTTCACCCTCTTTGTTGTTTGGGATGGTTTCTTTGTGTTTTTGTTCTTTTCTGTTGTTGATTTAATATGACCAACTGTTATAGTTGTCAATGTTTTTTGTTCCACCGACATGCTAGGTGAATTGAATAAGTCTGTTCTCGGTATTTCCGTTGTTTGATACAGCACATTGTCACTGGTTGAAGGTGTTGACACTTTTGTTGTTTTATGCTCTTTGTTCTTGTCTGACACTGTCGTGGTTATCTCCGATGTACTGTGCCCTATGTATATGTCATTTGTCAATGTGTGCACTTCTGTTGTCTGGTGCATCTTTGATGGGAAGGCACTGTTATATTTCCCATCTGTTGAGGATACTGTTATTTGTTGCGGCGTTGGTTTACTAGCAGTTGGCACTCGTACAGACCCCAGCAAAGTGGTCTTATAAGGTGTAGAAGTTGGTTCCCTAGTTGTTAGATTGCTCGAGTATACACCAACTATTGTACTTGATTCTCTGTTTTTTGTCCCAGTTCCTGGAGATTCGGTGGCTGTATTAAGAGTTTTGCTTTGAGCATAAATATAAGTTGTGGTAGGTACACTTGAAAGATCTGCTTCTCTTGTAATCAATATGTCGTCTAAAGCTAATTTGGCATTGTAGTTTTTATTTCTCGACTGAAATACGATCTGAAAAAAAAATTAAAGGAGGAGTCACTTTATCATTTCAGTCATTCAAAAACGATAAAACCCGACAAGACGTAGTTTTTAGAACGACTTGCTAAAGAAAGATTAGGAATTACCACTTATGTAATATCCTATATTTATCTCATTGCAGACACTATCCGATATCCTTCCATGTATGCCACATTTGAAACTGTCATATCTAAATTTACTAGATACAGATATGAAAATTTCTCTTTTAATTCAAAGGTCTAAAATGAGTAATGGGGTTATAATGTATCAAACATGACGCTTTGGAAGCTTATAGTCTGGACAAGAAAACAGAGAAAGATAGACAGAAAGCCTAAAAACTTCAATCCTAGAGGTATAATCTAAAATGCGCGTCTCCTTATTGAAAATAAGCCCCCATTTTGATACACTTTCTGAACCAGTCAAACGCTTATTTACAACCGAAGAAAAGAAGAAAATAAGATGTTTGAAGTTTTACCTTAAAAGGTTTGCCATGCTTTACGGATAATACTGTGTTGCTCCAGTGTGGCGTGACGTTGTTCGATTGCCACAGATCTTTGACGGTATTATCAACGTCTTCAATATAGACCAGTAAGTTGGCATCTTTAGTCGGCATGATATACCAGAAACTTAGGCATACGGATGTACTTGTTAAAACTGGGGTTTCCACACTAGCATTCTTACCATATGGATTTCTGCCGAATTTTAACCAAACTTTATTTTGAAAGTTCAGGTAATGGCCATACCTTGAGCCTGAAATGAAATAAGAGATTCATAAACGCTACATTTTATTGAAAACCTATTTTACATATTTAGGTAAGATTACTGGAATTCCTGGATCTAATTTTTGACTAGATGTCTACGTTGGTGCTTTAATCGTATCAATTCCATCCAGTTCTAGAAATCATTTAGGCTAAAATTTGATCAAGAGCTCGCAGAAGAGGAAAAGTGTATTTTGGTTAAGACAGTTTTCAAAAATGTGACGAAAAAAATTTCGAAATGTAAAAGAACAACTAATCTTAAGGACATCTTTCAAGAGGGTCAGGGAGATATAATTATATCAAGAGGCGCATTGGCGCCGAATAAATAGATAAATGATAGAAATGTGTGTCACATGAGAGAGTGAGCAGCTGTAAATTACACTCAACATAATTATGTCAAAACCCTTTATTTCATATATGATCAACAATAATATTCCTGCGCTAGTCAAAAATAGCCAACAGAAAAATAATGAGTAACAAAATATTGTCATATACAATATGACAAAATATCAAAAAGCAGCTATGGCTAAGTATCACCCTAGTTTTGCAATATATAGACAATAATCAATCTGAACGAAAAATTTAATTTTTTTAAAAAATATATGAAGATTTGACATTGTTTTCACCAGTCTCTCATTTAAATCGAACACAGAGCGGTTACATGGATAAGATGACACTCGTGAAGTAGAGTTTAAGTACCGGAGAAGGTAGCAACTCCTTTAGAAACGATTCTGTAGTCTTCCCAAAGAAAATAGGAAAAAAATACAATGTTTCTGTCTGAAGTTTTTGATGAACGGCACATAACAGTCTTTCTACCTTTGCATGCACAAACATAAATGCCCGCTAGTCTCCACGCAATAAGGTGTTTTTAGACGGCAAAATCCGTTTACCACACAATCCCGAGTTTTAAAGACCCTGGGGAAGCCTTTGAAAACATCGTTGGAAAAGAAGAAGATGCTGGTAATGAGCATTTCCTTCTTTTCCCATAATGTTTTCTACCCTATCAAAGACAAATTCCATCATTTGAGCCACATTTAAACTTGTCATCTGAAAATGCTTTGAATTTGGGCAAGTCTAAGTGGTGTCGTGTGCTAAAGAGTTAATTGACTATCAGGCTTCGCTAAGTCAACATCGAATCTGTAAAACATACCATTTTTATACGTGTGGTCCCATCTTATCGGGGCTGTAAAATAATAAGGGTCTCTTTGGTCAGATATCATCCACACTACGTCGTGATCTTCCTCGTTGGCACGAACTGTAAGGTTACATAGGCCGTTCTCAAAGTCACAAGACCCCAGAAGAGCTGGAGTGGAATCGTTGCCTGCATGACATGAAGATGTACCACCAGACGCCATTGTTAGACCTAGTTGTGTTGTTTTCACTGTTGTAGTTGCTTGATTGTGTTTGACAGTATTTTTCTTTGATGTTGGTACTTGTGCTGCTGTTTCGATTGTTGGCACGATAGGCCTTCTTGTCGCTCTCGAACAGTGTGATGTGTTGAAAGCTTGTGCAAAAAAAAGACAATAAAGATACAATAAAAAACAGATAGATGTAGATAAGATTTTGGTTTTGGTCTATGGCAAGATATTTCGCATGATGTTCAAAAGAGGCAAATGCGAAGTATTCATGTAATCTTTGTGATTTGTTCGTTAGTTTCTATGGTTTTAAACGCACTTTTCAATATCATTTCGGTTATAAAGTGGTTCACCGATCCATGCTTTCCTGTGGTTTCTTTTACAAGTACTTCGCACAATGTTCTTCCCAAGTCACTTGCTGCTTTCCCACATAACCATTGTCGAGACAAAAATCAGCATTGAGAAAGTACTGAATCCTGTCGCAATGACTATTATCAATCCTTGGAAAGAAATTGGCCGGGTTGGGAATTCGAACCAGTGATCCTCTAATCTAACGTCCTGATTGGCAACGGCAACTTTCGATTTAAATTTTCACCAAACTACAAATATTAGACCTTTCCAAAATGAAAGCATTAGCAAACGACAAATAAGTCGGGCTCAAGTAGTGACATTTGTCTTTTAAAGGAATGTCAACATTGTGGGGTAAGGAGAAAATGCTGGTTACCAACAGTTTCTCCTTTTCCCACATAGTTTTCAGAAATCTTCACTGTAAGGGTCGTTAGAAATCAGGATTATGTGGTTAAATGTTAATACACGGTAAATTTTGGGGTTTTTTTTGTTATCTCATAATTATTTATTAGTTCTTGTACGACAGAAAAGCCTTGCTGTCATTAAAGCGATGCTTGTTTTACTACAGGATATTAGTCTCAACAGTACATGTAAACCCAAAATTACAGATGTGAACCTGATTTTAACCCTTAAGCTACTCACTGACCCTTTGCAGACAATGTAGATCAAGATCAGACTGCACAAAACTTGCGGTCTGATCTTGGATCTACATTGTCCGATAAGGAGACATTTTTTTCTTTCCAAAAAAAAAGTTTGAAACAGCATCATTCGGGTTTTTACTATCGGCTTGAACATTTTATGTAATTTATTTAGCAGCATAAAGGTTAAAGCAATTGTTATAGATTGTCTCCCTGCTCCCTTAAAGTTTTTTTTTTCCTCAAGATCAGCACTTTTCGACTCCATTTAGACCATTGCATGAAACGAAATGTCGTCATAGTTAGAAAGAAATATATGTAGATATGTTTTCCAAAATGAACACTTATTCGTACCTATTAATGTATTCTAGACAAAAAAATATGGTTTGCAAGATGTTTTACCCTACCCGTATTTTCACATCCAAGCATGACGTCATCAATGGCCATGTCACTTCCGTATGGAAGATTGACCGATCCTTGAAACCAAATCTTAAACGAGCCTGGGCCAATTTTCACATGTTCCCTTCGCCAGCCCGTATCTTGTTCTCCTTGACGTGACCAAATGGTCACTTTCGTTCCGTTCATAAAATTCAGAAGAACTTCCATAGATCCAATCCCAACACCTTGCATTGAAAGCCAAAAAGTAAATTCCGTTTGATTATTCAGATCAACCAGTTCACTTTCGAGTACAGCTTTCTCCCCTCTCTTGCTGAATGATCCTGGCAGGTATGCATATTTGCCATTTAAATCTACAAGAAGATATTAGGAATGTAACGTGTATCCTGTACAGTATTCCTTACGTGTCAAGTTATAACCGTATTTTATCAAAATGCTATGGTGTTCCCGATATCACAATTGGCGGTACGATTTAAATCTTTTTTCGTAGACTAATGGTTATGGCCAGGCTGATCTTGACAAATCTTGAAGTCAGTCATGGCAATCGTGTTGGTCGTAGATCATATTGTTTTGAATGGTTCAATCTTATTTTTCGATCAACACGTTTATCTATACTTTTCAATCAGGATTGTCTATCAACAAATCGTAACAGAAGGTGACACGTGACCAAACGTGACTAGGGACCGTATTCACCAACCACTCCTATGCTGCATTTACATAACCAAGGTGTCTTCGATGGCCACGATTTCAAAACCATCGCGGAACTCCATTATTTATTTTACTTCCCACGCTCTGTTACGTTCCCATTGCGTTTTGTTACGAGTTTCAGTATTTGTTACGAAGCTAAATAAAATTGTTTTGGTATAGATATGCCTCAATTTTCATTACGTTCTCTCAAGTTCTTTCAAGTTTCATAACGATTACTATTATCTGCTTTCACGTTTTGTCACATTCCGTTCAGACCCCTCATGTAATGAAGTTCTGTTAAGCTCGGCTACTATACTTATGTATTTCGGATTTTAATATATGGAGTGACCATTCTGCACTTAGTTTTTCGTTGCATACAAATGTAAATCGTTGTAATTTGAATAACGATCCGCCCCAGCTTATGTTTAAATGGGACAGTGAAAATAAGGATCTGTTTCGAAGTGGTTTAATATCAATTTTATCACGCTTAAATAATATAACGGGCACTTTGGATACACGTGACAGATTTTCAGTAGACAATGCTGTTACTGATTTAACTCGGGCTATTAGGGATATAGCAGACCGTTTATTTTGTAGAACAATTTATCATAGCGATAACCTTAGCAATATTTCTTTCACAGACACGCATATTCCAAAAAATAAAGAATGGTTTGATGACGAGTGTTTAATAGCAAAAACATCGTATATGGATGCTTTACACGATTTCAATATTCATAAGTCTGAACTCACAAGGCTAAAATTATGCACTAAGAAAAAAGAATACAAAACATTGTTGAAAAAGAAACGTAAACAGTATGACAATAAACTAATTAACAAAATAGAGAACCTTAGATTTTCGAAGCCGAAGCAATTTTGGCGATTTTTCAAAACGCGTAAAAAATCTCTTTCGGGTAATGATTTACAGATTGGAGATTTTAAAAACTACTTTTCAGAGCTCTGTAATGATATATTTAGGGTAAAAAATTATTTGGCTGAATATTTTTGTGAAAATCAGAGATTTGACGAATGTAATGATTATTGTTATTCCGATTTGGACAGACCTATTTCTCTAGATGAACTACACAATGGGGTTAAAACATTAAATCGGGGTAAGGCCTACGGACCTGATTGCTTATTAAATGAATATTTCATTGAAAGTATGGACATAATTGGGTCTCATGTTTGTGATATTTTTAACTGTATTCTAGACAGTGGTTTTTTCCCAGAAAGCTGGATGCATGGTATAATCGTGCCTTTATTTAAAAAAGGAGACGTAAATAACGTGCATAACTATAGGGGTATTACTTTAGTGAGCTGCCTTTCAAAATTATTTACTTCTGTATTGAACAAACGAATAGAAAAGTTTTGTAATGAAAATAATACGATCTCTGATGCGCAATTTGCATTTGTAAAAGGCAGATCAACAGTTGACGCTATGTTCATTTTACTTAGTATAATACAATCACGTTTAAATGATAAAAAACGACTATACTGTAGTTCTGTTGATTTCACAAAGGCGTTTGATAGTGTATATAGAAACGCTTTATGGTTAAAGCTATATAAATGCGGGATGGGGGGGAAGTGTTTAAGGATAATAAAAGATATGTACAGTAAGGTTAAATCCTGCGTTAGATCACATGGCGGCTTGTCCGACTCATTTGAAATTCCTGTAGGCTTAAAACAAGGGGAGATAATGTCACCTTTGCTGTGGGCCCTTTTCATTGAAGACCTAGAACTTTTCCTTCAAGGTGATTTCAACTCGGGTATACAAATTGATGAATTAGAAATAATATTGTTACTTTTTGCAGACGATTTAGTCATATTTGGAAATTCCCCCGAGGACCTACAAAATAGTTTAGATAAATTGTATGAATATTGTCAAACATGGGGACTAGAAGTAAATACACAAAAAACTAAGGTAATGGTATTTCGCAAAAAAGGGAAAATTCTACCCAACGAATGTTTTACATATAATAATACAGTACTTGAAAACGTAGAGCATTTTAATTATTTAAGGACCGTTTTTTCGTATACGGGCAATTTTTGTAACAATCAAGAACAAATTACTGGTAAAGCACTCAAGGCTCTGAATGTGTTATTGACAAATTGTAGCAAATATAAGTTGAAACCAAAAATATTATGCCAACTATTTGATTCGTTCGTGGGATCAATTTTAAGCTACGCAGCACCAATTTGGGGCTATACGAAGTCAAAATCTATTGAACGTATACACATGAAATTTTGCAAAAGGATTTTAAATGTTTGGCAAAGTACATGTAACGCAGTTGTATATGCAGAACTTGGTAGATACCCGATATTCATAAATAGATACGTCCAAATTCTAAAATACTGGTTTAAGTTAAATTCTACAGAAAATGTTATTTTGAAAACAATGTATAAACTTGGTTATGAACAGAGTGAGCAAGGCTGCAGAAATTGGGTTTCCGATGTTAAAAGTATGTTGAATGAGCATGGCTTTTCCAATATATGGGAAAATCCATTTTCAGTTAACGGTAAAAATTTTGTACAATATTTTAGACAGCGACTTATCGATAACTATACCCAAAGTTGTTTTTCTTTGATTGCAAATGCTTCTTCCTTACAAGTCTATAAATATTTGAAAGATACGTTACAATACGAATAATATTTGGACATTCTGCCGTCTGAGCTCAGGTTCTGTATAACTAGGCTTAGAACTTCCTCTCATTCCTTAAGAATTCAAACTTGTCGTTTTGGCGAGAATAGAATCCCGAGAAATGAACGAGTATGTCTGCTCTGTACCTCGGGAGAAACGGAAGATGAGTTTCATTTCGTATTAAAATGTCCGTTTTTTGATCAGTTAAGAAAGAAATATATTAAAGAATATTATCGTATAAGACCAAGTACCTTTAAACTTTTAGAACTTTTAAATTCAACGAATAAAAATGAGATTTTCAACTTGGCTAACTATGTAAAAAACGCCCTCTTTGAAAGAACTACATATACGCATCAAATGACTGCTGATTAAGAGTTCGTCTTTATAACTCAACACATAATGTTTCCTTTAGAAAAGCATAATTCAGATTGTGTGTGTGGGTGTGGGCGTAGGTGTGGGTATGTTTGAGTGTGTGTGTGTGAGGATAAATTTCAGTTTTCTATTTCTGTTTTCTTTTTTCCATAAATTATTATAGACCTTGACTTTTGACATTTTTCTTTATCATATTTAAAATGTTGTTATGACTATGTACTTAGTGCTTGTCAGTAAAATATCTGTATCTGTATCTTATGTCAATGAGTTGATCTAGATTGTCACGGTTTGCGCAGAATTTGGGTATAATTAGATGGTATGGGTCATCTATCCATCGGTGGCAACGATAAAGAAAAGAAACTCAGTCCATTTTCTCATCCTCTCAAGAGATTCAAAAGAGAAACGAGCTATGCATCCAAGAGATAAAGAAAACGCTTTCATGAGAAATAGAATAGAAGAGAGGAGAAGAAGCAAAATAAAAAGGCATCAGACCTGCTGGGTGAGGCCATGGTGAAGCGTTAATCGGAGGAAGCTAATGAGACAATATTCTCAACCTCTTAACAGAGTACTGAAGTAGTTAAACTTACTAAATTGTCTTTCCAAGTTCAACAAGATCACCTACGATAGACCATCAAGGTATGATACCCCGCATTAAGGTCTGGTACGTTGTACTGCCTTCTACTACGATGTCCCCGATCTATCAAGTTCGCTCAAGATTAACATTAAATCGGCGTACTCATGGAAAAATGATTGACTGTCAAAAATTCCGTCACGATCTTTACGATCATCCCGATAGCACCAAGATCTCTCGAGATCAACACATGATTCGATTCCAAGATCGGACACACTCACCACGCTTCTCTCAAATCGTAGACAAAGTACCTTGTGCAAATGCAACATTATTTATTCTTAATCTTATTAATGAATAACAAAGCAATACAACTTCTGACTGCCTAAGTCAAATGGTTTAGAACAGTCTTGAAAATAAGACTAAGAATGCTCTCGAGAACGGTTGGTGAACACGGACCCAGATTTATCCGAAAACAAAAAATTGTATTAGAACATAATGACCTGCATCACTTCGATTCCAAATTTGATATTTCAGGGAAGTTTAACGATCAAGTATGAGTTGCAAACCGTGGAGTTCTTCTTACGCACGACAGCAGAAACCTAGTTTTAGGAATATATAGACGCAAAGACCAACATATTTCTCAAAGACTTTGGTAAAACTACTATTTCAAGGTCAACCACACACAAAGGGGTTACTTAAAATGTACAAAGGTGGTTCGACCATCACTATATGGCCTGCAACACGCGAAAAGGGGCATTAGGGCATTTGCGTAAAGTGTCGTCTTGGATCAGCCTGCGCACTCCGCGCAGGCTAATCCGAAACGACACTTTCCGTTTTTATGCAATTTTTTGTTTTGTGCAAGTCTACTGTAGCACAAAACCTAATGTAGAAGTAAAGTGCCGTCCCGGATTAGCCTACGCGGACTGCGCAGGCTGATCCGAGACGACACTTTACGCAAATGTCCGAATGTCCCTTTTCGCGTGTTGCAGGCCATATTACTTTTCAGCTTGTAGCATGCAGCTATACTTCTTAAGATAAACAGATCATTCGATCGCCAAACTTAGGTCTTTATGGATAAAAGATTTACTTTTGCATGTGGCGTCATTCATTGGGCCGGAAGTTCTATCCATGGTTTGACCGGAATTCGTCCGCCAAGAATACATAGAAGTTCCCAAGGATCGCCAACCACAAAGTCCGAAGTCGAACTGACAGGACACAGAGCATCTCATCTGACCTGGAATCAGAGAACGGTTTCACGCGGTATAAGACTTTCTGTTAGGTAAACGGAATATCTTATGTGAGCTATATTAGGTTATCCTGTTTATTATCGAATGATAATCAAATACTGGTAAAAAGGGTGATTGCTAAAGCATACAAGCATGTATGTTAAAGGCTACACATGAAGAAATAGTTGGATCAGCATGGCTGCCCGACTTCCTTAAGGTGAGAGAAGACTTAGACCAGACTGTAGATCAGTTTAGTCTTATCTTCGTCAACTGACTGAATTGTTTAGCCGTGCCATAAGGTTCTGATAAGAAAAAAAAAATGCAAATAATGATTGGTTTAAGGATGTTATTTGAATTCACCAAAGCAAAAAGTAAAGAAGGTCGAATATTCATGTTGATCTAATTTTTGACAAAAAAAGCCAATTTATTCTGCAGCTGCCACATGATTTGTATAGCAAAACTGTTTTAGTTCACAAAGAGAAGAGGTAATTAGATCTATACAAATAGAAACTCTGTCAAATTGTTGACTTTTCGTATTGTAGAACTCGTTTCCGTGAGAAAACAGAAATACCTACTGATACACTGAATAAAAAATCCAAAACACAGGATTACTCTGCTTAAATCCATTGCAACCACAAAACACATCTGTCAGCTAATAACTATGTACTTTTCTCTGTTTAATACAAAACCCACAGAATAGTCAGTCTTCCATACCAGACTTTAAAACATAGTATAAATGTCTCTCCTTCATCACATTTTATCAGCTGCTTGAGTAACTCAACGACTCAAGTTCAGCGACCAAGGTCCCTTTCCTGACAAGCACCGCGCCACGCGAGTTCTCCACATGCGCACTGACCTTGAGTCTGTTTATCTGAACTCTCTCAGCGCCTTGGGCGAAAATTAGGGCTTTTGCGGACGGCAAAGATCAAGATCAGACTGCACAGAACGTGCAGTCTGATCTTTGATCTATGCCGTCCGTTTGTTTAGTCAAGCCTAGATCTAAATACTTCTTAGTTTCATTGGACTATGTATTTTAGCCCTAGAAAGAGATGGAGTTACGGCTTTAAACCTTACAGCGCCAAATGTGCAAACTCGACCTCTTTCGACGGTCTAAAATACAACTCACTATAACTCGGAAATAATGTTTTCTTATTGGTTTAAAGAAACAATAGTGCGGTATAGATCCAAGATTCTGTGCAGTCTGATCTTGATCTATGCCGTCCGCAAAAACTCTTGTTTTCGCCTATAGATGGCACTGAAGGGCTTAAGACAAAATCGTTGGCACTGTACCGGTATACGACTCGTACACTACTACCGACAGTCGGTTTCTCGTCTTTGAACGGATAAAAATTGAAAATATTGCTGCAAAAGGAGATATTGTGCGAAACGAGTTTGCTTAACAAACGAAAAAAATGTTTGTGTTATTCAATGATTTAAATAGAGGATATTTGTTTCTTACGGTGAAAGATCGAAATTTATTTCATCGAGTGAACATCATCGGTAATATTTTCACGAGTGGCGCAGTCTCGAGTGAAAATATTAACGATGATGTTCACGAGATGAAATAAATTTCGATCTTTCACCGAAAAAAACAAATATTCTATTTATTTCATGCTTTTAACCCTTTCTGGGGGGAACTTAATCAAAATCCAGTACAGTTCTTTTCGTTTATTCCCCGTGGCGTACCCCCTTCGCATAGCAACGCATTACAATATTACGTCAAGCGCGAGAAATATAAGGTAAATTACGTCATATTTCCATCTGGTTGTGAGGCACGCACATTTTACCTAGGTAACTAGTGCGTGGGAACAACTGTTTCCGCCTTCAATTGAAGAGTTAGAATATAAAAATCGGTATTTTCACTGGTTGTAACCATGAAATATCGAAGAATATTTCACCGATATTTCTCGATAACCTACAGGAAAGCATGAAATAATGCTCATTATTAATACTGTAATAATTCAGAGAGTTTAGACCTCTCTCTTTTTAGAGCTTTCAGATCATAGGCTATGGTTCAAGAAAGCACTGTTCAATATTTTTTGTATTTTTTATGTCATCTTTATCAATACAAATTGGTAGTTTCACTGTAAACGTGGCAAAAACTGAGCTCAACCACATAAAACGATTATCTGCTGTCGCAGTTACTTTCCTCAGCCTCCGGAAATAATTTTTGCTAAAACGGGATTAGACCCGACAACGCCTGGACTACAATCATGTGATCCATGCTCTAGGAAATGGGGGCTTAATGCATTTCTGTGACGAACCAGCAGAAGTCTGGGGAAGAATGGTCCTTTGACATGCAGAAAAGGGACCAAAAGTGAAAAGTTTTGAATCTGGGTCCATATTTACCAACCATTCTTGAGAACGTTCTTAGTCTTATTTTCCAGAATTTTCTAATTATGAAAGTAACGCAACTTCTGATTGGCTAAACCAAATGGTTTAGCCAATCAGAAGTTGTGATACTTTCACATTTAGAAAATCTGGGGAAAAAAAAAACATTCTTAAGAACGGTTGGTGAATATGGATACAGGTCAGCCTACGCGGACTACGCGGGCTGACCTGGGTCGATACTTTTAGCAAACGCTTTAAGCCCCCTTTTGCTAGAGCATTGCTCATATATGTTGCCTCCGACCTGCGGTAGCTCTGCTATATTGCAATGAAAAGACCAGTCTGTAGGTCGTAATTATAAGAAATCTCTTGTCCTCATATCGAGTTAACTTTTACTCTTTAACCAACGACAAAAATTTTGACTCATCAAAACTGAAAGCATTTGCAGAAGACAAATTAAAATGTTACGCAAATCATAAAACTTATCTTTTAAAGGGTAGAGAACATTTTGGGAAAAAGGAGAAAATACTGGTTTCCAGCATTTTCTCCTTTTCCCAAATGTTTTCAAAAGCATTCTTGGTAAATGGCGGTCGTTCAAACTCGGACCTGTTTGGTACAGGGTAAAGGCCGGTTATCTCGGGACAATCACTGTGATAAAGCCCATTGAGCTCGTCAGGACACGGCCTGACGGTGCCCGATTGAGGTGACTAGGTCTGACGACTGCTTTGATAATGTGATCGTGTGTACGTAGAATTTTCCTGATTCCCATAAACTATAGTATGAAACCGATAGTGTATCACTTGGTCTTCTGGTAGAAATCGTATTAAATAAGCCTCATATAATCTTAGGATCGATAAACTCCCTTCCCTAATACACACATACAATACATTTAATTCCGAAATGTATCATACCCAGTCTGTGTACCCACCCACCAACGCACCCACTCTCACACTCGCTCAGGAGAAGAGAGCCAGAGAGAGCCAGAGAACAAAAAATATACAGAAAACTAATGAACCAATGACCGTATGAATGCATGAATGCTTGAATGAATGAATGGTGTTTACTTTAGATTGGTATACATTGTTATATTTACTCTGCTTTCATGTTATATTATCAAGTGTAAACAATTATGTTGATGAATGTAGGCCTATAACAAATTGCATAACATATATGTTCTTGTATATAGACTATTCAAACATGTTTTGCGTATCATTTTCTTCTCTCCTCAAGGCTTACTTGTCAAAGAACAGTTCCCGTGTTAATTAGGCGTCTGTAATATGCATGTGTAGTTGGGTAAAATTTTGTCTTGCAAAAAGTAAAATTTTCCATGACGACTCCTTTTTTTATTTTATTTGATATCTCGGCAACGATCGGCACATTTGACATTTAGCGTGAACGACTATTTGAAGACCAAATAGCGTTCTGAAGATGCCACTGTTTTTCATTATGTGTGTTTATGTGTGGACTGCACTTACGACGTAGGCATTACATAACATATAGACCATTCGGCTAATCAGAAGCTACACAACAAAATTTTCAAAATTTAGGATAAGACTAATGATAGACGACATCTTTCAATCGTGATCATACCAGTCATTTGAATTTTCAGAAATTCGCTTACTTTAACTTTTGGAGTGAAGAATATAAACAGGACTACAGAGGGTATATAACTAACCGACAACTAAGTTGTTGAATGGAAGCTCTAATCCATCGGTACCGATAACTCATGCTTTTAGGACAGCAAAAGTCTCTCTTCTTCGCTAATTTAATGGCAATATCAGTCTGAAATTAAGTCCTTGATGTATTATTCCGGCTTCTGCCAACCCACGGCACAAATGATTAAGACAATACTGTGCACATTCTACAACTTTCCATGGTGTAGAAAGCACGTTGAAAGACCAGAGCATTGCATGACATTCTCCTTTTTTCGAAATTCAAAGACATAAGAACACATTAGTACAAAGAATGACAAGCTTGCCTGTTTTTCATTTTTTTTTTAGCCGATACTTTCGGAACCGGAGGACCAACACAACATTTTATCGTCAGAGCCATTGGCAATGAGTTATGAAGTTTCCTACCCGTGCCGTAGGGTCTACGTCCAAGCGTCTGTATAACTCGTTTATTCCACAGTCAGTGTTCAGATGTTAGTTTTGAAATATGTTCATAATCTTATCAGAAATTTTTATTTAGATTAATTGTGGCATTCACATAATTAAGTATAGCGTTGGCTCTTTATTCCTCTAAAATCAGTCAAAAGTATTTCATCACTTTGCACGTAGAGTGACCTTTAATCCTTTCCCGTACAATACCTTTGAGACGCCTCCAAATTTAAGGCATCTGCAGACGACAAATTCGAAAGTGCTGTGTACAATTAAATTCTTTCACAAAATAGAAAAATATTGTGGGAAAAGAAGAAAATGCAGGCTACCATCATTTCTGTTTTTCCCACAAGGTTTTCAAAAGGCTTCTTTTCTCAGGATCGTTGAAACACGGGATTGTTTGAAAAATGATAAGCTCGATAAGAAAAATCTTTCGAGGGCAAAAAAAATGTATACGACACTTTGAGCTTGTATTTTGTCACAGAGAAAGTGCTATAAACTGAAAAATCAATGCTATTTTTGGTCAAAGTAGTTCACAGGGCATCAGACAGTGTAGATTTATGGACGGATTGCGCGTACCATGCAGTCTGACATGATCACTTTCGTTCGTAAAAAAAAAACATCATTTAATTTCGGCCCAAATAAAGAGTTACGTCTCTGTATAGAGAACTGGCCCTGTCAGAGCAATTGGCGAAAAACAGGACCTTTTACGGACGTCATGAATCAAGATCAGACTGCACAGAACGTGCAGTCGGATCTTAGATCTATACCGTCAGCTAATTTAGTCAAGGCTACGAGACAAAAAAACTTTCTGGGTTTCAGTGGATTGTTTTTTCAACTGTAGATGAAGTCGAGTTTATATATTTGGTGCAGAAAGAAATATGGACCTGGGTCAGACTTTTATCATTTGCTCCTTGCTTTGCTCCAGTTCTTTTTCAAATATTATAACTCTGTACGAAAACACTCACCACATTTCTGTCAGTTTTCATGATACGAGAAAATGTACCTGAAATATTTTCAATTTCTGGAGATCGATTATTCTACATTGTATGGGTTCCCATTGACGGTATGCCGGGTTTGGAAATGTTACAATGTTAAGGGTTACTCACGATAAATCCTAAAAGGACATGGAATGAACCTGATAGAAGGTGTGGCTGTCTGCCAGTGTAGAAGGTCACGTTGACATTTATATCGTTCGACTTAAGTTATCTTACGTTGTGAAGGGAGGGGTGAGGAGGGGTCGAAGCTAGAGGTGAGGCTCAGCCAGATTATGTGTCTGAGCGTTTATGACAAGTTTCACGATGAGAATCTTTTCTCTTTCACTTTTGGACATTGTGCTTATTTTACTGATTCTGCGAGTGAGAACAGACAATATTTTGCAAAACAAAGGTAAAAGAACACCAGGAATGCACGGATGGGTGCACAAGTTTGCTATCCTATACATCACATTATATTTGATCATGCACTGGCAAAAGGGGGTTTAATGCATCTCCATGATGCATGATCAGTACCAATCAAGTCATCACATAATCATTGATCCATAAAATCCATTTTGTAGGTATATAACGGCCGAAAGAATTATGTGGTACACTGATCCTTTGACGTAAAGAAAATTGACCAATAGCAAAAAGCTTCGATTCAGATCAGCCTGCTCGGACTGCGCAGGTTGACCTGGGTCGATACTTTTTGCAGATGCATTAAGTCCCCTTTTCACAGAGCATGACTCATTTTAAGAGTTTGGACACAAAAGAGACTTTTTACAAGACGACCAATTTCGACATAGTTGTCCCAACTTGAAAATAACGGATGGGTTTAAAAAATTGGTATTTTGGGGTATGAGAATAATACGAACGGCGCCCTATTGTTGCATGCGGTGTGGAGAAATAATAAACTGTAAATAAAGATTTATTGCTGTACATGTTTTATTAAGACACCATCACTAATTGCTTTAAATGACACAAAATTAAAGACTAGAGTTAGAATGAAAAGATAATTTGGAAACACTTTGGAAAAATATTCAATTGCTTGCTTGAAACAATCAATTGCTTCTTGTGGGGTATACGCACGTAGGCAAATGCGTAAAGTCGAAATTACTGTATATGCTTACAAAGCATATGACTTACAAAATATCGAACTCGTAAACACCAAAAATGAAAATCGATGCAGATTTTTTTGTAAAAGGTTAAAATTATATGCCCGCAAAGCCGATTTTGAAGTTCAAGACTGCCTAAATTCGTTTTCTTCCCAGCGGCTTCGGCTCCCCTCCACCCTTCCACCTTTGCGTTGGTTCAAAAGAGGCCCAGCTTCACACACAGAATAATTCCGAAAATTATCTACTCCGTGGGTTTTTAAAAACACTTTTGCGTGTTTTACTGGTAGTAGGTATGTCAATTATAACTTTTAAGACGACCCGACACTGTGACCGACCTCTGAGGTACTCAGTCAGACGATAGACGTACTATTGAAAAGCTGATAAATTTAACAATCACATCTGGCCTGGTTTTAGATTATCCCTATCGACGTTACCAAACAATCCCGTGTTTTAACGACCCTGGGGAAGAAAGCTTTTGAAAACAGTGAGAAAATGCTCGAAACCAGCACTGTCTCCTTCCCCTAAGTGTTTTCTACCCTTTCATAGATAAATTTTATCATTCAAGGCGAATCTAACAGATCTATGTCGTCTACAAATGCTATCAGTTTGGACCAGTCTTAAATTCTGTCGTTATACAGGGTGTCCGGAAAGTAAGGTAACACTTTCGTACATTTATATTTTGGCTTAAAATATAAGATAAAGAGATAAAAATATATAAACATGTAAATAAAACGTGTAAGTTTTTTGTGTGATAATTTAATCCAATTTTCATTACATTTTGCTTTTTTATACAGACTTTAATTCAGAGGTGCTTTTTTGGTCATTGGCGTCATTTTAATAATTAATGATGTTTTCAAAGTGACGGCCGATTATGTTCCTTCCTTGCCGAACATGCACGATAAAATTGTCAATCACATTAGCGCACATTTCAATACCAATCTTCTTGATTTCACTTTAAGTGTTCTTTAACAACATATCTGTGCTGTCTGGTTGGGATTGTCGACCTTTGACTTCACATAACCCCACAGAAAGAAGTCGCACGGGTTGAGGTCAGGATGAAGTCATCCACATTGCAAAACACTTGGTTCATACAGGATGGTGCTAAGGCACACACATCTAAATCTGTGACAGACTTTTTATATGATACGTTCGGTGATAGGATAATATCAAAACGATATTCCAGAGGTCACAGATTGCTGAATATCGTGGCCTGCACACAGTCCCAAACTCAACCTGCGTAACTTCTTCCTTTGCAGTACTTTGAGGTCGAAGGTCTACGATCCCAACCCAGACAACACAGACATACTGTTTAAAAATCTTTCAAGTGAACGCAATATCATTGATATTTGAATGTGTCCTAAAGTGATTGACAATTTCATCGTGTGTGTTCGGAAAAGAAAGAGCATAAAAGGCCGTCAAATTGAAAACGTCATTAATTACTAAAATGACGCCAATGACAAAAAGGTACTTCTGATTTGAAATCTGTATAAAAGTGTGTAATGTTAAGAAAATTAAACGAAATTGTCACACAAAAAACTTGCATATTTTATATACATATACGTTTATTACTACCTCTTTATCTGAATTTTAAAGCCATATTATAGATATACAAAAGTGTTACCTTACTTTCCGGACACCCTGTATAAAGAATTAAAGGCAACGATATTTGTCTTTTTTAGATAATGTATATCAAGATCAAACTGCACAAGATATGTCGTCTGATCTTGAATCCATACGTGAAAGCTATTCTGTTTTACACTTTACCAAACGACAAAATTTTTAGACTGGTCCAAATTCGAAGCATTTACAAACGACAAATTATATGTTACTCAAAACATGAAACAAATTCTTAAAAGAGTAGAAAACATCGTGGAAAAAGGAGAAAATGCTGGTTACCAGCATGTTCTCCCTTTTCCCACGAAGTTTTCAAAAGTCTCTTTCCTCAGGAAAACTTATGGACGTTTGGTAAAGATTATCTAAAGTTGCTACAATTTTGTTAGAATATAAGTCCGGTGATTCTTGGCAGTAGTTCATGTTGTTTCAAAACCTAGAGGTTTATTAATTGCAGAAGGGTATATCAATAGACCTTTTCGTCAAATTCGGTCAAACACGTAGGTGCTGAGCTGTCAAGGTCATGCAAAAATTTACGTATGAAATACTTTTGCATTGAACGTTTCTGACAGTATATTCAAATTTTCAAATACTTTACGTAAGCTACGATTGATTTACTCTTTAATTCAACAATCTGAAGTTACGATTTAAAAACGTGGCGTGCTTCAGTCCGACCTCCTTCGGCATAGCACAGCATTTTCAAGACCGCCTTCAAATGAGATTTATTTCATGCTTTTCGGTAGTTTATCGATAAATAATGGTGGATTATGGTTTGATAATTCATGGTTCAGTGAAAATTACCGATTTCATATTTTCTAACTCTTCAAATGAAGGCGAAACAGTAGTTCCCGCGCACTAGTTACCAAGGTAAAAAGTGCATGCCATTCAGCCAGATGGAAATATGACGTAATTTACGCGCATTTATCCTACATTTCTTGAACTTTATGTAATATTGTAATGCGTTATGTTGAAAGGGCACGCTACAGGGAATTACTGAAAACAACTGTACTGGATTTTGACGAAAGTCCCAACAAAAAAGGGGTGAGAAGCATGAAATAAATAGTATGTTTTCTTATTTTGGTGAACGATCGAAATTTATTCCATCTTGTGAACATTGTCAGTAATATTTTCACTCGTGACTGCGCCACTCATGAAAATATTACCGATGATGTTCACTCGGTGATATAAATTTCGATTTTTTCGAAATAAAGAGTCCAGACCTTAATCAAAAAAATCAGTAAACAACGAATGCCTTTACGGAATACTTATCCAACTATACGAGCGTAAATGTCGTGTAACTATATTCTGATTCAACAGAAGCATTAGATCTGCCAGTTTTACAGTTGTAATTGCCGGTGTACTCCTTTTTAAATGCGAACATTACGCATTCAGAGTGACTGCTACACAGCTGTACGCAGGATCGCACATCTTGCATCACTTTGACATACAGGGCATCGGAACTGATGATAGTGACGCCATCACTGTACTTCCGAAACTTTTTGCAAGATGGTGTGATAGTATAATCTGACTCCGTTATGTAGATTCCTGGAATTCCAATAATAATTCCAAAGCAAACTCAGAAGCATGCTGTCATTAAAATGTAGCCTACCAGTTGTGTTAACCCATTACGAAATTACACCGACTTTTAACGATCCTGTAGGAGAAGGCTTCGGAAAACATTGTGGGTAAAGGAGAAAATGCTGGTAGCCAGCATTTTCTCCTTTACCCACAATGTTTCCTACCCTGTCAAAAAACTTCAGTTTATTTGTTAACTTCGGAAATTGTTGTCTACAGAAACTTACAATTTGGAATAGTCTAGAATTTGTCGATGGTATAGAGTTTAGTATTTGTCATTAGAAACAGAACCAGCGGGAAATATTTCTGTAATTTTTACAGCTCAGCAGAACAATCACAACAGCAACAGCACTCTATTCTAAGAAGGCAGTTTCTTTTGAAATGTACACGTATAAATGTTAATTAAAACCCTTGTACTACTAAATAGATAAAAATAAACATCTCAGCCGATTACCAAAACCAAAAAGAAAATAAATACAATTTCAAAGGTCATTTAGTCGGAAAAATTCTCATCATTTACCATAGTTATAGGACAATAAAGACCCCGGATTAAACATTGTTCCATGCTGTCTAGTCTTGATCTAAACTGTCCACAGAACGGGCTTGAGTAGCATCTAAGGTTTAAGGTAATACCACGATAAAATACATTCTTAACCAACTAAATTATACTGTAACTGGGGGGGTGTCGAGTATTTAGTCAAATCTTTGAATCGCAATATTCTGCCTTGTTTAGTCTTTTGGTATCTTTAGTTTACAAGAAAAACCAATTATTTGCTTATTTCAATGCTTCAGAGATTTAAAGAGTGCCTAAGAAACCTTACAGGACAGCATAACGGTTTGAAATGTTGTTATAAAAGTGATATCAATAAGGACCGGGTGGCCGTAAACGAGAAATTTAATATATTTCTGATAAAACTCTTTATAGCTTCCTTATGAATTTACACTTTTCTACCATGCATATGAACACTTATGATTCTGAAGACTGGCGGAGGATTATTGCATGCAAGTATCTAAATTCTGCATGTGTGTATGGCATATGATGAATGCCATATGTTGTGTATCATTCATACACATTTGTTCTCCTTGGTGTTTGTCTTCTTCGTTACATTTGGATATAATGTGTATTTCATACAAGTTTAGAAATGAAAAGGCGATCTTTATACATTTGTCTTGCTTTCGTAAGCTTATAACAAACGAATCATTTAAATTTCAAACTCTGTATCATGATATGGTTATGGGATAGATTAAACTTACCTGGAACTAATTTGAGATTGTTGTCTGTGCCATTGCTACGTAAATGCTCGGCTGTTACCTGACTCACCAGAGTGGGTTGACTAGTGCTCACACTTAGGCTGTCTGTCGATTTTTGGCTTGTTAAGTTGTAGCGGTTGGTAACTGTAGGTGAAGGGCTCGATGGCATTGCAGATGTTGAGGCCGTTATGTTAGGCTTTACGGGTGAACTATTCGCTACTAAAGATGCAATGATTGAAACTGTGGCGGAGCTAGACACTGAGGCGCGGGAGGCCGATACATGCGTGTTGCCTGACGTATGCCTAGCAGATGACGTTGAAGGTACGGTTGAAGTGATCTTTGTTCGCTGAGAAGTACCTTGAGAAATGGTTGTCTGATATATTGTTGCTGAGGTTTTAGGCGACTTCGAGGTGACTGAAGATGGTGTATATAGAGTTGGAACGGTCGTAATTGACGTTGTTTGTGAAGAAGACGAGGTCGTTGCAGCTGATGTGGTCGTAGACGTCGTTGATGAAGTGGTTGTTGAAGTTGTTGTGGGCTTGTTTGTTGTCGGTATTGTTGTGAATGTAGTCGGGAATATTGTTGTTGTTGACGGTTCGTGTGTAGTTGTTGTAGATAATGTTGAGGTTGTCGTCCCCTTGTCTGTTGTTGTTTTTGTTGTTGTAGATGTAGTCGTAGAGGTTGGTGTTGTTGAAGTAGCTATTGTAGTTGTTGTAGATGTTGTCGGGGGTTTGTTTGTAGTTGTTGTAATTATTGCAGATGTTGTTGGAAAGCTGGTTGTTGTAGTTGTTGTTGGTTTATTTGTGGTTGTTGAGGTAGTTGTTGAAGTTGTTGTTGAAGATGTTGTTGAAGATGTTGTTGAGGTGGTCGTGGGTTTGCTTGTGGTTGTTGTAAATGCAGTGGTAGTATCAGTAGTAGATGTTGTATTTCCTAAACCATTTCCACTGCAATAATCATCGTAAGACGATAACAGGAAGGATTCGTCTCCAGGTATAATTTGTAGACAAGTGAAAGAACCGAAGAAATGCGGCAAGGTAGTTGCCGTACCTGCAATATCACCTTTCCCAATGGTGAGGACACCTGGTGTTGGAATTTGTCCTGCATGAAAAGGTATTGACACTTTGTCTGTATCTTCCGATTCGTTAAGGTTTACCCGAATTCTATTGTGTTGATACGCAACAGTGAGAAGCGACCACTGGTACTTAGGAACTTCCATTTGGGACGGGAGCAGTATGTAATACAATCCAACACGTAGAATAAAAGACAGACTTCCACTCGACAAATATATAACAAGATCAAATGTTTCGGTCGTAGCGGCATAATGAAAAATTGCTCCAGAGTCGGTCAGGGGAAAAACATAAAACCTAAAACTAACGTCATGGTCCAATCTGGTGGATTCAGGTACGGTCAGTACGAAGTACGAATCTTCCGTTCCGTACAACATGTAAGGCTTTTGAAAAGGAAAGGGTCCCGCTCCCTCGTGCAGGTAAATTTGATCTCCCATCTCTCCATATGTTTGATAAATGAGTTCTAGAGTTCCTATATCTCGGTGTAACGGCCAAATCAAGACTGGAGCTTCCTGTTTCCAACTATGTATACATGGAATCACGCAGAGTTCTAGAAACATAAAGACTTTACAAGACAAGTTATATTTCTTACTTACTTGTTACTTTTTTTATGACTGAAGTGATTAACTCTTTACAAAACTACCAAATCTTACACTTGTCCAATGAATGCGACAAATCAAATGTGGTTTAAATGGTATGATTTGTCTATGATGGGCTATGGAACATTGGGGGAAAAAAAAGGAGAAACTGCTGGTTACCAGCATTTTCACCTTTTCCCGTTTTCTTAAAGCTTGTTATTCAGCGTCATTAGCATTCGGGAATGTTTGGTAAAAGGTTTATCCGATTTGCCTAGAAGATTTCCGACTTGGATACAACATTAGACATAAAGGTCTACGGCCCCTACCTCATCGGTAAACATCGACGTTTTCTTAAAGGCTATTCGGTCAATCTGGGCAGCTTCCGTCTTTTAATATGAGAGTTTGTGGTCGCAGACTCACTTACTCATCGGTAGATATCGTGTAACATCGACGTTTTCGTAAAGGCTATTTGGCCAATCTCGGCAGCTTCCGCCTTTTAATATGAGAGTTAGGGACCGTAGACCTTAAGACGGAAAAAAATAGTGAGCTTGATGGTGTTACACGCAAATCACAAAAAGTCTATGAAGCGGTGCATCCATAGAAAATATCTACAGCTTGGTGAAAAAATCATTAGATTCACTTATTTTTATCTAATATAATTAACTCCAGCTGCAATATTTGAATCTTGAGAGAGAGAGAGATAGACAGACAGACAGACAGACAGACAGAAAAAGATTTACCCAGTACGATAAGCACAGGCAGTGACGTCAGTGTCATCCTAGCGCTTTAAATACCTGAAACAGAGAGAAACTACATGTATCTAAAAACAAAATCCCTTGAATAATCTATTAAACCGAAGCCTAGTTCTGAGTAGTGATATGTCGCCGTAACTTGACAGAAATAATGTTGAAAGTGGTGTTAAACACTAAAAAATTAAACATGAAACAAGGAAAAATGTAGTCATGTAGCCTGCAACACGCAAAAAGGGGCATTCGGACATTTGCGTAAAGTGTCAGGCTAATCCGAGACGGCACCTTACGACTACATTAGATTTTGTCCTTCAGTAGACTTACGCAAAACAGAAAATTACATAAAAACGGAAAATGTTGTTTCGGATTAGTCTGCGCGGACTGGGCAGGCTGATGCGGGACGGCTTTCAAAATGTCCGAATATCCCTTTTCGCGTGTTGCAGGCCATTAAGAGTTATCTTGGAAAATAACTCGCCGGGCAAAGATGAAACTTTTCATTGTACCTGTTTTTTCACGTGTATTTCTCAGTGTATTGAGTTAAATAAGACTCTCTTCACTTTCAACATTTCTTTTTCGTAAACCTGGCATCCTAATATATATCAACAAGAGCAACAAATGTAATTTTTTATATGTTTTGTCAATATGTTTCTGGGCCCGGTGGCCTTTATGTACTCCAGAATGGATCTAATCCTGGTAAAATTGGTTATCAAACACGGATTATTTGGTAAATAAAGGGTTAATCAAGACCGAAAGTTCAATCAACTAATGCTACTACCTTGCAGACTGGGCAAGTCTAGAATTTTTTTTTTTTTATTATTATTATTATTACAAAATTAATGAAACTAAAATTGTTAGCTCTTGCAACGTTGTACATGTATTTTGTATGTTAGGCCAGTGGCCTCTATGTACATTGTAATTGAATTGAATTGAATTGAATTGTTGTTTTTGTTACTGTTGTTGTTATTTGAAATGTGCATTACAAAGTTTTGCTTTATTTTCATTCTATCAACGGATATTTTGATAATAATCAAGCCATTTTTCGTTCGTTTTACTTCACTCTGTACCAAACGACAAAATTTTAGACTGGTCCAAATTCAAAGCATTTGCAGACGACAAGTTAACGATGGTTTAAATGGCTGAATTTGTTCTTAATAGATTAGTAAACATTGTGGGAAAAAGAGAAAATGCTGGCTACCAGCATTTTCTCTTTTTCCCACAATGTTTTCAAAAGGCTTCTTTCCAAAGTTCACGGGATTGTTTGGTAAAGGGTTGAATATCATCTCTATAATCTTACTCACATTGATCCTAAGAGCGTTAAGCACAGCTTTTAAGTTGTAATATAAATCAGGATAAAACTGCACAGAAACATGGTGCAGTCTGATCTTTGAGTTATGCACAGTCTTTGCTTTTTTTTTTTTTTAAACATTCCTGCAAACACACCAAATAGTCTGTTTCTGAATGAGAAAGTCGATTTTATGTTTTTAATTCTTTAATCCACTCTAACCAATACAGAGTTTTACGACCCTGAAGAAGAAGCCTTTTGAAAACGTTGTGTAAAAAGGAGAAAAATGCTGGTAAGTAGCACTTTCACCTTTTTGCCACAATGTTTTCTATCTTTTCAAAGACAAATTTCTTCAACTGAGCCACATTTAATTTTCGTCTGCAAATGCCTTAAATTTGGACAAAATTAAAATGCTGTTGTTTGATGAAGATTTTATATAACTATTTCTAGTGGTATTTACTAACTTGTATGATTTAGGTCCACCGCTGAAGAACGCCAATTTCCTATTTCTGTGACTAGATTTCCTTCCGATTATCCGCCATTTTGGTGGGAAAAAATCGTCTTTTTTTAAGAGCTAGAATATGTGTTTATGTAAGACTTTTGGAACAAAAAAAAAATGATTATTTTTGTACAAATCAAGTTATGAATATCCAGCAGCCAGCGATAGGTTTACGTGCCAGCGGTACACTGACTTAAATTTACGCGGACAATTGTGACATCCATATGAGCCGCGCTCTGACAAAAGGGGGTTTAATGCATCTCCGTGATGTATGTACATGTATACCACGCAAGTCATCATATGGTTATTGATCTATAAAATCTATTTTGTCTTACAACCATCTCATTCACAAGGAAGACTGGTCTTTTGACCTAGAGACAATCGACCAATATAAAGAGGTTTCGACCCAGGTCAGCCTGCGCGGACTGCGTAGGCTGACCTGGGTCGATATATTATGGAGATGCATTAAGCGCCCTTCTCACAGAGCATGACTATATTGTAATAATTGGCTTGCAACACGCGAAAAGGGGCATTCAGACATTTGCGTAAAGTGTCGTCTCGGATCAGCCTGCGCAGTCCGCGCAGGCTAATCCGAGACGGCATTTTACGACTATATTACATTTTGTGCTACAGTAGACTTGCTCAAAACAGAAAATAACATAAAAACGGAAAGTGTCGGACTGCGCAGGTTGATCCGAGACGATATTTTACGCAAATGTCCGAATGCCTCTTTTCGCGTGTTGCAAGCCATATGGAAAAGCATCCATTGTTGTTTCCCATACAAATGATTATATCTAAAGCAAACTAAACTCTGTACAGCGTGATTATTACTGGTAACAATTTACCAAATGACAAACTTTTAGACTGGTCCAAATTAAAATAATTTCCTTAAATTTAATGTGTTTCAAATGATGAAATATGTCTTGTATAAAGGTATGAAAACATTGTGGAAAAAGGGAGACAATGCTGGTTACCAGCATATTCTCCTTTTCACACAATCTTTTCAAAGCATACTTCTTCAGGTTCGTTAAAACTCCGGATTGTTTGGTAGAAAATAAAAACAGCTTGTTAAAGATAATTGGGAAGAGGATGACCATTATTTATCTATAATTACTTTTTTTTTTCCATTGTACATGAGAGTCGCAATGTTTTCTCGTTTTGTTTACCTATATCTAAAGCTAAACTCCCATGTCTCGTTAATGATAAGATTTACAATGCCTTTAAAACTTTACATCCGAAAAAACATACAAAGGAAAACTCCTAACCAAACAATTAAAATTAGATTAAACATTTCCTGGTAAATGAATGAAAAAGTTTCATCGGTTAAAGAATGACAATGATGGTAAGTACGGTTGAACGCAGCGATATGCGTTCACGTAAGTCCGATATATAGATTTTTGAGAACAAAATGTTCGATTTATCTGTAGAAGAAATCAATTAATTACGAAAAAAGTTCGATTATTGGAAAATTGGTGGAATAGATAAATGTGAAATAAATCGTTACATTAATTAATTGATTGACTGATCTATCACATGCCGCATACAGACTTTCCCGTGGCTGGTCCCAAAAACAAGAGGACAAACAACCCTGACCCTCCCGCCCGCCTACAATTAATAAGATTGGTATTTAAATTTCAGTTTAATTTTTCTATAGAATATCAGCAACTTTTTATCTTTAGACATCTAGCTTTTCATAAACTTTTAGTGGGTAAAAATATTTTGAAAAATCACAAAGTTTTGTGGGTTTTGAATTTTTCGTGTGTATGTAGAGTTGGACAGAATTGAGTAGGCTGGGCGATAACCACAAAGTGTAATTTCTCAGAACTTTTTTTTTTTTTCCTTATATGATTACGGTAAAATTCCATAAGGCCGTTGTTTATATTGTTCTAAATCAAAGTTTCAAAGACATGGGATAAATAATGTGAATTTTCTTTCGTAAACAAGAACAAATCATCACGTAGCTTTCAAATAATCAGTCAAATTTGTAGAACATTAAGATCAACAGTGCAGACTTTCTTAGACAAAAAATGCCAATTTTAAACTTTGAAAGGTTATTAGGCTATATATTTTATTGGATTTCAACACGTGTTCAATGGGGTTCAAACTACATGTGTTGGTGAAACATAAAAATTGTAAAATATCCAGTGGATTTTGGACCACAAATACATACTTTATTCCCGGCACAGAAATAAAGAAAAAAATCGACGAACGGAAGTACAAACGGGATTAAGAAAACCTGGCCTTGACATCGGCTGTGAAATTAACAACTTCAGGAACAAGTGTCAATGAAATAGCCCCAAACTTATTTACAAACCTACCGGCCTATCCTGCCTTGCCCTCTCTATCCTACCCCTAAACTGGTTCCAATTGTACAAATACCTACATTTACCTGTTTCAGAGAGGGTAACCAATCTACCCTACGCTACCCTACCCTACTCTGGCATACTCTACTCACCCCATCTCCACCCACTTTATTCCATTTCACGCCACCCAAATCACCCTATAATCCACCCTCTGCCACTCCAGCACACCGGTACTTTCATCTGTGGGCTCAATGGTGATGATGTCATGATGTCAAAACCCCTTTCACAATAGTGTCCTTTTAGTTCGTGTAGATCAAGATAAGATTGTACGAAAGAGCAGTCACTGATCTACCACCTACACATTTCGCTTTGCTGAGACATTCTGGAAATGGCCAAACTTTTAATTGCTTCTCTAATTCCTTATAAGGGTCTTGTTGAAAACACACGATTGGTTTACTCGGCGCCGTTTGTAAAATTTTAAGTCATGCAATTTTGTTAAAGGGGGGTGAATCGACCGTGAGTGGGGAAATCGAAATCCCAAGTATTGTGGGACCAAACTATTTGTCCCTACCACCCATATTTGATTTATTTTTCATCGTCCATAACTCTAAATATGTCCTTTTTAGCGCGTTGGAAGCAGGAACGAAAGGTGCCAGATATGGTCTTGTATAGTACAAAAAAAAGTCCTCTGGAGACGGATATTTGAAAACACAATTGCCCGTGCAAGCAAGTTAAGTAAGGCCTTGCTATCTAGTTGAATTTGCCAACTTTTTGTCCAATTTATGGACAAAAATGAACGAGAAGTATCATTAAAAATATGATGATAGTTATTTCATATCTATATCGTGATTCGGGTGCTAAGCCTTATTTTACCCAGGAAGACCGAGTTCTTTGGGTGGATGGTCATTCAAAAGACGATGGCGCTGTGTCAGTCACCGCTCAATGTTTACCCATAACCGGAAACAATTATCGGTAATTGGATTGGTCGCCAGCAATCAGTTAATAGTTACGCTGCGAAGCGTAGTACCAGCCAAGAAACCGATATCACTTGGCACAAAAGTAAACAAACGAAAGATACTCAAGCTAGCCTCCGTTAAATTTCATACAAACATGAAGGGGGAAAAGCAAGATTATTGGATTGCCGAAAGTATCAAAGACAGACTTTTTGAAGACACCTATACTTCCACTAAAGAACTTGGAAGGTTTGTAAAATCACAGGTTGGCTCTGCTTAGTTACCGAAGTTATTTACATTGGTTTCAATATGGATGATAGGGGCTAAAAACATTAATAACTTCACAAAGATCAAAGCAGAGTAGTTGAAATAATACGAATGTCCTCCTTGCAGAGTATCTAAATTTCATCTCCCAATATGCTAAAACCAAGCAGCACTGTCAATAGTAGGCATATTTACAAGTATCCACCACAGATGAAAATTTAACTGCAAACAGGGATCGTATATACAGGATCCCAGTTGCAAACAACAAAATTTTAATTAAATCCCGAAAGTGCCGAATAAATCCAACTTTATTTTCAGTTGAAAAGTAAGACCCAAATAATTGCAATTTCATGGTTGCTTTTTTCTAGAAAGATTCAGGTAAGCACCTGACCGTAAGCAGACAGTATAGATCAAAGATTAGATTGCACATTTTGTGCAGTCTGATCTTGATATACACTGGCCATAAAGGCAAAGGAACTTCAAGGATTGAATTGATACAAAAGAGCTGATAGGGTAGAAAATAATGTAGAATATTTCAGACTCTGATAGGGTAGAAACAATGGAGGGAGGGGGAAATGCTGGTTAACCACATTTCTTTTTCCCAACAACAATGCGAAAAATCTTCCTCCTCAGGGTCATCAATTTTACATCAACCCAATCAGAGACACTTCAAAGAAATCATTTTCAGCAACATTTAATTAGTCATCTGCAAAATTTAATGCTTTCAATTTGGTCCAGTTTAAATTTTTGTTGGCTGGTAAAGAGTTATTTTTGTTCAAGAGCCTTCTTTCTCAGTGCAAAGTTTTGTACTGATTTTTTCTGTATTGTTTGATTTTAGTGGTGCTACATCTAAAGTTTTCAAATGCATACACAAGGGCACAGGTCAAGCTTGGGCAGCCAAAGTCATCAACAAAAAGGTATTATAGCTCATTACAATTAATCTGAAACTTTAGCTTTCCCACTGGACATATTCTAATGTTTGTTAGCCCTTAAGCCACTAAACAAATGAAACAAAAATTTCCACTCAATACTAAAAACCCTAGTATTGCAGTTTCAAAGTTGATTCACCAGAGAGAAAATACCATATCAGACAGTGCTGATCAAATATCAGACTGAACATTTTGTGCTGTTTGATCTCGATCTACATTGTCTGCAAAAGGGCTCTTGGTCATGCTTAGCAGTCTAAGGGTTAACCCAAATATCGCAATTTGCCTTGGCCAGCAGAAATTAAGATCAGGCTCTATAGAACATGCTGTATGATTTACACTATCAATGTTTCATGATATTCTAGCCTCAAAGGTTTGAAGTTGTAATATTTAGGTATATTTCCTGACATCAGATTTCCATGTCCACTAGTTATTTAATGCTTTAGGGGTTCTACGTTTTTATGTACAGGAAAATTTGTGGAAGGGCTATATGTATAGCCACACATAGCATAATTTGTCCCTTACAGTATGTTACGGGAGACCACTCCTTCATGCATGGCTTCGTCCCGATTTAAATACAATACCTGACAACTGCGTTAGGGAGATATCTCTTTAGCTCAGTGGTTATGGTATTGGTCTTTTAAACCTCGAAAAACGAGGTTATTTGTCCGCCATGTTTTCGAATCCTGCCAGATGCGGTTTGTACTGCCATGCATTTGTACATTTGTTTCTTTGTTACGGACTTTGTTCGTAAGATGGGGGCTCGTCCGGGACAGGCCATTGAGCCATTAATCCCATTTGTTGTCCAAAAACGGACATTTGTTGTCTAAATAATAGACTTACTGCCTAATAAGGCTTTGAGTCATCAATAAATGATGACTTTAAGAGGGGGTGTGTTATGGGAGACCACTCCTTCATGCATGGCTTCGTCCCGATATAAATACAATACCTGACAACTGCATTAGGGAGATATCTCTTTAGCTCAGTGGTTATGGTATTGGTTTTTTACACCTCGAAAAACGAGGTTATTTGTCCACCATGGGTTCGAGTCCTGCCAGATGCGGTTTGTACTGCCATGCATTTGTACATTTGTTTCTTTGTTACGGACTTTGTTCGTAAGAAGTAGAACTGGCTTCCATCATTTTCCCCTTTTTCCACTAGGCTTTCTTAAACCTATTCCTTCAAGGTTGTTAAAACTCAGGATTGTGTGGTAAAGAGTTAAATGGTACTGGCAATCATTGATAAAGAAAAAGGGAATGTTTTTAAAAAATAGGCTAATTATTTGAAGTACAGAAATTAGTGTAGTTTGAAAAAAAACACATTGTGATGGTCATAGCAATTGAAAATGCAATGATTTCAACCAATTTAGCTGAAATTTTGATGAAAGTTGTTCTACCATGGGATGTCTTGCCATGCACATGCACTTTCACCATAATTGGTTCAGGTTGACCATGCCATTTGACTTTTTTTCCTGGTCAAGTGACATGGCTTCAAACAGAAGATTTCTATCTACTTGTGACTGTTCCAGTTTTTATTATTATTATCATTATTATTATTATTATTATTATCATTATTAGTTTTTGTATATATATTAACATTAGTGATATTCTATACAAATGTGATACATTATGTATGTTGTATTGCTTTTTATTTGCAAGGTTGACAAAAAAGTTGTTGTAACAGAAGCAGGGATTCTGTTGAAAGTTAAACACGAAAATGTGGTAAGTAGTAAACAGTTTCAATGATTCTTGTCATGATTTGTAGAACCTTTACCTTTGTACTGCCAAATATAATATGAAATGGACATTTTCAGTACTAAATATGCGGATGTGGTTTTTTATCGAAAATACTGGTGAAAGCAACACTTCATTTGCAAGGAACAGATGTCACTTGTTATTGTTACAGTATAATGAAATTAAAAAGTGATGATTTTCTATAATTTTCAGATCAGAATGAAGGAAATTTATGAGACACCAACACAAATTATTCTTATTTTGGAGTTAGTCACTGGTGGAGAGTTGTTTGAAAGGTTTGTAAAAAAAAAATCTATTTTGAAAATACCGGTTACCATTTTCCCGCAATGTTTTCTACCAGTTTTCAAACAAATTCTGCCAGGAAAGGGAGAAAAGTAATGTTGAAAAAGGAGACAATGCTGGTCACCATTTGCTACGTTATAACATAGGACGGTTTGAAAAGGTTTAACCTGTATCAAACAATCCAGAATTTTAATGACTCTCATGATGAAGGCCTTTGAAAACATTGTTGGAACAGAGAAAACACTTGTTACCAGAATTTACTACTTTTTTACATAGTGTTTTCCACCCTTTCAGACCCAAGGGTCATAATTTAGGTTATGTTTGATTTGTCAGATCTGCAAATCATTTCAGTTTGGATTACCAGATTTTTTTTTTTTTTCTGGAAAAGAGCTGAAGGTGCAATTACAGCTGTTGTAATTTATCACTCATTCCATTCATTTTAAAAGTAGCATTATATATTCTTTAGCTGTATTTGATCATAAGAAATTTGAACTGTCATATATCTTTAGCTTACTGTAACCTTGGTTTTGTAGAATTGTGAGCAGGGGACATTACTGTGAGAAAGATGCTGCTGAAGCAGTCAGGGAAATGCTTGTTGCAGTTAAGGTAGGTAAAAGAAAAAGAAAAAAAAAAAGTGAATCTCTGTCTCCACCTACAGTTAAACTAGTATTAGCAAGCACCAAGGGGATACTCAAAATGTGCATGCTTAAAACAGTGCAGTGCTTAGTACAAGTGAGCCTGGCTGTGGCACAACAATGCATCACCATGACACATTATACCAAGCAAGTCATCACTTAATTATAGATCCATTAAACCATTCCAGCACAGAGGATATACTGGAATCATATTGTCTCCTAGTATTTATCCATCTGTCCATAGTCACAGATATGTGACTTATTCTCCTACAGTTTTCATCAAATCAGTTGGAATTTTATAAGTTAAACTGGTGCATTTGCAATTTGCAATATGATTGATCATCTATTACAAAAGACCTTCAATTTTTTTTTTCAATGCAGTGACCGGGGAACTATGATGGGTATTTACTGGTTCGTGACAATTCTAGTTATTTTTATAATTCATAGGGAGGATCCTCTAGCCAGATAGGGAGGGCTTTTTACCTTTTTTCAGTACTGACAGGCCACCATTTTGGATAGATAAGTGTGTGATTGACATGATAGGTCTAAAATTAGTTTGAAAACTGTGTTAATTCTTTACTAAACAAACCTATGTTTAAATAACCCAATAGAAGAAATTTTTTGTAAACATTTTGGGAAAAGGATAATACCCTGGTAACTACTGCTTTTAATTTCGAGAAGTGCAACTGAAAGTTGGCATTCTAATGTTGATGTCTAATTTGAATCTGAATCCCAGAAAAAAAAGCTCTTGAAAACACCTTGGGAAAAGATAATAAGCAACAAGCACTTTTTTTCATTTCCCTCAGTGTCTCTAAACATTTGAGTCTTATTAACGAGTGGTCTCCAAAATGCCTTCAATATACAAAATGGACATTATATGAAGTTTGTTTGTCTAATAAATATCATATTTTCCCCTTTATTTCTTTCAGTATCTTCATGATAGTGGTATCATTCACAGAGATTTAAAGGTAAGTTTTTATTATCAGTAGACAGACAAAACTTGCAGAAATTTTAAGGCCATTTTTAATAGACTATCTCTCAAATATCAGACATAAATGATCTGTAATCAGAAGGTTTATTATGTTCTTACTGTCAGATCTAGATCTGCACTGTCCACAAGCATGTTCTGTTACTAGTTGCATGTTAACCCGTCAATGCTGAATAAATGGAAACAGGTTCTCAATTAATACAAAACATGCAAATACTGCAAATTAAAAAGATAGTTTTGTCTTGCAAGCTAGCAGACTGTAGATTAATGATCAGACTGCACATCCTGTGCAAACTGATCTTAACCCTATACCACACAATCCCAACTTTTAACGCCTCTGAATTAAGGCTTTTGAAAACATTGATGGTATTTTAACAGTCTTGCTTCCTTATACAATATTCCTGTTAACCGTTTACCACACAGTCCCGACTTTTAACAACCCTGAAAGAGAGGGTTTTTGAAAACATTGTGGGAAAAGGAGAAAATGCTGGTAACCAGCATTTTCTCCTTTTCCCACAATGTTTTCTACCCTTTCAAGACAGAAATCATCAATTTAACACTAAATTTGACGTCTGCAATGCTTTCAGTTTGGTCCAGCCCAAAATTTTGTTGTTTTGGAAAGAGTTAGGGGTGCAACTTGTTTTTTGTTAACGATTGTCTATGTGTAAACAAGTTAACCTTAGGCAACACAATGAAAAACAAAAAGTTATTATTACATTAGATCTTATTTGTGCTTCATGTTTTTTTTTTTTTTTGCTTTTTCAGCCTGAAAACTTGCTGTATGAAAATCTTTCCCCAGATGCTAAGCTGAAAGTTGGTAAGTCTTGATATTGCTTACTGATTTCAGCATTAGCTTGCATATCATTACATAAGTAAAGAAAAATATGTAGCCTTTCATCTCAACCTGGTCTTTTTAGAAGATTAAAAGGTATGGGCTTTCTGTTTGTGTTGTGAGGTGGAGCATGGGCCTCGTAACCATAAGGTCCCGAGTTCGATACCCGGGAGTGGTGTCAACTTTGGGATTTTTCAATGGCCCACCTATTTGGCGTGGGTACTGGTGTAGTTCCCAGGAAACAGAATCAAGAGAGATTAGTTTAAGTTGTAAGAACTTGTTTCTCAATCAATGTAATGTAAATATATTTAAACTAAATTTTTTGTCTGGAATATCAAAAATTCATACTAAATGGACTTTCACAAAACAATATACAGACATTTTCAACACACTAAAAGGAATTTACAAGAGCTATTCCAAACCAAATTAAGCCTTTTACCACGGACAAATAATGCTGCCACATATTTTACAGTGTAAACCACTGCATCAAAAGAAAAAAAGACAAGAAAGAAAAAAAGAAAGTCACATGACACGAACCCAAGAAGGTGTAATACATGTACTTAAAAAAGACAATGATAAAATGTGGTATAGATGGTCTGGTTACAGATATTTTCAGTTAATAAAGGACATGTGATTTTGACCCTTTACCTTATAAGTCCATGTTTGATGACCTTAAAGAATAGGCTTTGAGAACATTGTAGTACATTAAGTATGATAATTCTGTATCTGTACTCAATGTTGTTTTCATTATTGTTCTCTTCACCATATTTATTTTGAACATTTTGAAAATATTTTGTTTACTATGACAGTGATGTTACATTTTACTGTTTCAATTTTCTTTTAGTGAATTATGAAGGTTTCGTTTTTAAATCGGTAACATACAGTGGTTATATGTAACTGTAAAGTCAATTCAGTGGCTCTGGATGGAATGCGTACAGAGTTGTTTCATGTTGTGTCCTGTTTAGAATTTTCCCATCCTGTTGGCCATATTTTGCTGATGCTGACAGTGAGCCATTCGGGGTCCAACATGTCCCTTTTTTTTGTCCATTCCAGCTGATTTTGGGTTATCAAAGATTATTGATCCACAAGTACAGACCAACACTGTGTGTGGGACGCCAGGATACTGTGGTAAGTGGGTATAGTAATGCGAGGAAACTTAACTCTTTACCACACCATCCCGTATGGAAAGGGCTTTTGAAAATATTGTGGGAAAAGGAGAAAATGCTGATAACCAGCATTTTTCTCCTTTTCCCATAATGTTTTCCTCAGTTTCACCAAGAAAAATTTTGGTTCGATTATTTTTTGTCCGCCTCATAAGCTTTCAAATTGGACTGATCTGAAGTTTTGCTGTGTGGTAAAGAGTGAAACCCTTTGCCAGATAACAACATTTTAGTCCCATCCATAATGAAAGCACTTGCAGGCAACAAAATGAATGTGTTGCAGATGGCATAGTTTGTCTATGAAAGGGTAGAAAACATCAGGAGAAAAGGAGAAAATGCTGGCTACTAGCATTTTCTCCTTTCCCCACTAAATTTTCTAAGAGCGTTCTACCCAAAGTTAGTTGAAACTTGGGATTGTTTGGTTAAAGGTTTACCCATGCGCCTCAAAACACAACTCCTTATGAGTAGCAAAAGCCAGTTTTTGTAATAATTGTCGGAAAAGGAGTAGCTTACAGTTGCACTTTTTCAACAATTGTTGCATAAGGTTCATTTCATCATTACTTTAGCAAACAATCCTTTAGCTTCACGGCCCTGGGGAAGCAGGCTTTTGAAATTTTGTGAGAAAAGGAGAAATGTAGAGAAAGCACCTTTTTTTTTAATTTTTCACTTTAACAGCTCTAGAGGTCCTTCTAGAAAACAAGGGAATGACTGCTTGTTACAAGCAATTTGTCCTTTTCCTACAGTGTTTTTTAAAGTTTTCTTCTTTTACTTTGCCAAACTTTTTCCTAGGATTGATGAAAATTGGGGTTGTTAACCTTTAACCACACAAGCCTTTCAACAACCCTTAGTAAGAAGGCTTTAAAAACATGGTTGAAATATATAAGATACAATATTTTTCACATAACCTCCCTTTATCACATAACCTCCCTTGTTTTCCCACCTTTCCAAATGATGTCTCCTACTTTTCCCAAGACAGTTTTTGTGTTTCTGCATCACATTCAATCTGTTGTCTGCACAAGCTTTCATTTGGACAAGTTTGAAATTTTGTTACGCTGTGAAGAATTACAATGCTTGATTATTATTTGTTAAAGGCTAAGGGTCAATGGTTCTAGAATCATCTCCCAGTCGAACTTGGACATTTTTTATGGTAATCACAATCATGAGGTCCTTTATTACTACCAAAGCACTTGGTGTGAGTATTAACCCTTTACCAAAGAACCCAGGGTTTTAAAGATCCTGAGGAAGACAGTCTTTTGAAAGCATTGTAAGAAAAGGAGAAAATATAGGTCACCTGTATGTTCGACATTTCCAGCAATGTTTTCTGCTCCCCAAAAGCAGTTGTAGACACAGTATCGATTGTGTTTCAAATGATGTGATTCATCTTGAAAAGGGTAGAGAACATTGTGTAAAAAGGAGAAAATACTGGTTATTAGCATTTCCTCCTTTTCCCATAATGATTTCAATAGCCTTCTTCTCTAAGGGTCGTTCAAACTCAAAATTGTTTGTTAAAGAGTTTAGTGGTTTTTTTTTTTGTGATAATTTCTAGTTTTTTTCTTCAGCCCCGGAGGTTGTTAGAGGTCATTTCTACAATGAATGTGTTGATATGTGGAGCATTGGTGTTATAGCCTATATACTGTAAGTACACACAAAAAAAACAAGGCTTTCTCATTACCGCCAGTAAAAGACTTTCATTTTACCATAATGCCACAATGTTTTTAAAAACAGCAAATTCACAAAGATAGACCATAGGCCACTGAAGCTCCATTTCTCTTTTAGGGAGCACTGAAATTTTCATTGGTCAATCATCAGACACAGTTACTAAAAATAGCACACAGACACATTGCCTCTTTATTGCATATATTAACACAAGTTGTGCAATGAAATCAGAGAAAATTAGACCCCAAGACACCTCTTAAAGAGAATTTTAGTTTAAAAATATTTATTTTACATCAATTGACAAAGAAGTTCTTGCAACTTATACTAATCTCTCTGGATTCTGCTTCCTGGAAACTACGCCTGTACTCACACCGAGTGCGTGGGCCAATGAAAACTCCCAAAGTTGACACCTGCTCATGGGAATTGCACTTGGGACCGTATGGTTACGAGGTCGATGCTCTACCTCACAACCACAGTGGATTTTCATACCAAAATCAGAAAAAAAAAGCAAAGTGATTGGTATGCACAAGTTCAGAAATTATTTTTCTTTTGATCTATGACAAAAGGTTTCAAATGACTTTTACAACCAAGCAGTAGCACTGATCTCATGTATTTTAAAAAGCTTCCATATTTTCCAGATTGCCAGGAAAGGATGTTACACGATTCATTATTTCACAGCAAAACTTAAATGTCTATTTTAAAACAATAATTTAAGACTCTGTTGTTGATGTATTGATGAAATTATGAAAGTAATATTTGACTGAAATAATGTTGAATGCTATGTAAAAACACCATTTTGCCACATGTATTTGAAACTCTGCTGAAGTGCTCTTCTACTTATGTTTACAGATTGTGTGGGTATGAGCCGTTTTACGATGACAATGAAAAATTAATGTACAAGAAGATTCTCAAGGCTGAATTTGAATTTGACTCACCATTTTGGGATGATATCACAGAAAACGCTAAAGTAAGAAATTAATTGTTATGTGATGAATAGAGCTGTGGTGCTTATAAGAGATGGGACCAATTTTTCTATGAATGTAAACTTTATGTTAGATAGAGAGCTATGATGATAAAGAGAGATTCATTCAAATTGCTGCCTGACAAAATTTTAGACCTGTCCAAAAAGGAAATTATTTGTACACAGCAGATTAAATGGGATACAATTTTTGAAGTGGAAAGGGTAGAAAATATTGTGGAAAAAGGAGAAAATCCTGGTGACCTGTATTTTCTCATTTTCCCACAGTGTTCTTAAAAGCCTTCTTTCTTGGGGTTTTTTCAAACTAGGAATTTACCTGTCCAAAAAGGAAATTATTTGTAGACAACATATTAAATGGGATACAATTTTGGAAGTGGAAAGGGTAGAAAATATTGTGGAAAAAGGAGAAAACGATGGTGACCTGCATTTTCTCATTTTCCCAAAGTGTTTTTAAAGCCTTCTTTCTTGGGGTTTTTCAGACTAGGAATTATCTGGTAAAAGGTTAAAGCAATTGATTTTTCTAATGTAAAATCTATAGTCAAAGGATTCATTCTTCCCCAAATGCTGATTATACAAATCAAACATGGGTGGTTTTTGCATGAAGATTTGCTGGGTCCTGGGGTAGGTGTTAGAGCCACTGTCAAATGCAAGAGTTGAATCACTTTCTGAGGGAGTTGAAAAAATCTATATTTGATCACTCACTATTCATAAATGATGTCTTTCTTGTGGTATGAAATGAAAAATAATGGTTTGAAATGATAGTGGAAAACAACAAGCGGATTTTTCTGAACATGCTTCATTATGTTTAAAGGTACTCCAGGGTCTGTATTCACTAACCATTCTTTAGAACATTCTTTGTTTAATTTTCTTTTTCTAAATTTTTAACAACCCTGAGAAATAAAGTTTTTGAAAGCATTATCGGAAGCAGTATTTTCTTCTTTCCCCATCACGTTTTTTGACCTTTAAGAAAGAAATACAATCAGTAAGCCACATTTAACTCTTTGCCAAATGACATAATTTTAGACTAGTCCAAATTGGAAGCATTTGCAGACGACAAAATTAAGGTGACTCAAAAATTTAAACTTGTTTCGGGAAGGGAAGAAAACATTGTGGGAAAAGGAGAAAATGCTGGTCACCTTTTCCCACAATGTTTTCAGAAGGCTTCTTTCTCAGGGTCGTGAAAACCCGGGAATGTTTTGTAAAGGGTTAAATCATCATCTGCAAAAGCTTTGAATTTGGATAAGTGTTGAATTTCGTTGATTGGTAAAGAGAAAATAGGCATGCACATAAACTTCTATTAAAGAGTATAAGTTTCTTTACGCGAGAAAAAGCAGCCAGTGGCTTAGAAAAATTTTCATACATAGGACTGGTAGAAAATATCAGGCACTCATAGGTAGGTGCATTCATTACTGTGATATAAGTGAAATACTGTTAAAAAAAGGTTTAAAACACCAACATGTAAACAAATCATTTTATCTTAGGATCTGATCAGAAAGTTGTTGAAGGTGAATGTTAAAGAGAGACTTACAGAAACAGAAGCCCTCAACCACCCTTGGGTGAAAGGTGTGGCTGCTAAAGCAGATCACTTGGAAGAAACTCAGACCAATATCAAGAAATTCAATGCAAAGAGGAAAATGAAGGTAAATAAGCATTCTGCTTATATCCTAATATAGTGTAGTCTTTTACAGCACAGCAAAATTTTAGACTTGTTTATATAACATCATTAGCAAATTACGAGGGCTGTTCGATATGTAATGTGTATTGTACCACAGCGCGATAACGCTTTGCATGATTTTGTGGATGATGATACGCTTGAATAGCTCTATTCAATACCTTTCCAACGGTATAAACACGAGCCTTCAGCTCCACATAGTTTTAAACTTATAGTCATTTCAATAGAGCTAGTCATTGACCACTGTTGTAAAAATGGTTGGGAAATGGATTAAGAATATTGAAGAAATCAGAGCTTATATAAAAGTTCGCACAAAACTCGGTCATTCGGTAATGCAGATTTTTACTGAATTGGGGGAAGTTTATGGGTCTGATAAGGTATCTTATGAGACAGTTCATAGTTGGAGAAAGAAATTTCTGACTGGCACAGAGTCCGTCAAAGATGCAGCAAAATCTGGCTGACCTGTGACTTTAACAGGCAAGGCAAATGTCTCAAAAGTCAGGGAAATAATTGAAAGTGATGGCAGATACACGATTCGTGATATTGACAACGCTGTTGGCATATCGCTATTGCAGGTGCATTTCATTTTGAAGCGTATTTTGAAAGTATGAAAGATTTCTGCCAGATGGATACCTCATATATTGACAGATGACCAAAAACGGGTATGAGTACAAACCGCTAAGCAATTGCTCAAAATGTTTCCCAAATTCAATCAAAGACAATTTGCAAACATTGTTACTGGTGACAAAACATGGGTTCACTATTTCGAACCAGTAAGAAAAATTGGAAACAAAATATGGCTAACTAAACACGGTAGAAGGCCTGTAGTTGCGAAAAGAAGCATAAGCACAAAGAAGGTTCTTTATTGCATATTCTTTTCATGTGATGGTATAGCCGTACAAATTCCGGTGCCGAAGGGCAAAAGTGTTACAGGTCGGTATTACCGAGATGTTATACTAAAAAAGGTCAAGAAATATTATCTTAAACGACGCCCTGTGTCAGGATTTAGGCATGTTCGTCTACTTCATGATAATGCTCCATCACATACATCTGAGTTTGTGAAGCAATTTTTGAAGTCGGAGAAGGTTACCATCTTGCCACAACCACCATACTCTCCAGATCTAGCCCCATGCGACCTTTTCCTTTTTCCGAAACTTAAAAAGTTCTTATCTGGTCGTCGTTACAAGTCCCAACAAGCCCTTGGCTCAGCCATCAGTCAGTGCCTCAGAGGTCTACCTAAATCAGCGTACCGTGACGCATTTCAGAAATGGATTCAGAGATTGAAATTATGTATTTCAAACCGCGGAGAATACTTTGAAGGGATGTAATGTTCATTTCACTATTTGAGTCGAATGCTTTTGAGATATCGTACAATACACATTACATATCGAACAACCCTCGTACATGGTACAATTTAATGTAGCTTTACCCTTTTCCAAGCAATTCCACCTTTAAAGAACCTGAGGTAGATGGCTTTTAAAAAAAAATTATGGGAACAGGAGAAAATGCTGGTACCAGCATTTCTCCTTTTCCGACAATGTTTAGTATTCTTTCAGTGATAGAAATCATCCATTGAGCTACAATCTATTTGTTGTATACAAATGCTGTCAGTTTGGTCAAATCTAATATCTAGTCATTTGGGAAAGGTCTAATGATGTTTTTTACCCTATATAGGGTAGAAAATAATGTAGAAAAAAACAAGTTTTCAAAATGTTGAAAATTTCCAAAATATATTTTCAAAGGGCATTTTCCTCAGGGATTTTAGAACACAGGGTGATTTTGTAAAACGTTTGACCCAATACTTTTAAAATATGATATTTCATGCCAGTGCTTTTCCACAGAATTATTGAGACAGATTTGTTCATTTTGTCGAGATGCAGTGTTGTTTTTTGTGAACATGACCGTACATTGTATCTTTCTGAAGTTGGGGATCTAAATATCAAAATTTAAATAGATTCACAATGTCAGGTAGGTAGATCGTATACTGGATCTGAATAACCTGCAGGCAGTTGAAACTTTTGTGCTATTGTGAGTAGTATTTATGGAGTTCCTTATCTCTTTACCAGACATCTTAATTTCAGACTCTTCTGAATTCAAAAGATATGGTTTGACAGGTTTAATATGAAAGAAAGTATGGAATTTGTCATTGTGGTGTACAAAACATTGTGGGAAAAGGAGAAAATGCTAATTACTAGCGTTTTTGAAAGCCTTTTTAGAACTTCAGGTGGTTAAATCAAGGAACTGTCTAGTAAAGGATTATCTCCCTATTTCCTGAAGACAACTGTTTTGTCGACCAGTAGATCACTCTCATTTCCCACAATGTTTCCAATGTGTAACAAACTCTACAAGAAATTTTTCAATGTAGTCCCCTGCAAGTTAACCCTTTACCGCACAATGCGGTCTGATCTTAGATCTACACTGTCCAATAAGGAGATATTTTTTCCAAAAAAACTCGCATTGAAAAGCAAAATAAAGGGCTTTACTATCAGCTTGAAAGTTTCATTTCATTTATTTAGCAGGATATGGGTTAAATCAAAGAAGAGTATTGTGCATAGATAAGATCCTAATTTTTAAGTGTGTGTTATATAGAGGTAAATATAGTTATATCTAACACACAGTCTGGTTCAAGAGATCTATCTGGAATTGTAGAATGCAGCTTTTAATCCTGATGTTGGCCAGTTTCTGGTTAACTACAATGAAGACATAGCTGAAGAAGAGCTTGATGCTGATGAAGCGGCACTTGTATTAGATAGTAACAATCCAGTACCAGACACTGGGGCAACACAGGAGGTTGTTGAAATGGAAAATAATAATGAACAAGAGGTGGAAACTGAAGAGAAAGAGGAAAATGAACAAATCTTGGATAATGAATCAAAGATGGAAAATGAACAAATATTGGATAATGACCCTGGGACAGAAAATGAACAAAAAAGTGAAGTCCCCCCTGAAACCGAGGTTGAGCAAGCTATTGATCAGCCAGAGCTGTAGATTCTAGGTGAAACATGTGTGGCATCCATTCATACCCCTGTCCCTCCCTTGCGTGATTTTTTCTTTGTGCTAGTCTCACATACAATTATGTCTTTCATCACATAGTAGTGAACAGTATATGATTCTTTCACTTTAATACTAAGGGGTTTTTTTTTTATTTATTATTATTTCCTTTTTTTTAAGTCAGGAATTAATCTTTAAAAAAAATAAAAGATTGTTGTGAACAAACTCACAACCTGGAATTTGTGAGCTAGTGGCTGAACTGCCTGAGCCATTGTGCAATGTATCTATCAAGTGTGTTTAAGAGGTATTTATAACATACTTTGTAATAGCTGCTATCTTTTAATGAAAGGATGAAAAGGTTCACAGAAAAATATAAAAATCTGACGTTATATTTCCAACATTTAACCTTAATTAATACCTTTGGTAAGAGCAGAGATTGCATATACATGTATGTGTGTTTGTATATACAACCCATGGTAAGAGGCAAAGATAAATACATGTAGTTGTTTCTAAATCTGCTTTTAGGTTGATTTGACAAGTCTTTATGTTTCTTTTAACTAATAAATGTCTACTTTACACATGTATTGAAAGTCATAATCATTCAATCAAGCAATAGGTATTGAGAGTCTTAAATTATAAAACAAAGTCAGTCATGCCTACATTTATGAAGTATGATACTTTGATCCAAAGAGTTGCAGATGTATTTTTTTTTTTCTTGTTCCTGCTTTTTAGTGAAGATGAAAAGTGTTTCAGAAGAATTGCATGAATCATTTGTTTTAGAATTATTCTCTCACAAAAAGTATTTGTCCTAACTTTTGAAAGAATTTAGGTTTAAAATAATTATAAATGGCATAGTTAGCGTATTTGGCACTCAATCGTTTTGAACGGTATGATGTTGATTATGAATAAATCTTCCAACATGTTTTACTGGTCAGCTATACCATTTTTTTTTTTCATATTTGAGCTGAAAAAACAATACATGTACTTTCATTCAGGTTAAAAAGTAGATAAATATTTTTTTTTTAATGTTTAATTTTTTGCTAATATTTTTTATTTGTCATGATAGGATGGCAAGCTTAAATGCTTTCTCATAGAATTGCAGCTGTGGCTGATCATTAGCTTGGCTTTCAGATCAAGAGACCTCTTTTGAAATACCAGACTTTGTGCTAGTATAAATCTGATGCTTTGCAAACCTTTCACCAAACAATTTTGTGTCTAACTCTTACCAAACGACAAAATGTTTAGGCTAGTCCAAATTGAAAGCACTTGCAGATGGCAAAATAAATGTGAACAAAAAATTGAAATTTGTTTGGGGAAGGATACAAAATATTGCAGGAAAAGGAGAAAATGCTAGTTTCCAGCATTTTCTCCTTTTCCTGCAATGTTTTCAGAGGGCTTCTATCTCGTGGTCGTGGTCGTTAAAAGTCGGGATTGTGTAGTAAAGGGTTAAACAACCCTGATGAAAAAGGTTTTGATAAAATTGTAGGAAAATATAGAAAATGCATATGTTAATGTTTTCTACCTGCCTAATTACAAATTCGATAATTTGACTGCATCTGTATCTGCAAATACTTTCATGATGGACTTGTCTAACATAATGACATCTGCTGGTAAAGAATAAAACCTTTGTTGGATACCAACCATAACAGTTACACTGTGGTTGTTATTTCCGAAATGTAGATTAACATCAAATTGCACAAAACATATAGCTGGACTAATCCTGTGTCTATGCCCTGTCAAATTATATGACACGGAAACAGCCGTGATTTTATGTCATAGTCTCATATTTGCTGAAAATTATTTTATTCATTTGGCATCCAAGAGATAAGCAGTACTGTGGTTTAATAATTGTCTTTTCTGATCTGCTAGATAATTGACTTTGTCTTTTGTTTCCAAAACACATACACCACAAGGTGTCTAGGATAAAATACTCTCACAGATTTAAGGTATTTTAGGTATGGAATGATTTCTCCTAGGCCGATTTCGATTTTGGATCCAAAAAGTTTGGAGCATTAGTGATGACACAGACCTCCCAACTCCTCCCTATCTTTGGGTACTCTGTGCGACTCAACAAAGTTAAGGCCTGTCTGCTACTGGATGTTACTTTGCCCTGTTTTACTTGATCCGACTGAGTTAATGTGCTAAGACCCTGTTTAACCCTTTACCACATAATCCCGACTTTTAGGGATCCTGAGGAAAAGAGGCTTTTAAAAACATCATGGGAAAAGGAGGAAATGCTGGTAACCAGCATTTTCTTGTTTTTCCACTATGTTTTATACCCTTTCAAGAACAAATCTAGTCATTTGGGCCACCTTTAATTTATTGTCTGAATTTGCTTTCAATTTGGACTATTCTAAAATTTTGTTGTTTGATAGGTAGTTAACCCTTTACCACACGACAAAATTTTAGACCTGTCCAAATTAAAAGCATTTGTAGATGACAGTTTTAACATGGCTCATATGAAATGATTTTTCTTTGATAGGGTAGAAAACATTGTGGGAAAAGGAGAAAATGCTGGTAACCAGCATTTTCTCCTTTTCCCACAATGTTTTCAAAAACCTTCTCTATCAGGGGTGTTAAAAGTCGTCATTGTGTGGTAAAGGGTTAAACGAACCTACTTGTTGATTTTATGTGTTTCTTAAATAGCCAGAGATATTTGTTTGTCACTGATGCTTTGTCTGATGTTGATTAACCCTTTACTACACAATCTAGAGATAAAGAATTGAAAATATTGTGTGAAAAGGAGAAAGTGCTAGTACACAGCTTATCCTGATATCCGACTACATTTTCTAACCTTTACACATCCCATCTTTTCGTTGTCTGCAAATGCTTTGGATTCATTCAAGTCAATTGTTTTATAGTTTGGTAATAGTTCGATTTATAGCATGCCATTTTTGAAGGGGTTTGCCTCAGAACCAGACTGTTGAAACTGATAAGCATGTACCAAGATGACAAAATTTTAGACCTGTTCACATTTAACCCTTTACCACACAGTGACACCTTTTAACGCCCCTGAAGAAGAGGCCTTTTGAAAACATTGTGGGAAAAGGAGAAAATGCTGGTAACCAGCATTTTCTCCTTTTCCCACAAAGTTTTCTACCCTATCAAAGAAAAGTTGCGTCATTTAAGCCACTATGAAATTGTCGTCTGCAAATGCTTTCAATTTGGATAGGTCTTAAATTTTGCCGTGTGGTAAAGGGTTAAAGTATTTGCAAATAACACATCAAAATGTGGCTCGATTTATAGGATTAGAAAATGGATAGAAAAAAACTTTGTGGGAAAGGAGAAAATGCTGGTAAGCAGCATTTTAACTTTATTCCACAATGTTTTAAAAAGCCCTCTGTATTGGAAATGTGTGGTGAAGGTTTAATGAGGGCATTGATTTTACTTTGTTTAACAGTGCAGAAGAAAGCGGACTTTATATGTATATGCTATTCATAGATTTCTTAATTGCTTTAATTACTAAAAATTGCATTTGCAAACAACACATCAAAATGTGGGTAATCAGCATTTTCACCTCATTCCACAATGTTTTTAAAAGCCTTCTGTAACATAGGAAAAGTGTGGTGAAGGTTCAAAAAGGGCAATAATTTTACTTTGTGTAACAGTGCAGGAGAAAGCGGACTCTACATGTATATGCTATTCATAGATTTCTTAATAGCTTTAACTTTAATAACTAATTGTTGTTCCCTCCTAACACCAGTTAGATATAGCTAATTTTAAATCTTAAAGATACATCTTTACAGCCAAAGAGAAAACAAATGCTTTTAAAACTTGTTGTGTAAAATCTGTTCAGCTGTGTACACATAGATAAAAAATGTTTAATTATAAGGTGTATGGGATAAAGAAACTCAGGGGATTTGTTGTCAATTTAAGACAGGAAACAACAACAGTGACGTCTTGGATAGCCTCCAGAAAATGGAATGCATTTTCTATCAGTCATAATCTGCACAACATTGCAACCGCTAGGGGCAACATTTGGCATGAAGATATAAGAATGCTTATAGTTTCTTAAAATAAAGATGATATTGGTTAAAAAATTGTTTGAAAGCGAGTAAAGATGTATCTTTAAACATTACAAATACATTTTATATCAGTTAGTGAGTATGTAATGGTAATGTTTACTCTTGAACCTTTACAAAATAATCCTATGTTAACGACTCTGATACAGGAGGCTTTTAAGAATATTGTCTGAAAAAAAAGAAAATGCTGCTACCCAGCATTTTCTCCTTGTCCCCCAGTTTTCTTGCACAAAAAATTCTCATAATCCAAGCTACATTTGATATGTCATCTGCAAGTGGTTGCAATGCATACCACTGTAGAATTTCTTCTTGTGGTAAAGAGTTAAAAAATCCTGGGGAAGACATCTATTGAAAATGTTGTGGAATATTGTTACCAGCATTTTCTCCTTTTTTTATAATGTTTTGTACCCTATGACTGACAAATCCTATCATTTGAGGCATATTCAATGTGTCGTCTGAAAATGCTTTCAATTGGATTTGTATAAAATTTTCTCATTTGGTAAAGAGTAAAAACTCTAGCACAGTCAGGTCAAAATATCAGCATCGTCGAAATTTAAAGCATTTGCACTAGACAAATCAAACATGCCTGACGTGATGGGATTAGTCTTTGAAAGGTTAGAAAACATTGTGAAAAAAAGAGAAAATGCTGGATACCAGCATTTTCTCCTTTTCCCACAATCTTTTAAAAAGCTTTAATTCCTAGAGTGGTTAAAACTTTTAATTCTGTGGTAAAGGGTTATCCAGATGCAATCAGTTTCTTCAAAAACATGTTTTGTACTTTATGAATAATCAACATTAAAAAACTCTTTGCCAGATGACAAAATTTTAGACTTGTCTTATATGTAAGCATTTGCAGACAAAAAAACTAACCCTTTAGCAGCCGACAAAATTTTAGCCTTGTCCAAATTGAAACCATTTGCAGACCACAATTTCAGGGTAGCTTAAATTGTGCAATATTTCTTTGATAGGTTTGAAAACATTGTGGGAAAAGGAGAAAATGCTGGTTACCAGCAATGTTTTCAAAAGGCTTCTTTCCCAGGGTCGTTAAAAGTTAGCATCATGCGGTTAAGGGTTAAAGGCGTCTTTTGGTAGGATTAGTCTATCATAGGATAATCATAGGATAAGGAAAATTGTTTTGTGCCACAATTTTTCCCACAATGTTTTAAAAGCCTTCTTCTAAGCTTTCTTCTTCAGGGTTATTAGAATACGGGATTGTTATGTAAAAGGTTAAACGAACTTGCAGCAGGTTTTAGTAGACTTTACTAACGCCCTTGTTTAACTCTTTACAATTGACAAAATTCTAGACTTGTCCAAATTCAAAGCAATTGCAGACGACAAAATAAATGGGACTCAAAAATTGAAATTTGTTTTGGGAAGGGTTGAAAACATTGTGGGAAAAGGAGAAAATGCTGGTTACCAGCATTTTCTCCTTTTCCCACAATGTTTTTAAAAGGCTTCTTTCTCAGGGTCGTGAAACCCAGGATTGTTTGGGAAGGGGTTAATGTGGATAATTAATTCAAATGAAGCTAAGTTACCAAAAATTCATTTGAAACCATTATGACAAAATGAAAAAATAACTAATTAGAAGTACTTTTTTCCTATTGCCACAATGTTTTGAAAAGTGGTCTGCTTCAGGACATGATAAAAATGTCTGCAGATGATGATATATTAAATGTTTAACTCTTAGCTGCTAAGCACGACTCAGTGACTTTTTGCGGACAGTGCAGATCAAGATCAGACTGCACTGAAGGTGCAGTCTGATCTTGGATCTACATTGTCCGTTAAGGAGATATCATTTCCAAAAAATAACTGTGAAATAGCAAAATTTCCGTTTTTATCATCAGTTCCAAAGTTTCTTTAACTTATCTAGCAGTACATGGGTTATTAATGTTGTTCTTTGTTAATTTCAGGCTTTAACAGAAATAGGACTGATCCTTGGTCAACATTTCCAGGGAGCCCTGCAAGTTACACAGAATATTTCTACATCAGACATTTCAATGCAGATTCCTCAGTGAAAATATACAGCGTACTCTTTATCTCACATTCCAGTGACTTAGCCCTTTGCCACACAATGACACCTTTTAACAACCATGGGAAAGAAGCTTTTGAAAACATAGTGGGAAAAGGAGAAAATGCTGGTAACCAGCATTTTCTCCTTTTCCAATAATGTTTTCTGTCCTATCAAAGAAAAATTGCCCCATTTGAGTCACGCTGAAATTGTCATCTGCAAATACTTTCAGTTTGGACAAGGCTAATATTGTGTTGTCTGGTAAAAGGTAAATGACCCCGAGGTGAAAGGATTTTGAAAACACTGTCAAAAAAAGGAGAAACTGCTTTGTTTGATTAGTTTTCTACCAATGCTTTCACCATGGACAGACTTCAGTTGTTGTCTGCGAATGTTTTCCAGTAAGAAAATTTTGTTGTTTAGTTACTAAATTCTAAATTGTATTGAGAGTCAGTCTGGCATGGTCGAACTCGACATTTTTTCAAGTTATCTGCCTTCTACCACAAATGTATGTTACAAGGAGGTACCGTCATTTTTGGCTTTTACCCTTTACCATCGTATAACAAAATTTTACACTAATCCAAATTGGAGGCGTTTGCAGACGATGAATTAAATGTTGCTCAAATAAATAGAATTTGTCTTTGAACACTAGAAAACAGTTTGGAAAAAGAAAAGTTGATGACCAACATTTTCTCCTTCTCCCCACAATATCTTTAAAAGCCTTCCTCCTCAAGTAGTTTAAACAAGGGATTGTTTGGGAAGAGTTAATCCTTTACCACATTACAAAAATTCTGACTCGTCCAAATTGGAAGCATTTGTAGATGACAAATGTGACTCAGTCAATGGAATTTTCTTTTGATAGGGAAGAAAACATTATGGGAAAAAAAGGCTTTTTCCTCTGGGTCATTGAAACTTGGGATTGTGTGGTAAAGAGATAAGAGAAACGTTTGTGTTTGGGATAGAACTACATTAAACCCTTGACATAATCTGAACATCTACTGTTTGCTACCAATAACTCTGAAAATGTTGTGTATCTGCCTATTTGAGCTTTATAAGATTTTGTGTCAATCAGTTTCAAGGGCTTGAACATTGTTGGGTCCACCAGGGCTCAGTGAATAAGCATAGAACTTGTAACTTGGAAATCTGGGTTAAATGCTTGCTTCTTGCATTGGCTGGTTTGGATTTTCCATGGATAATGCACTGCAAAGTTGAGCCTAGGATTAGTGAAATCAAGAAAACTTGTAAATTATATGAGCAGTGCACTGAGGAAAGGGGTTTTAAAAATTTGTCTTCTTAAAGCATTATACCATGCAATTCATATGGATCCATGCTGTCTAACATCCACCTGAATCATAAGGTAGAAGTCCTTCAACATGCAGAAAATTTACCATTAGGCAAAGGTTGCGATCAAAGTCAAGCATGTGTGGGGTGCACAGGCTGACATGGGTCGATAATTTTGCAGATGCATTAAACCACCTGTTCACACAGCATCATTCATATATGGTCCGCAACATGCGAAAAGGGGCTTTCGGACATATGCGTAAAGTGTCGTCTCGGATTAGCCTGCGCAGTCTGCGCAGGCTAATCCGAGACAACACTTTCCGTTCTTATGTAATTCTCTGTTTTGTGCAAGTCTACTGTAGGACAAAATCTAATTAAGTCATGAAGTATCGTCTCGGATTAGCCTGTGTGGACTGTGCAGGCTGAACCTAGACTACACTTTACACAAATGTCCGAATGCCCCTTTTCGCGTGTTGTGGACCATATTTAAGCTGTTGCAGTGAAAGGAATGAAATGCATTTGAAAATTGTGTAAAGCACCATTTAAACAAGCTAATACCATGTTTTTGTTAATTTCTTTTTTTGTATTTTATTTACTTAATTATTTATCAATGACCAAAGGTAAGAGAAACTTTAATTTACACACCTATTTTGACTGAAGAGTTTTGTATTATACCTTTCTGTTATTATACTATTTTTAGAGTCTTAACATTTATTTGTGTAATTAACTGTTTACATTTGAAAACTGAAAAGTTTCTAATAAACATTTTTGGCTTTACATTTTACTGTTGATATTTCTGAGAAAATATGTCTTCCTGGGGAAAGATATTTTTAAGACCAAGACAAACTTTTTATTTTTTCAACATGAAAAATTCATACTTCAATCATTTCTGTGTGACTCGACCCTAAATAAGATTGTACAATCTCAAGTATGTTTTTGATCAACAATTTATTGACCAACATGGTTGACAAATGCAGTTATTCTTACAGCTAAAGGAATCAACCCTTAGGCTGCCAAGCACAACTGAGGCCACTTTTGCGAACAGTTTAGATAAAGATCACACTGCACAAAATCTGTTGTCTGATCTTTGATCTATACTGTCTGATACATTATTTCTTTCCAGTGAAATCATCCAATGAAATTGCAATATTTTTGTTTTTTTCTCTTGAATGGGAATTTCCATTTCATTTATTTAGCTGCATTACTCTTTACTACATGACAAAAATGTAGACCTGTCCAACTTGAAAGCATTTGCAAATAACAATTTAAACGTGGCCCAAGTGATGCAGTTTGTATCTGATAGGATAACAGAAAACATTGTGGGAAAAGGAGAAGATGCTGGTTACCAGCATCTTTTTCTACAATGTTTTCAAAAGGCTCTTTCCTTAGGGTCGTTAAAACATGGGATTGTGTGGTAAAGAGTTAAAGGTTATTCCTTTACAAAACAATCCTGTATTTAAATGACCCTTAAAAAGAAGGCTTTAGAAAACATTGTGGGAAAAAGAGCAAATATTGGAAGCAAACAATGTTTTCTACCCTTTCAAAGACAATTTCAATCTTTTGAGAAATATCAAACTTCACATCTGCAAATACTTTCTATTGAAACAAGTCTAAAAGTTGGTCTTTCTATTAGAGTTAACCACTGGATATGTCGATGGCATGGGGACTTGTTCAATCACTTCCTCAATTCCATTACCTGCAGTTTTTGGTTGTCACATATGGCCACTCAACATACAGACACTCTAAATTTTTTATTCGATTTCCTATGTCTTGACTGAACAACAAAATTTCAGACTTGTCTTTAGTTGAAGCATTTACAAATGACATATTAACTCTTTACCAAATGACATTTTTTTTTAAGGATGGAAAGCTTAAAGCATTGTCTCCTTTTTCCAACAATGTTTTCAAAAGACTTTTTCTATGAAACTTGGGTGGTAAAGGATTAAATGCAGATGAAATCATGAGATTTGTTTCTGTTAAAGTAAAAACCCTGTGGGGAAAAGAGAAAATGCTGGTATGGTAGGAAAAAGGAGAAAATGCTGGTAACCAGCATTTTCTCTTTTTCCTGCTGGTTTTTTTTTTTACCCTATCAAAGACAGAAATCATAATTTTAGCAGCATTAAATTTGTCACCTGCAAATGCTTTGAATTTGTTCCAGTCCAAAATTTGTTGTTTAGTGAAGAGTTACCAAGCAATTTCTCTTATGGCAACCATATTCTCACATGTGTCTATGAATTTACCCTTTACAAAACTTTCCCAATTTTAATGAATTCGAAGAAGAAGCTTTTGAAAACGCTGTGGAAAAACACAATGCTTTCTACTCTTATCAAAGACAGAAATCATCTTTTGAGCTACATTCATTTTGTTGTCTGCAAATGCTTTAAATTCCTTCCCGTCCAAAGTTTCTTACTTTGGTAAAGAGTGTTTAAAACTGTAAGTCATGTAAATCATCATTACTTTACAGAAATTTTTTTTTCATAGTTTGTTTCAATGGGTTATGATAAATGGGAATCTTATAGAAATATTTCGTAACAAGAAGTAGAATGAGTGCATCTTTCTTAACAACAGTTTAATTTTCATACTGTAATAACAAAATATGTTACAAAAGATTCACTTCAGAGCAAGTCATATTAGAATCAAAATAGGTTTATCTGCAAATCTTCACGGTACAAAAGCCTGTTTAAGTGACAAGAATAAATATACACCATAATGCTTGCATTTTAAGTTCTAATCCTTAACCAAAGGACAAAATTTTAGACTTGTCCAAGTTAAAAGCCTTTACAGAAGACACAATAAATGTGACTCAAAAACTGAAATTTGTTTTGAAGAAGTTAGAAAAGATTGTGGGAAGGAAAAACGCTGGTCACTAGCATTTTCTCCTTTTTCTTCAACATTTTCTAACATTTTCTTCCTCAGAGTCGTTAAAAGTCAGGTTTGTATCAAAAAAGGGTTAAGCAGATATATATTCCTACATGGAATTATCAATGTAAGGAGTAGTTAACCCTATACATAACAATTCCTGACCTTTTCAAATGTATTCAGAAACAGTCGAAAAATATCCATACCAATGACAAAATTGCTTTTTATGAACAATTTTCTTAAATAGCCATTATGTTGATAAAACTGCCTGCGGCAGGAACTTCAAAAGGTTCATCACAAATAGAGAACTAAATGTCTGAATTTTAATTTTACTTTGTTGACACCCTTGTCCTTTTATTCCAGCTGAAATTCGCTCCGTATGATTTCTTTTTGAATGTAGGTACTTTAGCTTCTTCAACATAGCACTCCCAGCCTGATGAAAAATATACATGTAAATGCTTATGAGTAAAATATTATGACTAAAAAAGAAAAACAAATGATTGGTTGAATGGTATTTTACACCACTTTCAACATTATCTAAGTCATATTGTGGCCACAGCTAACTTTTTCATATATGTACCGAGTCTCACCAGCACTAGGCCTCTGAGTTGTCAAACCCAAGGCATCTAGGTTCTCCCATAGGGTTGTTTAAACTGGCATTTATGGTAAAGAGATTTTAAAAAAGAAAAAAAATGTGCATCATCATTGCTCAAGGAAAAGTGTATTTTGTCAAAGACAGCCAAATCCTAAACAGCCCACAATAAGGAAATATATGGAAACTTCATCTGTATTTTTACCAACTCAATTTTCTTGATAATTAAGAAAGATTTCTGAAGACGCAAAATTTTGCAGTCTGGCATGTTGATAGCAATCTTTGATAAACAGAGTATACATGTACATTTGAAATACATACCATTTCTCGTGCAGAAATCTACAGCATCCTCTTTGGAAGAGAACTCTACATGTGTGTTTCCCTGTGGGTCTGCACTGAAAAGAGAAATTATTATTTTGGAAAGGGTCAGACCATTCTCAACAGAATCTCAGGTCAGCCACATTGGCCAGTGAAGGCTACTTCCCACAAAAGCAAAGTAAAGTTAACTTAACCCTTTACCAGACGAAAAAATTTTAGACCCCTCCAATTTCAGAGCATTTGCAGAAGACAGATTAATTGTTGCCTAAATAATGGGATTTGCTTTTGAAAAGGTAGAAAACATTGTGGGAAAAGGTGAAAATGCTGGTTAACAGCATTTTCTCCTTTTCCTACAATGTTTTCAAAAGGCTTCTTTCTTTGAGTCATTAAAACTCGTCATTGTGTGGTAAAGGGTTAAGCAACAAAAGAGTACCTTGTCAAGTTGACTTTAATCAATCCATGGAAAAAGCTTTGACTCGGAACTGATTCAAATTAATAATCACTTGGATTAGAGGTATTGGCTGGAACAAAAATTTCCTTTGCTCCCTACGCTTTTCCTTTAAACTGTAAGTCCACAAGTCTATAATAAGGTCAATCTGTCTATCAAGATTCATCATGACAAACCAATGTGAAAAATCTAATGACATTGATCTCATCTTAATCTAATGACATTGAGCTCGTCTTAATTACTTCATAAAACAAAAGTTTTAATACCAAATCTTTTTAGAGTGCATCTCCTTTTTGAGGATAAAAAAGCAAAGGTACCCGATTAATCATACCTCCGATTAATGTTCCAAACTATCACTGATGGAGGATAAATCTGTTAAAGAGTTTTTTAAAAACAGCGGTTTTCATACAAAACAATCTCTTCACCATCAGTTATGTCTGAAATTCAGACAGGAATACTAAGTGCCTTTCACACTTAGTTGCATTTGCATCCAATGGTAATGTGTTATCACAATATTGTTATTGTAGCATTAGATCTATAACTAAATGAAAACACTTTAGCTATGTCCATAATTCGAATACATTGTATATACAGAAGAAAAATCTCATGTGGTTCAAATGAAAGTTCCTATCCTTTGACGGGGTAAAAAACATTGTCAGAAATTGAGGAAATGCTGGTTATACTTACGTAGATTGCCAGCCCATTGTAGGATTTTCCCATCTCTCTCTTACATCAAAATCCATTCTCCATTTATTGGAACCAAATGTTCCACTTTGCATGGCATTTCTCGCAGGAACATAAATTCTTACACGCCTAGTTTTCACATCTTCAATAGGATGACCAGTAATTGGAGTCATATCAGTCTACATAATATAAAAAAGAAAAAACATTACCGGTAACTCTTTACCAGATGACAAAATTTTAGCCTTGTGCATATTGAAAGAAGGGCAAGGCCCAAAATCTGTAAAGCGAAGAGCTAATGTTGCTAAAATGATGGACTTGTCCTTGACAGGATAGAGAATTGTAGGAAAAGGAGAAAATACTGGTAACAAGCATTTTCTTCTTTTCACTCAGTGGTTTCAAAAGCCATCTTCCTAGTGGCTACAAACACACAAAATAGTTCAGTGAGAAATAAAAATAAAAATCATTGCTTAACATGAAGGCCATCATTAACCCAAAATATTTATTCAAGAAAAAAGATAGTACTGAGATCTATGATGATAACAGTTAGCCGAGCTGACAGGGAAGCTCAGTGGTAAGCCAGGGCACTAGGTTTGAGCCCTCTGCTTGAAGCACTTTTCTCCCTTGAAAAGTCCCCCAGCTGTGTTGGGAGTAGTCAGGAATAATTGAATAGACCACACTGGAAGCAATAATTATTATAGATGACTCAAGATGACTTGAGTGACAAGTTGAGTATTAGAAGGTCAGAGAGGAGGGAGGTTGTTCCCAAAACTTAGGACAGGATGAAGAGTAAAAATCATTTGTAGCATCCATGTCCATGGTGTCAAGGTAGCTCAATGGTAGGCACACTTGCTCTGTAGCAAGGAAGGGTCCCAGAATCAAATCCTGCACCTGCTACACATTTTTTCCCTTCAAAATTAGCATAATTCTGATGAATTGCACCTTTTTACTAAAAAGTGGTGAACAATTGTTCAACAAAACATACCACTCTTTCTGTTAGAATGGTCTCGCCATCTGTATGACTCGGAGTAATTTCTAATTCTTTCTCTAGGTCCTGTAAACTTTGGCCTTTGTCAGCAAGGGTCCTGAAAGAAAACATTAGTTATTGTAAAATGCCTAATACAGTAGCACGACAGGTTTCACATTGTCCGTTTTGTAGTGTTAAATGAAGGCTGCATAGAATTTATGATCTTGGTTGAAGCCGAAATAAAACTGGGCTTGCAAAGGAAATAATGCAAGTAAAGTATATTGCACCGTACATCTGAGAAGCTTGCCAGAAGCAAACCAGCTGATCACAGGTATATGTACCGAGAACATAGATTCGTCCTTGAAGTAGAACGAAGTTGAAAGGTTTCAGTTCTCTTTACGAAATCACTGACAGATTGACATATATACTTTTTTCAATAAGTCTGAATCATGTTCAGTAAAAAAAATATATAAGCCTCTCAGGACTCTGAAATTTCCATTTTAACGTTACCTCGTGAGTGTCCTATTAATTAAAAGACTCCGACATCGGAAAAGTTTGCTTGTCAACGCCATTTTGTAAATCGGTGTATCGTTCAATATGCTAATCCGTAGAAATACACTTTTTTCGGTTACACAGTACACTATATTCTATACATACGATCCCTGGTTTAAAGCATAGTTTGGGCTCAAAATATCTGAAGCGGTTGTTTTTCAGGGGATTCGGGGAAAGGGTACATAAACATAATGCTGTTGTGCTCAAGCAGAAACATATCAAGCTAATTGAGTATATAAATGAGACTGAATACAACTGAAGCTCTTCTCCTGCCGAGTGTGAATGTGGGAAAGAATAAACGATTCTATTGGCATTTAATGTTTTCTTCTCTTTGTTTAAGTACTACGGATGAAAACAGATTTGAATTTTCCAAACTGGCAGTGTACCATTTCTGTTGAAACAAACTTTTATTTTTTCGTGAGTTGAAATTATTTTTTTTTTTTTTTTCGATGTTTAACCGGTCTTTTTCAAAGATAGAAAAAGAAAAAAAAAAGGAATCTGTTGACATCAGCCTTGCGAGTGAATAAACAGACTGTGTAAATTCACGAATATCCATGAAAAAATTCTTTTTATCTTAAATATTTTTGTGAGAAATGCTTGGTGTAAAATTCAAAGTCCGACCTTTTGGAATTGGCCTAATGAGAAAGATATAGATAGATCTAAATCTAGACCTAGGTTAAACTCTTAGAAATTATTGAAGTTGAAGAGTAGATCTACGATTGACAAAATGCAAGTGTAGCCTATTTAAATATATACTTTTTGCATGTACTGAATAAATATGTGTAGACCTAAAACAAAATTTTATGGGGTGAAGCAGTAGACCTACCCAAAATAATATGCAAACAAGATGACAAATGATTAGTTAACAAGATCAGGGATGGTATATAAAGATCTATACACATGATCCCTGACAGAATGTAGGCTTCGTGTTTATTCGAATTTGTGTAGATCTACTGGCAAACAGTGTCTCAGGTAAGAATCTTTAACAATTGACAGAAACCTGCAAACAACTAAATTTAGTGAGATAAAAAGCTTTAACAAAACTGTAACCATAAAGCAATTAAAGGATTCTTCGCGTTGCTAGGGAGAAATTTACCCCTACTCCGGTTTAAAACTCAAATGACGAAGAAAGTTTCGAAGCGCGTGGAGCTGCAAGTTAACAAATAGAGTCAATCGTCATAACACTCGTCACAACTCGGCCGATTCCGTACCTATATCTAACCTCGTCTGCATAACGATCGTTTCCATTTGAACTGCCAATCACGTGATCTTAACATGGCGGGGTCAATGTCAATCGTTTAAACCCCAGTCACACTAGACCAAGTTCCCACTACGTCAATGTAAAACCGGTCCGACGCAGTACGAACTTGTACGACGTAGAAGGAACGCAGTAGAAACCGATAAGGACGTAATGCGATCCTTATGGTCTTGGCTGACGTGGGTGAATTTTGAACATGTTCCAAAAAAAAAGAAAAACGTAGCGAGGACCTGATCCAATCAGGACGGAAGTAAGACTCAATAAGGACATGGGAACACTGGCATTGACGAAGTACCAACGGGGTATGAACCTAATATGGTCTTCATTGACGAAGTACAAACCTGGTATGGACGGGAAAGATTGCACTACGTTCTTACTGTGTTCATACCACGACAATTGTGTACCCACCACGACCGTTCCAGGTTTCTGCAAAGGCAAAGGTACGTTCATACCACGTTGTATAAGACAACATGACGTTTATTAGACGTTCGTTCGGTACATAATACGTCCGTTGTACGATTGCAGCGAGTTCTCATAGCGCCCATGTCACGTCCAGCAATTTAGTATAAATACTTCAGCGAATTGCTCACATTTTCACTTATGTTTCAACTTATATCATGAACACACAGAATCAGAACGTTCTTTTGCAATGTGCTTTGTTTCAAGGCAACCAAACTCTGCTTGATGCACAGGTTGCCCTTGTGTTGTTGAGGAGGATTGTGAAGTGCTACCCATTTTCTGGCCTTTTTGTCTTCTCACACGACCTTTTGGAGGCACAGTTGTATGCGGGTTGTTCACTCAAGAGAACTTGCAGAACGAATGAGAACGGAGAGTGCGTGGACTTGAATTTATAAGATCACGAAGGGCGCAGTGAGAACGTAGTAAACGCGCAGTAAGCGCGTGGTGCGATCTGAAAGGTCTTAGAAAGAACGCAATAAAAACGCAAAGGACCTAGTGCGTACTTTATCAAGCGCGCGACAAAACTTAGCTGGGACGTGTTAGACGCACTGACATCCTGGCAGGATGGCAGTAAAGACGTAGAACCAACTTGAAAACTGTGTTTTTTTTCCTGCATTTCATCCCGTTCTTCCGGCGTTTGTCAAGTTTTAAGAACGCAGTACGGTCTTTGTGGTCTTTGTCTGAGTGTGACGGGGGCTTTAGCAACGACATAAACAGCCTCGATGAAGTTATTTACATCTGTCTATCTGTCGGTGAAAACTTCAATCGCAATTGATAAACCACGTTAAAAAATGAACATACGAACTATTTGTCAACTGAAAGATTTCGATATTTCAAGGAGCCTCACAATTTTCAGAACGGTAAACCGGCGTATTTCAGGCAATAAAGGTGTCACACCGGTAACTTTTTCGCTAATTGAAAATATAGTAAAAACCACTGTCTTCGACTGGCTGCTGCTGAATCCCTGAGGAAGCGAGAGCTTTTTAGTTTTTTTCCTTCAAATATATGTTCAATGTCCTCCACAAAAAGCAGCAGAAAATGGCATCATGAGCGATGAACTTTTTTGCTATTCCTCTTCAAACACACCGACCCTCGGAAAATCGCTGTCGGTCTAGGCCCTAACTGGTGAAAGACCATGCCTTTTTGCCTGGTCACATAACAAAAAATAGTCCTAAAAGAAATACATAAAATGCACTCATTCTCTGAAGAAATAATCAAATTAACTTCAGAAACATATTTTAGACCTGTCCTCTCATACTTTATGTTAAAACAGTGTGGCAGAAGTGCTTGGTATCAAATTTTCAACTGGGACTACTTTTGACCACTACGACCCGGAAGCATTTCGTTCTGGTGTTACACCTAAAATGTACCGTGTAGGTGCATATCAAGCTACCAGATACAGCCGAGGGACTTGCATGATGGCTCCCAGCACCCGAAGTATGCCGAATGCAAATGTAGAGTCTGTACTGGATAAATAGATGTACAACGTACATGTTAATATCACGATGCACAACTTAACCTCAAGTAAGTGGGCATTGGGTGCTAGCACTAACTTGCAATTCAAAGGCAGACAGACGGAGAAAAACGCTATCAAATGTTGAGAATGTAGCCTATAGATCTAGTCTAGATCTACCTAAGATTTACAGACGGGGATAAACGCTATCAAATGCTCAAGAATAGATCTAGATCTACGTAAATTTTTTCAAATGCGAATTCCTTCAGAAATCATTAAATAAGTGAATTCACAGACTCACAAGGTTGTGAGTTTCATTTCAACATAGTAGAAAACTAAATGTAATCTCTGCCTTTTACTACGTTGTCTATACAATTTAAACACGAGTGCATGCGTCAACATTTCTCCTGTCATACAAGACCATGCATGCATTTTGCGGAGATTGTCGATTAAGATCAGCCTGCACCCAGCCTGATTTTGACCGACGCTCCACTAACTCGATACCTGGTTTTGGCCATAAAACCCCAACTTAATGTCAACAAGCCGAGTCCTGTAGCGCAGTCGGTAGTGTACAAGACTAGAGACCAGGGGGTTGCAAGTTCGAATCCCAAGCTCGGCAATTTTTTTTTCGTAGAATCGATCATAGTCATCGCGACAGGATTCGTTCCTCTCTCACCGCTGGTCATTGTTGGAAAGTAGCCGTTAGTAAGGGAAGAGTTTTGCTCAAAATACTGGTAACAGAAAGTTCAGGAAAGAATGGATAGGCGCACTGGTCGCCACGATATTACACGGTATTGAAAGTGGCATAAGATACCATAAAATCAAAACAAATTATGCCAACCTCTTTAATGAAATCTGTTTCTGTAATGGCCAACCAAATCGACTCGGCAGGATGAGGATAAAAAATGTTGACTTTAGCTGATAATCTAATTATGCTGCATTCAAGGTCGCCTGCCATAAAAAGGCTGTTCGTATCTAGTCACTGATGTATCTTTGAACCGTCTTATCTCGATCTATGCGGATAAATCATCCGAACAATACAAACATATATATTGCTTTGTTTCATTAATTGCTTCAGACAGGAACATGCCACAAATCCTTGGTCAGCGATAGGTATCTTTGACTGTAAATAATCACCGTATGGTATACACACTGTCTGCAACAAGGAATATAAAATAGTAACGAAAATATTTATTTATTTATTTACTTATCTATTTATTTATTTATTTATTTATTCAGAAAATAATAAATATTATTTTTACTCTGTGCATTTTTCTATCATGAAAACTGGAATATTAACCCGTTACCTCACAATGCAGAATCTTGACTACCCTGAGGTATAAGACATTTGAAAACATTGTTGAAAAAAGAGAAAGTACTGGTTACCAGCATTTTCTTTTTTTTTTTTCCGCATCATTTTCTTCCCTTTCTGATACGAATCCCATCGTATGAGTTTTCTTTTTTTTCCGTTGCTAGGCTGTGTTAGCAAAATAGTCTATAATTTTGTTGTTTGGTAAAGAGTTAAAATAAGTTTAAAGTGAATGTCACTACTTTTTTTTTAGATTCCTGAAGTATACATTTTCACTACAAATTACTAGTTAGTTACTTATTTAAATACTATTAAGTGAATTAATGAAATAATGACTATACATAAATTAAATAAATCAACCTAGCACGAATTCTCAAATACTTAGAAAAACAAACCTGTTCAAGCAATGGTTCTGGAAGTGCTTAATGGTATATCATAGGTCATATAAGAAGGGCTTAGCGCTACTCTATACTATATACATACATTCCAATTTCCAATCCGTAGGATTCTAAGTGGCACCCTGCTGTTGGCTTGTAAGAATATTTTTCTGTTCTAACAGTAATTAACTGTTAAAATTGACTTTACTCTAACAAATGATATTTCAGACTTACAACTGATTATTTTATACTCACAAACAAAATTTTAAATTGTTTGTAAACAGGTAAAATAACCCTCTATTTCAGACTGTAAGACTTTCGTGTCCATACGGCACATAATTTATTGTTTGTATTGCATGGAAATATGTGACATTGTATAGAAAGTATGTATTCTATTGATTCATTTGATGATAGTGATATAAATCTATGTACATCAAAGTGTCCTTTCATTTAATAATATAACATACGGGTCATGCCCTGCAAAAAGAGGGCCTAATGCATCTGCATAAAGTATCGACCCATGCCAGTCTGCTCAGTCCGCGCAGGATGACATGGGTCGAAATTTTGTGCTATTTGTAAATTTTATGCATGTCAAAGCACCATTCTACCTCTAGATCCAGCCGATTGTTAGACAAAATGGGTCCTATGGATCCACAATTATGTGATGACTTGGTTGATATGATGTTTCACGGACATGCATTAAGCTCCCTTTTTCCATAATTTTGCCAGAGAACGTCCCATATATTTATGAGAAAACTTCTTTTATTTCAATTAATCGCATAAGGTGCTTGCTAATGCTACTGCATGAAACATGCCGGTTTTACTTCATTTGTTTAGTCAACCCTTTGGCTGCTAAGCGCGACTCACTGACCTTTTGCGGACAGCGTAGATCCAAGATCAGACTGCACGGAACGTGCAGTCTGATCTTGGATCTACACTGTCCGATAAGGAGATATTTTTCGTCCCAAAAATGCCTTAGAAATAAAAAAAAAAAATGAGTGTCTATTATCGGCCTTAAAGTTTCGTTTCACTTATTTTGGAAGAATAAGGGTTAACAACCTCAGAAAGCAAAACAAAATAAACTTGAGCGGCGCTTTTAGAAATGGAAATTTAATGCTTCTTCGTGATACACCATAACGACCAAATCGCCGCACACTATTGATCCATTTTGTCTGAAACTGGCTGGATTATGAGGTAGAATTATCCTCTGACATGTAGAAAAATTTACTAATAGCAAATAGTTCAGCCCTAGGTCAGCCTGCGTGGATTGCACATTCTGATATAGGTCAATACTTGTTTTTTTGAAAATACAGTCTAACCTACACCGACGACCATCTACATTAAACGACCCCTGCTGTAAACGACCACATGAAAATTCCTCCCGACGAAACTTCCCATGTAAATGACCTGTAATAAGCGACCCCCTGGTGTCTCCGACCAGCTACGATGCAAATTACAATTTTTTGGACTATAATCCCCTATAAGTGACCATTGAATTTCATACAGACCTCTCAATGTCAGACCGTTCAAATGTTTGCGCCGGGAACTACGCAGATTGAACCCACTTCTCACAGAGTATGACACACTTGTACGAATAAATACTTGAAAAAATCTCAACCAACTTACACACCCTGAATATCAACCAATCAACTACCTTTGATAATTAAATGTCAATCCAACAAACTGTCCGACTGACTGACCGGTTGATGCATCCACTGTCCGATCTACTAACGGATCATCTGACCCACCAGCTGACTCACTGACTGACTAGCTGAATAGAAACACGCAATCAGCTACTATTTTCTTCGGGTTTAGGTATTTAGATAGATCCAAGCGTCTGTACCGATTCTTCACAGTGAGTTTTTCACCATTGGCACAGGTGAATAAGGAGAAAAAGCTCTGCCCATTAAATCCTAAACAATCTTCACATACGTCGAGGTCTGGACGTTTTCCAGATAAATAACTTTCTCTCTTACATACTTTCGTTATACTGCAACTGTTACACTTAATTTCAAACTTTTCGAAACTCTCTTGATTGTCAGACCAGCTCCAGTAATCTTTTAAAAAGTGCTATTTTGGATTTGATTTTACGGTCTGATATTTACGGATAACAAAATGTCATCGAAAACAACAACAACGACGACAACTACCACTACCACAAGAAAATGGACGGTGCCTGTTCTTCAGAAAGACTGTGGATATTTCGATAGTCAGAAAAATAACTTTTCGAATTGGATTACAAAATTTGACGACTCCTACAAAGACACAGATATAAATACCGCCGAAAAGAAATTTGATCTACAGTTACAGAAAGTTAGAGGGGATCTTTTCAAAGTCGATAGCGGATCCGGAAGCTTACAAGTAGAAAACCCATTTGTAACTGATGCGTCCGGCAAACAGAAATTGACGTTACGTTATGACGTCAGCAAATATAAACCGGAAGAGATCACAGTAACCACGACTGATAACCGACTCGGCGTTCATGCGAAGCACGTTGAAGAGGCCCCTGGAAAAACAATTAGATCCGAGTTCACCCGGGAATATATTCTGCCGGACAATGTCGATCCGAAGTTAGTAACGTCAACTTTGACAGCCGATGGCGTTCTTCTGATAGAGGCTCCGGTGAAAATTGCGATTGAAGCACCAAAAGAAAATCTGGTTCCCATAGAACATTTATAAATTATGTGCTGAGAATGTTTGCTGTGAAAGTATTCGCGAGGTTTTCTAATTCGTGCTTAACGTTGACGTGAATGTGTCTACGTGGTGTTTTCAAAGTGATGTCAAACTGTATGACGTATTTACTGCAAATGAAACGTTCTAGATATCGAGAAGAACAGGGAAACACAACTTCAAGTTGAAGTCATGTTGATTTTGAAAGTTGTGTCTACTTTGCTTGGTAGTATCCGTTTAAGTAATATATATACCGACCAACAATAAGGTTCTTTTTTGGAAAAAGTGTCGGACATCGCACACGCAGCATCTACACGAAATACGCTCCTACTCGTACAGAGCTATATACGTTTTCAAAAAATGTTTGAATGCCATGGTCCATATGCATCGACAATTTTTATAATTATATCTATCATTGTTCTTCATTTCAAGACTCTTTACCTAATTGTTTGAGATTTTATTTTCCAGCCATTTAGATTTGTAGTCTTGAAATTTAGAATCGAAATACTTAGTGATCACGGCCGAAGCTACGTGTCTGGTGAACTCGGTGTACATAGTGTTGCATGTTTTATTGTTTATAAGTTTACGATGTCCAAAACTAATGTCAAAGAACGTTCAGTTACCATCAGGAAAACCAACAACCGATTTTGTATCTATTTAAGTCTCAAACCATGTTAGAGGTCAAATGATCATAATATCATGTTGACTTACAATTAAGAAAGGAAAATTGAAAAAAAGTGTTGACAAGATATTCAATGCTCGTAATTCTAATGTACGTAATTTGGAAAGCGTAGATATAAGAAGACTGTTTGATAGTATTGAAACTTTAAATGTTCGTATTTAAATATCTTTTGAACAACAAATGCTATTCATAAATGTCTTAATTGTGCATTTAGATTCTGTTAATTGTTTGTATTAAATCGCAAGCTTATTTGCAAATTATACTGTGGATTTGTTTTTACGATAACAATCCTTCGTCAAAATGACAGGCTACTTATTTGGCATTCAAACCGACTTGTGTGAATGCCGTATCATTGATGATAATGAAATTTTCAGAACTATTAATCCTTTTCCTAGAGAACTTAAAAAAAGTATTGTGAGATAAAGAGAAAATGCTGGTAAACAGCATTTTCTCCCTTTCACTAAATGCTTTTCTGATCTTTGAAGGACAAATTTCAAAATTTGAGCAATTTTAAATTTATCTTCTGCAAATACTTTCAATTTCGACCAGTCTAAAAAAGTTTTGGTCACTGAAGAGTTAATCGCTTTGTTATCTTAATACTTCAGCCATCCTCTGACTCTTTTTCCCCGTACCTACCCTTTCTCTCCCTTTCCTTACTGCCGCGGTGCCTTCGTTCGTTTGTTTGTCGCATTTTTCCCTCCTTTCCCTTTTCCATTCCCGCCCAATTCCTGCTCTGACTCTCGAGTCTCCCTTCCCTCAAGCCCAGCCTTCATCTGTCTATCCTTCCAAGTTCTTTTATTCTTCCTTTCATTCTTAACGGTTTTCCTCCGTTCCTCTTCTTGTCCATTCTTTACCTCTTTCTTCCACAGTTCCTTCGTTGTTTCCTTTGTTCGTTCATCCGTTCCTTCTGTTCTTCTATAGTTGTTTCATTCCTTCCATCTTTCGTTCGTTCTTTTATTACTTCTATCGATCGATCGATGGATCAACTAATCAACTAATCAGTCATTTAACCAATCAGTCAATCAATCCATCAATTAATCAATCGATCAATCAATCGATCGATCTGCCAATAAACCAATCAATCAATTAATCATCCATCCATCCATCCATCCATCCATCCATTTATCCATCAATCCATCTATCCATCCATCAATCAATCAATCGCAAATATTGTGACAATCGCCCTTTGAAAAGATAGCCCTCTCTGTCCCTAATGAAACGCCATTTATGAAACGATTGTTACTGAGGCGAGATTCTATCCGATATTTCTATAAAAATTTGGAACATCTGCCAACATTCCTTTAGCAAAAATCGACATTTCCTATCTTTGAAAGACTCAAAAACTTGGCTTTACCTTGCGTATCGAGTGAAATAAATGTCACGCTACATGATCGTTAATTCTTGTTAATGAGCACGTATATACGGGAAGAGGAAATAGCAGAAGAAAGCAGAACAACCGCATAACCCTTCACTAGACCACAAAATTTTAGATTCGTCCAAATTGAAAGCCGTCGCAGATGACAACTTGAATGTGACTCAACTGATATAGTTTGTTCCTTGTAAGGGTAGAAAATGTTGTAGGAAAAGGAGAAAATGCAGGTACCAACATTTTCTCCTTTTCCTACAATGTTTTCAAAAGGCTTTTACCTCAGGGTCGTTAAAACTCGGGATTGTATGGTAAAGGGTTAAATTAAATGAAACATTGCCAAACACTAGAAGAAAAGTAAGAAAGAACTTCCTCCCACCTTTTCAACAAACAACAAATTTTCAGACTTGTCCAAATTGCAGACGACAAATAAGATGTGGCTCAAATCATGAAGTTTGCCTTGAAAAGAATATAAAAAAAACATTGCAGGAAAATGAGAAAATGCTGGTAAGCAGCATTTCATAATTTTTCCCTCTTGTTCTCAGAAGCTTTCTACCACAGGGATTTAAAACTCGGGATTGTTTGCTTGAGGATTAGAAATGGTCTTCATTTAAATAGTTAAGCAGACAAAATGAAACAAAAAGATCAACAGAAAACACTGCATGCATAGAAATGGATATGAATTTAAATCATACAATTAAAAAGCACGAAAATTATCGTTAAGATGATAACATTATATGGTGAAGTTGGTCCCAGTGTTAGTCACAGGCAGAAAAATGAATTCTAAAAGTAGGTCAAAAGTTGCCAGGTTGCGCTATCTTTTGTTTACTTTTACCTGGTTTTAGAATTAATTTTTCGGCGTCGCTGAATGTACTGGCTTTTGACCTAATTTTTTTTATACTGATTCCATATGAATAGATAGAAAATTGTGATTGGTAAAAAAAATGTAGACACGTTTATTCTAAGGGACCCTGCCTATTTGACGGCAAATTTACTCCGTCTACCTTTTTTAAAGATATTTCTTCTTTTGTCAGCGACTAACACTTGGACCGACTGTACAATAACATAGTGTTATCTTCACAATAATTCCCATACTTTTAAAAGGTATGACGTAAATTCAAATGCATTTTAACTACGGTTTACCGCATTCTTTACTTTTTGCGGCTATTGAGGCTTTAAGATGTTTTTAATGATCTAATTTCATTGGTTTTTTCTTTGTTTCGTAATCTTACACAACTCTACGAGTACTTTATAGAGGCAAACTTTTTATGTTACGAAAGTATATTGCCTCATCTGCCTGATCGATTAATCTCCTATGCTACAATCCCGAATTTTAACGATCCTGAGAAAGAAGGGCTCTAGAAAACTTTGTGGGCAAAGAAGAAAACGCTGGTTACCAGCATTTTCTCCTTTTCCTACAATGCTTTCTATTCTTTTAAAGACAAATTCCATCTCTTGAGCCGCATTTAACATGTCGTCTAGAAATGCTTTCAATTTGGACAAATCTACATTTTTGTTGTAGCGTAGAGAGTTACGCCATTTACCCTTCTACCTAAAAATGAAATTCAGAGTCAGTACCCTAATACCGAGATCTCTATGTCCAATTTTCACCACATCTGCATCCAATCAAACAATGTAGATCCATGATCAGACTACACATTCTGCTTAATCTGATCTTGATCAATGTGGTTTGAGATTTCAAGCACAGTCAGCTACGTTTACCAGCCTGTCTTATACTAAGCATTTTTCCTCAACTCTTTACAAAACAATGAGATTTTAGACTCGTCCAAATTCGAAATTATTGCAGACAACAAATAAAGTTTATTTCGTGCTTTCCGGTAGATTATCGAGAAATAACGGTGAAATATTTTTCGATATTTCATGGTTACGACCAGTGAAAATACCGATTTTTATCTAACTCTTCAATTGAAGGTGGAAACAGTTGTTCCCGCGCATTAGTTACCTGGGTAAAATGCGCGTGCCTGACAACCAGATGGAAATATGACGTAATTTACCTTACATTTCTCGCGCTTGACGTAATATTGTAATGGTATGCTATGCGGAGGGGGTAAGTCACGGGGAATAACGGAAAAAAAAAAACTGCTCTGGATTTTGATTAAGTTCCCCCCAGAAAGGGTTAAAAGCATGAAATATATAGAATATTTGGGATTTTTTTCGGTGAAAGATCGAAATTTATTTCATCTCGTGAACATCATCGGTAATATTTTCACTCGTGGCTGCGCCACTCGTGAAAAAATATTACCGTGATATTCACTCTATGAAATAGATTTCGATCTTTCAACGTAAAAAACAAATATCCTCTATATAATTCTAATGACGAAATTATTTTTCTGAAAAGGTAGAAAACATTGTTGGAAAAGGAGAAAATGCTGGTTACCAGCATTTCCTGCCTTTCCTACATTGTTTTTTAATAAAACTTCTTCCCCAGGGTCTTTTAAATACCGGATTATTTAGTGAAGGGTTAACAACGTTTTACCAACATTTTCGCATCTTTTCCACTTTGTTATAAAATCGTATTTCTTTAAAGGTTGTTTAAGCATGACATTACCAGCAGTTTCTCCTTTTCCCACAATGTTTTAAAAAATACTTCTTCCTCAGGGCCGTTTACATACAGGATTGTTTGGAAAAGAGTAAACAGGGTTTTACCAACATTTTGAAAGTATCTATGTCTTTAAAAGGTTGTTTAAGCATGGCAGTACCAGCATTTTCTCCTTTTCCCACAATGTTTTGAAAAGACTTCTTCCTTTGGTTCGTTTACACACTGGATTGTTTGGTGAAGGGTATATACAGTTTTACCAACATTTTCATATCTATTTCCACAATGTTATAAAATCCTATTTCTTTAAAGGTTGTTTAAGCATGGCAGTACCAGCATTTTCTCCTTTTCCCACAATGTTTTCAAAAGACTTTTTCCTCAGGGCCGTTTAACCACTGGATTGTTTGCTAAAGGGTAAACACAGCTTTTACCAACATTTTCATATCGTTTTTCCACACTGTATTCAAAAGCCTATTTTTAAAAGTCGTAAAACCATGGCATTGTTTGGTAGAACGTCTTAACCCTTTATCAACCACCATGAAAAAGAAACCTTTTGTAAACATTGTGGGAAAAGGAGAGAATGCTGGTAACCAGCATTTTCTCCTTTTCCTAAAATGTTTTCCACCCCACCCCACCCCACCACCCCCCCCCCACCCCCCCCAAAAAAAAAAAAAAAAAAAATTCGATCTTTCAGTCACATTGGTTTTATAGTCTGCAAATGCTTTCAATTTGGGCTCGTAGGTTGTTTTGTCGTTTGGTAAAGAATTAAGGGATTGGGCTTATTTTTGCTTCGATAGCTACTTGAGATTACTTCCTCTGGAATGCTGATTAGCTTCTTGGGAATTCAAACAAATTAAATTTGATGTGTTAATTCGTTTTTCATAGGAAAGAACGTTTTTTATAAGGTTTTCCTGCTTTAAGCAGATTCATAAATGTGTTTCAAATAAAAACACAGGATTTACGGAGGCACGTGGGCTTAGAAAATTACTTTTCTAAAGCCGTCTTGTTTTCTCGTTAAACAGATTACTTTTAAAAAGCACTCAGACATAAAGAGGAGGTGCTAGTTACGAGCAATTTCTCGTTTTGCTAGAATATACATGCACTCGTATTTTCATTCAAAATGTCAAACCATAGAAGATATTGATAACCCATATATAGGTTGCTTCTTTGTTCTGTGTTTAAAGCCGTTTTCAGTATTATTTCAGTTACATCGCGGCGACTAGTACACCTACTACTGCTTTCTTGAAGCTATACAATCCGCAAATTGCCATATTTTCTTCTATGGCGCAGAAACGGATGAGCGAAAATCTTACCTGGATCCGATTATACTCAAGAGGCAAAATACAGGCACAACAATCAAATACAGGGTGTCCGGAAAGTAAGGTAACGCTTTGGTATATTTATAACATGGCTTTTAAGTTTGGATAAAGAGATAAAAAATCTGTATACATGTATATAAAATGTGTAAGTTTTTTGTGTGATAATTTCATTTAATTTTCATTACATTACTCATTTTTACACATATTTTAAATCAGAAGTACCTTTTTGTGATTGCCGTCAATTCAGTAATAAATGACGTTTTTAATGTGACAGCCTTTTATGATGCTTTAATGCCGAACACGCATGATGAAATTGCCAATCACCCTAGCACACATTCCAATATCAATATTCTTGATTTCACGGTTAATGTCCTTTTACAACATGTGCGAGTTGTCTGGCATGGGACTGTAGACCTTTGACTTCAACTAACGCCAAAGAAAGAAGTCGTACAGGTTGAGAGGCCATGACTGTGCGCAGGCCAAGATATGCCGCAATATATTTACCTCCTGATATTGTCTTGATATTACCCTATCGCCGAACGTATCGTATAAAAAGTCCATCACAGAATTAGATGTGTCTGCCATAGCACCATGCTGCATAAACCATGTTTTTTGCAATGAAGAGGACTTTTATTCAAGCGTGGGAACAAATTTGTTTTTCCAAAAGAGATAGGTAGCTTTTGGAATTAATCGTGTCGTTAAAGACATATAGCCCAATAACACCGGAACATGACATTGCACAATCACTGTGCAGTGGTCTCTCTGTACAATAGTGTAGTTTTCAATTTCCTTAAAATCTTGTTTACAAACACAAACACAACAAAGACAACAGGAAGTGACAGAACGTCATTAGTTAATCAAATGACGCCAATGACAAAAAGGTGCATCTGATTTGAAATCTGCGTAAAAATTCGTAATGAAATGAAAATTGAATGAAATTTTCACACAAAAAACTTACATATTTTACATACATAGATTTTTATCTCTTCATCTGAATTTTAAAGCCATATTATAAATGTACAAAATTGTTACTTTACTTTCCGGGACAACCTGTATAAGCCCGCCAGGCAGGTTTGTCGATTTGTCACGCGCGCCCTGTCTGGTCTTAAGCAGCTCTCCATTGTACAAATCCAACTTTTATAAGTTTTATGCGAAAGCATTTGCACAGGACAATTTTTACCAACAGTTTTCCTTTTCCTGCCATGTTTTTAAAAGCCGCCTTCCTCGGTACCTTTGGAATGTTTCAAACAGAGTTAGTGTACATAAGAGTATCTGGTTCGTGAAAAGGGGTTTTAATGCATGCGTAAAAAACTATTGACCTAAGTCAGCCTGCATAGTCAGCGTCGGCTGACCTGAGTCGAAAAGTTTTGCTATTGGTCAATTTTCTGCGTGTCAAACGACCAGTCTACTTCATGAACTAGTTTTTTTTTACAAAAAAAAAAAAAAAATGTCATGGATCCATAAATATATGATGGCTTGTTTGGGATAGTACATCATGGAGATGCATTAAACCCCCTTTTGCCAGGGTGCCGCTCATAATTATTCAATATTTTAAAGGCCTAGTAAAGGCCAAAATATCAAAGCAGGTGTCATAATACGTTTAAATTTAAATCATACCATTTAAAAGTATGAAAAATATTGTGGTGATGACAGTCTGTTATGGTGTGGTCGGGGTATATGTTAGTCGCTGGCAGAAAAAAAGAATTTTAAAATCAGGCAAAAAGTAAACAAAAGATACAGCTACCTGGCAGGTTTTAACCTAGTTTTGAAATTAATTTTTCTGTCAGCAACTAACACTTGGACCAACCGTACAATGACAGATTGCTATCTTCACAATAATTTCCATACTTTTAAACGGCATGATATAAATTCAAATGCATTAAAACACCCGCTTTGTTTACTTTTGGCCTTTATTGTTACTTTAAGGGCCTAATGTATTAACTCAACCTCTTTGAAAGACTAAATGTACAAGTACACTCTACTGAAACTCAGACCGATTTTAATTCGAAAGGCTTGACTTAGCAACCGGACGACATAGATGTAAGATCAGTCTGTACATTGTGTAGTCTTTGTAGTCTGACCTTGATATTTGCCGTTTGCATTGATTGATTGTATAGTGCTTAACGCCGTTTTCAGGATTATTTCAGTTATATCGCGGCGGCCAGTGCACCTATCCATGCTTTCCTGGAGTTTCTTTCACCAGTACTCCGCACAATATTCTTTCAAAGCCAATGGCTGCTTTCCCACATAACCATCGCCGAAACATCGGTCATCGGTCAGCGGTGAGAGAAGAATGAACCCTGTCGCAATGACGCAATGACGATCATCAATCTGTGGTAAGAAACTGGCCGAGCCAGGGATCAAACAAGCGACCTCCTGTTCTCAAGGCCTGTACGCTACCTACTGAGCTACAGGGGCTCGGCGCCGTCAACACTAGCCTCTGTTTTCGCCTGAAGTTCTGAAAGGGTAAAAAACCAGTTGGTATGTGTCAACTCTTCACCACACAATCCTGAGTTTCAGCGACCCAAAAAGAGAAAGTTTTTGAAAACATTGTAGAAAAGGGAGAAAATGCTGGTAGCCGGCATTTTCTCCTTTTCCCACAATATTTTCTACCCCATCGAAGGCAAGTGCTATCATTTGAGCCACCCACAGTTTGACGTCTGCAAATGCTTTGAATTTTGACAAGTCTACATGTTTTCTTTTTCTATTTGGTAAAGAGTTAACTAAGTGATATCATCATTTGGCATGGCCTAAAATTATATTTTATATGCCACACTGAGGGTGATTTTCGTAACAGGTAACGGACGGTGTGGATACAAGATCGGACTGCACGTTCTGTGCAGTTTGACCTTGATCCATGCCGTCCATAAAAGTTGTTTTAGTCGTCACCGTCAATGATGCCGGTGCTATTTGTAATCCGGAGAAACAAATACAAAATGCAGTAAGTGAAATGTAAATGTTTCATATTTGGGGAAAGGCCAGTAATGTGTCCAAATGTTTCCAAGTGGAAGATAAATATTTAGAGAAGGAAAGTAACTTCCTGTAATAACATTATTTTATTTATTTTTTTTATCATGGCAGATGAGTTTCATGCATAGCGCAAATCTCTCTCTCTCTCTCTCTCTCTCTCTCTCTCTCGCTCTTAAGGTCTGTATATATTTCACGAATTTAAAGTATGTGTATGCAGAATAGTTATTTACAGCTCAAATTTTAAGTACAGTAACAGATAGAATCATGAGAAAATTTTAGAAGCCAGAACATTGCATCATGGTATCCTTTTGACTGTTTGTCAAAAGTACACTTGCTATTGACGATAGGATAGCCCTAGATTAGACTACAAGTAACTTGTAGTCTGATCTTTAACAACCTATACCCTCCGTTGTTTTTTAAGAGGTTCTGACAAAAGCACCGGTGATGACTTGCTTTGAATCACGCATCACGGAGATGCATTAAACCCCCTTTTGTTAGAGCACGGCTCATATAATTGGCCTGCAACACGCGAAAAGGGGCATTCGGACATTTTGCGTAAAGTGTCGTCTCGGATCAGCCTGCGCAGTCCGCGCAGGCTTATCCATGACGGCACTTTACGACTACAGTAGATTTTGTCCTTCAGTAGACATGCGCAAAACAGAAAATTACATAAACACGGAAAGTGTCGTCTCGGATTAGCCTGCGCGGACTGCGCAGGCTGATCCGGGATGACAGTTTACGCAAATGTCCGAATATCCATTTTCGCGTGTTGCAGGCCAATTATATTGCATCTTTCTCTACTGGGTTATTTTGACTTCGTCAGATCTACAGACAGACATCAACTGCATTTGTTGAATAATGGTTGAATAATGATTTTGCTCCAATCGGCGGACAGTGTTCATCTCAACCCTTAGGCTGCAAAGTGCGACTCAAGGACCTTTTGTGGATAGCAGGTTAAGGATTAAAACAGGATATATGTTCTGTGCAGCCTGATCTCGATCAACACTGTCTGCAAAAAGGGTCTTTATTTTTCACTGGAAGTAAACGAGTTCAGAGATTACTTTGTGTCTGTTAGCATCAGCAGCGAATAGGAAAAAAAATGTACGAGTATCCCATGTAAACATAAAGTAAATTCCTCCTGGGCTCCCTCCAACTATATTCGGTTGATATTTTACTTCAATTATGAAATCTAGGATTTTCAAGATCTGTAGCAAAGCTGCCAGCATAGAATTCTTCAGATGCCTTGCCCAATGGAACTCCCACGTGGCCAGCCCTTCCATCAGGGATCGAACCCAGATCTTTGACACACTAATAAAAAGCTTCGAACATCATCAACTCAAGGCCCGGTAAGAAAAAGACTTCTGCCGCGCAGGAACCAAGATACCCTTTGGAACGACTTTAGTCCATGTTAAGTCTTCTGTATTAACTGTCGAGTCTGGTAGCTACCAGACAAGACAGTTAATAAAGAAGACTTAACATGGACTAAAGTCATTGGGCTCACGTACAGAATTTTAAACTAATAATTCGAATCTACAGCTCAGCAAAATTCTACTGAGGACTGATGTAGGATGCAATAGGATTCATTCTTCTCTCACCACTGACCATTGTTTCGACGATGCTATGTTAAAAAACAGCCGCTGGCATGGGCAGAATGTTGTACAAAGTAGCCTGCTGGTAAAAGACACTCCGTGAAAGCATGGATAGGCAAAGTTCTAGATTTTTTAAGTTCCGACTTCGTATTTGGCTTTAGTCTGAATGTAGATGGGAATGACTGAAAAAAGACTGTCTTCCGGTTGATCGCACAGCGTCACACATATCACAATCTTTCGCATATTTACTTGATTGGTCAAAATTAGAAAACATGATCTACCGATCGGATGATAATTCAAAAACCGTCGTCAGTTAAATGTGTACAGGTTATCTAATTTCCAACTTACTTTTAGCCTAAAAAACTTCTATTTTTGTATTTATATCCATAATGTTCCATGCTAGGAAATAATGACGTCATAAATCTTACTATTCTTACGTCATGCACGAACTATTTTCCCACAAAGAAAAATGTGTCGAAGAAATGACAAAACCTGAAACAAAAAGAAGAGAAAATCAGAGAATTACGAGAAACTAAAGACTCAGACAGTACAATGCCATATAAATTGAAGGAAAATAATAAGCCAAATCCATATGGAAGAGCAGTCACCAGCGAAGACTATATTTCTGAACTAGGCTTACTTAAGACAAACAAGCAATCAAATAAAAGTAGCTACCAATTAATCAACAAAACAAAAAGAACAATCCACAGAAAAAAGCAACCTTACAGTCCGAAAGCAAGCGCCCGTGGAATTCAAATATGAGTGATGACAGTGATATGGACGGTAAATAGCTCTATCTTGATACTGAAAATGCTGTGTTTGTAAGCGTCAAGAACCAGAAGGGTTGAAACACATGCCTTATTTAAAACTTGTAAAATGGGCAAAATGTGATTATTGCGAGCACTGGGTACATCTGACCTTCTGTACAGCCAAAAAAACAATTAGGAGACAGCGTAAATTTCACTGCCCCCATTGTGTAGCCAGTTAAACTTTCGAATGAATATACGGATGGGGTATGTCAGCTGTATCCTTTTTACTTAATTTTACATAGTTTTAAAAAAAAGTGTTCCCATTTTATTACGTAGACTAGACTATATTATATTAACTGCTCTGTAGTTTTGTCGCTATACTACGGTGGCACAAAAGTGACATGGAAGATATATTTTATACTACGTGCGCACGCAGTAGCTAATACGTGCGCACGTAATAAGTAATACGTGCGCACGCAGTAGTATTACGTGCGCACGCAGTAGCTAATACGTGCGCACGTAATAACTAATACGTGCGCACGTAATACTATTGCGTGCGCACGTATTAGCTAATACGTGCGCACGTAATAGTTATTACGTGCGCACGCAGTAGCTAGTACGTGCGCACGCAGTAGCTAATACGTGCACACGTATTAACTAATACGTGCGCACGTAATAACTACTACGTGTGCACGTAATAATCGACCAATCAGTTTATCACGAATCAATAAATGTCTATCTTCCACTTCCATCTTGAAACAATGGCTTCCGTTCATGATTCTGATTGGTGGATTATTACGTGCGCACGTAATATGTAATACGTGCGCACGTATTAGCTACTGCGTGCGCACGTAATACTACTGCGTGCGCACGTATTACTTATTACGTGCGCACGTATTAGCTACCGCGTGCGCACGTAATAACTAATACGTGCGCACGTATTAGCTACTGCGTGCGCACGTAGTATAAAATATATCTTCCATGTCACTTTTGTGCCACCGTACTATACGGCCACCATACTTTTTTTTTTCATCAGACCAATCAGAGGGGTCGAATTTACAAGACGAGCCCCTGAGTGATCCAGAGCAGTGACCCGATTTGTTTAGGTACCGATATTTTCACTTTCTATGTCTTTTACATTTTTTTTTTTTTTTTCATGGTTTTGCTAATTGATACTTCAATTTCCAGTTTAAATAATGAAAAGTAAGCTAATATCATTTATGCGCATGCACGATGATCAATGCTAAAGGGGTCGAAAAAACAGGTCAACAGGCTTATTGTCTTATTTCTCCCTTCTCTTTCAACACTCTCCCCAACCCCTCTCTCTCTCTTACTTTCACCCAGTCTCTCTTTTCCACATCTCTCTAAACTTTCACACACACCCTTCTCTTACTACTCTCCTACTTTCACCCAATCTCTCTTCCGCTTCTCTCTCAACACTCTCCCACACTCCTCTTTCTTACCTTCACCAAATCTCTCTCCTCCACTACTCTCAACTTTCTCACCCACCCTTCTCTTACCACTCTCCTACTTTTACTCAATCTCCCCTCACCCCGCTCTCTTACTTTCACCCGCTTGCTCTTCAACTCTCCTTCCTTTCACCCAGTCTCTCTCCTCTGCTTCTCTCTCAACTTTCTCACCCACCCCTTTTTCACCCGATCGCTCTCTTACTCTTCTTCCTTTCATCCCTACCTTTCTCATTCCCGTCTGTCAGATGTCTGAGGGAAAAAGTCTGTCAACAAAGAACAGCCGTTGTGGAAGGAGTAACAAAACCCTTCCAGCATTGTGACTAAGGATTTAAAGAAATCTAAAGCCAGCCGTTCCGAGATGTCTGTCTTCGCCTATCAAGTCTAGTTCTTGTCAGTAAGGCAAAAACATAACCTCGAGTTGGCCGTTAAAAAGGATTTAGTGTAATCCAAGGTCAGCCGTTCAGAGATGTCTGTCTTCGCCCTAGAACAGTCAAGTTAGGCGTTGGTCGTCAGTAAGTGTCAAGGTTTTGGCCACCTAACGTAGCCACGGTCGTGGTAGCAAGTTGGGACTAAAGGACTAACCTTGACGGGCCTATGCAAATGAAGGAGATGTTGATCCCGTGAGAGATCTCGTATCTGATTTGTTTTTGACTGATAGCTTTACTATGTATTCTTATATGATTTTTATTTTTCATCTACACGGTTTCCAGAAGAATATAAAAAAGATAAATATTTTACTTTGATTTTTTCTCATTATCATTTCAATTTGTCTATTGAATTGAAAATCCTAGACGACAGTGTTCTTTGATCATCATCTGATTTGTTATTTATAAAACGAAGTAATAAATTAATCCAGAATGTATACCGCCCCTTTACTATTCATTACGTGACTTAAAGTAATTTTCACACCTTTTTTTTTACAGTTAATCCAGTTCTCGATCACAACTCATTTAAAGCGTAAACTCTTCGACTCTACCAAATGGCAAAAAACTGAGACGGGTCCAATTTGAAAGCATTTGAAGACGACAAATTAATTGTAGTTCAAGTGATGAGAGTTGTCTTTTAAAGGGGTAGAAAACATTGTAGGAAAAGGAGAAAACGCTGACCAGCAATTTCTTCTTTTCCAACAATGTTTTCATAAACCTTCTTTCTCTGGGAAGTTTTAGCTAGGGTTTGTTTGGTAAACGGTTACAGACAGGTTGGTATCAAATGTAAATTTTCTTTTTTCTTTCAATATTTTAGCTATAGTTTGATCTGTATAACCAAAAGCAAAACATTTCTAGGCAGTATTTGATGTCAGTATGTAGTAACTAACGTCATGTGTCAGTCAGTAACGTACTGTGGTGTTTTAAATGCTTCAAAGTGCCATTTATAGAGGAAGCGGAATTTTGAGTTTGTTATTCTTTTTCGACTAGATCTGTAAAGAATCTAGATCTATATTTATTCTTGTTATGAAAGCTTGATAAAAGATCTGTAATTTTTTTTTTTTTTTTTTGTCATAAACCAGATATCTAGATTTACCCGATATTTTAAAAGCGAAAATATTTCCAAGGATTGATATTCTAACAAGTCATTGCGACACCACTGATTAATGTAGGAAAGCAAATAAGAAAAAAGAAAGAATAAGTAACAAATGATCTAAATGGATCATTAAAGTTAGGTTTTGGCCACCGCTCTCGTTCAGGAATGGAATAACATTCCTGATGCAATGATTTTACGTTATGTAAGGTCTATGCGACGTCAAATAATTGCCTGTATCGACAGCAGAAGTGGCCATACAAGATATTGATTGAAAAATTACAAGAACTTTAAGAAAAACCTAACTTTAATGTTACCTTAGTCTTTGAGTACTTTTGCAACTTTGATTTTAGTACCACCTTCATTTAAACTGCAAAAACCTAACTTAAACTTTCTGTTAGTCAAAATCTGATTAGCCTGGCATTTTCTACAGACTCTGAACTAAAGTATGATACCAAATTTGTTGGTCTTCAGTAAAACATGCGACGAGAAATAAAAGAAAATTAAGTGCACACTTATTTATGGAACTGAATATATTACAATCAAATCCAGTCAAAAATTATATAGACAAAATCGTCAAATTTTGGCGCGACATCGTATGACGATTCATAGAAATGACCTTAAATGTGACCGTTTTATGACGTTTTATAACAAAGCTACTGCGATCAGACTTTCGAAAATGGCGACGTCCAGCGACGTTACGGCACAGCGATCTGTCATCAAGTACTGTGTTAAGCGCAGTATGATACCCGAGCAAACCATTGAAGAAATGAATTCAACTAAACAGTACAATGCCATATGTAGGAAGCTCATTTATAAATGGCACCGACGTTATTCCACGGATTGGGAGGAGAGTGGTGTGAAAAAAGGCAACCCAAAGGAGTTGAACAACAAGATTCTCTAAACTGTATCTGACGTAATCAGAGGCGATCGACGACTCACAGTGAGAGAAATTGCGGATATTATCGGAATAAGTAAATCGTACGGTGGCACAAAAGTGACATGGAAGATATATTTTATACTACGTGCGCACGCAGTAGCTAATACGTGCGCACGTATTAGTTATTACGTGCGCACGCAGTAGCTAATACGTGCGCACGTAATAAGTACTACGTGCGCACGCAGTAGTATTACGTGCGCACGTATTAGTTATTACGTGCGCACGTAATAACTAATACCTGCGCACGTAATAGCTACTGCCTGCGCACGCAGTAGCTAATACGTGCGCACGTATTACATATTACGTGCGCACGTAATAATCCACCAATCAGAATCATGAACGGAAGCCATTGTTTCAAGATGGAAGTGGAAGATAGACATTTATTGATCCTTATAAACTGATTGGTCGATTATTACGTGCGCACGTATTAGTTAATACGTGCGCACGTATTAGTTAATACGTGCGCACGTATTAGCTACTGCGTGCGCACGTATTAGTTAATACGTGCGCACGTATTAGCTTTTACGTGCGCACGCAATAGTATTACGTGCGCACGTATTAGTTATTACGTGCGCACGTATTAGCTACTGCGTGCGCACGTAATACTACTGCGTGCACACGTATTACTTATTACGTGCGCACGTATTAGCTACTGCGTGCGCACGTAGTATAAAATATATCTTCCATGTCACTTTTGTGCCACCGTAAAATCGTCTGTCCAGCGCATACTTACTCTTGAACTGAAGATGTCACGGGTTTGTGCCAGGTGAGTTCCTCGGCGCCTAATAGATGACGAAATGACACGTCGTGTAGCGGACTCCAGTGCATTTCTACGGAGGCATAGCCGAGACAAGAACTTTCTTAACAAAATAATAACAATGGACGAAACCTGTATTCATTTCTACGAGCCGGAAGGGAAGCAGCAATCATCAGTGTGGAAAACAGCTCAATCGCCACCTTTGTGTTCAAGCAGTGGGTTAGGAGGCACGAAAAGTGTGTGCAACATGCAGGGAAGTACTTTGAAAAATTATGATTACGCGACGTAGCAAGTGAGTGATGACGTTAACGTTCAGTGGGCCGCACGGCTATACCTGATGTTAGTAAATTGTAGACAATTCGCCTATTATTTGACGAAATGTGATGAAAAGTCGGTGATATGTCTGGAAATAAATTCCCTACAGGGCGCCTACTAATTAAAATGAAAGTTTGCTTTATCTCATGTGATAAAATGCGATTCTACGGCATTTTGGGACAACCCTCGTATGGGGAAATATTTGCCGAAAAAGGGAAAGGTATGCGAAAATAACGAGGGCCGTAAGGCACGAGTTATTTTCGCGGACCTTTCCCTTTTGAGGCAAATATTTCCCCATATTAACCACAAGCTGATGAAATAAATTATATATTTCCTCTGATTATTTTGTCAACGAATGCCACTTTTAAAACTTAAAAACTTAAAAAACTTAAAAAAAGTATTTCCAGATTTTCGGCAGGAGGAAAATATTCACTGTGACGGGGAAATAATTCCCCCCCAGCTTAAATTACGACATTTCTTTACCCATAACATTTCTAAAATTAGACACATGAAATATAATATATAGATTTTTTTTCCGTGAAAGATCGAAAATTTATTTCGATCTTTCACCGAAAAAAAAAAATCTTTTATTTATTATGACAGATTTTATTTTCATTAGCTTGTTTTCATTGTATGGATTCATGAGTATGTGTACATGGGCTGCCTTGTACATCCAATTAAATTAAAGTTTAAGACGCAGTTGATATTTATTTTCTTTTAAAATGACACGGATTATAGTTAAATTTATATGAATACATGTACATATGGACACATTTTGGAATATGGAGAGTTTGTTCGTTTCGAAATACGTGCACACACTCGTCGAATGAGACCCAGAGATTTCAGTGTTGCTTTTGGTTAAGTGATCTCTCCAATTACTTATAACGGATGGTGAGTGTACAGCCAAGATCAGACTCTTATTCTGCTCATAAGAGCTGAGTAACATCGCCAAAGCTGAAAATACTGTAAAAGTCGACAAAACCTAAAACAGTTTTGCTAGTCATTCAGTGTAGCTTTAACTCCTTAATACACGATAAAAGTTTTAGCCTGGTCCAAATTGAATTCCTTTGCAAACGACAAATCAAGTGTTGCTCAAAACATATAATCTGACTTTCAAAGGGTAGAAAACATTCTGGGAAAAGAAGAAAATGCTGGTTACCAGCATTTTCTTCTTTTCCCACAATGTTTTCAAAAGCCTTCTTTTTCAGTGGCGTTATTGTGTAGTAAAGAGTTGAAATCGACAAGTTGTCTGTCTTCTGTTTCTCAATGTCAATACTTTTAATGTGTCTATGAGACCAGTTGTAGGTGCGTAGTTATACAGCGCGGCCGGGGACTGAATCCTGGACCTATAGCACAACAGTTCGTAGTCATCTGTGATGATTTCCTTACCCTTCCAGGGTACATAGCACAGCCCGGTAGATGGGTGGTAGGTTCCTGGAAAAAATATAAAAGAATATTTTTCAGCGCCAAACATATAGATCTATTCTACACTCGACCTCTTTCGACGGCGGAAAATACAATCCACTGAATCTAAAGAAATTTCTTTTTGGTTCGTCAAACCGTGAGCATGTTCTGTACAGTCTGATCTTGATCTTTGCGGTCCACAAAAGTTCCTGTTTTTGCCTGTAGTACTTAACCCCTTACCAAACAATCGCAAGTTTTAACGACCAAGAGGACGAATCCTCTTGGTCACCAGCATTTTCTCCTTTTCTCACAATGATTTCCACCCTATTAAAGTCAGAGATCATCATTTGAGCAAAATTAAATTTATCGTCTGCAAATGCTTTAAACTCGATAAGGTCCAAACTTTTGTCGTTTGATAAAGAGTAAAAAGGTTAAAAACAGCACCCAGTGCTTTTGCAGAGAAAGCAGATAATTTAAACAGCCAAGCGTGAATTACGAATGATAATGTCTCCAATCAAAGGGAGATAACTCTTCAACGTCGAAAGGTAGACATGAAGAAGTAACGTATGATACCCCCGTGGCCTTCCTTCCTTCCTCCCTATCTACCTCCCTACCAATCCACCTACCTGCCTACCTTTACCTATAAATTTCAGCCATACTCAGGCAAAAGGAGGTTTAATGCATTGCAGATGCATTAAAGCGGCAAAGCACACTTTTCAGGCTAGAACTTGGCTCATTAGTCTCTAACCTAAAACGGCATTGCTCTAGATGAAACGGTACCAATATGATTTGACAGATAGTAAAGGCCAAAGCCATAATCAGAGAGCCAAGATGTAATTTCCAAGTTAATGTATACGGAAGTTAAATATCTGACACCCTGTGCTCTGTCTATAGATAGCGTAAATGTCGATAGCTTGCAATACAGCCGATAATCAAAGTACTGAAAGTACTGACAGACCAGCGAATTAGGAATAAGCTGCCTTGGACGAACTTGTACCTAGATGAGACCTACAGTAACCGTACTCGTAGCTGTTAATGTGCCACCTTGTTGATAATTTAGTCATAGTAGATCATAATTTAAAGGCGAGTCCTTTCAGTAACTATACTAGTATAATATATAAGTTTGTTGTTTTATTGCAATACATCCTAAAGAGAAATGTGCAACACCTATGACAAAAAAATTAACAAAGAAATGGCATTACAGTGAGACAAGTTTGGACGTGCCCTCGGTGCATATTCGGTTATCTCTGTACGCTATAATTATTATAGCCGATAACCGTTACGAAAGTAAAAAATGAAGGGCAAGTTGAATTTCGTGTACTAATGCAAATAACCTACCAATACATTTATTTTTGTCCGGTGTTAGGGCCCGGGCTATATACAAGGGCTCTCCTGACCTCGTATGGCCGCCCTCTACGGCCCGACTGCACATCTCGCCCCCGGCACAGTTGATCCAGTGTAAGCCCTGGGTGCTCCACATATTGGTCAGTTTTTCATACTCCTTGGTTGTCGCTTCGTGCCCGTTCCACGTCGTCAAGTTTGTGGCATATTTTATCTTTACTTTTGGTTGACCTGAATATCCGTAAAACAGAATCCCGAAACTCTCTCATCGCCAGATACATGTATACAGACTCGACTTCAATATTTTAAATCTTTCAGCCTTGACTTAGCAAGCGAACGGCATAGATCAAAGGTCTCGATCTATACCGTCAGCAAAAGCTCCTGTTTTCTCCTTTGGAACTGAAGCGGTTCATCCCGATGAACTTAAAAAGCAATATTAAGATACACAATTTTAAAAATATTTTTCTGCTTTCACTATTTCGGCTTATGCCTTTATTAAGAAATTTAACTAACGTTAAATTTCTTAATAAAGGCATAAGCCGAAATATTGAAAGCAGAGTAGTAGAATTTCCTGAGAAATGCATAAGCCGAAATATTGAAAGCAAAGTAAACATTCTTAAATTGTGTACTTTTCATTCCCTTTGGAACGTACGATGTAAATCATGCAAATCGAGATCAAACTGCATAAAAATGAATCTACACTGTGGAATTTTGTGTGAGATAATATGAACAAAATTCTTAAAATTGGAATATTCAGGTCATTTTTTTTTTTTTTTTTTTTTTTATGACTGTTCAAAAATTACCTTTTTTTTAAAAAAAAAATCATCGGAACTCGAAGAATTAACTTTTAAACGTTGCCATAAATGGTAATCACTGTCAACCAATTGGAAGCTGAACGATCTAAAAATTTTGGGTAATGACTGAATATAAGTTGTGGGCTCCAGGAACGGAAACCAATCAGAAGAACGATCTTGGAATTTTGAGTTATAATTGAATTTAAGCTGCAGGCTCCAGATAGGGGAACCAATGGAAAAAAAAACATATTGTAATGTTGAGTTGTAACTGAATATAAGCTGCAGGTTCAAGATACGAGAACTAATCGGAAGAACGATCATAAAATTCTGAGTTATAATTGAAGTTTAACTGTGAGCTCCAGATACAAGAACCAATCGGAAGAACGATCTTGGAATGTAAATTCATCGTTGAATACGCCGTGCTTTAAAAGGCTCTAATTGCGGGAAACGTGGTGTCTTTGTAGCCATCCACATGTAATATTATGTTTCATTATCAAGCATACATGTATCTACCATTTTAGCCATAATTTCGACTTATAATTTGTCTTCCATTCTGATGCACTATGATGAATGCTTTTTTATAGCCATAGGCGATACTGAAATATCTACATAAATATGAATACCGTGCAACGATAACGGTCTTAAAATAGAACTAAAGGCAACACGTCGAGCCCACCATAATAGAAATAGTAAAGAACATCACAAGCTGCAATTAGGAGAAAAGTAACCAATCACTCGGTGCACATCTATCTCATTCCAAATCCCTTTGTTTTCAAATTCACATGAGAATGAGACGATTCCTTATTTATGAACAAGTAAAATCTCAACTTATGATCCTCAAGAATGACTTTGACCTTAAACCTATTGTAGAGAATAATTCAATGATACTTCTACTAATAACCTAAAACAAAACGTCGAAGACTTTATCATCCGACCTTCCAGTGTAACTTTCATATTGGATCAGCTTTAACAAATGTTTCAAGTGGTACATTTACAAATGAAGTGAAAATATTGCGCTAAATTATTTCGAAATCCATCATTAATAGTAGAAGTTGTGGTTCACACAAGCTCTATTTTTGAAAATTTAATCGTTTAACCCACGAGTGTGACTTTGACCTTGGACCTACCTAAATAAATGTTTTAAAGGCACTTCTACTTGTGAAGGGGAACAATACGCAACATTATTTTGAAATCCATCTGTATGTTTAGAAGCTATGGCTCGGGCAAATCCGGACGGACGGATGCACTAACGCATGCTTCAACACCGAGCTGAAGTTGTCGCTACTATGTCTCGCTCTAGCCAAGCAGGCTCGACAAAAATAACAGATTTTTTTTGTTGTTGTTGTTGTTGACTGAAAAATGTGCATGTTATGAACACAGTGCATTGGGGCTAATCAAATATACTTATTATATCTTATCATATTGATTTTTACCTTATATTGACTAATCAATATCATTTGAAACCATTGAGCTGATTAAGAAATTTAACATGGTAATTTATCAGCTATTCGTTTATAGATACCTTTCAATCGATGTATATCAAGGGTATCTTGGAGACACTTTGTTACTAGGTCCACATTTGAATAAAACATTTTGTAAAAAAATCACCTCAACCATTTATCTATCGAAGGACCCTCTAGTTTCATGATGCCATAGGTAACACACTTGTCAATTAAAACGTATTTTCAAAACACAATGGTGAGAAGGCGTTCTTCTTGAATTTTGACACTTGTGATCATGTTGATCCATATGAACGACATTGTATCACAAACTGTATCAGAACTTTATGGATCTTAGAAGATGCATAATGCGTGTATTCGAGTGAGCGATTCTTAGTATTGCCCATGGAAAATAAATGAACTCGCCCGTTTGGCACCTGTGCAATTTCTTATGCCGACCTAGATTTGAAGTTAGTCAGAATCATAGCAGACCTACCTGCCGGACAATTACAGAATAGCTCCTTCGTCGATTTAGGTCTGGATGTGGTTGACTGCCGTTGAGTACTTGAAGTACTTTGACTAGCGGCTGGTATCGAGGCAAACGTTCTTGACACCATCATTCTGTCAGTAGGTGTGTTCGAGTTTGACCTTGGCTTGTACCAGTCTTGGAGTGAATCCTCATCGGATTTTGATCTGCTAGTTTTTGGTTTGAAAGCATTGAACACAGGTCGCGGCGTTTCTGTGTTCAGTTTTGGTTTCAAATCTCTACATTTCGTTAACCTTGGTGTGACAGTTTTAGGAGTCAAGGTCAATGAGCTTGGCCGAGGAGTAGGCACAGTTGTTTGAGGTGTAACTGACCTTGAAAATGGAAGCGTCGACTTCGATCTTTGTATCGGGGATGGCGCTGTAGCTGATCTCTTGCTTAATTTAGCAGACTTTGGTCGTCTTTTAGACTCGAATAATGTATAATGAGCATCAAGGTCATTGTTCTTTGATGGTGCCCGCGTACTAGGCCTTTGCGAATTTATCGTTTTACGATAAAAATTTCTCTTTGTAGGCACCAATGTTCGGATACCATGACGTGTTTTTTGTGACTTTGCATGATGTGCCTCGGAATATGAGTTAGAGATATCAACACAAGTGCCCTGAGATAATTCAAACTGGGCTTCAATAGCTGTAGATGACGGTGGGCGCTGACGCACCATGGTTGGGGTTAAAGGTTTCAATCCAAATAGTCGAAATTCTGGCAGTATACACTTTGTACATTACATCTTTGAAAACTTATTTGCCAACATCCTATAAAGTCCCAATAAGAAACACAAAATCATCACAATCTAAACATGATTTTCTATCAAGCTGTTTATAATGTGTCTATAATACTGTTGCTTTTACGTACTGTATATAATTCATGATGTAATCGTCACCTCAAATAGTCATCCGATCCATGGCATACATAGACTGTTCTATTCGGTCTGACCTCTCTAAAATGTTTTTTTTCTAATAGATAGATTTCACCTCGTTTTCGATAATCACGTCACATCAAGACATCTACAATCTCAACAGAAAAAGAGAGAAAGGTTTGAGCTATAGTAAAATTTCGCAAAATTATATGAGCCATGCTCTGGCAAAAGGGGACTTAATGCATCTCCGTAATCCATCACACCGAGCAAACCATTACATACTTATGGATCCACAACAGCCACCTTTTTTAATAATCGACTAAATCATGAGGTAGACTTGTCCTTGGACATACAGAAAATTGATCAATTGCGAAAAGTGTCGGCCCAGGTCAGCCTGCGCGGACTGCGCAGGCTGACCTGGGTCGATACTTTTCGCAAATGCATTAAGCCCCCTTTTCACAGAGCACGGCTCATATTTAGTTGATAGACTATCACCTCAGCGCCAGCCGCTCAGATTTTGGGTATCCAGCTTTAGATTGGTTGTATTGGGGTTTAACGCCACTTTAACAGCTAAAGTCATATCATGGCGGTCGGTGACGCACATATGTTTCCTGGCTTTCTCACACCAGTACTAACACAACTTTCTTTCCAAAGCCACCGACTACTTTTCTCACATGCTTCAGCAGAGGTGAGAGGCGAAAATACGCCGGAAAGAAAGTTCGCCTCAGCCGGGTATCGAGCTCACAACCACCAGGTCATGAGTCCGACACGCTCACCACTGAGCCACCCGGGCGGGCTCCAGCTTTAGAACTATAAATTTAATCAGAAGTTCTATTCCTTAACGTGGGTAATTCTCATCCCACCTTCATCATAAAAATGGTAGCAAATTCTAATCCGATTTATTTACAACCTTTCATTCTAACTTAAATCAGATAAATAAATATAAACATAGAGATACTGACTACTGTGGTACAGCTGAAAAACTCTGTTGAAAGAGAGAATAATTAGATGAATACGTGACTGGAAACCGATAGACTTTCCTTCCACCCTTTCAATGCCGTGGTTGAAAGGGGGCCTTTTGCGAGCGGTATAGATCAAGATCAGACTGCACAGTTAAGTATTTACAGAGACTTTTCTTTCTCTCGGTTTTGGTGGATGGCATTTCCATCCGTCGAAAGAGGAGTTTACATATATGCTGATAAAATGTAACTTTGAAAAGTCTAATTACTAGATCTAGTATTATGGCATCAGTTTTACTTCGCTCCCAATATTACATTAAGCTAACGCTGCTGACTTATGTCTGCACTTGAGTTTAATGAATGGTATATAAAATATTGATAACTATAAAAATAATAATCATCATCATCAAAATAACGCATTTGCTGGCTTTACCTCCATTTTACCTTATTTGAAAAGAGAGGGAGGGGGAGAGAGAGCCCGGTGACAGAGAGCCCAGGGAGAGAGAGAGAGAGAGAGAGAGAGAGAGAGAGAGATTATCTTGTGATTAAAAGGAACTATCTTAAAAATACCAAATACCTGGGCTGAATACGTTATCCATATTCTTTTTAAAACTCAGAGCCGTTTCAACCGAATACAAATAAAAAGAAAAAAAAAATTTTTAGTTATATAATCTGGCAAAGCTTTATTTATTCAGACAGTTTGTCATTCAAGTGCTATATATCTATAATGTATATCCGCTATAAACTACTGTAAAGTTTATTTTACCCTTTGCCAAACAATCCCGTGTTTTAAAGACCCAAATGAAAGAAAACTTTTTGAAAACATTGTGGGAAAAGGAGAAAATGCTGGTAACCAGCATTTTCTCCTTTTCCCACAATGTTTTTAACTCCTTCAAGGCCAAATTCCATCATGTAAGCCACATGTAATTTGTCTTCTGCAAATGTAAATTTAAACTGGACAAGTTTGAAATATTGTTGAGAGGTATAAGGTCAGCGTCTAACCCATTTCAAAATCGATACGACTTTTAATGCCTCTGAAGCAGTACACGTTTGAAATAATTACTAGGGAGCTCTAAATACCTGTTACGAGCAATGGTTCCAACTTACACTTTTTTTAACTATAACAATCGCAAAAGAAGAGTGTTCTGTAAAAAAAAAAAGTTTTTTACTTTCGTTATGATAGAAATAGCCTGTATTTCAAGTCTTCACCAGACGACAAAGTTTCACAGTTAAAAGCATTTGCAGACGACTGCAAAAAGAAAAAAAAAAATAAGGCTCAAACGATGGTATTTGTGCTTGGATCTGGGGGCAAAAAAAAAAAAAACATTGTTGGAAAAGGAGAAAATGCTGGTCACCAGCATTTTCTCCTTTTCCCACAATGTTTTCTAAAGATTTTTTATAAGGGTCGTTAAAACTCGGAATTGTCTGGTAAAGGGTTAAACTCATACCCCTTTCGTCGTCATGGACGACTAATAGCAGACGGCAAAGATCGAGATCAGCAGACTGACCAGAACGTGCAGTCTAATGGTGAGTCTGCAACATCCGTGACTTGATTTCCAAACATTTTTTTTATTTTTCGTTAACAATAAAAATGTAGAGTAAGACTTCACATCAAGTTGATCTTGATTAGGGTTTATTCATTTTGCGGCAAAAGAGTTCAAATCAAATAGACTTTGTTTAAATGCTATATAGATTTTACGTATTATACATATATATAGCCATAGGTTTACATTAGTTTTTTTATGTCATTGCGCACGTTGAATTATTGTTATTATTACAATTAACTTGGTAGATTATTGCCACTAAATTGGAGCCAAAAAGTCTAGAGTAATTTATTTTAATCTGTCGGCTGCTAAGTGCGACTCAAGGACCATTTGCGGACAGTGTAGATCAGGATCAGACTGCACAGACCGTGCAGTCTGATCTTGGACCCACACTGTCCGATAAGAAATATTTTAAACTAGAGGCGCTTGAGCGCCTGTATCGCTCCACAGGCCTGATATTTCTATAATGGCGAAAGGAAGTTTTTAACAATTATCATTCAATCCTGCATTTTAGCTCACTGAAGAAACAATTTGGTAGACAACCACCATAGGAACTTACCTGCAAAACAACAATAAAATCCAATGAATAGTTTTAGAGAAGAAATTTTTCAAAGATTTTACTTTATACCATAAAAGGAAAATGAGTCTCCCATAAAAGCCATGTTTTTTGACAGATCTTTTTTTTTTTTAAGGAATTCTGTAAACCTGTATCTAAGGAACATTCCTGCAAAATAATAATGCTATCCAAATAGAGGTTTGGGAGGAGAAGATTTTTAAAGGTTTTTTACTTTGGTTGCCATGGCAACCAGAATTCTTCATGGAACACAATTATTTGAAGGAATTTGAAAGAGACCACCAAAGGAACATTCCTGTGAAATTTGGTAAAAATCCAGTCAATAGTTTCTGAGGAGAAGTTTTTTAAAGAAAAAGTTTACGGACGCACGCACGCACGAACGGACGGACGGACGGACGCACGACGGACACAACGCCATGACAATAGCTCTCTGGCCTTCGGCCAGTGGAGCTAAAAAAAATGATTCTGAAAAAAGCAACATTTGAGTTTTTACTATCGGCCTCAGTGTCTCAATTGACTCATTTTGCAGGTTAGGGCTAAGCTGGTATTATTTGTGATGGAAGTGTATAATCAACCATAGGAAAAGCTGCTTGGACTGATGGTGTAGATTACGATTAGACGGTATCAAAGAGAGATGCAATCGCATTAACGTCGAGATAAGTGCGACAGTTGGGCTACTTGTTTGGACTACCTGACAAAATGGCAGTCATAGTAGATTCAAGATCGGACTTCACTTTTTTTGCTATTAGATCTTCGATCTAGACTTCCAGAAAAGCAAATAAGATTTAAATCTCTAAAACCGTTTAATGAATATGCGACAGGCTTTCTAAATAGCCCCATTCAGAAAACATTATTTCTCCATTTAATTCTATTTCTGTTTGTCCATTATGTTTTCAATAGTTGAGGTATTAAATGTCATAAACAAACGTGGACAATAATAGAGGTATGATAAAGAGAGAATTGTCATTTACTTATGGGCCTTTTCGCATTCACCCTCTAAGTCTTTCCTTACTGTTGACGACACCAGAGGCTTTTGTGGACAGTGAAGATCAAGATCAGACTGAAAGAACGTGCAGTCTGATCTCTGATCTACACTGTCCACTACTTTATTTCAGATTAACGCAAAATTGTCCCTTCGTCTTGCAGTGGAACTATACTTATAGCCAATGAAAAAGAGTAAATCATTTAATTGGTAGTGAAAGAGTTAACGGCCGAATAAACTAGATATTTTCGTTCAGATATAAAACCAAAATATTTGCAGTTGCTAGGTTGCTTTTGTTTAGAGTATCTCAGCAAAACAGGCAGTGTAGGCCAAAGATCAGACTGCACGATTTATGCAATCTGATCTTGATCTATACTCGCCGCACAGGAGTTGTGAAAGGCGCTTTAACTGTCAAAGACAAATCTTACCATTTGAGCTAAATTTTACCATGTCGTTTGCACATGCTTTCAATACGGACAAGCCTTACACTTTAATCGTTTAATAAATATTTTTTTCACAGCTCGCTCATTTATGCGTTTCTTGGATTTTTTGAGTGCTTGGCTGGAGCTCAGCAGTGCTCTGTCCAAGGAAATTACAGTGTGACCGGCACCAAACCGTGAGTTTTCGAACCCGACGATTTCCAGGTTTTTTCAAAGCTGACATCCTTACCATTGAGTCACAAAGGAGCGCTCTTCCAGAGCTGCAGTAGTTAGTCAAGTCGACGAATCGCGTAGTAAGTGTGCAGGTGCAAAACAATGTGTTTATAGAAGTTTTCCAAAGCACAATTTTGTTGTATTTACGATAGTGTAGATCAAGATCAGACTATAGATGTAGTGCAGTTTGATATAAGATCAACACTTACTGATCTCTGTCTTGCCATGTGTATCTCTCGATATATGTGTAAATCATATAGATAATAGATTTTTAACAAAGTATTTCATAGCAAGACAAAGCCAAAAAAACCAAGTGCTATGAAAAAAGATCAATGGTTTGTACAGGATAACCTATCTATTTGCATAAAAGTCCAGTCCTTGTCTAGATTTAGAACACTTAAAAGTTCAATTAAAGTGAAACCTGGTACTATAGTGACCATTAACTCTTTACCAAACAGCAAAATCTTAAACTTGTCCCTATTGAATGCATTTGCAGACGACACAATAACTATTACTCAAAAATTGAAATTTGTTTTGGGAAGGTTAGAAAACATTGTGGGAAAAGGAGAAAATGCTGGTAACCAGCATTTTCTCCTTTTCCCACAATGGTTTCAAAAGGCTTCTTTCTCGTGGTTGTTAAAATTCGGGATTGTGTGGTAAAGGGTTAAAGGGTTAAATTACTTAACCCTTATACTGTTAAATACTGACTGATCTTGGTGGCAGAAGACCTGTAGAATTTCACCTGTAACCCAAAATAAGTGAAATGAAACTTTTAGGCCAATAGTAAACACCCTAATTTTGCTATTTAAAAGGCACTTTTTTTTTGGGGGGGGGGGGGGGAAAAGGGGAATATGTCCTTATCAGACATGTACATCAAAGATCAGACTGCACCTTCTGTGCAGTCTGATCTTGATCTAAACTGACCTCAAAAGCTCAGTGAGTTGCGCTTAGCAGCCCAAGGGGTTACGTGAAATGGACATCTTAGTAAAAACTTAACATTGCAATTCGACAGGTAGTTTTTTTTTTTCAGAATATTTTATGACAAAGCAGTCAGTAAAATTAGAAGATCAGACTGCACTTTCTTTGCAGTCTGATCTTGATCTACATTGTGGGAAAGCAGGCAGTACTTTGTCTACAGAAATAAACCTGTTTTAATTAGGGCAAACTTTCATTTCAAATCGCTATTATCACATGTAAATCAGTATACTTTTACATTAAGGTATTCCTACCCTGAAGCAGAACATCTACATGTATTTCCACTGTAATTTTACTCTGGAAAATATGATATCATTAAAAATCATCACTACTGTAGCATCTTAACCTGGCCACTTTTGGAGGTTTTGCCTTCATAGAATTATCATTTTCAATTCTAAAATCACTATATCCTCAATTGAAAGGGAGATTATTATTACCTCCCTTTACAAAAAAGTAATAGAGGTATGAACAGAAACTTTTTAGATAGACATTTAAAGAAATTCTGGGCAGTTAAAAGTGTTTAGAACTATTGAATCACTATAAATTCTCAATAATCTAACAACAACAAAAAATTATGCCATGTTGACAGGGGAGGAAGCCTTAAAAATATGATATGAAGTCGAAGTTTAATTGAACTTAGTTAAGCTTAAACATATTTCTTTTTACATCGATTGAGAAACAAGTCATTACAACTTATATTGATCTCTCGATTCTGCTTCCTCAGAACTACACCAGTACTCGCGCCGAATATTGTGGGCCAATGAAGTCCCAAAGTTGACATCCCCTCACGGGTATCGAACTCAGGACCTTATGGTTACGAGGCAGACGTTTTATTGGGCTAGAGAGGTAGGTATTATATACATGATATGAACATTTTCAAACGATACAGAAATATCCAAGATCGAGTTTGAAAGTTCCTTTAGTCCGAAATTTTCACAGAATGGGGACATTGTACATATAAAATCAAATTGCATGTTTCGTGATGTCTGGTCTTGATATATACCTTGTATACAAAAGCGCATTGGGTTTAGTAGTCAAAGCTCAGGCATAAAGAGTTAACCCTTGGGCTGCTTGACGCGACTCGCTGACCTTTTGCAAACAGTGTAGACCAAGATCAGACTGCACAGAACGTTCAGTCTGATCTTTGATCTACACTGTCCAATAAAGACATAATTTCCCCAAAAATTACCTATGAAATATCAAAATTTGGGTCTTTACTATCGGCTTAAAAGTTTCATTTCACTTCTTTTGCGGGATGAGTGTTACAGGTGAAATTCTATTTTCCAAAAAAATCTACAGGTCTTCTGCCACCAAGATCAGTCAGCAAGTTTTTCCTTTTAGAGCAAGGAATGATGTAATTGTACAGGAAGAGGTCTTTTTGTCATAGCTTAGACAAACAGAGGCGATGGTACTGATCTATTAATTAAACTACGCCTTTTATATGCTGTCTGACGTTGATCTTTGCCTTCCTCAACAGCGGTTAATATTGCCTATGGTAGTTACCAAAGGTAACAAAGCATCTGGACATATTCTTGTCAGAAGCTTTCCTGGGTCTGTACTGTATGCACCAACCATTCTTTAGAACATTCTTTGTCTTATTCTTCAAGATTTTCTGACTGTGAAAGTAACAGAACTTCTGATTGGCTAAACCAAATGGTTTAGCCAATCAGAATTTGGTTTAGCCAATCAGAAGTTCTGTTACTTTCACATTGACGAAATTCTGAAGAATAAGACTAAGAATGATCTATAAGTACAATTGAGTAAGGTTCACCCCGTACCGTCTGTAGCTCTGACAAAAGTGCACAAATGTATAACTCAGGAGGTAGGAATTCGAATCGTGTCAACCATAACATTGTTGCTTCCTGCCTTAGTGCCAAGCCCCGATAGCTCAGTCGGTAGCATGCAGGACTTGAGAACAGGGGCCATGGATTCGATCCCTGGTACGGTCAATTTTTTTACGAGAATTGGTAATAGTCATTGCGACAGGATTCATTCCTCTCCCACCGCTGACCATTGTTTCGACGATGGTTATGTGGGAAAGCAGCCAGTGGCTTGGAAAGAAAATTGTGCGGATTACAGGTAAAAGAGACTCCAGAAAAGCATGGGCAGGTGCAATGGCCACCATGATATAACTGAAATAATGTTGAAAACGGCGTTAAACACCATGTAATCTATCAATCAATCCTGCCTCAGTTATAGATCTTCCCAACCTGATGGACATTTTTTAATGAATTAGTTCGTGAAGAAAAGCTGACTAGACATGAACATCTTATATGATCAATATTCCTCAACCCATTTAGCAACAAACACGAATTTAGATGAGTTGAAAGCCATCGTTTTGGTCTTTGATACACAATCATCCAGTTTTCCTGCTGCGTAAGTTAAATATAACTTTCCAGCTAAAGTTAAACCTCAAAATATTGCAATTTCAAAGCTACTTTTGGGGGAATATATGCCTATCCGACGTTTTGTGCAGTCTGATCTTGATCTACAGTGACCGCAAAAGCCCTCAATCGCGATAAGCAGCCCAAGGGTTAATAAATAAAACAACTAGAACTTGTTTTTCTATAAAATAACAGATGTCTCCCCCCTTTTTGGTGTCAGAAGGATTAAAAGGTGACCAAGGCAATTTCTAACTGAAATAATGGTCATTTTTCTCTAACGGTTTTTGAGTTATAGAGCGGACATGAAATTGTACGTAAAATGAGTAAGGAAAATAATCAAAAGGAAAAAACTCGAAAAATATACAAGCCAGAGTTATGGTTCTTGTGCATGACACTTCGTCTCATGATGCTTTACAAATGCGTGAAGTTTTATCAAAATATCTTGAAAGGTTTTCGAGTTATAGAGCGGACATGATTTGTGACGGAAAATAATCAAAGGGAAATAACTCGAAAAATATACAAGCCAGAGTTATGGTTCTTGTGCATGACACTTCGTATCATCATGCTTTACAAATGTGTTAAGTTTTATCAAAATATCTTGAAAGGCTTTCGAGTTATACAGCTGACACGATTTGTGACAGAAATTAATCAAAGGGAAATAACTCAAAAAATATACAAGCCAGAGTTATGGTTCTTGTGCATGACACTTCGTATCATGATGCTTTACAAATGTGTTAAGGTTTATCAAAATATCTTGAAAGGCTTTCGAGTTATACAGCGGACACGATTTGTGACAGAAATTAATCAAAGGGAAATAACTCAAAAGATATACAAGCCAGAGTTATGGTTCTTGTGCATGACACTTTGTCTCATGATGCTTTACAAATGTGTGAAGTTTTATCAAAATATCTTAAAAGGCTTTCGAGTTATAGGGCAGACAAGATTTGTGAGAGAAAATAATCAAAGGGAAATAACTCGAAAAATATACAAGCCAGAGTTATGATTCTTGTGCATGACACTTCATCTCATTGTGCTTTACAATTGTGTGAAGTTTTATCAAAATATCTTAAAGGGTTTTCGAGTTATAGAGCTGACATGATTTGTGACAGACGGACGGACAGACAGACAGACGGACAGACAGACAGACAGACGCACGGGGAAAAACAATATGTCTCCCGACCCTGACGGGGGGAGACATAGTAACAACAAAAGCTATTGTAGACCCAAAGGCTTTACAGAACACTGAAGGAGCACTAAAACAATCCTGTTTGAAGGTTCTTGTTTTTCTATATCATTTATGGAAATGATACATACTTCGCAAAATTTCAGTTAATTAAGAAAGTCTTTAACTGATTTTTGCACTTGAAGTTTGAAAAGTGAGTTACGTCCCTTAGACAATTCTGGCCACAATTTGTCCAAGATTGTCTTGGAAATTCAAGTAAAGTTCCTGCAAGGCTCAGTGGTCAAGGAGATGGATTTGTACCCAAATTTTTACTTGGTTCGATTATCAACTAGGGCACAAGATCCTTCATGGGCGTATCCTTAGGCAAGTCACTCCAAAGCCCCCGGCTTATATTGCAGAAACCAAGGTCATGTGTTGACAGCCACATAACATAACAAGTCACAAAATTCAGTAATGTAAACCAGTAGTTCAAAGTTATTTCATTCTGCGATACCCAGACCAAAATTCTGCATGTCACAGACAACTTTATATTTTTTCACAGCATTCTAAAATACCATCATCTCAGAATTACGTGCGACTACATGCACATGACTAAAAGACATTAAGAAGCACATTTTAGCAAAGTGACTTATAACTCGGTAAAAATACACAATGCAGGAACTTAAACTTGGTCAGAATACAAATCAGTGACAGTGATCAGTAAACTGATAAAAAAAAAACACACTTCTCCATTCTCTTTTCTCTTCATTTTAGAAAGCTAAGTGTCCTTAAGAATAACTTGTTGAAAATCTCTTGTCAAATATTTTGATTTTAATTCCATAAGAAATCACATTAATAATAATAAAAATACATGTACAGGTTTTAGAACTACTCATAAACAATATCTAATATCAACTTTAAAGCAAGTCACTAATATGACTTAACTAATAGCTTAGAAAACACTAACTAATTATCTAAACTTAGTAACAAAAATCTATTAAAAAATATCCATACAACAAATATTATGGCGTTAATACCTTTCTCAGAACCAAGTTTATTCAAAATTCCAAACCCATGTGCAATGTTTGTTTTTTTTTCCTAGCTCTTGTCATATAGAAGAAATGGAAAGATAATTCTCAGTCAGAAGTAGGATGTGTTAATTGCAATTTCAAGAATGTTTTGGTAAATCTTTTTCAATGTAGCAGTGTAGATTCAAGATCAGACTGCACAGAATGTGCAGTCTGATCTTGATCTACACCATCTGCATAACTGCACATACTGTGCAGTCTGATCTTGGCACAAGCAATTAAATTTTGGTAGGGTTATGTAACATGAATCACACACTACATCAAGTTATCCCTACCCTCAAGATAAAAAAGACAACTTGTGTTGCTTTTGCAGACACTGCAGATCTGAGATCAAGATTAGACCAGTTACAAGCATTTTCCCACAATATTTTTAGAAGACTTCTTACTTAGAGTCGTTAAACCTCAGGATTCTTTGCTAAAGGGTTAGAAGGGTAGTGCATGAATATCTGAGACAACATTATGACAAACCTAAGTAATGATTGCTTTAGGCTGTAAGAATTAACCTGGCAGGGCGTGGCTAACCTTTGACATAAGTCGACAAGTTTATGTTTCATTCTAGTGGCCTCGAGCCAGTTCGGAATTGTTTGTCGTAAAGCTATAGAACATAAACACATACATCATAACAGAACTTTATATGGTAGCTCACAGTGATTTCCGAATTTCCATTTTTTTTACTAAATCTAATATACCAGTAGCTCTGCCCTGCCAGGTCAATTCTTACAGCCTATACCTCCAATTTTTCTTCTAGCAACAATGCTGTTTACAATGAGCTGCTGGGAGATGCAAAAAGTTGTCCTTATAAGATAAAGTACCAAAAGCACTATGTCATGTTATTAATAAAATATCAAAATGGAATTCTTTAGTATGGAATGCAAAAGTAAATATCACAAGCACGAAAAAATAGAAACAGAAAGAAAACAACAAGTTCTTGAATTAGTACAAAAATAGCTCATAATAGTAAAGCAATTATTAACAGTCCTACTACAAGAGAAGCACTGAGATTTTACCCTATCCCACACAAAGTTTTAAAGACCCAAACACAGAAGGCTTTTGAAAATAGTGGAAAAAGGGGAAAAGGCTGGTAACCAGCATTTTGTCCTTTCCTCACAATGTTTTCTACTATTTCAAGAACACATTCAATCATTTAGCCGTTTACCACATAATCCCGAGTTTTAACCATCCTAAGAAAGTAAGCTTTTGAAAACATTAGGCGAAAAGGAGAAAATGCTAGTAACCAGCACATTCTCCTTTTCACACAATGTTGTTTAACCTTTTCAAAGACAAATCCCATTAGTTTTGCCACATTGACTATGTTGTCTGCAAAGGCTTTAAATATGGACGAGTCTAAAATCTAGTTATTTGGTGAAGAGTTAACCCTTTACCAAACAATCCCAGGTTTTCACAAAACCTGGTAACCAGCATTTTCTCCTTTTCCCACAATGTTTTCTTCCCTTCCCAAAACAAATTTCAATTTTTTGGTCACATTAATTTTGTCGTCTGGAAATGCTTCCAATTTGGACCAGTCTAAAATTATGTCATTTGGTAAAGAGTTAAGCTACACTTAATTTTCTACTGTACCTGCTTTCAGTTTGGACAAGTCTAAAATTCAGCTGTTTGGTAAGGCATTAGGACATACTATTGACTCTTTGCAAGACAAATTTTTGGACCTGTGCAAATTGAAATTATTAGCAGACAACAAATTAAATAAGGTTCAAATTTGTGGATCTGTCTTGGAACAGCTAGAAAACATTGTGGAATAAAGGAGAAAATGCTGTTACCAGCATTTTCTGCTTTTCCCACAATATTTTCAAAATCCTTCCTCATCAAGGTTGTTAAAACACAGGATTGTGTCGTATAGGGTTACCATCATTTTGTCAACAAAAAATAGGTGGTTCAAACTGTTGGACTTGCCTTGAAAGTGGCAAAATATGTTGTTGGGCAAAGAGAAAATACTGCTTACCATCAATTTCTCCAGCTCCAATAACATTTTCAAAATTCTTCTCCCTCAGGGTAATAAACAGTTCATTTACTTGACGGTTAAAACCCTGATAATTTTCAATATGTAACAAACCAAGAGCTAGTTCATATTACTAATTTCAGTTCAACTTTATTTCGATTGTGTTCAACCATTACCAAAAGTGATTGATTGATTATATTGGAGTTTAAAGCCATTTTAACAGCTTAAGTCATATCATGGCAGTGAGTGCCCTACACATGTGTTTCCTGGCTTTCTCACTTCAATACTGACACAACTTTCTTTCCAAGTCACTGACTACTTGAATCAGAGGTGAGAGGTGAAAATCATCGGAAAGAAAGTTGCATCAACTGGGTATCGAACTTACAACCACCAGGTCACAAGTCAGATACGCTAACCACTGAGCTACCCGGTCGGGCCTTACCAAAAGGTGAGACTTCTGAAAACTTTGGAGAAAATGCTGGTAACCACTTGGCACTTTAGGAGTATAGTATCAAACACAGTATGGATGTAATAGTTGCACGCCACAAAAGACAAATGAATGTAGGACTTAATACAAATTTTTATACTCAATTTACAGTGAAAAGTTACAGTAACTAAACTTAATAGGAATTATATTCCATTGAAGTACTGGGAAGATTGAAGGCTAGGAAAATTACCAACTTTTTTATTTATCCTTTAACCCAAATGACGAATTTTAGACTCTTCGAAACTGAAAGAGTTTGTAAATGACAATGTTAAATTTGATAAAAGTGGTTGGTTGGTTGTATTGGGGTTTAACGCCACTTTAACAGCTAAGGTCATATCATGGCGGTTGGTGACGCACATGTGTTTCCTGGCTTTCTCACACCAGTACTAACACAACTTTCTTTCCAAAGCCACCGACTACTTTTCTCACATGCTTCAGCAGAGGTGAGAGGCGAAAATACGCCGGAAAGAAAGTTCCCCTCAACCAGGTATCGAATTCACAACCACCAGGTCATGAGTCCGACACACTCACCACTGAGCCACCCGGGCGGGGCGATAAAAGTGGTAAAAAGTTGTCCAATTGGGTAGAAAACATTGTGAGCATAGGAGAAATTGCTCGTTACGAGCAATTTCTCCTTTTCCCAGAGTGTTTTCAAAACACTTGTACTGCAAACATGTTTGGGAAAGGGTTAATTACTTCAAAATTACAAGAATTCGTTCAAAAACAACTATTATGTGCCATTAAAAATATTGAGATTCATGTTATAAATGGACGGTTTCTGATATGACTACAACTGGATAAACGTGATTCAAAATATGGAATCAGAGAAATGTATATAATGCAGATACCAGTAATAAATACAAAAGGGCCATACTCTGTGAAGAGGGGTTCCATGCATCTCAATGATGCTAATAACAAGCCAGTCATCACATAATAATAGATACATACAATCCACTTTTGTATAACAACTGGCTAAATCATGATGTACACTGGTCCTTTGACATGCAGAAAATTGACCAAAAGCAAAAAGTTTTGAAACAGGTCAGCCTGAATGGACTGGGCAGGCTGACCTTGGTTGATACTTTTTGTAACTGTATGAAGCCCCCTTTTAACAATGCATGGCTCATATCTTTTTATCAAAGAATAGGTAGGATAAAAAGATCCTTATTACTCAGATCTATAACATAAAATACAGAACAGCTTTTAGATATATAATTGTCTGACATATATCATATGCAAATTTGTGCAATCCTTAAACGTCTCAAAACAATACACAAGACAACCATGGCCCTAATCACCTTTACAAACAATTTTCACAGAGTTAGAGAAAGTATATTGATATATGAATGTCAGTTTAATTAAACCAAACACAAAAGGTAATTACTTTTCAAACCAATATTTAAGGGGGTTTCAATTTTTTATAACCATACAAAACTTCAAAAATGTTTTATCACTGAATTTGAAAAGGGAATAGCTAGCAAACCACGTGAGAAAGAAGTGTAATTTAAGGGAGGAAAAGGTGGCAAATGGTATGAAACAGAGGTGTAAGAACTACAATTTTTTTTTAGTGGTATTTCCTCATTGAGAATGCATAGTCTCTAAAGGTACATTTACAGTTTACTGCAGAATTTCGCAAAGAATTGTGAGCATGTCACAAAGTCAATGACACAAATTAAAATGTAGGGTCTTATTCAAGCGAGTACAGTGATGCCATATTTGATTAAATGAAAATGGACGGAAATAATGATTGCAATAAGACCATTCTGTCATTCAAATGCCAAAACTGCACCTTTAAACTGAATGAAACCTTCCAGTTTCTTTGCGCTTCATGAGAAAAATATATTTTGTAGTTTTTATCTGCACCTTAGACCAAAAATTTCACTCACTGCACAAAAATTTAAGTAGGCCCCTTTAGCTTTTTACTAGAGAGAAAAATTTTAGACTTTCCCAAATTGAAAGCATTTACAGGCATCAAATTCAAATGGGGAAAGCTGTATAGGAAAAGACTAGAAACATTGTTGGAGAAGGAGAAAATGCTGATTACCAGCATTTTCTTCCGTTCCGACATTGTTTTCAAAAGCCATCTCTATCAGGTTCATTTAAACTTGGGATTGTGTAGTACAGGTTAAAGAGAAAAATAGTATGACATTAATGCATATTGGTTCAAGACTTTGTAACAATTGACAAGGTGACCAAACTTCTACCCAGTGAGACTGTTCATTGCAGGAATGTAGTTTTTAATTCAGAGTAAAAATCTGACAAAAAATCTGACAAAAAGAGCGAATATTTGGGAGGTAAAAAATATGACTTTCAAATCAGATTTGGACTCTTGAATTCTAGATTTTGACAAACTCTTGTCCTAAATTATGCAATGATTAAGAGAATTATATGGCAATTTTTTTTTTCATAAATGAGTTGAAATCTAGCCTTTAAAGAGCAAATCAGTGAAAAGTTTACAACTCTTTACATTACACAAACAGCAATTACAATAATTTATATTGGGCACAGGTGAGCTAAACTTGCAATGATGACAATAGCATGAGAGAATCCCATTGTACCTGGACGTATTTAACCTTGTCTGTAAGAAATTTTGTGTTCAGACTCTTTGCCAGATGACAAAATTTTAGACAAGTCCAACTTGAAAGCATTTGCAGATGACAAAATAAATGTGAATAAAAAACTGAAATTTGTTCTGGGAAGGGTAAAAAACATAGTGGAAAAAGCAGAAAATGCTGGTTACCAGCATTTTCTCCTTTTCCAACAATGTTTTCAAAAGGCTTCAATCTCCAGGTCATTAAAAATTTGGGATTATGAGGTAAAAGGCTTAAAATGTCTAATGACTTATCACAGGAAGCTAAATATACTCATTTCCAAGTACAGATAAACACATGTCTACTTTTGTAAATACCATGACAACAATATTAACTAGCACTTTCTCCTTTACCCGCAATGCTTTCTATCCTGTCAAGGACATATTTTGTCCTTTGAACCACCTTTAATTTGTCGTCTGCAAGTGCTTTCAATTCAGACAAGTCTAAAATTTTGTCATATGGTCAACAGTTAAGCTGCATCGAGTTTGCCATCTGCAAATGCCTTCAATAATTGATCATTCCAAGATTATGTTGTTTGCTAAAGAGTTAACTCTTTTTATTATATTTTTATCAGTAAATTACTGGGATTTCACAGTGAATAACACCCTTAGAGATGATAAATATGGTATCATCACTAATGACGATATAGTTTTAGAATGTTTGCCTAAACTACTTTTTTCCTATATTGCTCATATTCTACCATTCTTGATAATCATTAGAATAAAAAAGGGTGAATTAGGAATATCATAAATAGGATAATCAACTGATTGTGTGTGATATTAAAGATCTGTCACTTGAATGGGGTTTGATGCGGTTAAAAAACTCATCCTTCAGACTCATTTTTTCAACTGCATCACACCCCATTCTAGTGACAGATTTTTAATATCACACACAACCAGTTGATTATCCTCTATACCACACCACAAAAATGCAGACTTGTCCAAACTGAAAGCATGTGCAGACGACAATTTAAATGTGGCTTAAACGATGGGTTTTCTCTTTTATTGAATAGAAAACATTGTGGAAAATGCTGGTTACCAGCATTTTCTCCATTTCCCACAAGGTTTTCAAAAGGATTCAATCTCAGGGTCATTAAAACTCGGGATTGTTTGCTAAAGAGTTAATATCAAAACATTTAAATCTGAGCAAATTCTCCAGTGGCACCTGCATTGTGTGGGGCAAGTAAGAGTTTGTTGAATTTTTCAAAACCACTCTGTATACTGGATTTATCAGATGCTGTGCAGGAGTGGAGCACCCACTGACGATTTTGTTCTCCCAGTTTAAGAAGATCTCGTATCTGTATAGAAAAAAAGTGAAATCAGGATAATTCTGAAGAAAAAGAGCTGATAATACTAAAATCAAGGCTAACTGTACAACTGCATGAGCCATGCTCTAGTAAAAGGGGGGTTTAATGAACCTCTCCAATGCATTATACCAAGCTAGTCGTCATGAATTATGGATCCATAACATGCTTTGTCCATCAATCCACTAACTCATGACTTAGACGGGTCCTTTGACATGCAGAAAACTGAATAATTGCAAAGAGTTTCAACCAATGTCAGCCTGCACAGGCTGACCTAGGTTGATATGTTAAGCAGGCACATTAAACTCCTTTTTCACTGAGTATGGCTCATATTTTATAACCTGAATTACCGTACGAAAACCACTTTATATATGAGCCATGCTCTGGCAAAAGGGGGCTTAATGCATCTCCGTGATGCATTATACCTATTAAGCCCTCCCATAAATAGGGATCTGTAATAGCCATTTCTTTTAACAACCAATTTATTCATGCGGTAGAATGGTCCATGAACATACAGAAAATCGACTAATAGCGAAAAGTTTCAGCCCAGGTCAGCCTGCACGGACTGCGCAGGCTGACCTGGGTCGATACATTTCGCAAATGTAATAAGCCCCCTTTTCATAGAGCATGGTTCATATCTATAAAGAGTATAGCTTTAAAAAGTACTGTGAAAAATGCACAATTACCTGTACAGAACCACTGTCTCTTTTCCCATACAATAATATCCACACCACATTACATGAACGTAAGGTTGTAGACCCGTTACGCTTCTAGTGCAACATGGAATAAAATTTCTTGTTAGTTGATAAATAAGGATTTATACTGATATCATACTTTTGCACATTTCTAACCGACCAGTAATTCCTTTTATATCTATCTTGAAATTATTTGTTGATACTTTTGTTAGTTTCCTGAAAAGGGAGGTAATTACTATCTCCCCTTGTAATGAGAATATAGTGGTTTTAGATGTATAAATGATAATTCTAAGAAGGAAAAAAAGGAAAAAGTGCTCGGTTAAAGTAGTACAATAATACTCATTTTTAATAATAGCAAATTTTGTAGGATAACATTATAGCTGAAATAATTGTTTTCCATTAGGGGTCTACTACCTTAGCTACCTTTCAAAATGTATTTGTGCCACACTCTAGAAAAAGGGCATTTAACACATCTTTGTGATGCATGATACCAGGCAAGTCATCACATAATTACGGATCCATAAAACCCTGTTTGTCTAAAAACTGACTAAATCATGCAATGAAAGGGTCCACAAGCATGCAAAAAATTCACAAATAGTAAAAACCAGCATGTTCTCCTTTTCCCATAATGATTTTTTTTTTTTTTTTTCAAAGACAAATCCCATCATTTGAGCCATAATGAATTTGTCGTCTGTAAATGCTTTCAGTTTGAACCAAGTCTAAAATCTTTTCATTTGGTAAAGGGTTAAAACAATCATATTAACCCTTTACCACACAATCACGACTTTTAACGACCATGAGAAAGAAGCCTTTTGAAAACATTGTAGGAAAAGGAGAAAATGCTGGTAACCAGCATTTTCTCCTTTTCCCCACAATGTTTTCCACCCTTCCCTAAGCAAATTTCCATTTTTGAGTAGAAGTAATTTTGTCACCTGCAAATGCTTTCAATGTGGACCAGTCTAAAATTTGTCATTTGGTAAAGAGTTAACTAAAATTAACCTTAAATCAAGTCAATCTGATGTAAAGATTTCCAAGTAAAACTACTCACATCATTGGCTGATCTGGCACCAGGTACATCTTGGAAGTTTGCCAACACAAACAAAGGAAGACCCTCTAATTCATCATTATCTAGTGCCTTGTGGAACTCTTTTATAGTTGTTTCCATGGTTTTTGTGTCACATGAGCTGTCAACGACAAATATTACTCCTTGTGCTCCTCCATAATATCTGTCCCAATACGGTCGTACATTGTCACCACCTAATCCACAAAGACAGTCAGAAGTTTCATTTAATTCAATACTTTTAGGTAGCTTATCAGGAAATAATGGTGGATTATGGTTTGATGATTTCACCATATTGACCCGTAAAATTTACTAATAATAACAGTTCATCTTAAGCACTGCATGCTCAGGTTAGCTTTTGAGCACCTCAACTTGCAGTGAAAAAAATTACAATAAGAAGCAAAAATGTTTAACTCAATTATCTTCTCTCTCCATCACGCTAATGGTTGATTTATTGATGTGTTTATTGCCATTTTCAACATTATTTCAGTTATATCGCACTGACCACAGCACCTATTCATGCTGCCCAGGAGTTTCTTTTACCATTACTTTGCACAATATTCTTTCCAAGCCACTGGCTGCTTTTCCACGTTATCATTATTGATGACAATGATTCCTGGTAAGAGAAAAATTATTCCTTTCACAATGACTATCACCAGCCCTCGGAAAGAAATTGGCCAAGCTGGGGATTCAAACAAGCAACCCCCTGTTCTCAAGTCCTGTACACTGTGGACTATGCTACCAAGGCTTGGCAACAAGCCAATGAAATAACATAATAATTGTTGATAATGATACATACCTTTCAAATTAAAGTTGGGGCTTTTTTTTACTATTTTTCCAAAGTTTCTATAATAAACATTGCTTCAGGTACATCATATGAATTGTCTAACATTTCTTCAATCAAGCCCCTGGTGTGTATCTAATCAAGTATTTTCCAGACAACAAAATATTAGCCTGGTCCTAATTGAAAACATTTGCAGACAACAGATTAAAGGTGGCCCAAATGACAGTTTTTTCTTTGATAGATTAGAAATCATTGTGAGAAAAGAAGAAAATGCTGATTACCAGCATTTTCTCCTTTTTGAACAATGTTTTCAAAAGATTTCTACTACAGTGTCGTTAAAAGTCTGAATTATGGGGTAAAGGCTTAATACCGCCAATGACACCAATACCTCAGTAGGCAATACTCCAACAACATTCACGTACTCTTTACAATAATTAATGGACTTGTCTAAATTGAAAGCATTGGCAGTGGAGAAATAAAGATGTGGCTCAAACGATGGAAATAGTAGAAAAAATTGTGGGAGAAGGAGAAAATGCTGGTTACCAGCATTTTCTACTTTTCTTACAATGTTTTCAAAAAGCCTTCTTCCTCAGTGTTGTTAACGCATGAAATTGTTTGGTAAAGGGTTAAAATCATGTACATTACATGTGCAATTGTTTTTATCTCTTATGTATGGTGCTTTATGAAACTTACCTCCAAGTTCTTTCACATCAACAAAACAATCAGAAAACATCAGTGCCTTGATACTAAAACCTAAAGGAAGATAAAAAAAAAAATCCATTCAGAGAATCTTTACCAAATAATGCTGTGTTTTAATATCCCAGAAGATGGTTGGTTAGTTAGTTGTATAATGTTCAGTATCAGGCTGTTTTCAACATTTTTTCAGTTATATTGTGGCCACCAGTGCACCTATCCATGCTTTCCTAACCACTGTAACCACTTTGTTACCAGTACTTCCAACAATATTCTTCCAAAACCACTAGCTGCTTTCCCACATAACCATTGATGAAGCAATGATCAGCTGTCAGAGAGGAATGAATCCTGTTACAATGATAACCACCAATTCTCGAAAGAAATTGGCTGACACTCTAGAAAAAAGATGGCTCTTGAACATATTGTGAGAAATGGTGAAAATGCTGTAACTAGCATTTTTCCCTTTTTCCACAATGTTTCCTTTCACTCATTCACAAATCCCATCATTTGACCTACATTTGATTTGACATCTGATAACACTTTGCATTTCACACTTGGACCAACCGTGCAACAGATTGTCATCTTCACAATAATTTCCATTCATTTTAATGGTTTCAATTACATTCAAATGCATTTCAACATTTGAGAGTTAACAAGTGATCAAATATTAATTTCCAAATTATTTTTTGTGCTCGACTGTCAAGCACTAGTTTTGAAAATGTGTGTGAATGTGAAAAAACTAGGCAATTCTTGCAATCACTCACTCTGGATCAGACACTGACACATGTCTATTCAAGGAAAAAATTTTACCAGAATTTCAAGTCTTTCAACTTACCTATTGTAGGCTCAATTTCATCTGTTGATTCTCCACTTACTTTAGCCAGTAATGTGCTTTTACCGCTACCACCCACTCCCAAACACAGAACAGAAAAACTAGGTTTAACAGGTGGTGGTCCAAGACAGCATATTCTTCTAAATATCTATCAAATAATACAGTTTGACATGTTATTTTGAAAAAAGGAAAGTTATAATACCAGCGTGGACGACCATATGCACTTAACAGAAAACATTGCAACTTTCTTCTATGTTGATACTGGAATAAAATCATTGACAAATAAATAGAACGCAATAGAACGAAATTAAAATTATTCAGAAAAAAAAAAGTCACTTAAAAATTAATAATGAACTATCGTCGGATGCCCTAACTGAGCCCCTGTCCTAACTCTGCCACCTTTCTTGTTTTCGTCAAAATCTTGCAATGTTTCAGTGTGCGCGAGACTGACAGTGAGAAAAGTTTTTACTACGTCATAGTGAATACACTCAATTAATTTTCAACCCAAAATGAGATATAAGCAGATATTTGTCTCAGTTATTATGTCTATCAACTGTTTTCTGTGTACTTTTGTAATGCAAATTTTTTTCCTTAAAAATCACCTCTAAAGTCATAAAATATGAACATGAAAACATCTCAAACGCTTCGTCTGCAAATGTTTACATTTTATGAATGAAAATCATGTGATAAAACAAATTTCTCTAAGGCAAAGCATACCTTTATATTGGTCCCACGGTCGTTAACTGATATTTGCTTTCTCCGTTTTAATTAAAGCCCATCTCATGAAAGATCATCAGAACAAATAAACAATATTCTCATGATGCACTTAAGAAAGCTAACCAAGAAATTGTACAGAAGAACATGCCAATCAAAAGGGCTACTAAATATTTAATGTACCTCGTACCACTCGCAGGTACAGATTACCAGGAAAGGTGCATCCTTATATTGTAACCACTGGTAAACCACCTTTATTGACACTACTGGAACTAGTGGATCATATAAAAACAATGGCAAACTCTTGCAGTTATTTATTTTAAAACAGCTCAATGTTGAAGTTACATTTATTAAAAAAAAAACAATAACATTAATAAGTTTGCCTTATTTTTCGAAACTTGGGAGAATTTGTTACGTCACTCCGAGGGGTGGAGTTAGACACACAAAAAATGGCAATTGTTTGTTGACACACAGTTAATTTTTATCAAGTTTTGGAAATTTAATACCAATGTACACATGATTTTTGATAGAGATTGATGGAAATAGAACATATTTAACATGTGCATTTATTTTTCTTTTTATATATCATCTATGCATAATTCTGATCCCAGATAAAGCTTAGAGGGGCGCAGTTTGGGCATCTGAGGATATAAAGTTAAAAAGTTGTTTTGAACTTGCTGTAATTGATTTTTCTCGTTGGTTTTAAAACTTTTAACAAAAAGAGTAATGTCATAAACAAAATGTGCGCTTGTGAAAGGGTTTATTAAACAAACCAGTCCGATAATGAATTGCCAGTGGGAAAAGTACCTACTGGCAAGAATTTGCCATTGGATAAAAAGAATCCCAAAATTCGAACCGGCTTCAATAGGGAAAAATACAGAAATTACAGAATAGACGGCCATTCGCAAAACTGAGAACACAGAACTTACAGAATAAATGCCTATTCGCAAAACTGCGAACATAAGTTGTATATTTTCACACATGTCGTTTTTAACCTTCCTGCTTCTTCCGTTCTACTGTTTTTCCTGCAAGTCTGAGCGAAAAAGACCGGAAATGTGTAAACGTCACCAAGTACGGTATATTTCAGACTGGTCTATGCGCTTTATTCATTTTATGATCATAAAAACTGTGCACCAGTCTACTTAACGGTAATTTTGATGACGTCATTAAATTATACACAAGAAGATGGCGGAAGCTGCAATCCTAGACGGATCGGGTCGACAAGAAAATAACAAATTCTTTTGTCATCAGTGTGCTATTGAAATTAAACCAAAACTACCCGTAAGAAGGTTTTCAATCCGATAATTTTAGTATTTAAATAGCTTCTTAAATTTTGTTTACTTCCGGAACTAGGGCTTTTACTAGAGGTGCTCCTGTTAGCGGATTTGACATTGCAAATTTTTTTAACTTCGAGCATCATAGTTACTGAATATACGTTGGTCGTTGTAGAAATGCTTTACGAATTCGTAGAGAACCATTTCTTACTAGACAGATTTTGTTCCAAAACTGACATTCTCTGAATATGACCTACAACACTGGTTTCTTATTCTAAGCATAGGCACTTGGTTTCCGTGACTTTAAATTTCACAACTTGCATTTATTTCTGTATATTATAAATACTGGAAGGTTTCGCAGCAGCCATGTTTTAAAGTAAAGGAAGTTCGTTCAAATTACACCAGTTCCCGAATCGTCGCATAGCGAACATTGCAAAAACGGGTACCACGGTAATTTAAACATACCTTTCACTAACTTTATAAATATTGCAAAGTAAATGCTTTATAATTTGGTATGAATAACACACAGCTAAATTAAAGTAAGTTTATTTAAAAGTCCGAAATAACCGTGGTACCTGTATTGTAGGTCTTCGCTATGCAACGATTCAGGAACCGGTGTAATTTGAACGAACTTCCGTTGCTTTAAAACATGGCTGCTGCGAAACCTTCTAGTATTTATAATATACAGAAATAAATGTAAGTTGTGAAATTTAAAGTCATGGAAACCAAGTGCCTATGATTCTAAAAACTCTTTTTCGCAAAGGGAGTTGACAGAAATGCCAGACAAGGGGACAAAACAGTTTCCAGACAAGACGTTTACCAGATGCATTTGAAGACAGTTCCTCAACACTTTTGTTCCCCTTTTGTTGGGTCCCCTTTTGTTCTATGTCAAGTAACATTTACCATGTGTAATATGGTTGATGAAGGACTTTATGGATTAATTATGTTTTGTGATTGATTGAATGGTTTACATCTGACTGATGAGTACATTTGGTCACCATGAGATTTGTCCATAACTTCCATGATTCCCATGTAAAAGTCTATAATTTTCTATATCTCGGCTCTGTTTGACAGGACAGTTTGACAACCTTGTCACAAAATACCAAACAGTATCAAAATAAACTAAATTTCCCTAATGGAACAAACGATAGATGTGAAAGCAGGAGAGTTATGGATGGAGTGTATTGTAAACGGAAAAAAATACTTCACTCAGTTGAAAATCCCCACCTCCATGCACCCTCTGCTTAATTTTAAAACACAAAGAAACACACATAAAATATAAATTATCAAAAGCATTTAAAGGATAAATATCTGTGGAACATATTGTTATACAAACTTTCATGCTAGCAAACAGTCTTTTAAAAGGTCTCTGATTTTCATGACAGGGGTCCTGCCTGGCTTGGTGGTAAAGTTTAGGACTCTTGACCTGGAGGTCTTGGGTTTGAGGCTCACTGGATCCACTGGAATATTTTTGCTGGAGTGTTCTTGGGCAAGACACTTCAGAGCCATGGTGTAGTTCTGGTGAAACATAGGAAATACATGAATATGCTAGCTTTCACCGTTATAAAACTAAACTAATGTTTCACATGGCGTAAAACACCATTCATTGAATCAATTATTTTCACGACAATTATTAATCATCATGACTTCACTAATTACGGAATAAGTTTCCGTCAAAGTATATAGAATTCTTCATCATGAGGTACAAATAATCCAATCACAATGCATTATTTATCCACAAATTTTTATAATTTCTCATGATCATAAATCATAATTATCATTAACAGGTTATTTGACATGGAAGATAAGTGTGGAGGAACTGTCTTCAAAACTAGATCCTCATTTTGTGATGTGTCTGGGATTTTTTTTTTCTCAATTATAACATCTTAGAGCTTGATTGGTCTTGATGAATTCTGTTTTCCATGATGTTTTGAACATTGATTAAAAGCCCACTAGAAAATTCACTTTAATTATCATTATAATGTTTTACCCCTTCTCAAGTATCATTATTTGTGGAGGCACAAGCAAAAAAATAACATCAGAGCTAGTTCAGCTACCCACTGAACTGGAGGTATTGCCAATTGGCCTTCTTGCACAAAAGTATGGCAAACTAATAAAGTAAAAACTAGGGACTAAGGGCCTTCCTCAGGCAAAACCTGAAATGAATCCTGCCTTGACTGTGAATCATAAGCCAAAATAGATTAGCGCGGCTGACTGTGAGGATAAAATCATGTTATGAAAGTACATGTATGTATGAAATTATTGCTTCCTGATTAAAGTTCTTTATTTTCTCATTGCAGGATTATACTTGTCCAGAATGTGACTCAGGTTTTATTGAAGAAATTTCAGAGTGAGTCTAATACGTGATTTTTTTTTTTTATTGTACAAGGAGAGTGGATTTGTTTTTTTTTTTTTTTTCAAGCTTTGCTCTTAACCCTTTACCACACAACCCTAAGTTTTAACAATCCCAAGTAAAAGACTTTGGTGTTTCTCCTTTTTTTCCACCAATTTTTTTTTACCATTTGGCAGACAAAAACCATTATTTGGTACAAATTTAAATTTACGTCTGCAACTGCTTTCAATTTGGATAAGCCTCCTTTTTTGTCATCTGGTATAGAATTAAACAGTGTTCCCACTCAGGCAAATTATTGCGTAAATCACATTATAGAGTTGATATTCACACAACAAATTTGGGTTACACACGAGACCTCACGTAAGAAAATACATGGACAAAAAAGGCCATTATTCTCTTATATTGTGTAAAATGACAGGTTTTGAAGTTACTTTTTACAAAAATTGACATATTTTTGTCAAATCATGCGGAAATCTCTATCCAGAAATTAACAGACATGAAAAAGTGATTGGTGCTAAAAACACGGAAACCCATGACACAATAAAATGTCTCTTTGACATTATCCGATCAGAGTCACTGTAGACTGCCTTTTTAGTTTTTTAATGACTTTCAGCAGTAAATTTACATAAATATCTTAATATAACACTCTTGTTTTTTGTTGCAAATCATCAATATGGATTGCTTTACCTCTAGATGTGAACTATTATTATCATACCCTCTAATATGAAACCTTACCCCCAGATTTACAGCTCAGGGGGTAAGTGTACCCTTGAAATTAAAAGCTAGTAAGATCACTGGTTAAACCCTTTGGCCTGGTATTTCAACAAAAGCCTTATCCGTCAGGGTCATTAAAACACCGGATTTTGTGGTAAGGGTTAAACTTGGGCTATTTATTTATTATCAAACATACAAGAAGGGCAGGTATTTTCTTAGACAGATATGGCCCCTGAAGTACTTTTTAAGACAGCTTTGCTAACTAAAGTACTGGCATTTTTTGAGACATCTATGCCCCTTTTTTCAACTAAGAATTATCTCTGATATTAAAGGAACTGCAACCCAGCATTGGCACCTGCATGTGATGGTCTTGTATGACTGATTATAAAGAAACTTTGGACTATGTTTGACCTTATTTAACTCTATACCACTCTTTCCGGACTTTCAACAACCCTGAGGAAGAGGCCTTTTGAAAGTATTGTGAGACAAGGAGAAAATGCTGATAACCAGCATTTTCTCCTTTCCCCACAATGTTTTCTGCTGTATAAAAGAAAAATTGTGTCATTTTTGCTACCTTTAGTTTGTTGTCTGCATTTGCTTTCAATTTGGACAAGTCCAAAATTTTTGTCGTTTGGTAACAAGTTAAAAGGAGTGGTCTGTGGTAACATTATCTCTTCATCACACATAAAAAAAGGTTAGACTGGTCAGAATTGAAAGCTTATGCAGGAGACAAATATGTGGCACAAGTGATATTATTTGTTTCATAAAGGGTAGAAAATATTTGGGGAAAAAGGAAAATTCTGGTTATCAGCATTTTCTCCTTTTCTCGCAATGTTTTCAAAAGCCTTTTTCCTCTGGGTCATCAAAACTTGGGTTTGTTTGGTAAAGGAGGAGGTTGACTGGACAAGTTATTGTCATTACTTCTGTTGTTTTACTTGTACCTCTCACCACACAATAAAATGATAGATTTGTGTACGAGGGTCATCCAATAATTAGCGAGACTGTAGTTATTGAAGAAATACCTGAACTAATACTCATCCAATGTTCCTACATTCCTTCAATATAGGCTCCTCCCTTTTCAATGACAGAATTCCATCGGTGAGGAAGTCTTCTTATTCCCGTTGCTAGGCAACCAGAGTTAATGCGTCGAATTTGACTGGCCACCTCTACTTCCAGGGCGTCTAAATCCTCAAAACGCACACCTCGCAATGATTCTTTTAACTTAAGAAAAAGATCAAAGTATGGAGGACTCATGTCTGGAGAATATGGAGGGTGCGGTAAAATGTCCTAGTTGTAGAGCGTCAAAAGTGACGTCACCCTGCCTGCCTTGTGACAGGCGGCATTGTCATGCAGAATTAATGGTGTAAGTTCAAGCAGCTCCGGTTGCTTCTTGCGAATGGCAGGTCTCAAGACAGACATCAGAAATGTACGATAATACTCTTGATTGACTGTTTTCCCGATCGGGACCCGATTTGCAGCTAATATGCCGTGATTATCATAGGCAAAAATCATCATCATCTTCAAATTTCCTTGTTTTTGCCTGAATTTAATGTGTCGTAGGGACCCTGGCGTGTGCCATTCTAAAGATTGTCTTTTTAGTTCTGGTTCATAACTTCGTATCCAAGTCTCATCTATTGCAACTATCCTGTTAAGAAACAATCACCCTCATTTTTGTATCTTTCCAGTAATTGACTGGCAACATCCACTCATGCCTGTTTCTGCTCCGAGCACAGTGCATGGGGTACCCACCTTGCAGCAACATGTCGCATGTTTAACTTATTTGTCAAAATTGTATGTACTGACCCATGACTTATCCCAATTTCATTGGCTACTTCTTTGCATGTGTATTTTCGATCAGTCTCCATTACAGCCTTCACCTTTTGGATATTTTCTTCGCTTGTTGCTTCTGTTGGCAGACCTGGGCTGGGTTGCTTCTGCACACTAGTCCTTCCTTAAACTGTGCAATCCACCGGAACACTGCTGCACGAGAAATAGCTTGGTCCCCATAAACTTTTTGTAAGGTTTGAAAAATCTGTTCCAGTGCTACCCTTATAATACGCAATTTTTAAATATGCAAAGTGTTAACTTTGCTGTGAAGCTGGCCATGTTGCAGTTGTTTGTGTTACAGGAAGTGACGTCATAATTGTGACGTCATAACGTAACGTCATTTGGCGTAATTTTTGTGTTGCTAATATGTTAGGCAATATATGTGCAAAGTTTCATTAAAATCTGTCAGACAATATTTGAGATATAACAACAGTCTCACTCATTATTGGAGGACCCTCGTATATTGTAAGCAATCGCAGATGTCAAGTTTGAATGATTTTGCACAGTCACTCTGATTTGTCCTAGGAAGGGAAAAAAACATGCGGAAAAAAAGAGAAAAGAGTATTGGTAACCATCTTTTTCTCATTTTCCAGCTACATTTTCATAACCTTTTTGCCCAGCATAGATGAATTTCAGAATTGTTCGGTAAAGAAATAATAATATGTCTGAATTTAGGGTGTTTATGGTGTAGATATTAGGCTATAGATGGATCCATGGAAATCCATATTTGACCAATCAGGTCATCGCATTTACTTTACCCAATCTGCAGCCTAGCTATCTGCTATATTGGCTCCCAAATAAACGACTGTTAACATTGGGGTTATCATGTTTTGATATTTTTTTCAGGACTCAAGAAAGTCCACCTCCAGTACAACCACAACAAGTGAGAGATCCTGCAGCTGAATTCGCTGAGGTTAAGTGTTGTTACTTCCTTGTTAAATCCTTTACTAGATTGTTTGTAACTGTAACAACTTTTGGTAAAAAACTTCTGAAAACATTGTGGAGAAGGACGAAAAATTATTCAGCATTTTCTACTTTACCCACTATTATTTACTCTTTCCAATGCAAATCCCACCATTTGATCTGCATTAAACCCTTTACCAGTCAGTGAAATGTTCCATGTTGAAAGCGTGAGCAGATGTTATGTAAAGTGTGGTTCAAGTGGTGGGATTTATCATTATACTTTGAAAGAGAAGAAAGTGTGGGAAATGGAGAAAATGCTGGTTACCAAGCAATGTCTCCTGCTTCCACATTGTCTTCAAAGGCTTTATTTGTCTGGGTCCTTTAAACTCTGGATTGGTTAGGTAAGGGGTTAATTGTTGACTGTAAATGCCTTTATAGTCTGAGATTTAAAGATGCATTTTAATGTTTGATATTTTGTCCAGAATTGTTAGACGTTAAAGATGAAGTAATGTTTGTATCAGTCTTTCCAAAACTTAAACACTAATGTTGCCAAACAAAAAAAAAAAACTCAGCTGAAAAATGATTTGAAATCTCCTTGACAAAAGGTGTTTCGTAGTTTTCATTGATATTTCAATTAGATAGGACTTACCCTTGATATGATCATCAAATTCACTGACACAGTTTTGGTATTTAAAGATGAAAAAGGCTTATGAAGGCTCAGCTTTCTTTCTTTATAGACAATGTAACATTATGTTGAATTATACACTTCTTACCAAATAACCCATAACTCTTTACCACGCAGCCCCGACTTTTAACGACCCTAAGAAAGAAGCCTTTTGAAAACATTGTGGGAAAAGGAGAAAATGCTGGTAACCCAGCATTTTCTCCTTTTACCACAATGTTTTCTACCCTTCCCAAACCAAATTTCAACTTTTCAGTCATTTATTTTGTAGTCTACAAATGCTTTCAATTTGGACCAGTCTATAAATTTTGTCGTTTGGTAAAGAGTTAACCAAACAGTCCTGTGTTTTTAAGACCCAGAGTAAAAAGAACTTTTTAAAACTTCATGGAAGTAGGAAAAAATGCTGATAAACATCACTTTCTCCTTTTCCAATAATGTTGTTAATGCAAACACTGCATTTCTCTTTTTCCAACAATCTGGATATCAAAAATTTTGTTGTCTGGGTCGTCAATGTACAAAGCAGCACAGGAATTAAGGGCCATATTATGTCCCTTTTGTGTTTATCAATGGAATCCTTGATTAAGTTGGTAACTTTGTCTCATGTTGTCAAGATAAGGTCACAGAGTCACTTTTTACCAGTTTTTCTGTCAGCATATTCTAAAATTAAACCTGTAATATGCCCCTTTCTGTTACAGATTGATGTACAATGCAAATGTTAATAAATGACTCTATGTAATTATTTTCAGTTACATGTAATTGATTCAAAACTGTCCAGATCCTCTTGTCATTAAAAAAAAAAATAGCCTGTTAAGCCTGTATAGAGTGGCTCATGTTAAAGTATTGTTTTTTTCTTCTTCTTCTTCTTAAAAAGTAAAAAATGCTGTTAATATGTAATTGCTTGCTAGTTATATTAATCCTTTACCAAGCTATCCTGAGTTTCAACAACCCCAAGAAAGAAGGTGTTTTAAACATCTTGGGAAAAGGAGAAAATGTTGGCAACCAGCATTTTCTCCTTTTCCTTCAACATTTTTCTTCACTATTAAAGACAATACCATCATGTGAGCACATTTAATTTGTCGTTCAGAAAGGCTTTCAGACAGGGATAAAAGTTTTCAGTATTGTGACGGAATTCCGTATTTTCAGGGGCCGACCAGGTCATTTTTCCAAATCGTTTAAATCTGAGGAGAAATGTTCTTGGGGGGGGGGGGGGGGGGGTTACCCCTTTATCTCGTATCTGTTGCAAGTCAATAGATTTCCAGATGCCGTATCAATAAAATTTATTACCCCACTGCATTTGCTTTGTCCGGGGCTGATCTCGGTCATTAATGTCTCCCGTCAAACGCACTCACCTTAAAAACAATGAAATTCAAAGAATTTTGTAATTTCGGGTATAACTTTTACTGAAATGTTTACAGTCACTCACTCTTGCTTAGGGTTTCCCGATTCTAAATATAGATGCTGAACCGGAATATTCTAAGGTTATCGTATTATGTTATATTGTTCGTGTCCAAAATGTTGCGGCTGTGTTTTGATCGGTTTGCCGACTTTAACATTTTTGCCGCTAGGATTGTAAAACAAAATAAAGCATTAACAAAGCCCTTCGTTTTAGGGGACAAATATTGGCTGCAATTTGATTATTTGCTAGCGAAAGATGGCTCAGTTTAAGTTATCTTTGTTCTTTTCAATAACAAGTGGATGTCAGAGCTGGGGATCGGCAACTATCTTCCGAAGTTGACAGTATGTGCTACTCAAATGCCGAAGCAACCGAAAAAGGGGGAAAAGTTTCATTCATACACTGTAGTCTGATTTTCAGTGGTGGGCCAATGATTGACTATAGTCGAAAGTCAGTTGGTTTTGGCTTCCGATTGCGATTAGCTCTTGAGAAATCCAGGAATCAATTGCAGTCGGTACCGAAGCTCGCTCGGTCGTGAAACGTGAATACTGGTTTATAGCGCTTGGTTTTGTGACTGATATTAATCACACTCTAGGATTCAATATAGTGATAACAAACACGAAAATTGGTTGGAAAAATGAGAAAGAAATTTTTGTCCATGGATGTGTTGTCAAAACTCGACAACTCGGCAAGTTTCTTATTTGATCCCTGAGACCGGGTTTTGACGCTTGGAAATTTGAAATGACATGTCTTTGACGCTGAAAAATATTTGCTTAATTGTCAATCTGACGCATGAAATTATCATCAAGAGCTTCATATAACCTAGCTTGTGCGCATCCGGCAGAAATATGGGCTAAACACGATCAGTATAAAATGTGAAGGACACGCACGTGATCTAATGAAGCTGGCGAGTCATTTACGAGAACGTAATAACGGTGTTAATCCTCTGATCTAGAGTAAAGTGACATTTTAAATTTACCTGCTATTCAAAATGACTAACTGATGTCAAATCATGTGGTAATACTTCTCCAGAAATTAATTGACACGAAAAATTGATCGCCAAAAAAAAACGTGAAAACGCATGACACTACCATGATCAGCGTGACATCGTCCGATCAGACAGACTTCAAACTATCTTCTCGACTTTAATAATGAATTTAAACATTGAATTTACACAAATCTCTGAATAAAACAATAAGTGGAATCTAAAATTCTGTCATGAGTGAAAAAATTGTTGTTTTATGAAATGAAAATATAGATCTAAAGGGGGGGGGTGTCGTCTGCAAATGCTTGAAATATGTGAATTTTTTTTAACTGGTTTGGAAATAAAAATTTAAAGATCAAAATAAATGATATTAAATAAAGTAAAAAAAATTTAAAGTACAAAACATCACATATTTATAAACTTGATATCATGTAGACAAATTGTCAAAGTATTTAAAGCAAAAAGGCATTCCCAGTTCAATGGAGAAACCGATTGTACAACCAATAGCTAGTTGGTTTGCTTTTCCGGTTACAAAGTGATAATCATTTAAACTGATTGCCCCACACTGCCGATTTGATAGATTTTTTACAGGAATTGGACCAGTTCCATGGTATATCACTTACCTGCTTGTTTTAGCAAACATTAGAATTGATTTTGCCAAAAATGTTTGCACATTTTAGGAAAGGTTCTTAAAGTGTTTGAAGAGCTTTTAACAGTGAACATGTAGATGTATCTATAAAATCTTGTTTGGGCATGTTGCATGAAAACAGTCTATCTTTTAATGGGCTGTCATTAAAACTTGATATTTTAATGAAATTAATATGTAGTTTAGATCTGAACGCCCATCCTTGTTTGTGTACCCCAAACTCCAGTTACCAAAGGGTGCAAAAACCTCAAGCTAGAAAATGCACAGCATACTCTGTCACATTCTCCCTGATAAATTAGCCATTCTTAAAGAGAGTGTTCCTTTCCTATTTGACAGATTTGATTTTATTCTTTTGACAGAAATTTAGCACATGTGATTGCATTTTAATGAATCAAATATTAAATACTAGATATGTCCTTTCTCATACTTGTTGTACTTTCAAATACAAAACTGATGTAGGGCTAATCTGATTAGGTCCTGTGTACAAAATGGAGATAAAAGAGAACAAAAATAACATGGGTGCTAAAAACTTTGAGATTTTCTTAGGTTTTAGCATATCATATCTTTCATTCGTTTCAAGATTTTTTCAACTTTAAAATGCTAAAACTGGATCTCATTAGAGGTATTTGATGCTTATAAAATAGCTAAATCTCAGGAGCTTCCAGGGGCCTCCGGCCCCCTGGACCTCTGGCCAGGGCGTTGCCCTAGCGGCCCCCAGGCCCCCAGCTCAATTTTCAGTATTTTCAGATTTTTTAACTTTTACCCCTGCTTTCAGTTTAGATAAGTCTAGAATTTTGTCATTTGTCAAGAGTTAATCATCCTCTACAGGCAAGTAACATGTTTGACTTTTGATATATATTGATAGATATGGGGCCGGGCATTTTTAGAAAGTTTTGGAGATCATAGGGTAGAAAGAGATGAGGGAATGGCGTGGGCTAGAGACAGGGATACAGACGATGAGGATGAAGGCTCCACAAGGAGACAACACAGGGCATTTCAGCCAGCTAGGGTAGCATTTCGTAGAACTAGACCAATTAGAAACCAATATTTACAAGGGTATGTCCTTTATCTATTTGTTTCTTTTGCGTTGAATTATCATAATAGAAAGAAAAAATACCTGAGTAGTTGTTCTGGCAGTCTTGATAATGCCTAGTGATTAATTAGGATTATGTAAATGGGTTAAAGTTGCAATTCAGCCATAATTAGGATACATCAGTCATTTACAAGAAGTGCTCAATGTGAACTTTTGTAATCTTGCTGTGTTCTGGGTGTGTCGTCTAGGGTGCGGTCGTCAACATTCACTTTGTGTGCACTCTTTCATTTTCACACATTTTCAGTCAGCTACTCATGAAACTTGGTCAGAATGTTTGTTTTGATAATATCTCTGAAAAGTTGAAGTTTGGTCATGTCTGGTAAAAAAGTAGGTCTATGGGTCATACCTGAGAAAGACAGTATGCACACTCTATAGGCCACATTTTTAGCTTGATACCCTTGAAACTTGAAAGTGAGAATGTTTGTCGTGATAATATCTCAGACAAGTTTGAAATTGGGTCATGTAAGGTCAAAAAGTTAGTCACTGGGCCAATTCTTAGAAAAACCTTGTGTGCACTCTATATGCCACATTTTCATTCTAATACTCGTGAAGCTTTGTCAAAATGTTTGTCTTGATGATACCTCAGTCAAGTTTGAAACTGGGTCACAAAAAGTAGGTCAGTTTCACTTATGTGTGGTAGATAATTAAAACCAGTATCTCTTCACCTTTATTAGCCATAGGTGACTTTACTCAGGTGAGTGCTTAAGGGCCAGTGGCCCTCTTGTTTTGTATTGAGGATGGGACTAAATTCCATGATGTCTTATTAAGAAAAAAACTTGTTTATGTTTAATTTTTACAGTAGTTTGTTTTTGCCTTTTGTCACTATACTTGTTTTGTATATGTTCTATACAGGTTATTTCAGTACTTCTCAGACAGAATAGATTCAGAAGTTGGTGGTGGGGGAGGAGGGGGTACAGCTGGATTAACAATGGGAGGAATACCAATGTGAGTTTATCCTTACCTTGTTAGCTGCACTGACCGAAGGCCAGCAGGCTTATGTCATGGTGCGGTGTCCGCAATGCGTCCGTACGTTAATTAACTTTTATTTTAAACATCTTCTCTGAAACTACCCATCCAATTTTGATGAAACTTCACAGAAATGATCCTGCCATGGTCCTCTTCTGAATTTCTTGAAAGAATTTGATTCCTTCAAAAACTCTGGTTGCCATGGCAACAAAACGGAAAAATATTAAAAATCTTTGAAAATCTTGTCTGAAACCATAAGGCCCAGGGCTGCCAAAATTGGCATGTAGATTTATCTAATAGACCTCTACCAAGTTTCTTCAACTGAAATACCAAATTTGGCATATACTCTTTTCTAGTGGGCCTCTACTAAGAGTGCCGAAATTATAGCACTGGGGGCAAATTTGCCCTAGCCACAGGATCACAAGTTTTATATGGGCTTACATTGGGAAAATTTCGAGATTTTCTCATACCAAGCCATACAGCCTAGGGCTTCCAAATTTTGGATGTAGCTTTATCTAGTAGCCCTTTATCAAGAGGTATAATATTATAGCCCTGGGGTCAAAATTGGCCCCGCCCCAGGGGTCACAAGTTTTACATAGGCTTACATAGTGAAATCTTTAGAAATCTGTTTGTTACTTACTATAAGACCTAGGGCTATCTAATTTAGCCCTTTCTCATGTTTTACAGGGCCTCTTTTTTTTTTTAGGAAAATTTGAAAATCTTCTTGTTTATAACCATACATTCTACGCCTGTATTATTTGGTACAGGGCATTATCTTGTGGACCTCTACCAGGATTCAAGTAATTATAGAGCTGTGGTCAAAAACAGCTATGCCCTGGGTTCATTACTTCCTCTAGGGCTTCTATAAAGAAAGTTTTATAATTCTTATGGTTCAAAACCAATTGACCAAGAACTGTAATGTTTGGCGTGTAGGGGTTTACGTATTAGCCAGTGGAGCCATACAGGGCCATCATGGCTCTCTTGTTTTTTAGTATTGACTTGTCAGAGTGCTTTAACTCTGAATATACAGGGTTTGTATTCAGCAACCATTCTTTAGGACATTCTTAGGCTTATTCTCAATAGTTTTCTAAATTTGAAAGTAACACATCTGATTGGCTAAACCAAATGGTTTAGCCAATCAGAAGTTGTGTTACTTTCTAAATTTTGAATAAAATGAAGAATGTCCTTGAGAATGGTTGGTGAATATAGACCATTGCAGGAATTAATCCGTCACTACAGCTATTTTGGACAGTCTGAAAACTTTTTTTATTTGTTTCAGAAATATAGTACCATTGCATGGTAATCCTGAAGACTATGCCTGGGGAGCAGGTGGTTTAGATTCCATAATAACACAGGTAAGTGTTATTTCATTACTGAAACTTAGAAAAAGCTCCATTATTGAACTACTGACATGATATATACACATAGCACTGTTGAACCATCCGTCAGGGTAGCTCAGTGTTTAGTGTATCGGACTCGTGACCTGGTGGTTGTGAGTTCGGAAGCAGGTTGAGGCTAACTTTCTTTCTGATGGTTTTTCACTGCTTACCTCTGATGCATGTGAGAAAGTAGTCAGTGACTTAGAAAGAAAGTTGTGTCAGTACTAGTGTGAGAAAGGCAGGAAACATGTAATGCATAGGTGCACTGACTGCCGTGATATGACCTAAGCCGTTAAAACGGCTTTGAACTCCCAATTAATCAATTAATCAATCAGTCACTGTAGAGCCATACAGGTCAGCCTGCACACTCCATGCAGGCTGACCTGGGTCGATAATTTTTGCCATTTATTGATTTTCTGTATGTCAAAGTAACATTCTCCTTCATGATTCAGGTGGTTTTTAGACAAAATGGAATTCATTGATCCATAATTATGTGATGACTTGCTTGGTATAATGAATGCAGTAAAACCCTGTTGCCAAGGGATGGCTCATATACATATGAGCCGTGCTCTGGCAAAAGGGGGCTTAATGCATCTCCGTAATGCATCATACCAAGAAAGCCATCACATACTTATGGATCCATAATAGCCACTTTTTTTAACAACCGACTCAATCATGAGGTAGACTGATCCTTTGACATGCAGAAAATCGACCAATAGCGAAAAGTTTCGGCCCAGGTCAGCCTGCGCGGACTGCGCAGGCTGACCTGGGTCGAAACTTTTCGCAGATGCATTAAGCCCCCTTTTCACAGAGCACGGCTCATATGGAATATTATACCATAGTGACTTTCCTAGTGCTTGTATTTACTTTGAGCTGCGTGAGAAAATTTGGTATCGCGTGAGACCGAAGATCGAGCAAGATGCCAAAATTCTTACGCAGCGAGAAGTAAATACAAGCACCAGGAAAGTCACTACAGCATAATATTCCTTTTATTATATACCTATACGTTTTCAACGACAAAATGTTGCAAATTATTGACATTTTTTTTCGAAAACAGTAAGAAAAATAAAACAAATAATGGTGTAGTAGCCAGTTACTTCGTTTTTATGAATGGCGGATGAATATTACAGCGTAAGATTTTGACCAATGAACTTGCAAATGAATAAATACGTATAATGCGCATTAATTACGTCATTATGACATCATCATACCATATTTGGAACCGTATTCCACTGAGCGTAGATATAGATTTTTTTTCCATCGTGTGCAATTCTATCCGCGTGAGATGCATGTATTTAACCCGGAAAACTTACAGGTATATAATAAATATGTCATATTTCTTAATAATCTGAAAGTAAAGACTTACTTATTTCTTGAATTAACTCTTTACCAAACAACAAAATTTTACACTTGTCCAAACTGAAAGCATTTTCAGACGACAAAATTAACGTGACTCAAATATTGAAACTTGACTTTAGAAGAGTAGAAAACATTGTGGGAAAAGGAGAAAATGCTGGTTACCAGCATTTTCTCCTTTTCCCACAATGTTTTCAGAAGGCTTCTTCCTCTGGGTCGTAAAAACCAGGGAGTGTTTGGTAAAGGGTTAATTCTATACCAGACAAAAGAAAAATTTAGACTTGTCAGAAGTTAAAGCATTTGCACATTTAATTATGTGGCTGAAATGATGACATTTGTCCTCGAAAGGACAGAAACATCAGAAAAGGACAAGCTATTGTTAATACCAGTATTTTCTCCTTTTTCTGCAATGTTTTCATATGCCTTCTTCTTCAGTCATTTTAACTTTGGATTGTTTGGTAGAGGATTGAGAGATTAACCACTGCATACAACTTTAGGTCTTGCATCCGACGACTTTTGTTAACATTGTTCCACAAGAAGATGATCTTTTTATCTGTCTATGAAGTTTAGCAAGTGTTAAATGAGAGCGTTTTGTCTCTTTCACAGTTACTTAATCAATTGGAAGGATCAGGAGCACCTCCAGCTCAGCCAGAAAAAATAGAATCACTTCCAGTTGTTCATATTTCACAAACACAGATAGGTAAGGCTAAGTTTATTGATATTTAGGATGGAAACCACATTAGCGTTATCTCTTTCTGTACCATAGACAACAAAAAAACCTTTTGTGGAAACTACTGTGCAGTCTGATCATAATGTACATTGTACACTACTTAATTCCAGATTATAGCTAAAATGTCTTCTCATTTTGCAGCAAAACTGTATTTGCAGCCATTGAAATAGTGTGATTTTTAGTAGAGAAAGAGTTGACTGCTGTTTGAAATTGACAAGACTTGTGCGTTGCAATCTTTCTTCAGAATTTTAAGCTAACTTTGGTATGGCAATTTTGTTGTAAGATCTTGTTGATTTTGAGTCTTCTTCCCAACAGCTTTCTTAAAGTCTCAGTCTTAACCCATTATCAAACAACCCCACGTTTTAAAGACCCTAAGAAAGAAGCTTTTTGAAAACGCTGTTGGGAAGGAGGAAATACTGGAAAGACAGGATTGCTTGGTAAACGTTTAGAGATATCTGTAGAAATAGCCTGTATGGTAAACAGCTCATTAGAAACAAGTCATTTCATTATACATGTAGATCAATCTTATAGTAACATTTGAAGTCAAAGGCTAACAAGGACTGAAAAAAAAAAAAACCCAAGATTTTTTTTTTTTAATCTCTACTGTTTTTTGAAGAAAATGTCACTTGCGATAGCCCTTTCATTGTTTGTTTGATGCTGTGTAGCAGAAACATTGACATTTCTAATATCTTTGTTTGTTTTACTGACAATATTCATTGCTAATGTGGGCTTGTTGTTAAATATCAAAAGGGGGAAGCCATACTAGAAGGGCAGATAAACCTGAAATTATTTTTGACAGTTAATCCTTTATCAAATAATTCTGTGTTAGAGGATTAAGGCTTTTGAAAACATTGTGGGGAATGAAAAAAAAAAAGCTGTTAACCATCATTTTCTCCTTTTCCCACAATGTTTCCTTTCCTTTCCTAGACAAATTATATCATTTGTGCCAAACTGAATTTGTTGTTTGCATAATTACGCTTTCAATTTAGGCCAATCTAAAATTTTGTAGTTTGGTAGTTTTCTCCCTTTTTTCAACTTAAAATTATTACTGAAAAAGCACCAACAGTGGACCTTTGGGGCCTGCATGCTGTGCTTTTGTTGTATAACAAATCATTTTCTGTTTCAGACAATGTTTTGCAATGTTCTGTATGTATGGAAGATTTTAAATTGGATGAGAAAGCAAATAAGCTGCCCTGTGATCATCATTTTCATAGAGACTGTATAGTTCCATGGCTGAAGCTGGTAAGAGTAATCCTGCAGATTGCATAGATAAACCTTGCTCTGGCAAAAGGGGATTTAATGCATCTCTGTGATGCACTACACCAAGCAAGTTATTACGTAAATGAGCCGTGCTCTGGCAAAAGGGGGCTTAATGCATCTGTTATACACGATACTAGCCCAAGTCATCTCATAATTATGGATCTATAGGAGCCACTTTTTTGAATAACCGACTTAATCATGAGGTAGATTGGTCCTTTGACAAACAGAAAATTGACCAATAGCGAAGAGTTTAGGCCCAGGTCAGCCTGATGTATTAAGCCCCCTTTTCACAGAGCATGGCTCAATTATGGATCCATAAAATCCAGTATGTCTAACAATCGTCTGAATCCTTAGGTAGACTGGTCCTTTGATATGCAGAAAATTCAGAATGTGCCAAAAGCAAAAAGTTTTGACCCAGATCAGCCTGTACCCACTGCACAGGCTGTAATGGGTTGATACTTTCTGTCATTTGGTAAAGAGTTCAATTTGACATGGTGTTTTACCAAATGAATTTGTCTATCATCTCTTTTGGTGCTGAAAGGGTTAAGTGAAACCTACAAGGGTTTTTTTTTGTGTCTGTTCTTCTGTATTCTGTGCTAGACAAGAGACCGTGATGAAAGGGGTAGAACAACAGCCTATTGCATGTAAGGTTTTGGGTCTAAATCCAGGGATGATCAACCTTTGGAAATACTTTCCAGCAATGTTTTCAAAAGCTATGAATGCATGTACTTCTTATTTCCATTAGTGGGAATATTTATGTTAAAGGTGCATTTAGACCAAGGACAAGGACCATATGTACACAATAATCAATGGCAACATACACAGAATACAATCAAATGCAATTATTTTTACTAACAGACTCACATTTCATTAGTCAAAGCACTCTCACAAATCAATATTGAAAAACAAGATAAGGATAAACTCACATTGGTATTCCTCCCATCGTTAATCCAGCTGTACCCCCTCCTCCTCCACCATCAACTTCAATGGCAACATACACAAAATACAATCAAATACAACTATTTTACTAACAGACTCACATTTCATTTTGATAGTGTCTAAGAAGTATGTACAGGATTTTATATTTCATATCTTATTGTCCTTATGGGTTACTTAATGTTTTGTCAACAGGTACCGCGTATGATTTATTAATATCACACTGTCTCGCAGATTCGTTCAGTTTCTCACAATATATGCAGAAGAGTGCTCAAAGAGGAAAAACTCTATCACAATAATCAGTAGTGTGCCAGAGTAGAATATTGTATTTGAAAAGACATAGTGTAACTAACAGATGCTTTCTCACTTTCAGCATGGAACTTGCCCAGTCTGTAGAAAAGATTTGAATGGTGAAGATACCTCGCTTAAAGACGAAATATCTCCCCTCTTCGACCCCAATGCGGGTAGTGATTCCTCGAGTGACATGACTTAGGATTACTTTTAGCATTTGTCGTAGTTTGGATTAATAGAATATGAAAAGATTTAATAAAAGATTTCAATATAATGTTTTGATATTATACATATAGTGATGTTTCGGAGTAATGTATTTGTCAATTTAACCCAATACTGTATAAATACTAGTCCCCAATTTTAACCTTTTACTACACAGTATGGAGTTTTAACAAACCTGAGGACAAAGCCTTTTGAAAGCATTGTGGGAAAAGGAGAAAATGATGGTAATCAGCGTTTCCTCTTTTTCCCCACAATATTTTCAAAGTTAAATTCCAAAATTTCAGCCACAGTTGAATTGTCATCTACAAATGCTTTCAATTCGGACAAGTCTACAATTTTGTTGTCTGGTAAAGAGTTAAGCTTTGGAAAACATGAAGGAAAGGAGCAGTTTCTCCTATTCCAATAGTGTTCTTATCACTGTTGAAAAACAATGTTTTATATTCCTTCAAATGTTTGTCCCTTGTGTAATTGGTTTTAGGTGTTTGGAAGGTCTGAAATTAGCCAGTACAGAAAGGGAACGCAAAGATCATTTTTTTGGTATTTGTTATCATTGCATTGCTTGCAATCTACTCAATATGGCTTGCAACACGCTAAAAAGGGGCATTCAGACATTTGCGTTAAGTGTCGTCTCGGATCAGCCTTCGCAGACTGCGCAGGCTGATCCGAGACGACACTTTACGCAAATGTCCGAATGCCCGGTTTCACGTACTGCAGGCCATATTATACCTATATATGTCATGCTCTGTAAAATGGTAGTTTAATGCATCCACCAAAAGAATAGACCCACAACAGAATGCACAGCCTGCGCATGCTGACATGGATCAAAACTTTTTGATTTTAGGAAATTTTCTGCATGGTCACATGACCATTCTACCTTGTGATCAGCCTGTTTTGTACAAAAAGGATCCAGAGATTGTGACAATTTGCTTGGTATTACGCATCAGGAAGATGCTTTAAATCCCCTATGCCCAGAGCGCAACTCGTGTAATTTCTGATCATTGCTGAAGACTACTGTTCAAACTTCTATAGCTGTATCCAATATAAGGAAGAGATTAATTGTAACAATGTAACACTCCTTTTCCCCAAATATTTTACCTCATTGATAGGCTTTTAATTATGTTTGATAATGTTTCTTTTTATCACAGAGCTTATGATTATTATAAAACTGCCTGTGTGCATCTGTTGATGATTTTATGTGACTTTATCTTTGATTGGCATGGACACTTTGAAAAGCAAATTTAGTGTTTAGTAAGGCACTCAAAAGGTTGCATTGTCGGGTCAGTATGTTTTAATTTGGTCTGAGTCTGAATTGTTACACAGGACAAAGCTGAAACATAAGTTATAACTCTGTAACAAACGACAAAATTTTAGCTAAATTCAGATTGAAAGTATTTGAAGACAACAAAATAAATGTTAAACAAAAACTTACTTTCATTTTTGAAAGGATAGAAAACATTGTGGGACAAGGAGAAAATATGTCAGGGTTGGGTTTGATAGGTGTAGGGTAAACCCTTTACCACACAAAATCATTTCACACCTGTCAATTTGCAATGATGTAAAATCAACTGTGGATTGCATTTTAAGATTCATGTATGAATAGTTAGAAAACATTTTGGGAAAAGGAGAAAATGCTGGTAACCAGCATTTTCTCCTTTTCCCAAAATGTTTTCCAAGGCCTTCTTCCTCAGGATTGTTAAAACTTGAGATTGTGTGGTAAAGGGTCGATAAAACAATTCTTTTCTATTTTAAGCTCACCAGAGCACGAAGTGCTCAGGATGAGCTATTGTGATCACTCATCGTCTGTCGTCCATCCGTTCACATTTTTTTGTTTACACTCTAGCATCTACAAATATCAACCAATCAGCACCAAACTTGGTCAAAATATATATGACCATAAGATCTCGGATGAGTTCGATTATGGGTCTAATCGGACCAGAACAACTGGAGTTATGCCCTTGAATTAGAAAAATTGCTATATTTGACTTTGTTTACACTGTAGCATCTACAAATATCAACCAATCAGCACCAAACTTGGTCAAAATATAAATGACCATAAGATCTCTGATGAGTTCGATTATGGGTCTAATCTGACCAGAACAACTGGAGTTTTTTGCCCTTGAAATAGAAAGTTTTTTAGAATAGTTCTTTGTCCGGAGCATAACTTTGTCATCTCCAGTCCGATTGACTTGAAACTTGGCATTTGTGTTTGTTGCAATAATATGGAGTGCAGTGCGAAAGAACCATAACTGTACCTTGTACTGTCGATGAGTTACTTCCCTCTGATCGTTATTTTTACAGCATTTTCTGCTTGTCCGGAATATAACTTTGTCACCTTTAGTCTGAACATCGTCAAATTTGGTATGCATGATTGTTGAAAAATTACAAAGTGCAGTGCACAAGAACCATAACTCTTCTTAGGACAAATTTTGAGTTATTCCCCCTTTGATCTTCATTTTTATAGTATTGCTTGCTTGTCCGGAGCAAAACTTTGTCATCTTAAGTAGGAATGACTTGAAATATGGTATGCTTATTTGCATTTGGAAGTGTAACTCTACCCTTTGCTGTCTTTGATTTATCTCCCTTTGATTGTCATTTTTACAGCATTTAGTGCTTGTCTGGAATATAACTTTGTCATCTCAAGTCAAAACGACTTCAAACTTGGTATGCATGTTTGTTGAATATTACGGAGTACAGTGCGCAAGAACAAAAACTCTACCTTGCCCAGATTTTGAGTAATTCCACTTTGATCTTCATTTTTACAGTATTTCTTGCTTGTCCGGAACGGAACTTTGTCACCTCAAGTCAAATTGACTTGAGACTTGGTAAACATGTTTGTTGCATTACCTGCCCTTTGCAATTATTATACCTCCTGGACAACTGGCAGTGTGATGGGCGTATCTTGGGACAATTTGCTGCTCTTGTTTCATTATCATTTTGGCCTTGAACCTCGATATTTGGTATTTATCTTCATTGTAGACCTTTATTGCTTAGTACTCAGGTGAGCGATATAGGACCATCATGGTCCTCTTGTTTGTTCCTTTTTAAAACTTTACATGTAGTCTATGTTTGATATTATCCATTCATTTCAAGAGTTGATCAAGTGAAAAATACTTATGGCCTTTTGCTGTGTATTATTATTTGGCATCAGTAAATCTTCATAATACTACGACTCTTTATCAGACTGCAAAACTTTACACTTGTCCATGCTGCAAGCATTTGTTGAAGAAAAATTTAACATGGCACAAATGAATGGCTAAAATGTTTTGTCCATAAAAGGGTTGTCTGAAAGGGAAAAATGCTGGTTTCAAGCATTTTCTCCTTTTCTCGCATTCTAAAGTGTTCTTCCTCAGGAACATACATCTCTGAAAGCCTTTTTGTTCAGTCTGTGATGGATTGAAAAAGAAAAGCCACTCTTTAGGTAATTCATCTGTTCTCAGGGCCAGTAACTTCTCCACAGCCTGATTAAGAAAATAAAAAGAAAGAAATTCAACATTTTTTTTTAGGACTAGAAAATATACGTCTAAAGCAAAGGAGACACTTGCATGGTCAGAAAATAAATCAAAGAAGTGGACAATGTAAGCCGATGATCAGTCTTGGATTCTGTGGAGTCCTATCTTGTTTCAACGTTGGTGCTTGCAAGAGCAACATGTGCTTTTGTCCCCCTTGTGGGTTAAATGCTTGAACTTTATTCATTGAGAGTAAAGCAGCACATGTCGATCATTGTTCATATCATTTTTGTGCACTAGGTTTGGTCTAACTCTTTACCAAAGAATCCAGGGTTTTAACGACCCTGAGGATGAAGTTTTTTGAAAACATTTTAGGAAAGAGGAGAAAATCAGCATCTTCTCTTTGTCCCACAATGTTTTCTACCCTTTCAGTGGCAAATCATACAGTTTGAGGCACATTTGAGTTTTGGTTTGCAAATGCTTTCACTATGGATGAGGAAGAAATGACATTTGTTAACCCTGTCATCGCCATAGGCGAAAACAGTGACTTTTGCGGACGGCATAGATCAAGATCAGACTGCACAAAACGTGCAGTCTGATCTTTGATCTATACCGTCCACTTGTGTAGTCAAGCCTATACAATCAAAATCTTTGTAAGTTTCTATAGATTGTATTTAGGGCCGTCGAAAGAGGTCGAGTGGTTTTTTTTTTTGGCGTCGAAAGAGTTAAGGAGTTAATGGATAAACATATTAAAAACATGAATTTGTATATGAAGAAGATATTTACTTACTTCAAACTCGGACTAGTTCTCAACCTTCAAAAGGGGAACCCATACAACAGGAGCAGGTAACCATTCAAATATTTTTGACACAGTTATGCCCCTATTTTGACCACGCAGTCATACCTCTTTTTCAACTTAGAATTTTCACTATAAGCAACTGCAGCACCAGCGTATGGTGCTCTTGTTTTTCTCATGTATTTTTATGAGGCCTGTTTTGTGGGTCCAAAATAGTGTAATAGTTCCCATTGCATGCCAAGTACATTGCTCATTTTATTATCACATTATAAACAGTCTTTTGTTTTCTGAGCTGTTTATTGCAGGAATGCTAAAAGATGAATTTTTGCAGTAAAAAAAATTTGAATGCATGTGTCTGTGGTCAGTCAATAGCAAAGAGGACTTCTGTGTCACAGATTACAGATACTCGCCTCGGACCAGGAACAAACCAAATCACATCAAGGCTTTACCAAACAATCCTGTGTCTTAAGGAACCTGTGGAAGGCTTTTAAAAACATAATGAGCAAAGGAAAAAATGCTGGTAACCAACATTTTCTCCTTTGTTCACAATGTTGGCCCACCTTGCAGTAGTAAATTCCGTTATTTGAGCCACATTAAATTGCTGTCTGCAAATACTTTCAGTTTGGACAAGTCTAAAATTCTATTTGCAGGTAATGAGTTGATCCTTATGTACTGACTATATATACATATTTCCTGTTCCTCCAATGTTGTATGCAGGATTTTCATTTTGTTCAAAAGGGACCTTTTCAAGATCTTATCAGAAACAAACATTTTGAATGGGGAACAATAAATTAGAGCAATAGTTGAAAATTCTCAACAACTTGTGTTATGGATCCTACTGTTTATGTGTTCTGGAAACAATGAGGGAAAAGGAGCAATGTTTGAAACAAACCATACCCTGTTTTCCATCAATGTTTTACATACAATTGAAGATAATGTACATGTACTTTCGTTTCTTGTTCATGAAACTTGTGCTAGTTTGTAGTAATTTTAGAAATGGACTCTCTAGTTATGGATTTGCCCTTTACCAGACAATAAAACTTTAGACTTGTCAAAATTGGGGCCCTTTGTTGATGTTGGAATAAAGATTGCTCAAATGATGGGATTTATCTGTGGAAGGATACAAGACATGGTGGGAGAAGTGCAGAAAATGTTAAGTTACCACTATTTTCTTCTTTTCCACAAAGTGTTTGCCGACGTCAAATTAAATGGAGCCAAAATGATGATTTCTATCTTTGAGATGGTAGGAAACTTTTCCCACAATGTTTTCAAAAGGCTTCTTCCTCAGGATGGTTAAACCTTGGGATTGTGTGGTAAAGGGTTGAATTAATCTATGTCTGTCCCTGAGCATTGATTGTTTCAATAAGGATGTTTGCACTATGATGGTTATTCTACCTCTTGCCTCCTTAACTCTTTACTATACAGATCTGTGTCTCATGATCCTGAGGAAGACGCTTTTTGAAAAAAAAATGTGGGAAAAGAAGAAAATGCTTTCAATTTGGACTAGTCTATTTTTTTTTTTTTTTTTTTTTTTTTTTTTTTCTTGGGGTAAAGAGTTAAAGCAATACTGAAGGAATCAGAAGAAAGAAGCCAGTGGAGAGAAAAACTTGTTTTTATGTGGATTTGGGTCAAAATGTCGTTATTTAAAGAGATAAAGGGTTTTATTTATGAAATTTAGCAACTATCTGGGAAAGGGTGGTTTAATGCACCACTTTCAAACATTATACCAAGTCAGTTGTCATTTAGCATCGTTCCATTTTTGTCTATAAAGCGGCTGAACCACAAGGTAGAATGGTCCTTTTACGTGTAGAAGAAATAAATGAAAAAAAAAATTGTGCCAGGTCAGCCTGCACGCAGTTTGCATGCACTGTGCAGGCTGACATGAATGGATACTTATTACTGATGCATTAAACCATCTTTTTCACAGAGAACGAATCGTAAATATTATGAATGACAGACGACGTCACTGTTGCTTTCTTTAAAAGTAAAAAAAAAGAATTCACTCGACTTTTGTCTTTTAATTCCTTCAACCCTTAGGCTGCTAAGCGTGACTCACTGACCTTTTGCGGGCAGTGTAGATCAAGATCGGACTGCACAGAACGTGCAGTCTGATCTTGGATCAACACTGTCCGATTCGGAGATATTTTTCCCCCAAAATAACCTTTGAAATAGCAAAATTTGGGTTTTAACTATTGGCTTGAAAGTTTCATTTCACTTATTTAGCAGGATAAGAGTTAACGACCCATTGATAAGGACTCTTTGTCTAGAAATGGTCCCCTATTTTAGTTGATAACCGGATACAGAGTTCGGGAGTTCGAGTTCCGTTCCAGTCAGTATTCTTTTGGAGGCCTGAGTAACCCTGCCAGAGCCTTTCGCAATTACAGGAGCTTTTGCAAACAGCATAGATCAAGATCAGTCTGCAAGGAATGTGCAGATCTTGGGTCTATACTGTCTGCTTGTTTGGTCAAACCTGTAAAATAGGAATCGTTCTTAGATTAAATGGAGCGTATCTTTAATTGTCGAAAGAGGTAGAGCTTGTGCATTTGGCACTGAAATGAGAAAAATAAATGAGCCATGCTCCGGCCAAATGGGACTTAATGCATCTCCGTGATGCAATATACCAAGCAAGTCATCACCTAATTACCGTACAGATCAATAAAATCCATTTTGTCTAACTACCGACTGAATCCAGAGGTAGAATGGTCCTTGTACATGCGGAAAATTTATAATTACTTGAATCCTGGTAGATTTCCATAAGACAAAGCCCCATACCAAATGATAAGGTTTAGAATGTGTGGTTATAAACAAAAAGATTTTCCAAGTTTCTTCAATAAAAGGCCCTGTAAATCATGAGACGCCTGAGACACGGCTAAATTTGGTAGCCCAAGGTCTTGTGATAAGTGACAAGAAGATTCTGAAGTTTTCACTATATAAGCCCATGTAAAATTTGTGACCCCTGGGGTGGGGCCAAACTTGACTTACGTTGGATCTCTTGGTAGAGGTCCATTAGATAAAGCTACAAGCAAAATTTGGTAGCCCTAGACCTTATGGTTAGGTACTAGAAGATTTTTAAAGTTTTCCCAATATATAAGCCCATGTACACCTTGTGACCCCCTGGGCGGAGCCAAATTTGACCCAAAGGCTATAATTTAGGCACTCTTGGTAGAGGCCTACTAGATAAAGCTACATGCAAAATTTGGTACCCCTAGGCCTTATGGCTAGGTACGAGAAGATTTTTAAATTTTTCCCTGTATAAGCCTATATAAAACTTGTGATCCCCGGGGCGGGGCCAAATTTGACCCAATGGTTATAACTTGGCCACTCTTGGTAGAGGTCTACTAGATAAAGCTACATGCACAATTTGATAGTCCTAGACCTTATGGCTAGGTATAGGAAGATTTCTAAAGTTTTCACTATATAAGCCCATGTAAAACTTGTGACCCCCGGGGCGGGGCCAATTTTGACCCCAGGGCTATAATTTGAAGAAACTTGGTAGAAATCCACTAGATAAAGCTACATGCAAAATTTGGTAGCCCTAGGCCTTATGGTTTCAGACAAGAAGATTTCCAACGATTTTCAATATTTTTCAGTTTTGTTCCTATGGTAACCAGAGTTTTTGAAGGAATCAAATTCTTTCAAGAAATTCTGAAGAGGACCATGGCTGGATCCTTTCTGTGAAGTTTCATCAAAATTGGATCGGTAGTTTCAGAGGAGAAGATGTTTGAAATAAAAGTTAACGCACGCACAACGGACACCAGGTCATTACATAAGCCCGCTGGCCTTCGGCCAGTGAAGCTAAAAATGGGAATTATATTGAGGCCATACAAATAAGTGAAACAAAGGAAACACGTGAAAGGTGAATTATCACGTTTTTATAACTCAAATACTGTCTAGAAACGGCGAGAAAGAAATCAAGCATACAAACACATCCAATTGTTTGAGTTGGTGGAAAAATTAGCGGTGCCATGGAAGGAGATGAGCCGAATCATTAATTGCAACAGGCTGTGAACGCAGGAGTTGCAAGTCCAAATCGTTGGTCGGCAAATAATGGATCGGAAATCCATTTTGATGAATTCATGCATCTCCTACCCGGAAACATTGTGTTGACTTTGTTAACCCTGATCTAACAATCAGCATTTTCTCCTTTTCCACAATCTTTTCTACCTTATGAAAGATAAATCTATTTGTGCCATCTACTTTATCGTCTGCTAATAGACAAGTTTAGAAAAAAATGTCGTCTGGAAAAACAGCCAGCAGTTTGAATGAAATGGCGTGCCTTGTGATAAGTAAAGCAACATCAGAAACATTTGCAAAGGTGTACTGTTTGTACTGATTTACATGACTTAAATTGTAATCAAATGGAGTCAAAGACTATACAGTCCATACAAAACAAAACATTAAAATGGCCATTTGTCAAATAAAAACTCTAATTTTACTTCGGTTTAGTTACTACGATTAGTCAGGGGCCGATCAGCTTTCACGAAAGATGTTCTCGAGTTCGAACACAAATATCGCAACTCAAGAAAACGGGATCGAAAGTTATCTAATTATTTCTACTACCTCCGTGATGTCATCAGTCTCCATGTCCCATCAATAAAGACGACGTCGTCAATCAGTGTCAACTCGAAATTTCCTTGTACGTAAACAGCCCCATTTCTTTCTCTTCTAGGTCTCCGCCCGACGTCAATCAACGTGATGGATTCTCAGCTTTTATTTATGAATGAGGTGCTCAACAAATGCGTATAAAAGGCCTACGGTTAGTTCATTCTGCAAGCAAGAAACATGAATAAAAAGATTTGTGTAGTAAAACCATTTATAGTATATAAGAAATGCGTTTGTTGTAACGCGTATAGTTTAAACGATTTATGCGACGAGTGTCAACAGGCATTCAATGCGGATACAGAAGCGAAAAAATACCGGTGAACGAACAGAATAGTTACCCGCCAATCCAGCCAGAAGGGACAGTGGAAACACCAGAGCAAGCTGAGGTGCGGGATTTAAATAACATCGAAGAAATAGGTGGAGAAACATACCAAACTTTGAATTCACCGAGAGCAGAAGAAGTAATAATAATCAGTGATACGGAACAGGAAGAAACCGACATTGATATCATTATCATAAGTGATACAGAAGAAATAAGCGACAGAGAGACAGGTAACCGAATTACATTTTCTTGATCCTTCATAAGATGTATATTCTGTTGTAGTAGAAACAAGTAAATGGATTGGATCTTTTGGTATTAAATACAATTTAACTGTTACTTCTATAAAACGTGCTGTAACGCAGGAGACAGAAATAAAACTAGAATGTAACCTACTGATGTTATTATAACTAGAGTGTAAGTTATTGATAATAAAAAGAAAACGTTAAGATTTCACCTACGTTCATGACATAAGCTGCTTTGGCCTCTGCCTAGAAGAGCAAAAAAATTGAAGAATGCAATTTCAGAATAATGTCTGACCAAAATACCTGTAAATTCGGAAATAGTTTAGCATTGCAAGGTTCCAAAACTTTCGCGACTGCTAGTAAAGCCGAATTCTGGCCTTTGCCCAGTAGTTCTAAAAACTGAGGGATGCAATTTCGAAAAGAAAAAAAAAATCGAACCAAAAGAGTTGTAAATTCGGAAATAGTTTAGCATTGCGAGGTTCCAAACCTTTCGCCACAGTTCTGCTAGTAAAGCCAAATTCGGGCCTTTGCCCATAAGAGCTAAAAATTAGGGGGTGCCAATTATGAGTAATGTCGGACCAAAACAGTTGTTAATTCGGAAACCGTAAATAGTTCATTATTGGAAGATTCCAAACTTTTTGCAACTGCCGGTAAAGCCGAAGAGGTATTATACCATACATGTATGTCGGAATTATTGGAAGATTCCAAACTTTTTGCAACTGCCGGTAAAGCCGAAGAGGTATTATACCATACATGTATATCGGAATTATTGGAAGATTCCAAACTTTTTGCAACTGCCGGTAAAGCCGAAGAGATATTATACCATATATCTATGTCGGAATGACCTTCATCTTTTGGCACCAAAGTATGCGCTAATTCATGAGACAGGGTACGTGAAAACCAATATTTTTAAAGCATGGAAGCCTTGTACAGTTTGATATGAGCGCTGTAAAATATGAAGATTAGTTTTCCGGTGCTTTAACACAGGGAAAAAAAGCCTTAATCAATGTACAACGAGATTTTCGAGAGTTCGATAACACTAACGTTTGCGTAAGTCTCTAACGTAACCCTACTGTTGTGTTGAGCCCAAATGGGAATAATTTTGTCAAAAAGATGTACTGGTTGAAGGAAGAAACTAGACAAATCTACTGGGGTAAAGGTATTAAAGTGTTTGAAAAAAAAACTTACATTGCTCGAAAGTGCTATCTCTACTTCCTGCCTCTTTCAAATATATCACTGGCTGTCGAAATCGAAAAGATTTAAAAGAAAAAAATCCCTAACTCGAAAGAACTTTGAAGAAACTGAAACGTTTTCTTCTTGTTTCTACTACGTTCGGTTGTATGAAAATAAGATACAAAGGTGTTCTTGTTATACAAATATTGTATTCAGAATTAATTACGATATAGAGTTTATTTCATCAGCTTGTGGTTAATATGGGGAAATATTTGCCGAAAAAAGGAAAGGTATGCGAAAATAACGAGTGCCGTAAGGCACGAGTTATTTTCGCGGACCTTTCCCTTTTGAGGCAAATATTTCCCCATATTAACCACAAGCTGATGAAATAAATTATATATTATATTTCCTCTGATTATTTTGTCAACGAATGCCACTTTTAAAACTTAAAAACTTAAAAAACTTAAAAAAGTAGTTCCAGACTTTCGGCAGGAGGAAAATATTCACTGTGACGGGGAAATAATTCCCCCCAGCTTAAATTACGACATTTATTTACCCATAACATTTCTAAAAATAGACACATAAAGTATAATATAAATAGTTAATCATAAAATAATTAAAACACATCAATCACTCATAAGGAAAAAAAAAAGCAAAAAAAATAACCTCATTGGTCAAAAAATATGAAACCACTACAAGCCAAATTTAGAATTACCTGTCAGAGTCATGTTTTTTTTTACATTGTGACAGATAACATACATCTGCGTTATATTGTTGTATTTTAGATGGGTAGACCTTGTAAATGGTACGGAACCTTTTTTTCTGGATTTGGAAGGTTTAAAGGAGCACGAGCAGATTCACCGCACTTTAGAGCTGTAGTCTGGAAGCGTAAGCGTTTGTCTTTCTATAGAACTCTCATTGACATTCTTTTAAGTAAAATGTTTTTCTTAGCCCAATCGGGTCTTGCATGGCTCAGTGGTAAAGTGTAGGACTTTTGACCTGGAGATCCCGGATTCGAGCCTCAAAGGATCCAGTAGGTTTTTCGTGGGAGTGTCCTTGGGCAGCGCAGTTGGTAGCATACAGGCTTGCTAGTTCGATCCCCGGCTCGGCCGAGGATCGATGATAGTCAATGGGAAAAGGATTTATTCCTCTCTCACCGCTGACCGTGGTTTCCACGATGTTTATGTAGAAAAGCAGTCTTGGAATGAATATTGTGTGGTAAAATAAACTCCAAGAAGGCATTGATAGGTGCACTAGCCGCTGCGATGTAACTGAAATAACGTTAAAAACGGCGTTAAACACCATACAATCATTCAATTAGTCCCTAGGTGAGACAATTCGGAGCCCTAGCCTAGTCTAGTACTGGTGAAAACCGGAAAATTCATGAATATGTGAGCTGTCGCATACTTTATATAACATCAATAACGTTGAAAGCGATGTAAAACACCATTCATTTAATGCTTAATCCAATGCACATTGTTATGTGGGAGAGCAGCCGGTTGCTGCAAGTTGCTTGGAATGAATATTGTGCAGTAAAATAAACTCCAAGAAAGCATGGATAGGTGCACAAGCCGCTGCGATGTAACTGAAATAACGTTAAAAACGGCGTTAAACACCATACAATCGTTCAATTAGTCCCTAGGTGAGACAATTCGGAGCCCTAGCCTAGTACTGGTGAAACCCGGGAAATTCATGAGTATGTGAGCTGTCGCATACAGAAATAACGTTGAAAGCGGCGTAAAAACCATTCATTCGATGCTTAGTTCAATCCGAATTGTTACATTTAAAATGTTCAAGACTGTACCTCTTTGAAAATTCTGTATGTAAATTAAGTGATTTATCAATGTAACTGTCAAATTATGATGTAGTCACAGCCATGATATAAATCATAATACAAGAGAGCTACGTAAATGACCCCCTATGACTCGACTGATCAAGATTATTATTAGTGGCTTGAATCGAAATGGAGATCATTTGAAAATTAATACGGGAAATTAATACGGGAAAAGGAGCCCATTGTATTCGTGTGTATTTTTTACGCCATTAATTCTGCATTTTTGGTCTGAATCTTTCGAAATTGGCTCGGTGAAGACAACTTATCAATAATAGTGAAAAAGGAGCCATTTGCATATTTTACGTCATTACATCCGTAGTCTTGGTTAGATTCTTTCGAAACTTGCAACAGTTTCTGTTATTTTGTGCTTTCAGGTTTCCGAGAGCCGTGTAAATAAGCCTAGAGTTCACCAATGCGAACAGTGCAACAAGTCATATAAAAGCAGATCATTCGAACAAAAGATATTGCTGTTCAACGTGCAAGAAGCCCTTAAAATATAAAAATGACAAACGACGTCATGAAAAATCATGCGTTAAAACAAGCCATCTCTGTCCTAAGTGTCATAAGCATTGTTCTTCCGCTTATGGCCTCAGAAGGCATCTATCGTGGCACAACAAACAACCCATGAAACGTAAAGAAATAAGTGCAACAACTACGTCAGATGCATCCCGTTGTCAATACAGCTGTCGTCGTTGTTCTCGAGTCTTTAACTCCCTTCACGTACCATACCTTCATGGTATGGCGGAACATTATCAGACTGGAAATGCCTTGCGACAAAGCCCCAGTAACAACGACAATGTTCCATGGACCCGTGAGGGAGATAACCTGCGACAGGTCTATGAAGCTAATGCTTCGTTAATTCTATAACCCGACAACCTCTGGCCGATCCGATCAGTGTACAGTTTTCCCAAAGACAATAATTGTACTCTGAAACAGCTTTTTGATTTAGCCAATGAAATTTACAGAAGGGAACAACAACCATTTCGGCTCAATATCGTGTTTGGCATAACTTTACAACGCAGAGAAACAAGGCGTTATAGGTATTTCGTTCCACACAACAACAATGGGATATTTGAACGTCGATTTTACATCTCAAAAAGAGCAGATTTAAATTATCTGCGTTTTCGCCTGCGCAGATTGGACATTCTTGGGGAACTCTTGCGCCAAAGACCCGATACCAAGTGGATACCAGTAATGGTGACGAACGTAAATTACATCGTCTTCGACACAAAATGTCCCTGGCAAAAGATGTTCGCCACAATACCTTCTTCAAAAATACAGTATCTACTCATTAGTGAAAAATCGACAAACTTGAAAAGAGCATATCCATACTCTCTGTGGCTTTCGCTGCCTTGCCCTGCACCAAGGCTACGATATCAAATCTCTCAAAGGTCCCAGCCGTGACCTTTACAATCAGTGGGCTAACGACCCAGTAAAATTGTTCAAAGGCCTGAGTTTTGAAAACTTTCCATTTTTTGGAAAGCTCTTCAAAGTTAATTTGGAGTTTTACAGTTAGTTTCTGTGGGAAGACGGTTTTGCCCGGTCTATTTATAAGTCTCTGGGTCTGCAAGAAACAACAATGTACGTGAATTTATATAACAACCATCTGTCCTGTAATCGTAACTTTGCGATGGATGCAAATGACCTGCTACAGTCATTTTAAACAGCCAAGCGATCTGCACAGACATCAACGTTCATGCGCAAATCAAACCAAATACATGTATCCTGGCGAATTCAATGAACCTACAGAATCTATTTTTGAGAGACTGATTCGTTTGATATTAATGTTCCGGAAGACGAACGCACCTTTCCTTGGTTTGTGTGCTATGATTTCGAGGCAATGCTTAAACCAATCAATGACTATCCAACTGAACTGCTGCAATGGACTCAAAAGCATAAGCCTATCAGTGTGTCATCTGCAGCAACGTTGAGGGATATACCGAGCCAGCCTAAATGTATTGTAGAAGCTGACCAGGAAGTATTAGTGGGAAAAATGGTGGCTGCCATGACAGAAATTGCAGATAGGGTCTAAGAATTGACCGAAGAAAAACGGGGGTGGGTACTGGAAGCCATTAACGAACAATTATTTCACAATGACATGAAGAACGTGGATATAGAAATAGACAAAAATAAAAACTATTTTGAGGAAGAAGCTATGGAAGATTATACATCAGAGGGTGATCCCGTACATTTGCATGCTCTATAAAAGTTCTGTGGACAGTTTGAAGGATACATGACTATAGATTCTGTGTTGGGTTTTAACTCACCCAAGTACGGCCTTAATTTGATAAACAAAAGTATTGCTATACACCTGAACATGCACGACACCGAGCAGAAAGGTATTTTAGTCGTAAAAAGGTGCATTGCCTATGTAAGGAAAGGTTGTAATATCAGTATACAGCTCTGTGAAAAAGTATGGTCTGACAACGAGATGTCCACTTTCCAAAATTTTCTGGTCCTTTTGTCACCGCCGTAGAAAGGTTTCAGGCATTCTACTTTATTAAAGGAATTGATGTTTTCAAAACGGCTATTTCAACACCAAGGATTGCCAGACAGCTGTTGTTTAAGTCAGTCCAAAAGCAACGAGCGAAGTTTGCCCTGTTTGATGAAAGCAGCAGTGACCTTTACCAAACTATCAAATACAACACTGTCGTCGAAACCCTGCGATCTACGATTTCATCGATGCAATGCGCCCTGGCTTTTTTCTAAAGCACAAAGACAAAATCACGGAAAATGTCATCGTAGAAGGTGTCATCAAAGAAGAACTGTTTGGCATGGTTGAGGTTTATATTGAGGACCCAAACGGTGGTCGTGGTATTTTGAACTCTCAACTTTGACTTCCTTCCAATACTTTCCAGAAATGTTGGTTTCATCTATTTATTGAAGCACCTCTTCAAAATATAGCTCTAACTGTTCTTTTCTCGAAAGTGTCAAACACGTATGATCCGTTTGTCCGATATGGCAGCCTCGCATATCATACTCATCGTTCCGTCATTTCTTTCTTGACAATCGTTTTCTTCACTCATGTTTCACGCTGTGTATCCGAAACAGAACTAAATCAAATACTATTATTTCTATAAATTTATTCGCATGTGGACACTACTTCTTTACAACCATAAAATGTTATGCGATGTATTTCACATTCTGTATCTGGGTTTAGCTTGAATCTTGACACTTCTTTCAAAAATCCTCTTCCGCGAAAAATTTTTTATGCCATTCGGTTATCTCCAATAGCGGAATGGCAGCTGCTAAACGCCATTTCAGATTTTCCTTTTCAAAAATTACGACGACATCGTACCATTCTTTAATCATCATACATAGTAAAGTATCCGGTTTGCGAGGATAAGTTCGCTTCGCGGCTTCTATTTGTTATCTCTTATATCCTAAATGTGTCATAAACAACTGCTAGTCTCTATCGAGTTCTCTACAGTAGGTCAATATTTCCTCTAGCAATAAATCATTTCTTTCCACATTTACGTTCCTGAAGTGAATAATTATAATGGCTAAATCGGGAGTTGATTTTGTATTACGAACACATATCAAGTCTTTTTAATACATATTGTTTTTTATAATGAAACGTGCTGTTCTATTACGAGTATATTCAATTTTCTAACCAGATCATAAAATCATTTGGGTCACATTCTGCACAGATAAAAGCTCCCGGGTGATTCATGTGATCATCTCGAAACGCGCACGGTACGACACTGTCAAGTTCACGTAGGATCTGTGCTATTTCTGACGCGTGGCTTTTTAAGGCTTCGTACTCTAATGGTCTTAAACAAGTCCTTTTTTACACGGCACTAAGTCATTTTCTGGTTTCCAGAACTGGCGTATATCCACACAGGTGTTACGTTCCTTTAGCGTGCTGAATACATTTCCGCCTAAATGGCTTTGATAAGCATTGCCAGACTTAAATCAAGCTGCCAACATCGTCCAAGCAGCCCACTAGGCACTTCCAACGCATCAGCGGTAAACTTATACCCTTCTTCGTTGGTTTGTTGCCATTCCATTCCTTTAGATCAACACGTTTTTCTTCTTTCCATAAGCAAACATGAACGTATCTTTGGTCTCCCAAACCAAACGTATTGTTGCCCATTTTCGATTTCTGTCGAGTTTGTGGAAAGTCCTTTCTTATGTACGTTTCCTTAGGGTCTACTTAACGACTGAAAGTCACGATCTGTCACGACTTGCATCCCCGAGATGACAGTGATTGACAGGGGCGGTAATTAATGGTTAAAAATCATCCATCAACGTGACAGAAATAATGTCGACTTATGTCACATAGATGACTGGGGCAGATATAAATATAGTTGTTTACTAGGACATTTTCAACATCCTTCATCGTCACGGTACATCACCAGACAGTGGTTGATGAAGTAAGAATGATTAATGGACTTGTTTACCAGATGGAAAACGCTGAGGTCACGCTATTACGTTAACAATACGCTGACGTGGCTTGATGTTGATTCATCAGGGAGGACACCTGGCACCGGGTGCAAAAATAGCTGAAGAGCAGCAAACAGCAACAAAGGCTAATTGCCAGTTTCTATATCACTACTGATAGATATGTCACAAAAACTATCGTCCTAACCTTGTTTTTCGCAGGTAGCATCAGAAATTCGCACATAACGTCAAATGATGCAATCCATTACTTTTTCATGTAGTTTCAGAAGATTTGGATCAGACGATTTTGATATATGATCGATTTAAAAAGCACGACAACAAAATTTTTTATACAGCGAAGAAATTTCTCGTGATCTGATTGGATAATATGCCCCGAACATATATATGATGTACACTGGCAAAACCCACGTAAAAGCAGTTTCCCTTTCGGGAGCCCCGGATACATGACTACACTTTCAACACAACATCCAAAATGGCGGCGTCGATCGATCGATACAAGCCGCCCACAAGACAAACATACTGAGTAGCCTGTACCATATTATTACGATGCTGTTCGGTAATCTTGCGCACCTAAGCAAACGACTCTTTACTTCTGACACTAAAAGGGATTGCTAAATCCCCACAGCTATTTATCTATTTATAGAAATATTTCATCTAGATTATGACTCAAGATAGTTAAAGAAAGATTCCCCGAACAATATGAACTTTTAAGCAGTAAAGTATAACCGTGAGGTTTTATCCGGAATACAACTGTCCGGTGATCTTGCGCACTTATATTAAATGACGTCAATGCAAAGGATTTCTAAAGTATTTGTGGCCCATACAAAGAATAATTGTAGAAAAGAAATAATTATGCTCGATTGGGGCCTTTGATTCAGAACTTTGACAAAATACCGGAAAATAGGAAATGAATTTGTCGTTTGATAAAGGTTGCATGTAAATAAGGAAAATAATGTTAAAAATTTCTTTAATATCTTATAAAGTTGTAAAATATGTGTTGAACTGATTCGTTTTAGTGATGAGACATAAATTGCTCGATTAATTGACAGATAAAAAGTGTTACAGCCAGCCTCATCGGGAATTGGGTCATAGGGTGTGTTTATGAATAATTAGTCAGGATGATGTCATAGACAAACTGTAGACATTCTCGGGTACAAAATTTAGCTATGGATACTTTCTAAAGGTTTCTCTGTTATTCCAAAATGCTATGGTCTAAGAAACACTGCAGAAATGGGTAGAATTCGTCAAAAAAAACTCGCGAAACAGGAACCTACCGAGGTGCGCAAGATTACCGGACGCGCAAGATTACCGGACACGACGGGTACTGGTTTCCCTTGATGGTTGTCATAAAAACGGAAAGAATGGATTATTTTTTAAAATAAATGAATATAGTTATATGTACTATCGTTTGATTTCATTATAAAACAAATGTACGGTGGGGTTAACCTAATGGTCGTTCGAAGCAACTAATGGTCGTTTACCTTTGCCAAAAATCATTAAAATTCATAGTTACTTACCTTGAAGTTTTTTTTAAATCCATGTTTACATAAAAATGCGTCGAATGTCCATTGCAGCGACACCGTCTAGATTATGCACCAAACTGCACGTTTTACCAAGGTTTCAGTGACGTCAGTTCCCAGTGACGTCAGCTTTGATTGCATTGGGGTACTCAGAAGGGAAATTCTATTTCGTCAGCGTACTCAATTCTTGTCACCATAAAACAGGAAAATTTCGAATGACACACGTTGTAATGGTAAAACTTTGCATTATAGTAAATTCATTGTACGGTCAAGTGGCAGGGGACTTGGAAATTTGTTCACGGCTTTGGCGAATCATGTCGCCAACTCATCTGCGGCTCGGGGCAAGATGATTCACCAGAGCCGTGAACAATTTCCAAGTTCCCTGCTACCTGACCGTACAATTAATATTGTGCGGCTTGCTCCGAGGCAGCTAACCTTGCGCCTTTTAGTGTAAAAATAAATGTACATTTGAAGTTAAATCATACTGATGACTTTTTTACCTAGAAATGGATACAAGGCCATAATTACACAAGTGAAAATCTGTAAAAAATTCGACATCAAATTAAAAAATTAAGAACAAATTCCACGAACTTTTGTTCAAGAGTAATAGTTCACAATGTTTTAAAATATAGGCCTACATGTACATGTGTACTGAAATTTACATGAAGCCTTTTCGTTTCTTTGATATCACGGACGAAAAATAGTTTCAAAAGAACTTGCATATAATAATTTTGTTTTTAATCCAACATAAAATTCGTAGTTTTGTCATGGTCACCAATTTTGACATTTACTTTACCAAGAAATTTGGGTTAACAATGTTTTAGAAATCATTAGATGACATGCAACTACACGGTACATTTCTTCGCCGGAAATAGACCGTTCTCTGTTCTTAAAATTGTAAGAATCCAGATTAAAGATAAAGAAAACACGAGTAAAAATGTTGTATCGAAATCATTCCAAATACGTTTCCGTTGACAAATAGGTTGTAACGTCATTTTTTAACGTGTTTTATCAAATTTGTTCGCAGTTTTCATCAACAGATTAATAGATGTGAATGACTTCACCATGGTAGTTGATGTAGATGCTAAACGATTTTCAGAGACGCCGCCATGTTAACAATCATGTGACATATGATCAAGATGGAAACATCGTTGATACGGACGAGGTCATTCGGCAAACTACGGATGATCTGTTTATCAAGTAAATATAAGCACCTAGACGGTATATATTTCTTTGCTGGGAATACAACGCTTTACAGTTTACACTCATCGTCCGTCGTCCGTCTGTTCACATTTTTTTGTTTACACTCTAGCATCTACAAATATCAACCAATCAGCACCAAACTTGGTCAAAATATATATGACCATAAGATCTCGGATGAGTTCGATTATGGGTCTAATCGGACCAGAACAACTGGAGTTATTTGCCCTTGAATTAGAAAAATTGCTATATTTGACTTTGTTTACACTCTAGCATCTACAATTTTTACCCAATCAGTACCAAACTTGGTCAAAATATAAATGACCATAAGATCTCGGATGAGTTCGATTATGGGTCTAATCGGACTAGAACAACTGGAGTTATTTGCCCTTGAATTAGAAAAATTGCTATATTTGACTTTGTTTACACTCTAGCATCTACAATTTTTACCCAATCAGTACCAAACTTGGTCAAAATATATATGTCCATAAGATCTCGGCTGAGTTTGATTATGGGTAATCTGACTAGAACAACTGGAGTTTTTTGCCCTTGAAATAGAAAGTTTTTCAGAATAGTTCTTTGTCCGGAGCATAACTTTGTCATCTCCAGTCCGATTGACTTGAAACTTGGCATTTGTGTTTGTTGCAATAATATGGAGTGCAGTGCGAAAGAACCATAACTGTACCTTGTACTGTCGATGAGTTATTTCCCTCTGATCGTCATTTTTACAGCATTTTCTGCTTGTCCGGAATATAACTTTGTCACCTTTAGTCTGAACATCTTCAAATTTGGTATGCATGATTGTTGAAAAATTACAAAGTGCAGTGCACAAGAACCATAACTCTTCTTAGCACAAATTTTGAGTTATTCCCCCTTTGATCTTCATTTTTATAGTATTTCTTGCTTGTCCGGAGCAAAACTTTGTCATCTTAAGTAAGAATGACTTGAAATATGGTATGCTTATTTGCATTTGGAAGTGTAGTGCGCAAGAATTGTAACTCTATCTTGTGCTTTGATTTATTTCCCTTTGATTGTCATTTTTACAGCATTTAGTGCTTGTCCGGAATATAACTTTGTCATCTCAAGTCAGAACGACTTCAAACTTGGTATGCATGTTTGTTGAATATTACGGAGTACAGTGCGCAAGAACAAAAACTATACCTTGCGCGGATTTCGAGTAATTCCACTTTGATCTTCATTTTTACAGTATTTCTTGCTTGTCCGGAACGGAACTTTGTCACCTCAAGTCAAATTGACTTGAGACTTGGTAAACATGTTTGTTGCATTACCTGCCCTTTGCGATTATTATACCTCCTGGACAACTGGCAGTGGGACGGGCGTAGCTTGGGACAATTTGCAGCTCTTGTTTCATTATCATTTTGGCCTTGAACCTCGATATTTGGTATTTATCTTCATTGTAGACCTTTACTGCTTAGTACTCAGGTAAGCGATATAGGACCATCATGGTCCTCTTGTTTGTTCCTTTTTAAAACTTTACATGTAGTCTATGTTTGATATTATCCATTCAATTCAAGAGTTGATCAAGTGAAAAATACTTATGGCCTTTTGCTGTGTATTATTATTTGGCATCAGTAAATCTCCACAATACTATGACTCTTTATCAGACTGCAAAACTTGACACTTGTCCATGCTGCAAGCATTTGTTGAAGAAAAATTTAACATGGCACAAATGAATAGCTAAAATGTTTTGTCTATAAAAGGGTTGTCTGAAAGGGAAAAATGCTGGTTTCAAGCATTTTCTCCTTTTCTCGCATTCTAAAGTGTTCTTCCTCAGGAACATACATCTCTGAAAGCCTTTTTGTTCAGTCTGTGATGGATTGTGAAGCCCATACTGGATGAAAAAGAAAAGTCACTCTTTAGGTAATTCATCTGTTCTCAGGGCCAGTAACTTCTCCACAGCCTGATTAAGAAAATGAAAGAAATTCAACAATTTTTTTAGGACTAGAAAATATACGTCTAAAGCAAAGGAGACACTTGCATGGTCAGAAAATAAATCAAAGAAGTGGACAATGTAAGCCGATGATCAGTCTTGGATTCTGTGGAGTCCTATCTTGTTTCAACGTTGGTGCTTGCAAGAGCAACATGTGCTTTTGTCCCCCTTGCGGGTTAAATGCTTGAACTTTATTCATTGAGAGTAAAGCAGCACATGTCGATCATTGTTCATATCATTTTTGTGCACTAGGTTTGGTCTAACTCTTTACCAAAGAATCCAGGGTTTTAACGACCCTGAGGATGAAGTTTTTTGAAAACATTTTAGGAAAGAGGAGAAAATCAGCATCTTCTCTTTGTCCCACAATGTTTTCTACCCTTTCAGTGGCAAATCATACAGTTTGAGGCACATTTGAGTTTTGGTTTGCAAATGCTTTCACTATGGATGAGGAAGAAATGATATTTGTTAAACCTTTTGGCGCCATAGGCGGAAACAGTGACTTTTGCGGACGGCATAGATCAAGATCAGACTGCACAAAACGTGCAGTCTGATCTTTGATCTATACCGTCCACTTGTGTAGTCAAGCCTATACAATCAAAATCTTTGTAAGTTTCTATAGATTGTATTTAGGGCCGTCGAAAGAGGTCGAGTGTTTTTTTTTTTTTTGGCGTCGAAAGAGTTAAGGAGTTAATGGATAAACATATTAAAAACATGAATTTGTATATGAAGAAGATATTTACTTACTTCAAACTCGGACTAGTTCTCAACCTTCAAAAGGGGAACCCATACAACAGGGGCAGGTAACCATTCAAATATTTTTGACACAGTTATGCCCCTATTTTGACCACGCAGTTATACCTCTTTTTCAACTTAGAATTTTCACTATAAGCAACTGCAGCACCAGCGTATGGTGCTCTTGTTTTTCTCATGTATTTTTATGAGGCCTGTTTTGTGGGTCCAAAATAGTGTAATAGTTCCCATTGCATGCCAAGTACATTGCTCATTTTATTATCACATTATAAACAGTCTTTTGTTTTCTGAGCTGTTTATTGCAGGAATGCTAAAAGATGAATTTTTGCAGTAAAAAAAATTTGAATGCATGTGTCTGTGGTCAGTCAATAGCAAAGAGGACTTCTGTGTCACAGATTACAGATACTCGCCTCGGACCAGGAACAAACCAAATCACATCAAGGCTTTACCAAACAATCCTGTGTCTTAAGGAACCTGTGGAAGGCTTTTAAAAACATAATGAGCAAAGGAAAAAATGCTGGTAACCAACATTTTCTCCTTTGTTCACAATGTTGGCCCACCTTGCAGTAGTAAATTCCGTTATTTGAGCCACATTAAATTGCTGTCTGCAAATACTTTCAGTTTGGACAAGTCTAAAATTCTATTTGCAGGTAATGAGTTGATCCTTATGTACTGACTATATATACATATTTCCTGTTCCTCCAATGTTGTATGCAGGATTTTCATTTTGTTCAAAAGGGACCTTTTCAAGATCTTATCAGAAACAAACATTTTGAATGGGGAACAATAAATTAGAGCAATAGTTGAAAATTCTCAACAACTTGTGTTATGGATCCTACTGTTTATGTGTTCTGGAAACAATGAGGGAAAAGGAGCAATGTTTGAAACAAACCATACCCTGTTTTCCATCAATGTTTTACATACAATTGAAGATAATGTACATGTACTTTCGTTTCTTGTTCATGAAACTTGTGCTAGTTTGTAGTAATTTTAGAAATGGACTCTCTAGTTATGGATTTGCCCATTACCAGACAATAAAACTTTAGACTTGTCAAAATTGGGGCCCTTTGCTGATGTTGGAATAAAGATTGCTCAAATGATGGGATTTATCTGTGGAAGGATACAAAACATGGTGGGAGAAGTGCAGAAAATGTTAGTTACCACTATTTTCTTCTTTTCCACAAAGTGTTTGCCGACGTCAAATTAAATGGAGCCAAAATGATGATTTCTATCTTTGAGATGGTAGGAAACTTTGCGGGCAATGGAGAAAATGCTGGTGATCAGCATTTTCTCCTTTTCCCACAATGTTTTCAAAAGGCTTCTTCCTCGAGATGGTTAAACCTTGGGATTGCGTAGTAAAGGGTTGAATTAATCTATGTCTGTCCCTGAGCATTGATTGTTTCAATAAGGATGTTTGCACTATGATGGTTATTCTACCTCTTGCCTCCTTAACTCTTTACCACACGGCAAAATTTAAGACCTATCCAAATTGAAAGCATTTGCAGACGACAATTTCATAGTGGCTCAAATAAAGCAACTTTTCTTTGATAGGGTAGAAAACTTTGTGGGAAAAGGAGAAAATGCTGGTTACCAGCATTTTCTCCTTTTCCCACAATGTTTTCAAAAGGCCTCTTTTGTAGGGGCGTCAAAAGGCGTCATTGTGTGGTAAAGGGTTAACTCTTTACTATACAGATCTGTGTCTCATGATCCTGAGGAAGACGCTTTTTGAAAAAAAATGTGGGAAAAGAAGAAAATGCTTTCAATTTGGACTAGTCTATTTTTTTTTTTTTTTTTTTTTTTTTTTTTTTCTTGGGGTAAAGAGTTAAAGCAATACTGAAGGAATCAGAAGAAAGAAGCCAGTGGAGAGAAAAACTTGTTTTTATGTGGATTTGGGTCAAAATGTCGTTATTCAAAGAGATAAAGGGTTTTATTTATGAAATTTAGCAACTATCTGGGAAAGGGTGGTTTAATGCATCACTTTCACACATTATACCAAGTCAGTTGTCATTTAGCATCGTTCCATATTTGTCTATAAAGCGGCTGAACCACAAGGTAGAATTGTCCTTTTACGTGTAGAAGAAATAAATGAAAAAAAAAAAAAATTGTGCCAGGTCAGCCTGCACGCAGTTTGCATGCACTGTGCAGGCTGACATGAATGGATACTTGTTACCGATGCATTAAACCATCTTTTTCACAGAGAACGAATCGTAAATATTATGAATGACAGACGACGTCATTGTTGCTTTCTTTAAAAGTAAAAAAAAAGAATTCACTCGACTTTTGTCTTTTAATTCCTTCAACCCTTAGGCTGCTAAGCGTGACTCACTGACCTTTTGCAGGCAGTGTAGATCAAGATCGGACTGCACAGAACGTGCAGTCTGATCTTGGATCAACACTGTCCGATTCGGAGATACTTTTCCCCCAAAATAACCTTTGAAATAGGAAAATTTGGGTTTTAACTATTGGCTTGAAAGTTTCATTTCACTTATTTAGCAGGATAAGAGTTAACGACACATTGATAAGGACTCTTTGTCTAGAAATGGTCCCCTATTTTAGTTGATAACCGGATACAGAGTTCGGGAGTTCGAGTTCCGTTCCAGTCAGTATTCTTTTGGAGGCCTGAGTAACCCTGCCAGAGCCTTTGGCAATTACAGGAGCTTTTGCAAACAGCATAGATCAAGATCAGACTGCAAGGAATGTGCAGATCTTGGGTCTATACTGCCTGCTTGTTTGGTCAAACCTGTAAAATAGGAATCGTTCTTAGATTAAATGGAGCGTATCTTTAATTGTCGAAAGAGGTAGAGCTTGTGCATTTGGCACTGAAATGAGAAAAATAAATGAGCCATGCTGCGGCCAAATGGGGCTTAATGCATCTCCGTGATGCTATATACCAAGCAAGTCATCACCTAATTACCGTACAGATCAATAAAATCCATTTTGTCTAACTACCGACTGAATTCAGAGGTAGAATGGTCCTTGTACATGCGGAAAATTTAAATTTTATAATTACTTGAATCCTGGTAGATTTCCATAAGACAAAGCCCCATACCAAATAATAAGGTTTAGAATGTGTGGTTATAAACACAAAGATTTTCAAAGTTTCTTCAATAAAAGGCCCTGTAAATCATGAGACGCCTGAGACGGGGCTAAATTTGGTAGCCCAAGGTCTTGTGATTAGTGACAAGAAGATTCTGAAGTTTTCACTATATAAGCCCATGTAAAATTTGTGACCCCTGGGGTGGGGCCAAACTTGACTTACGTTGGCCCTCTTGGTAGAGGTCCATTAGATAAAGCTACATGCAAAATTTGTTAGCCCTAGACCTTATGGTTAGGTACTAGAAGATTTTTAAAGTTTTCCCAATATATAAGCCCATGTAAACCTTGTGACCCCCTGGGCGGAGCCAAATTTGACCCAAAGGCTATAATTTGGGCACTCTTGGTAGAGGCCTACTAGATAAAGCTACCTGCAAAATTTGGTACCCCTAGGCCTTCTGGCTAGGTACGAGAAGATTTTTAAATTTTTCCCTGTATAAGCCTATGTAAAACTTGTGATCCCCGGGGCGGGGCCAAATTCGACCCAAGGGTTATAACTTGGCCACTCTTGGTAGAGGTCTACTAGATAAAGCTACATGCACAATTTGATAGTCCTAGACCTTATGGCTAGGTATAGGAAGATTTCTAAAGTTTTCACTATATAAGCCCATGTAAAACTTGTGACCCCCGGGGCGGGGCCAATTTTGACCCCAGGGCTATAATTTGAAGAAACTTGGTAGAAATCCACTAGATAAAGCTACATGCAAAATTTGGTAGCCCTAGGCCTTATGGTTTCAGACAAGAAGATTTCCAACGATTTTCAATATTTTTCAGTTTTGTTCCTATGTAACCAGAGATTTTGAAGGAATCAAATTCTTTCAAGAAATTCTGAAGAGGACCATGGCTGGATCATTTCTGTGAAGTTTTATCAAAATTGGATTGGTAGTTTCAGAGGAGATGTTTGAAATAAAAGTTAACGCACGCACAACGGACACCATGTCATTACATAAGCCCGCTGGCCTTCGGCCAGTGAAGCTAAAAATGGGAATTATATTGAGGCCATAGAAATAAGTGACACAAAGGAAACACGTGAAATGTGAATTATCACTTGTTTATAACTCAAATACTGTCTAGAAACGGCGAGAAAGAAATCAAGCATACAAACACATCCAATTGTTTGAGTTGGTGGAAAAATTAGCGGTGCCATGGAAGGAGATGAGCCGAATCATTAATTGCAACAGACTGTGAACGCAGGAGTTGCAAGTCCAAATCGTTGGTCGGCAAATAACGGAAATCCATTTTGATGAATTCATGCATCTCCTACCCGGAAACATTGTGTTGACTATGTCAACTCTTATCTAACAATCAACATTTTCTCCTTTTCCACAATCTTTTCTACCTTATGAAAGATAAATCTATTTGTGCCATCTACTTTATCGTCTGCTAATAGACAAGTTTAGAAAAAAATGTCGTCTGGAAAAACAGCCAGCAGTTTGAATGAAATGGCGTGCCTTGTGATAAGTAAAGCAACATCAGAAACATTTGCAAAGGTGCACTGTTTGTACTGATTTACATGACTTAAATTGTAATCAAATGGAGTCAAAGACTACACAGTCCATACAAAACAAAACATTAAAATGGCTATTTGTCAAATAAAAACTCTAATTTTACTTCGGGTACGATTAGTCAGGGGCCGATCAGCTTTCACGAAAGATGTTCTCGAGTTCGAACACAAATATCGCAACTCAAGAAAACGGGATCGAAAGTTAACTAATTATTTCCACTACTTCCGTGATGTCATCAGTCTCCATGTCCCATCAATCAAGACGACGTCGTCAATCAGTGTCAACTCGAAATTTCCTTGTACGTAAACAGCCCCATTTATTTCTCTTCTAGGTCTCCGCCCGACGTCAATCAACGTGATGGATTCTCAGCTTTTGTTTATGAATGAGGTGGTCAACAAATGCGTGTAAAAGGCCTACGGTTAGTTCATTCTGCAAGCAAGAAACATGAATAAAAAGATTTGTGTAGTAAAACCATTTATAGTATATAAGAAATGCGTTTGTTGTAACGCGTATAGTTTAAAAGGTTTATGCGACGAATGTGAACAGGCATTAAATGTGGATACAGAAGCGAAAAAATACCGGTGAACGAACAGAATAGTTACCCGCTAATCCAGCCAGAAGCGACAGTGGAAACACCAGAGCAAGCTGAGGTGCGGGATTTAAATAACATCGAAGAAATAGGTGGAGAAACATACCAAACTTTGACTTCACCGAGAGCAGAAGAAGAAATAATAATCAGTGATACGGAACAGGAAGAAACCGACATTGATATCATTATCATAAGTGATACAGAAGAAATAAGCGACAGAGAGACAGGTAACTGAATTACATTTTCTTGATCCTTCATAAGATGTATATTCTGTTGTAGTAAGTAGATAGTAAAATGGGTATTCTAGCTAAAAATTGGGCGCATTACAAAATGAGCTAGACATTTCCAAAAATGAGCCAGCTAATTTCTTAATCAAACCCCCACAAATTCCTTATCGACTAACTAGTTAACCAGACAAACCGACTAACCTACTAACTAGTTAAACACGAATCTCGACTAACAAACTAACTCGAATTAATTTTTTTTTTTGATTTTTAAAAAATTAAGATTTTTTTCTACTTTAAAAATTTTTAAAAAATTAATTTTTTTTTTTTATTTTGTGATTTTTAAAAATTTGAAATTTTAAAAAAAGTTCAAAAAAACAATTTGATATTTACAATGAATGAAAACACAGATTTAACAAATAGAGAATCTACTCCTTTATATAACGTGGAAATACTAAATGAATATGAAGATTTAATATATGAGATAGAAGAATTATTATATAAAAAATGTTATATGGAATTAAAATACGGTTTACGTCCACAACCAATTTATCAACCAATAATTGTACAATAACCTATAGCACAACAACTTATAGTAAAACAACCAATTGTACAACAACCTATAGTACAACAACCAATTGTACAACAACCAATGACACAACAACCATTTTACTAAATTTGTAAGGTACAATCATAAAAATATAACTTTTATTATAAACAAAGTTATATTTTATAAAAAAAAATTTATTTTGTGATTTTTAAAAAATTAAAAATTTTAAAAAAAAGTTCAAGAAAAACAATGTGATACAAAAGACACGAGATGGATTATAAACTGAAGCTTAAAGAAGTTTTAGAGGATTAACTTATGTGTACCCCAAAATATTCATTTTCCTCAATTGGACATGACTACGTTATTTTCGAAGATGCTAAAGATAAAAGTCCTTTACGAGCAATGACAAAAATAAGAGCTGCATTTTACTATGAGTATAGTAAGGCGTTATATGAATTAACCAATGATGGACCTTTTTCAATAAATTTGTTTATTTATTCTTGGAATCGCAGAGGGATAGTTGCTGATGAGGAACATTTACACTTATTTTCAGCAACAAGCATAGAAGGTAATGAAATTTTAAGTGAATTTGATGATTATATAGAATTAGAACACTCTGCTATGGTATTAAACATTAAACCATGTGAATGTTTAACCGAGGGTTATCAGAGTGGTTATGATTTTACTGCAAGCTTAATAATTGATCACCAACATGTATATGATGAGTATAATCCTCCATTAGATTTTATATATGATGATAGTAGAATAACTCATGAAGATATTACTGGTATAAAAAAAAGAAAAACATTTTAAACATCATACCATAATTAACCCTGGAGAATCATTCACAGAAGAGAAATGTATAATATGTTTAGAAAATAAACCAAATATATTATTTTGTAATTGTGGGCATCGATGTATATGTAATGAATGTAATTCAATAAATAATTTTACCAATTGCCCAATTTGTAAAACTGAAAGCACATTCAAACGTAAAATATAACTTTTATAAACAAAGTTATATTTTATGGTGGCACCAGGCTAATGTTGAAAAACGTTAAACTAGTTAAGAAATCACCTTCAACTCCGTTTTCCATACCTTCTCATAAAAGAAGGTATAGATGAAGTAAGGTGAGTAATAGCACTACCATGATTAAACCATTTTTTATACTTCCTCATCGAAAACGAAAGAGGAAGTATTATTTAGTAAACAACCCTACAGCTTTTACTTAGCTTTTCACAAATCTGAAAAGGGTAGTATATTATAATATCAAAAATTTTACCCTGTTTTTTTAAAAAAATGTTTCACGTGTAGAATAATTGTATAAAATACTTATTCTGTTTTTAAACAGCAGCCTTACAACTTTGCGTTTTTAATGTGTAAGAAATATGGTATTAACTTACAGGCTGTTAGCCCACAGTAGAGGTTACCATTTTGTGTTAGTAATTGGTATGAACTTACGGGCTGTTAGGCCTCGCCAGCGGTTCTTATTTTTCGGTATTAACTTACAGGCTGTTAGACCGCGCCAGAGGTTACCATTTTGTGTTAGTAATAACATTCTTACGACAAGGAAGTAAGACCGCTTTATTATTATAAATAAAAATCATATTTTATACAATTATCATATACATTTTTTTAATTTTTTAAAAAACAAAGCAAAAAATTATTAGTATCATAACATACTACCATCATCCTCAAAAGTCCAGACTAAACTGGTATTATACGAGTAAGCGTTGTGAAATACTATGTCACGTGGTGTAAACTAATCCTTTTTTCCAATATTAACACTTTACAAGTCTAACTCTATCAAAATAGTTATGTAAGAGTGACGCACCTTAAGGTTGTTTGATCTTGAAATAAAGTTTATGATGTCGCATTCCTTTATTTCGAGCGGTCTAGGAAAAACTACACAGCTACCAATCGAGCTTTTATTTGCTTTAATAGAGTAATCAACCTGCTCTGTTCCGTTTACCATAATATTAACTTTTACCACCTCTGGTACATTAGAGTCTTCGTTAACAAACGCTAAACTACCTCTTATAATTCTACCCGGCGCACTCACACAGTAACCACCCAAACCATGGTCATTGCCTGAAGCACCATTACCAAATGAAAACTCATAATTACCATCTCCTATTGGTCCATTTTCTTCGGCACACACGGATATAATAGGTTTGTTAAATCTCATCATTCCATCTACGTAAGCCTTAGTTGCCACGTCTTGTGGATCCCTCGGGTCTCCAATATTTTTTAAAAAGTTGTCATTCATACCGATATCGCTCACAGCAGAAAAAGTTCCTTGTGGAGTTTTTAATATCGCACCACTCCCCGAAAAACTTTTAACAGCTTCTGTATTGCTGTCTACGTAATACTACGAATTTCAATAGGTGGTTGTATTCCATAACTGTCAAAATAAATTTTAGTTTTACCGTTTTTAGCTCCACTGGCCGAAGGCCAGCGGGCTTATGTCATGGCCTGTTGTCCGTCGTGCGTCCGTCCGTCCGTCCGTCCGTCCGTGCGTCCGTCCGTCCGTCCGTCCGTCCGTCCGTCCGTCCGTCCGTCCGTCCGTCCGTGCGTTAACTTTTTTTTAAAACGTCTTCTTCTCTGAAACTACCCATCCAATTTTGATGAAACTTCACAGAAATGATCCTGCCATGGTCCTCTTCAGAATTTCTTGAAAGAATTTAATTCCTTCAAAAACTCTGGTTGCCATGGCAACAAAACTGAAAATTTTTGAAAATCTTTGAAAATCTTCTTGTCTGAAACCGTAAGGCCAAGGGCTACCAAATTTGGCATGTAGCTTTATCTAGTGGACCTCTACCAAGTTTCTTCAATTTATAGCCCTGGGGTCAAAATTGGCCCCGCCCCGGGGGTTACAAGTTATACATGGGCTTATTTAGGGAGAACTTTAAAATTCCTCTTCTACCTAGCCATGGGTCCTAGAGCTACCAAATTTGGCATGTAGCTTTATCTAGTGGACCTCTGCCAAGATTGTTCAAATTATAGCCCTGGGGTCAAATTAGGCCCTGCCCGGGGGTAACAAGTTTTACATGGGCTTATATAACAAGTTTTACATGGGCTTATATAGGGAGAACTTTAAAATTCTTCTTTGACCTAGCCATGGGGCCTAGGGCGACCAAATTTGGCATGTAGCTTTATCTAGTGGACCTGTACCAAGGGTGTCCAAATTATAGCCGAGGGTCAAATTTGACTTCGCTCCGGGGGGTAACATGTTTTACATGGGCGGGCTTATATAGGAAAATCTTTCGCATCTAGCTATAAGGGCTAGGGCTATCAAATTTTGCATTTAGCTTTATCTAGGGGGTCTCTATCAAGGGTGCCCAAATTGAGAAAAATTTGAAAATCTTCTTGTTTATAACATTCAAGAACTGAATTATTTGGTATGGAGCTTTATATTGTGGACCTCCACCAGGATTCAAATAATTATAGCTTTGCGATCAAAATTGGCTTTGCCCATGGATCACAACTTTCTCGTAGGATTAGATAGAAAAATGTTTGCATGTCCTCGTGTTTGAAATCAATTTGCTGAATATTGTAATGTTTGGCTTGTAGTGTTTTTACTTAATAGCCAGTGGAGCGATACAGGGCCATCATGGCCCTCTTGTTATACCAAGCGACCCAATGTGTACCAGGTCCACCACTTTTATCAAAGTTTACTATACCACATTCTTTTTTATTTGGTTTTCTTGGTAATGTATCTAGTAAAAAAACTCCTCTAAAAGAAGGAATCTCTAATCTTTTTGCTGCATCTTCCAATTCGAAATTGTTCAACGGTTTATTTGGTAAAATTACGTTTTCAATCGAAATATTTAACATTTTTTATAGTTAAATATTTCTAATGTCTTTATTGTCAACCCATGAATTAAATTTATCAGGATAACCTTTCCACTTTACAAGAGATTTCTTTTTTCCTTTTTTAATAACCTTTTCTATCCTATACAGCTCTTGACTGGTTTTCTGCAGTTCAGGTTCATAAAAGGTACCTTGTATTTCTTCTCCATTAAGATCCTTAATTTTATATGTTACAGGTGATGTAAGTTTTACTTCAGAAACTATAAAAACCTCCTCAGTCCATCTTGTTGTATAACCTTTCTCAAAAGTCTTTTTCTTTTTAGTTAACCTTACTTTGTCTCCAACGGAAAACTTAGGTTTTATATCTTTTATTTCGAGATGATCGGGGTAAAGATTTCTCCAAACTTTGGTTTCATTTTCTTTTTTACTAGCATTTACTGGAGTCATTTTAATAGATGAATGCCTCGTGTTATTATATTTTTTAACGAGATCCGGTAGCACATTGATGTAAACGTTTGTGGAGTTAGCGGAAAAATACTTCCACATTTTTTCTTTCATTGTTCTAATCCATCTCTCAACCACACTAGATTTTTCCTCATTTTCAGTAGAATACAATTCAACCAAGTCTTTTACATCTTTGTTATAAAACTCTTTACCCTTATCCACCCACATTTTTTCAGGTTTTCTCTCCTTAAAAATACTCTTCAATGCTATAGCAACAGATTTCCCTGTTTTGTCTTTTAATGGCACTAACCATCCGTATTTAGAAAAGATGTCAATGACAGCGAGAAGGTATTTAACACCACGATTAAACTTAGAAAATGCTTGCATGTCTACTAAATCCACAGCCCATATTTTATCTATACCGTTTACTCTAACTCTCCTTTTCTTAAATTTTCTTTTTACGGGTTTATGTAATTCTTCCGATAAATTTATCATGCCGAAATTTTTTTTTTATTAACCCCCATTCCAAATTTCATCTTCGTTCCAATGAGTTTACTTACCATACCCCTTTCCATTTTTTCTCTAATAGTAGGATTGTAAATACCTTCTAACTCTGTTAACATATTTTTATCACACACTGCGTTTCTTGTGGCAGTGTCATTGTGTTGAAGATAGCAAACATCATGATGATAAGCAGCTTTATCAACGCGGTTTATTGGTTTACTCCATTTCTTTGGTGTTAAATCTGGATTGAATCTTTTCTTTAATTTAGTGCCGGGTCCCGTAAAATTGTGACCAGGGAGATGCATTTCAACAGGTAAATTATTTATAGCTTTATTTAGCAATGATCCTCCCTCAGTTATTCCCTGCGCCTTAACAAACTGAGTTTTAGTTATTCCACAAACCACACATTTCCCACGTTTCATATTTTTTCCATTTTTAGCAACAGCATATTCTATATTGTTTGTATCAGTATGTTTTTTACATTTAACACAATACATTTTATATATATAAAAATTAAAAAAGTTATATAAAATGGATATTATAAACTTATCATGGAATGAAGTAGTATCAAAGAGATTTAATCACTCCCTTTTACCAAAAAGTATTAGAGGTTTAATTATAGGCAAATCAGGATGTGGCAAAACTACTTTATTGTTAAAACTTTTACTTAGACCAGGTTGGCTTGACTACAACGATTTGAGTGTTTTTGGAAAAAGCCTTTTTCAACCGGAATACCGAATACTAAAAAAGCCTTTTGAAGAAAAACTACCAAAAGAATGTATCTTAAGGTTGTTTAACATGCGTGATGAGATACAAGAACTAAACATTGTACCAACAGCTTTAGTTGAAGAATGGATTAAAACGATTAAAAACAAATCAGATATAAATTGCAACTTCTTTGAAAATGCGAGTGATGTACCTGATCCGAGAGAGTTAAACTCAGAAAATAAAAATTTAATGATTTTTGATGATTTACTTTTAGAAAGGGAAAATAAATGTGAGTGTTACTACATTCGAGGAAGGCATAGTAATGTTGACTGCTTTTACCTCTCACAGAATTATTTTAGACTACCGAGACAAACTATTAGAGAAAACGCTAATTTTACTTGCCTTTTCCCACAAGACCTAAAAAACATTAATCATATTTATAGCGATCATGTAGGTGAAGATATGCCTAAGGACGAGTTTAGAAAATTTTGTCAAAAGGCATGGGAAAGACCGCACGGTTTTGCTATCATTGACTTAACCAGTAAAAAACATAATGGGAAGTATAGAAACGGTTTTGACAATTTTTACATACCTAAGTCAGTATAAAAAAAATGAAAAAAAAACTTAACAAAAATTATAAATATTATTAAAAAGAATGTCAGATTTAGTAAAATATAAGCATAAATGTGAATTAATTTTCGAAAGATTAAAATCGAATTTAAATTATAAACACAAAACGTTTTACAAAACATAATTTAAAAATGATATTAGAACAAATAGGAATAAAAAATTATGATTGTTCTGAAAGATATCCAGGTTATTCTGAAAAACAATATTTAGTATCTGTATTAATAAATTACTTAGAACAACGATTGGAGATCATACAAGAAATATCAAAACCAGATTATGAAGTTAGAAGTGTAAAATTGTTGTATGATTTTTATTTTGATATATATTTTATTATTTGTATTACATCTACATGTTATACTTATGGAGAGGTTGATGAAGATGATTTTAAAGAAATTTTTGTTGGAATTTATGAATCTAGTTTGGAAAATACCCTACAAGAAGAGTTAGAAGAATTCTTTAATTTTAGTTGTGAGCATTTTAATATATAAATAATATTTTCCTGGAATATAATTTTTAAAAAATATTTAAAAAATATTTAAATATTATATTCATACTTTATAAAATGGAAGATCTTTTAGAACAAATTGTAAAAAATACAAACCATAAAACATCATTTCAAATTATAGTAAGCGACAACAAAACACGTTTTAGAACAAGGTTTAATCCTCCAATTCAACTGGAAAAGGATAAAGTATATGAGATAGCTTTAGTAAACCTTGAAACTTACTACTCTTTTCCAAACATTGATGAAACAAACAACATATTCGTTTATTCTCCAGACAATGGTAATTCATGAATTAAAATAAGAATACCTGAAGGAAGTTATGACCTTGTTGGCATTAATGATACCATTCACCAGGAAATGAGAAAAAAGGGTCATTACGATAAAGTTAATGAAGAGTATTATATTAGCATTTCTGCAAACACCAATACCCTAAAGTCTGTTATTACCTTAGAAGATGGTTATCAAGTAGATTTTAATCAACCAAGCTCCATTGCCAAAGTATTAGGATTTACTCGCGCTAAATATACACAAGGATTTTACGAGTCAGAGAATGTAGTGAACATTCTTAGTATAAATAGTTTGCTTGTTAACATAGATATTATTTCAGGAAGTTATGTTAATGGTTCAACAAAAAACACTATTTACTCTTTTTTCCCAGATGTTGCACCTGGATATAAGATAATTGAGTCACCAGTTAATTTAGTATACTTACCAATAACATTAGATGAAATACATAACCTAGAGGTAAATATTACAGATCAAAATGGCAATTTACTAAATCTTAGAGGTGAAAATTTAACAATTAGGTTTCATATTAGAGAAGCGAGATAAATAAAAAAAATAGTTATATATAAAATGACGAGTTACACTACTGTTAAAGTAAATATATCTGAAGGACAAAAGCAAAAGCTTCAATATGCTGTTAAAGCTGGTTGCCCAGTAAGTATTCGTTTAGGTCATGAAGATTTACAAGGTAATGATGTTTTAGCATTAACCAATTCACAAGCAAGAAAAATAGCTAAAGCCTATGAGGATGGTAAGGGTATCACAATCAAAATGAGTGCAAAACAACTTAAACATAATATGAAAATAGAGGGAGGTTTTCTCGGAATGTTGGCTGGGTTAGCTGCTAGAGCTTTGCCGATGCTTGCAAAAACCGTTTTACCAGCTTTAGGTGTTGGTGCTCTTTCTGGATTAGCCTCAACAGGTGTGCAAAAAGCAATGGGGTCAGGTCTTTATCTTAAAAAAGGAGGATGTGTTTGTCAAGTTGAAACTGATGGATGTGGATTATACTTAAAGCCATACAAAGGTAAAGGATTAGAGTCTGTTGGTGATGGTTTGTATTTAAAGCAAGGAGGAAAAATGTATGATGGAAAAGGACTTTTACTTGGACCTAATAGTCCAATTGCTAATATCCCTATCTTAGGAGCTATATTGTAATTCTATAAATATTATTTACAACAAAATAAAAATGGATATACACAAATTTGGTATAAAACCTAATATTACTACTCAACATAAAACTATATTTTGGAAACCTCATTTACATGGAGTAAGATATCCTCCCTTAAAGCAAGATCCTCTAAAATGGAAAATATACTCACAAGTAACTATCAAGATTCCTCCTCGTGATGGCATGAGACTTTCGCTAGGATTTGGTTATATAACTACACGAGGAGTTGTAGTGATATCTGTTAGTAATAAATGGAAAGATAGTTTAACCATTCTTAATGGGGCACATCTTGATAATGAGGTTAATGATATCTTAGTCTACATTTATAATTTCTCACAAAAACCAATCGAAATACCTGAGGGTGAGTTATTCTGCTATCTAAAATATTTACAATCTTGACATAAAAAATTATCATTTTAATAAAAAAAATGCTAGATACAGATCAAGAACATCCCTCTAAAAAAATCTATCCTCCGTTACCCCAAGAAAGAAATAATCCAAGCGCCCCATCTATTGAAATGATGACACTAGATGACAAAGGTCATTCCTACCGTTTACAAAAAATATCTGAAGTACAAAAGTTTCTCGAAAATGAAATTCAAAAAAGAGATGCCTTAGCTAAAAAATATTTTAGAGCCGCAAAAATTGTTGACAACGTTGACACGGTTTTGATCACGATAACCATGGCTTCAGGAGTAGGTGGAATCGGTTTACTATCTACTGTTGTAGCTATTCCAGCTGTCATAGCATTAGAAGCATCAGCTGCGGCAACTGGGCTACTTTCACTAGTAGGTAAATATGTAGTAAGAAATTCAAGAACCAAGGCAGAAAAACATCAAAAGATTCGAATGATAGCTGATGCTAAGCTTGATACAATTGCTTCACATATATCGAAAGCTTTAACTGACAGTCATATATCAGATGAAGAGTTTAAACTTATCATGGAAGAACAAGAGAAGTATAAGAATATGAAGGATGAGATAAGAACAAAAATTAAGAAAAAGATATCTACTGAAAATGAAGAAAGTTTAATTGAGAAAGGGAGACAAGAAGCGCGTGAATCCTTTCGGAGGTTGGTTGAAAAGAATAATACCACTCCCTCGGTGTAGTAACAACCCAAGAAAAATAAATTTTTCATGCAACTGTAGTTATGAAACGTGTTAAAAAACTATGTTAAAAACTATGATAAAAACTATGTTAAAAAATTATTTTAGTAATTAAAAAAATGTCTTTTTTAAAAATCGCTGATCCTGCAAAAAGGGACTTAATTGTAAAAGAGTATCTTGAAACAAAAAAGAAGATTCGGGATAATCTACTAGCAGAGAGAACAGGTGAACTACAACTTCAAGCCGATCTTTCAAAGTTTTTTAAACCTATAACGGAAACACAAAAAGCTGCAACAAAGGAGATTACAGAGGGACTTATACCTATTAAAGAAGGTATCGAACAGTTACCGCAAGCTATTAATCTACCAGCTTTTCCAACAATAGAAGCTTATTTTTCTGAAGAAAAACCAACTATTGAGGAAAGTAAATTGGAGAAATATGAAGATATATATTTCATTGGACCACGTGCAAGGGAGTATCTAACAAAATTTTTTGGTAAAGGTGATGTTGATAGAACATATGGATTACGTGATGAAGGTGGTAAATTTTATATTGGTCGCAAAATGGTCATAATTGATGAGGATGATATTGTTGTTGGTAAAGAGACGTATATAGGAACACCTGGTTTATGGGAGTTAATTGTTGCTAAAGAACCAAAAAAATATGAACTTGATGATCTTGCAAATTATCAACATTTAATGAAACAAACCAGCTCTCTTCATCGTGAAAACGATCCGGATAATCCATATCCTAAAAGTTCTAAAGGGGAAAAATGGGCTAAAATTCTTGGACCTATTTGGCATGGTAGTAAAGAAAAGTATGAAAAGTATGAAGGAAAGGGTATCGTTGTTATCCCATCTGACCCTAACGCATTAATAGAAAGACTAGACCTGTTGTTGGCAAGTAAAGAAGCAGGTAATACAGGTGTAAGAAATGAGCTAGTGAGCATTTGTGATGAATTAAAAAGACAAGGTGTTTTAAATTCACACGCTTATAAAAATTTAATGTCTATACTATAAAAAATGATTATCAATAAAAAACATGGATTTTATAAAAAAAAATATTCATACGGTGGTTCTGGAATCTTTGATAGTATTGCTAACTTTTTAGCGAGGCTTTTTACAAGTAGCGCAGCTAAACAAATTGCATCTTCTGCCCTTGATGTGGGAAAAAGTGTAGCTAAGGAAGGTGCAAAGAAAGCTTTAGAGGTTGGAAAAAGTGCAGCTGTAGATGTAGGAAAAAAATTAGTTACAAAAGCTTTGACACCAAAATCAAAGAAAATTTTACAAAAATATAACGCAACGCCGAAACCCGCTGATACCCCTACAACACAAAACATTAATACATTAATAGATGGAAGTGCCATTGCTATTCAAGACTTAGTTAAAAAATTAAACAGTGGAGCAGGTATTAAAGTAGTATGAAGAAAAAATAAGTTAAGAAAATTATATTCATTATATAAAAAGAGAATGCAAAACTTAATATTTGATCGTGTAGTTTATAAAAAATATAATACTAGTTCTATTACTATAGTAGGTGCATCTTTAAACCTAAAAGATTGTGAGATTCTTGAAATTAATAACACGAAATATGGTTATAAAAAAGCTGTTGTGAAGTTATCTCCTGAAGAAGTAATCAAGATGAAAGAGATAGAGGAAAAGGTGAATGAACGTTTACAAGAGTGGGATATACCCCAAATAACACTTGTATACGGTAATAGAGTTTATCCTAAAACTAAAACTAAAATAGATACCGCAAAAAGCATTAAACTTGAAGGTGTGTTTGTTAATGATGAAAATAAGTCTTTCCCCCAGCTTTGGTTAGAAATTTAAGTAAAAGTAACACAATTATAATTTTTATTTATTTATTTAAAATTATAATTGTAATTATAAAAATGGACATTTTAAAAATCACTGACCCAATTTTAAAAGATGATAGTATTGATGAGTATGAGCACCATGAGTATGAACCGATAACAGGTGCTAATCTCAACAACTCAGGGGGAGATATTAGAATTAGTATCGAAACTCAAGATATTTTTACTCATCCTAGTGAGAGTTATTTACTTATTGAAGGAAAATTAGTAAAGGAAGCTGATGGAGGTCATTATGTTATAGGCACAGACAACACTAATATTGCTTTAACAAACAACGCCTTGATGTACCTGTTTAAAAATATTAGGTATCAACTTTCAGGTATGGATATTGAATCCATAACAAATCCTGGTCAGGCTACTACAATGCTTGGGTTGTTAAAATATCCAGATGATTTTTCTAAATCACAGGGGTTAAACCAATTATGGTATAAGGATACAACAATCAATGCAGACGATCAAAATAGAGGATGGGAAATAAGAAGACAATACATCATTAATAATACATTTGATCCAGCTGATTCAGTAGGTTCATTTAGTTTTAGAGTTCCTTTAAAGCATATATTTGGTTTTTGTGAGGACTATAATAAAATATTGTATGGAATGAAGCAAACTCTCACCTTAACAAGAAATAATGATAATGAAGCAATCTTTAGAGCCAACGCTGCTCCTGGAGGTAGAATTAGATTAGATAAGATATCATGGTTTATGCCACATGTGCTACCTGCTGATAAAGAGAAGATGGAACTTTATAAAATTATCGAGAAAAAAGAAAAAATACCAGTTGGATATAGAATGCTACAGTGTGACTCTATCGCAGTTCCTCAGACAACATCATTTACCTGGAGACTTTCCGTTAAATCATCTCCTGAGGTACCACGTTTTATCATTGTCGGCTTTCAAACTAATAAAAGTAATAGCCAAAGACAAAATGCATCTATATTTAACAATGTAGGTGTTAAAAATATTTATGTTATGTTAAATGCTACTCGATACCCTGCGGTTGACTACAATCTTTCATTTGCTAAACAGCAATTTAGTAGAGCGTATGGTGACACCGCATTATTTAGATCTAAGTTTTATAACATGAATGAGTTGGTGTCAAACCCTAACATTTCCCCCTCAGATTATAGAACCCTATATCCTTTGTTTTTGTTTGATGTTTCCAAACAGAGTGAAAGATTAAAATATTCTGTTACTGATATTCAAATTAAGGCAAATTTTGCTGGAAATGTGAATGCGAACACAGAGGCATATGCTGTTATTATTAGTGATAGGTTAATTAACTTTCAGTCTGATGGAAATAAAATGAGTGTAGTGTATTAAGATTTTTCTTTCCTATATAAAAATGATAAAGATTACAGATTTAAAAAAAATTCTTAAAGAAAATAATATAAATTTCTGCTCATACTGGGATAAAAAGCGGTTAGTTGAGTTGGTGAAAGAACATGGATTGTTCCCAGAGGAGTCACCTAAGTCACCTAAAAAAGAAAGAAGTAAAGACCCTAGGTTTGATAGATTAAAAACTATTATGCATAACCCTAAGAAAGTTAGTTTAGAGGATGTTGAAACTGGTGAAATAAAAACCTTTCCATCAATTTATAAGGCAGGTAAATTTATAGATCGCTGCCCACAAACGATTGAGAACTGGAATGGGAGAACTTGGAATAATAAATATAGGATTGACATTCAATAATTTTATTATGGCAATGACAATGTCACAATGAAATTTTTTGAAACAAATAAATAAAAAAATTGCTTAAGAAATTATATTTGTTATATAAAAATGAGTTTATTTAATAGATTTACAAATGTAGCTAGACGAGCTGCGTCTAATGTTTACTCTGGAGCAAGACGACTAGCCACAGCTGTCGTTCCGGAATCCATACAAAGAAGAATAACTGATTTTGGTAACTGGATAACTAGTAATGTGGAGTCTGCACAGATATCACAAGTGTTGGATGAAATTGTTGAACACGTTAGAGAAAATTACCCTCCAAGACAACCGTTTGAGATTAGAGCTTCTCAATCCGCATTTAGAGGGTATGCTACACAACATGTTATAGAGGGTAGAGAAAATTACGACCCACAAAGATTTTTCGCAGAAACGTGGATGTCTCTTATAAATACTCTTCGAAATAATTTACAAACAAAGGTAAAACTTGTACTTAGGTGTAAATTATGGTTAATGACAGATATTGACCAAGGTCCTGTTGAACGCGCTTTCCATAGTAAGCAACATTTAAATTTAAACAGAGGAGAAATAGAGGATTTGTTGAATAGAATGATAGGTGAAGTTTTAGAAAATTTAGCTAATTTTCAAAGAGAAGGTAGTGGTTGGACATTTGGAAGTATAGTGCGGTTAGAACTACATACAGCTGTTTATGTTCCTTTAAGAGCTAATGGTTACTTACCTTTGCCAAAATGGATTGCTAACAAAAAAGCAGTTATCAATATGAAAAATAAAGATGACAAATGCTTTTTATGGTGTGTTTTAAGAGCGTTAAACCCTAAAGAGCATAATGCAGAGAGAGTTGACAAGGATTTGCAAACGAAGGAAAGTAGTGTGAATATGGAGGGAATAAAGTATCCTGTTTCGTTTAAAGATATAGATAAGTTTGAAAAACAAAATTCAGAAATTAGTGTAAACGTGTATGGGTATGAGGAATATATTTATCCTCTTAGGCTTACAAAAGATGAAAAAAGTAAACATGTTGATCTTCTTTTTACTAGAAATGAGGAAAACATGCACTACACTCTCATAAAAAAATTTAATAGTTTAGTGAAAAAACAAATAACAAATACTCATAATGGAAATATAGAATGTTGTTAACGATGTATGAATCATTTTGGTAGTAAAGAACTTTTGGAAAAACATAAACAATACTGTAATGAACATGAGCCTATTACTTTAGAAATGCCAAAACCAGGTACCATGCTAGATTTTGAAAACCACATTAGAAAACTTAGGCTTCCCTTTGTTGTATACGCTGATTTTGAAAGTGTTTTAAAACCAATACACACATGTCAACCAAACCCGGAAAAAAGTTATACTATACAACGTCAAAAGCATATACCTTGCAGTTTTTATTATATTATAAAATGTTTTGATGATTCTGTGTGTGCACCTATAGAAAGAAGTTATGTTGGAGAAAATGCTGATGAAGTTTTTATAAACCAGTTAAAGGGTGATATACAAAAAAATCATCAACGGTACCACCAAAACCCAAAGCCTATTGAAATTACAATAGAGGAAAAAATAAAACATAAACAACAAACACATTGTTGGATTTGTGGTGGAAAATTTAATCATGCTAATTATAGAGTGAGAGATCATTGTCATTTTACAGGTAAATATAGAGGCGCTGCACATAATAAATGCAACCTAAAAGCTAAAAATCCTAACTTCACACCTGTATACCTTCATAATCTTAGTGGATATGATGCACATCTTTTTATTAAATGCCTTGGTAAATCTGATGGAAAGATTGACTGTATTCCAAATAATGAAGAGAAATATATTAGTTTTAGTAAAGACATTTGGGTTGGAGAAAATATAAACCATAAAATTAGATTCCTTGATAGTTTTAAGTTTATGAGTTCTAGTTTGGATAAACTTTCAAGCAACTTAGAGGAAAGTCAATTAAAAATTTTATCAAAATATTCTAATAAAGAACAACTACCTTTGGTTAGGAGAAAAGGAGTTTTTCCTTATGAGTACTTAGATTCATTTGATAAACTTAAAGAAGAGAAATTACCACCCAAAGAAGCATTTTACTCGAGTTTGAACAAAAAAGGAATTACAGATGAAGATTATGCTCATGCACAAAAGGTTTGGAAAGCTTTTCATATGAAAACGTTTAAAGATTATTTAGAACTTTACAATAAAATAGATGTATTGCTTTTAGCAGATGTTTTCGAAAACTTTAGAGATGTTTGTTGTGAAAACTATGACTTAGTTCCTAGTGGGTATTATACTGCTCCTGGTTTAGCTTGGGATGCAGCATTGAAAATAACAAAAGTAAACCTAGAGCTTTTATCTGATCCTGATATGCTTTTGATGGTAGAAAGGGGTATTAGGGGAGGTGTTAGTATGTGTAGTAAAAGATATGTAAAAGCAAATAATGAGGATAGTGGTGAATTATATGATCCTAGTATATGTATACTGAAGAGTTAAACAAAAAAGCGCTAGGATCAAGTGATGATAAAAGGTTTGTTTTGGAAAACAAGATTGACACACTAGCTTGGTGGCATTATAAAATATAACTTTAAAAAATAAAGTTATATTTTACGTTTAATGGTACTTTCTGTTTTACAAATTGGACATTTCCTTCTCTCAGAATTTAAATGGTGACATTTCTCACATATACATATATGACCACAATTACAAAACAATATATTTGGATTGGTTTCAAGACAAATGACACAATTTTCTTCTCGAAAAGTATCTATACCATTGATATATTGAAAATTTTCTTCTATATCTTCTTCTATACTTTCATTATCTGAAACATCTTCTTCATCAACATAATGTTGCAAATAACTATCACTTTGTCTATGAAATACAAAAGGATCTAACCTTGCAGAATGTCTCTCTCCTATTGACGTTTCTCCTGGGGGTAGTGTTTTTCTTTCAAAAATTACACATGGTACAAAATCATCTTCAGATTCATACCCTTCAGTTATATAGCTACGTAGCCTTTCTTCCGCAATATTTCTATAGTCATGATCTATTTCCATATATTGATCAAATTTGTGTAGAATATTTTGGAAATATTCACCTCTTCCATTTAGTATCAATAAAGGAATATCTATTGCAAAGAAATGATGAGGTCTTCTTGCACCATCACTTCTATAAGCAACAAAAAAAGCAATACAACATTCTTCATCACCTATTTCTTTCACAAACTCACTGTAATGATAATACCAATCACTTCGTATATCTTTCAATGCTTGTAAATGATCTTTGTAATCAGATTTGAGATATGCTATTTGTCTACTAAAACCATCGTCTGATACAATTTTACTACGAAAATGACGTACTTTGTTTTCTAAAATTCTTCTTAAATCTGTGTTTTCGTTCATTGTAAATATCATATTGTTTTTTTAAACTTTTTTTAAAATTTCAAATTTTTAAAAATCACAAAATAAAAAAAAATTTAATTTTTTAAAAAATTTTAAAGTCAAAAAAATTTTTAATTTTTTAAAAATCAAATTTTTTTTTTTAATTTGAGTTAGTTTGTTAGTCGAGATTCGTGTTGAACTAGTTAGTCGGTTAGTCGGTTTGTCTGGTTAACTAGTTAGTCGATAAGGAATTTGTGGGGGTTTGATTAAGAAATTAGCTGGCTCATTTTTGGAAATGTCTAGCTCATTTTGTAATGCGCCCAATTTTTAGCTAGAATACCCATTTTACTATCTACTGTAGTAGAAACAAGTAAATGGATTGGATCTTTTGGTATTAAATACAATTTAACTGTTACTTCTATAAAACGTGCTGTAACGCAGGAGACAGAAATAAAACTAGATTGTAACCTACTGATGTTATTATAACTAGAGTGTAAGTTATTGATAATAAAAAGAAAACGTTAAGATTTCAACTACGTCATGACATAAGCTGCTTTGGCCTCTGCCTAGAAGAGCAAAAAAATTGAAGAATGCAATTTCAGAATAATGTCTGACCAAAATACCTGTAAATTCGGAAATAGTTTAGCATTGCAAGGTTCCAAAACTTTCGCGACTGCTAGTAAAGCCGAATTCTGGCCTTTGCCCAGTAGTTCTAAAAACTGAGGGATGCAATTTCGAAAAGAAAAAAAATCGAACCAAAATAGTTGTAAATTCGGAAATAGTTTAGCATTGCGAGGTTCCAAACTTTTCGCCACAGTTCTGCTAGTAAAGTCAAATTCGGGCCTTTGCCCATAAGAGCTAAAAATTAGGGGGTGCCAATTATAAGTAATGTCGGACCAAAACAGTTGTTAATTCGGAAACCGTAAATAGTTTACTATTGGAAGATTCCAAACTTTTTGCAACTGCCGGTAAAGCCGAAGAGGTATTATACCATACATGTATGTCGGAATTATTGGAAGATTCCAAACTTTTTGCAACTGCCGGTAAAGCCGAAGAGGTATTATACCATACATGTATGTCGGAATTATTGGAAGATTCCAAACTTTTTGCAACTGCCGGTAAAGCTGAAGAGGTATTATACCATACATCTATGTAGGAATGACCTTCATCTTTTGGCACCAAAGTATGCGCTAATTCATGAGACAGGGTATGTGAAAACCAATATTTTTAAAGATGCCCGTCTACAGCCGGTAAGCAAAAACGCTGTTAAATTTCAAACAATTTAGAATGGTACAGAAATCAGTCCTTTGTGTAAACATGGATAAATTACTGACATATATGGGGTAATTGAAAAAAAAGAAACACGGAGATTTGTATCAGAAACCGAACATCGGTTAGAAGAAAACTGGCTGACGATCGAAGCTGTAAACAATGGCGGTGCGTGACGGAAATTTATCGTTGGTTTCCGCCTAGAGTCGGATACGGTGTAATTTGCATATAGGTCGCGACCTCCGTCTGAAAATCGAGGCTGCAACAGAGAAGCCTCCATTTTCATTTGTTTATATCATTAGACGCAGGGCGAAGGTCAAATGTAGTCACGTGACAGAATGCATGATCTTCATACGAATCTACTCGAGTGTATAACGGATATATCGAAATCTTCGATTCAAAAACCGGAAACGACGAGTCTGTTTACATGGAAGGCCGCAACTCAGCGAAATGCATTTTCTATCGACCGTAATCTAAGCAACCTTCCAACCGTCAGGCGCAATATTTGGCATGAAGGTACAAGAATGACTATAGTTTGATAAAATAAAGACAAAATGAGTTAAAACTGGCTGAAAATGAGTATCAGGGCCTCTTTAAAGCATGGAACCCTTGTACAGTTTGATATGAGCGCTGTAAAAAATGAAGATTAGTTTTCTGGTGCTTTAACACAGGGAAAAAAAGCCTTAATCAATGTACAACGAGATTTTCGAGAGTTCGATAACACTAACGTTTCCGTAAGTCTCTAACGTAACCCTACTGTTGTGTTGAGCCCAAATGGGAATAATTTTGTCAAAAAAAAAAAAAGATCTATTGGTTGAAGGAAAAAACTAGACAAATCTACTGGGGTAAAGGTATTAAAGTGTTAGAAAAAAAAAACTTACATTGCTCGAAAGTGCTATCTCCACTTCCTGCCTGTTTCAAATATATCACTGGCTGTCGACATCGAAAAGATTTAAAAGAAAAAAATCCCTAAGTCGAAAGAACTTTGAAGAAACTGAAACATTTTCTTCTTGTTTCTACTACGTTCGGTTGTATGAAAATAAGGTACGAAGGTATTCTTGTTATACAAATATTGTATTCAGAATTAATTACGATAAATAGTTAATCATAAAATAATTAAAACACATCAATCACTCATAAGGAAAAAAAAGCAAAAAAAAAATAACCTCATTGGTCAAAAAATATGAAACCACTACAAGCCAAATTTAGAATTACCTGTCAGAGTCATGTTTTTTTTACATTGTGACAGATAACGTACATCTGCGTTATATTGTTGTATTTTAGATGGGTAGACCTTGTAAATGGTACGGAACCTTTTTTTCTGGATTTGGAAGGTTTAAAGGAGCACGAGCAGATTCACCGCACTTTAGAGCTGTAGTCTGGAAGCGTAAGCGTTTGTCTTTCTATAGAAAATTGAATATACTCGTAATAGAACAGCACATTGGCTCTTTTAAGTACAGTTTTTTTTTTTTAGCCCAATTGGGTCTTGCATGGCTCAGTGGTAAAGTGTAGGACTTTTGACCTGGAGATCCCGGATTCGAGCCTCAAAGGATCCAGTAGGTTTTTCGTGGGAGTGTCCTTGGGCAGCGAAGTTGGTAGCATACAGGCTTGCTAGTTCGATCCCCGGCTCGGCCAAGGATCTATGATAGTCACTGGGACAGGATTTATTCCTCTCTCACCGCTGACCATGGTTTCCACGATGTTTATGTAAAAAGCAGTCTTGGAATGAATATTGTGTGGTAAAATAAACTACAAGAAGGCATGGATAGGTGCACTAGCCGCTGCGATGTAACTGAAATAACGTTAAAAACGGCGTTAAACACCATACAATCATTCAATTAGTCCCTAGGTGAGACAATTCGGAGCCCTAGCCTGGCCTAGTACTGGTGAAAACCGGAAAATTCATGAATATGTGAGCTGTCGCATACTTTATATAACAACAATAACGTTGAAAGCGATGTAAAACACCATTCATTTAATACTTAATCCAATGCACATTGTTATGTGGGAGAGCAGCCATTTGCTGCAAGTTGCTTGGAATGAATATTGTGCAGTAAAATAAACTCCAAGAAAGCATGGATAGGTGCACAAGCCGCTGCGATGTAACTGAAATAACGTTAAAAACGGCGTTAAACACCATACAATCGTTCAATTAGTCCCTAGGTGAGACAATTCGGAGCCCTAGCCTAGTGCTGGTGAAACCCGGGAAATTCATGAATATGTGAGCTGTCGGATACAGAAATAACGTTGAAAGCGGCGTAAAAACCATTCATTCGATGCTTAGTTCAATCCGAATTGTTACATTTAAAATGTTCAAGACTGTAGCTCTTTGAAAATTCTGTATGTAAATTAAGTTATTTATCAAGGTAACTGTCAAATTATCATGTAGTCAGCCATGATATAAATCATAATACAAGAGAGCTACGTAAATGACCTGACCCCCTATGACTCGACTGATCAAGATTTATGTTAGTGGCTTGAATCGAAATGAAAAATGGAGATCATTTGAAAATTAATACGTGAAAAGGAGCCCATTGTAGTCGTATGTATTTTTTACGCCATTAATTCCGCATTTTTTGTCCGAATCCGTAGTTTTGGTTAGATTCTTTTGAAACTTGCAACAGTTTCTGTTATTTTGTGCTTTCAGGTTTCCGAGAACCCTGTAAATAAGCCTAGAGTTCACCAATGCGAACAGTGCAACAAGTCTCTCACTCGTCATATAAAAGCAGATCATTCGAACAAAAGATATTGCTGTTCAACGTGCAAGAAGCCCTTTAAATATAAAAATGACAAAGAACGTCATGAAAAATCATGCGTTAAAACAAGCCATCTCTGTCCTAAGTGTCATAAGCATTGTTCTTCCGCTTATGGCCTCAGAAGGCATTTATCGTGGCACGACAAACAACCCATGAAACGTAAAGAAATAAGTGCAACAACTACGTCAGATGCATCCCGTTGTCAATACAGCTGTCGTCGTTGTTCTCGAGTCCTTAACTCCCTTCACGTACCATACCTTCATGGTATGGCGGAACATTATCAGACTGGAGATGCCTTGCGACAAAGATCCAGTAACAACGAAAATGTTCCATGGACCCGTGAGGGAGATAACCTGCGACAGGTCTATGAAGCTAATGCTTCGTTAATTCTAGAACCCGACAACCTCTGGCCGATCCGATCAGTGTACAGTTTTCCCAAAGACAATAATGGTACTCTGAAACAGCTTTTTGATTTAGCCAATGAAATTTACAGAAGGGAACAACAACCATTTCGGCTCAATATCGTGTTTGGCATAATTTTACAACGCAGAGAAACAAGGCGTTATAGGTATTTCGTTCCACACAACAACAATGGGATATTTGAACGTCGATTTTACATCTCAAAAAGTGCAGATTTAAATTATCTGCGTTTTCGCCTGCGCAGAATGGACATTCTTGGGGAACTCTTGCGCCAAAGACCCGATACCAAGTGGATACCAGTAATGGTGACGAACGTAAATTACATCGTGTTCGACACAAATTGTCCCTGGCAAAAGAAGTTTGCCAGAATACCTTCTTCAAAAAGACAGTATCTACTTATTAGTGAAAAATCGACAAACTTGAAAAGAGCTTATCCATACTCTCTGTGGCTTTCGCTGCCTTGCCCTACACCAAGGCTACGATATCAAATCTCTCGGAGGTCCCAGCCGTGACCTTTACAATCAGTGGGCTAACGACCCAGTAAAATCGTTCAAAGGCCTGAGTTTTGAAAACTTTCCATTTTTTGGAAAGCTCTTCAAAGTTAATTTGGAGTTTTACAGTTAGTTTCTGTGGGAAGACGGTTTTGCCCGGTCTATTTGTAAGTCTCTTGGTCTGCAAGAAACAACAATGTACGTGAATTTATATAACAACCATCTGTCCTATAATCGTAACTTTGCAATGGATGCAAATGACCTGCTACAGTCATTTTAAACAGCCAAGCGATCTGCACAGACATCAACGTTCATGCGCAAATCAAACCAAATACATGTATCCTGGCGAATTCAATGAACCTACAGAATCTATTTTTGAGAGACTGATTCGTTTGATATTAATGTTCTGGAAGACGAACACACCTTTCCTTGGTTTGTGTGCTATGATTTCGAGGGAATGCTTAAACCAATCAATGACTATCCAACTGAACTGCTGCAATGGACTCAAAAGCATGAGCCTATCAGTGTGTCATCTGCAGCAACGTTGAGAGATATACCGAGCCAGACTAAATGTATTGTAGAAGCTGACCAGGAAGTATTAGAGGGAAAAATGGTGGCTGCCATGACAGAAATTGCAGATAGGGTCTAAGAATTGACCGAAGAAAAACGGGGGTTGGTACTGGAAGCCATTAACGAACAATTACTTCACAATGACATGAAGAACGTGGATATAGAAATAGACAAAAATAAAAACTATTTTGAGGAAGAAGCTATGGAAGATTATACATCAGAGGGTGATCCCGAACATTTGCATCCTCTATAAAAGTTCTGTGGACAGTTTGAAGGATACATGACTACAGATTCTGTGTTGGGTTTTAACTCACCCAAGTACGGCCTTAATTTGATAAACAAAAGTATTGCTATACGCCTGAACATACACGACACCGAGCAGAAAGGTATTTTAGTCGTAAAAAGGTGCATTGCCTATGTAAGGAAAGGTTGTAATATCAGTATTCAGCTCTGTCAAAAAGTATGGTCTGACAACGAGATGTCCACTTTCCAAAATTTTCTGGTCCTTTTCTCACCGCCGTAGAAAGGTTTCAGGCATTCTACTTTATCAAAGGAACTGATGTTTTCAAAACGGCTATTTCAACACCAAGGATTGCCAGACAGCTGTTGTTTAAGTCAGTCCAAAAGCAACGAGCGAAGTTTGCCCCGTTTGATGAAAGCTGCAGTGACCTTTACCAAACTATCAAATACAACACTGTCGTCGAAATCCTGCGATCTACGATTTCATCGATGCCATGCGCCCTGGCTTTTTTCTAAAGCACAAAGGCAAAATCACGGAAAATGTCATCGTAGAAGGTGTCATCAAAGAAGAACTGTTTGGCATGGTTGAGGTTTACATTGAGGTCCCAAACGGTGGTCGTGGTATTTTGAACACTCAACTTTGACTTCCTTCCAATACTTTCCAGAAATGTTGGTTTCATCTATATGTTGAAGCACCTCTTCAAAATATAGCTCTAACTGTTCTTTTCTCGAAAGTGTCAAACACGTATGATCCGTTTGTCCGATATGGCAGCCTCGCATATCATACTCATCGTTCCGTCATTTCTTTCTTGACAATCGTTTTCTTCACTCATGTTTCACGATGTGTATCCGAAACAGAACTAAATCAAATACTATTATTTCTATAAATTTATTCGCATGTGGACACTACGTCTTTACAAGCATAAAATGTTATGCGATGTATTTCACATTCTGTATCTGGGTTTAGCTTGAATCTTGACACTTCTTTCAAAAATCCTCTTCCGCGAAATATTTTTTATGCCATTCGGTTATCTCCAATAGCGGAAAAGTAGCTGCTAAAAGCCATTTCAGATTTTCCTTTTCAAAAATTACGACGACATTGTACCATTCTTTAATCATCATACTTAGTAAAGTATCCGGTTTGCGAGGATAAGTTCGCTTCGCGGCTTCTATTTGTTATCTCTTATGTCCTAAATGTGTCATAAACAACTACTGGTCTCTATCGAGTTCTCTACAGTAGGTCAATATTTCCTCAAGCAATAAATCATTTCTTTCCACATTCACGTTCCTGAAGTGAATAATTATAATGGCTAAATCGGGAGTTGATTTTGTATTACGAACACATATCAAGTCTTTTTAATACATATTGTTTTTATAATGAAACGTGCTGTTCTATTACGAGTATATTCAATTTTCTAACCAGATCATAAAATCATTTGGGTCACATTCTGCACAGATAAAAACTCCCAGGTGATTCATGTGATCATCTCGAAACGCGCAAGGTACGACACTGTCAAGTTCACGTAGGATCTGTGCTATTTCTGACGCGTGGCTTTTTAAGGCTTCGTACTCTAATGGTCTTAAGCAGAGTCCTTTTTTACACGGCACCAAGTCATTTTCTGGTTTCCAGAACTGGCGTATATCCACACAGGTGTTACGTTCCTTTCGCGTGCTGAATACATTTCCGCCTAAATGGCTTTGATAAGCATTGCCAGACTTAAATCAAGCTGCCAACATCGTCCAAGCAGCCCACTAGGCACTTCCAACGCATCAGCGGTAAACTTATACCCCTCTTCGTTGGTTTGTTGCCATTCCATTCCTTTAGATCAACACGTTTTTCTTCTTTCCATAAGCAAACATGAACGTATCTTTGGTCTCCCAAACCAAACGTATTGTTGCCCATTTTCGATTTCTGTCGAGTTTGTGGAAAGTCCTTTCTTATGTACGTTTCCTTAGGGTCTACTTAACGACTGAAAGTCACGATCTGTCACGACTTGCATTCCCGAGATGACAGTGATTGACAGGGGCGGTAATTAATGGTTAAAAACCATCCATCAACGTGACAGAAATAATGTCGACTTATGTCACATAGATGACTGGGGCAGATATAAATATAGTTGTTTACTAGGACATTTTCAACATCCTTCATCGTCACGGTACATCACCAGACAGTGGTTGATGAAGTAAGAATGATTAATGGACTTGTTTACCAGATGGAAAACGCTGAGGTCACGCTATTACGTTAACAATACGCTGACGTGGCTTGATGTTGATTCATCAGGGAGGACACCTGGCACCGGGTGCAAAAATAGCTGAAGAGCAGCAAACAGCAACAAAGGCTAATTGCCAGTTTCTATATCACTACTGATAGATATGTCACAAAAACTATCGTCCTAACCTTGTTTTTCGCAGGTAGCATCAGAAATTCGCACATAACGTCAAATGATGCAATCCATTACTTTTTCATGTAGTTTCAGAAGATTTGGATCAGACGATTTTGAAATATGATCGATTTAAAAAGCACGACAACAAAATTTTTTATACAGCGAAGAAATTTCTCGTGATCTGATTGGATAATATGCCCCGAACATATATATGATGTACACTGGCAAAACCCACGTAAAAGCAGTTTCCCTTTCGGGAGCCCCGGATACATGACTACACTTTCAACACAACATCCAAAATGGCGGCGTCGATCGATCGATACAAGCCGCCCACAAGACAAACATACTGAGTAGCCTGTACCATATTATTACGATGCTGTTCGGTAATCTTGCGCACCTAAGCAAACGACTCTTTACTTCTGACACTAAAAGGGATTGCTAGATCCCCACAGCTATTTATCTATTTATAGAAATATTTCATCTAGATTATGACTCAAGATAGTTAAAGAAAGATTCCCCGAACAATATGAACTTTTAAGCAGTAAAGTATAACCGTGAGGTTTTATCCGGAATACAACTGTCCGGTGATCTTGCGCACTTATATTAAATGACGTCAATGCAAAGGATTTCTAAAGTATTTGTGGCCCATACAAAGAATAATTGTAGAAAAGAAATAATTATGCTCGATTGGGGCCTTTGATTCAGAACTTTGACAAAATACCGGAAAATAGGAAATGAATTTGTCGTTTGATAAAGGTTGCATGTAAATAAGGAAAATAATGTTAAAAATTTCTTTAATATCTTATAAAGTTGTAAAATATGTGTTGAACTGATTCGTTTTAGTGATGAGACATAAATTGCTCGATTAATTGACAGATAAAAAGTGTTACAGCCAGCCTCATCGGGAATTGGGTCATAGGGTGTGTTTATGAATAATTAGTCAGGATGATGTCATAGACAAACTGTAGACATTCTCGGGTACAAAATTTAGCTATGGTTACTTTCTAAAGGTTTCTCTGTTATTCCAAAATGCTATGGTCTAAGAAACACTGCAGAAATGGGTAGAATTCGTCAAAAAAAACTCGCGAAACAGGAACCTACCGAGGTGCGCAAGATTACCGGACGCGCAAGATTACCGGACACGACGGGTACTGGTTTCCCTTGATGGTTGTCATAAAAACGGAAAGAATGGATTATTTTTTTAAAATAAATGAATATAGTTATATGTACTATCGTTTGATTTCATTATAAAACAAATGTACGGTGGGGTTAACCTAATGGTCGTTCGAAGCAACTAATGGTCGTTTACCTTTGCCAAAAATCATTAAAATTCATAGTTACTTACCTTGAAGTTTTTTTTAAATCCATGTTTACATAAAAATGCGTCGAATGTCCATTGCAGCGACACCGTCTAGATTATGCACCAAACTGCACGTTTTACCAAGGTTTCAGTGACGTCAGTTCCCAGTGACGTCAGCTTTGATTGCATTGGGGTACTCAGAAGGGAAATTCTATTTCGTCAGCGTACTCAATTCTTGTCACCATAAAACAGGAAAATTTCGAATGACACACGTTGTAATGGTAAAACTTTGCATTATAGTAAATTCATTGTACGGTCAAGTGGCAGGGGACTTGGAAATTTGTTCACGGCTTTGGCGAATCATGTCGCCAACTCATCTGCGGCTCGGGGCAAGATGATTCACCAGAGCCGTGAACAATTTCCAAGTTCCCTGCTACCTGACCGTACAACTAATATTGTGCGGCTTGCTCCGAGGCAGCTAACCTTGCGCCTTTTAGGGTAAAAATAAATGTACATTTGAAGTTAAATCATACTGATGACTTTTTTACCTAGAAATGGATACAAGGCCATAATTACACAAGTGAAAATCTGTAAACAATTCGACAACAAATTAAAAAGATACGAACAAATTCCACGAACTTTTGTTCAAGAGTAATAGTTCACAATGTTTTAAAATATAGGCCTACATGTACATGTGTACTGAAGTTTACATGAAGCCTTTTCGTTTCTTTGATATCACGGACGAAAAATAGTTTCAAAAGAACTTGCATATAATAATTTTGTTTTTAATCCAACATAAAATTCGTAGTTTTGTCATGGTCACCAATTTTGACATTTACTTTACCAAGAAATTTGGGTTAGCAATGTTTTAGAAATCATTAGATGACATGCAACTACACGGTACATTTCTTCGCCGGAAATAGACCGTTCTCTGCTCTTAAAATTGTAAGAATCCAGATTAAAGATAAAGAAAACACGAGTAAAAATGTTGTATCTAAATCATTCCAAATGCATTTCCGTTGACAAATAGGTTGTAACGTCATTTTTTAACGTGTTTTATCAAATTTGTTCGCAGTTTTCATCAACAGATTAATAGATGTGAATGACTTCACCATGGTAGTTGATGTAGATGCTAAACGATTTTCAGAGACGCCGCCATGTTAACAATCATGTGACATATGATCAAGATGGAAACATCGTTGATACGGACGAGATCATTCGGCAAACTACGGATGATCTGTTTATCAAGTAACTATAAGCACCTAGACGGTATATATTTCTTTGCTGGGAATACAACGCTCTACCGTTCTTCAATCGTAATACTCTACTTATAAAAAGAAAATACAAGTCACAGCTTTGTATCAGAATTTTTCTAAACGCATTTCCGTCGACAAATAGTTTGTACATTTATTTTATAACTTTGTCAATTCCATAGGCAATTTTCAACTTATTACCGTAGCTGTTACTGCCGTTGCTAATCGATTTACATGGGCGCAGCCATGTTCAAGATCATGTGCCTGGCAGTATTTTGAAAATTGGAAATCCCATTGATACGGACAAAGATAGATATGGGTACGAAATCGGCCGGATTGCAACGAATGGGACGACGTTAGATGTAGTTACGGATTTGGCCAAGTTGTGGCAAGTGAATTGTCTTTGACTCGAGGATGTTTTTTTTTACCCTGAAAGAATTGTTTTCTCTCGTTTTCTGGTTTTAGATTTTTTATATTATATTGACATACGATAGTGTTGTTGATGGAAATTGATAAAATCACAAAAACTAAAAATTCAGTGTCAAAGAAGTCGATAGTCCCTTGAAAAACTGTCCATCCCTATAACAGGCATACGTCAGATCCAATATACTTCAAATTACAAAACAGTCAGTTCTGATGTTGAATCCAAGTTAAGTGAAAAAATCTAAAATTCAAATTCGTAAGTTTTTTGATATTGACATAAGTTACAATTTGCCAAATTGCTGTTTACAGCTCTGGTTTTTTTATTTTGGAAAACTCTTTGCCATTTACAAGTTGTTGTCTAGTCTGCCTTAATGTTTTCCATCAAAATTGTCTCCACTGTGTCAGTTAGACTAAGTCAGCGAGCGGTATGTTTAGAATTGCCCGTATACGGTGGGGCGGGGGGGAATAGATCTCCATACCCAGAGAAATATTGAAAATTGATATATCGAGACAGCCCTCAGTGGACATCGCGACTATTGAACGTCCATAATGGAACAGAGCTGCGCGGATTGGTCGACGTCAATAATCAAGGGAATATAATCCGGACTTGTTGGTTAAATGCGGTAACTCACGGCCCTTCAATATCTGTAGTGCCTTTCATGACATAACGTGTGATTGATAAATTCGGAATTATAGAGAGGCCTTCGGTGATATGAGATAAAAATGGGTTTTAAAAAATTGCACGGTGTCATGCTGGTGCTGCTGGTTTTCTGTGCAGGTTAGTTTATAAACCTCACGTATATTTTTTTACAGTCCCTTCATGATTTAATTATTTTTTTTTTATTGTATTTTATTCTAGTTCCGGCTTTCTTTTTTGCTTTATTTCTTGCTTTCTTTACTCACATTTTCTCTCGCTTATTCACACTGTCTTTCACTCTCTCTTCTGTTGGTCCTACACGACTTACTGTTATTTCTAATGTCGCATTAAGCTGTAGCTATCACCCTGTCTCATCAGTAGATATGTGAAAGGAGAAATGCTTTCCCAACTATTTGTTGTTGTTTTCTCTCCTTACCAAACGACGAAATTCTGGACTTGTCAAAATCCATTTAGCAATTGCAGGCGAAAAAATCGATTGTGGTTCAAATGGTGTGGCTTGTCTTTGAAAGGATAGAAAACATTGTGAGAAAAGGAGAAAGTGCTGTTTACCATCACTTTCTCCTTTTCATACAATGTTTCCAAAGGTGCTCTTCGCCAATGTCTTTAAAAGTCGGGATTGAGTGGTAAAATGCCGTCTTATTGGTCACCTGAAATAACCAACGATCAACTCTAAATGCTCTCAGAATCATTTTCTTCTATCTTTAGTTACCGAAGAGATAGAAATTTTATTCAAAATCTGCCGCTTTTTCTTGCTGAGCTTTGATCTAGAAGCATCATTGGACTTTTCCACGTTAGAGAGCCAAAAAAGCACCAAATCATCCGACGATAATTGGCTTGCATCTCGCGAAAAGGGGCATTCGGACATTTGCGTAAAGTGTCGTCTCGGATCAGCCTGCGCAGTCCGCGCAGGCTAATCCGAGACGGCACTTTACAACTACATTAGATTTTGTTCTTCAGTAGACTTGCGCAAAACAGAAAATTACATAAAAACGGAAAGTGTCGTTTCGGTTTAGCCTGCGCGGACTGCGTAGGCTGATCCGAGACGACACTTTACGCAAATGTCCGAATGCTTCTTTTCGCGTGTTGCAGGCCATATGGACTAATCTAGATTCACTTTGTCTGTGGAACGGCACGAGCCGTGATGAAACTGATGCACGCTTTACAAGACAACACAATTTTCAAAATCGAATGCGTATGCTTGCAGACAATTAATTGAATGCGTTTCAAATGATGTGATTTTTCTTTGCAAGGGTCGAAAACATTTCGGAAATACCAGCACTTTCGCCTTCTCCCTCATTTTCTTTTTGCTTTGTAACTATTACTTCTCCTTTTTTTCCCCCACATTGTTTTGAATCGCCCTCGAGACTCCTCGGGGTCGAGTTAACTTCGGATCGTTTAATAACAAGCTAATGACGCATAGACATCTTAGGTCATAAAACTCGCAAGAAAGTTAATGTGGAGGATAATTAGTATTAACTCTTTACCAAACGACAAAATGATAGACTTGTGCAATTTGAAAGCGATTGCAGACAACAAAGTATGGCTCCAAGTATTGGATTTGTTTTTTAAATGTTAGAAAACATTGTGAGAAAAGGAGAAAATGCTGATTACCAGCATTTTCTCCTTTTCCCACAATGTTTTCAAAGCTTTCTTTCTCAGGGTTATTTAATCTCGGGAATGCTTGGTAAAGGTTTTAAAGATATTATAAGGTCATTATTAAAGCTTAAGCAAAAAGATTAAAGCAAAAAAAAATAATAATAAGGTATTTAAAGTAAAACAAGGGGGAAAAAAACTTAAGAAGAGTGGGTTCTCTTGTAATAGAGCAAATTGAATATATACAAAAACTGGCATTTTCAAGTCAAGGAGCCGAGCCTGTAGCTCATTGGGTAACGTACAGAGTTTGAAACCCAGGAGGTCGTTGGTTCAAATCATCACTAGCTTGTCCATTTATTTTCGAGGATTGATGATAGCCATTTTAATAGGATTCATTCCTCTCTCACCGTTCATCATTGTTTCGACGGTTATTATGTGGGAAAGTAGTCATTGGCCTGTAAACAATATTGTATGAAGTACGGGTAAAAGAAATTCCGAGAAAGTATGGATTTGGGCCACCGTGATTTAACTGAAATAATGTTTAAAATACGCCACCATACAAACAAACAAACAAACCAAGTGAAAGAATGATCACACTTTCTCTGAAAAAGAAAAAGATAAACTAAATGTTCTAGTTGGCATAGGCTTGTATTCTACATTTTTTAATTCCTTTGTTTGGTGTCTAACGCCGATTTCAACATTATTTCATTTAAGTAACTGCGGTCAGAGCACTTTTTCGTGCTTTCCTCGAGATCCTTTCTATGATACTATGCATTACAGGCTACTGGCTATTAAATCTTTACCTGCCAAATAAATGAAATTAAGTTGTCAAACCGATAGTAAAAATCCCAAATGTTGCTATTTCAAAGGTATATTTTGAGAAAATATCTCCGTATCGGACAGTGTAGATCCAAGATCAGACCGCACGTTCTGTGCAGTCTGATCTTGATCTACACTGTCGGCAAAAGGTCCTTGAGTCGCGCTTAACCTGAGGGTTAACACTGTCGACACATCCGTATCCCAAACTTAAGTATTCAAAAAAATTTTAGTACCAGACAGTTTCAGGTAAAATCTCTACTGGCTGTGATTTATTTGAAATTATACAAAGAGATCTGTGAAAACATTTCAATAATTGTTTCCGTTATCAACAGTATCTGCTCCTGATATAACTGAAATCGACATTTTATATTTACAATGTTAAATTTATAATCCAGCTATTTTAAATAACACGTTCATATCGATTTGAGGTGTGTGTTAAACTCTCTCTCTCTCTCTCTCTCTCTCTCTCTCTCTCTCTCTCTCTGCCTTTCTCTCTGCCTCTCCATCTGTCTTCCTCTCTCCGCCTCTTTCTCTCTTTCTTTGTCTCTCTCTCTGCCTCTCCCTCTCTCTGTTTCTCTCTGCCTCTTTCTCTCTTTCTCTGCCTCTCTCTGCCTCTTTCTCTGCCTGCCTGCCTCTCTCTCTCTCTCTCTCTCTCTCTCTCTCTCTCATCCCATCCCCTTTTCCCTTCCTCACACCAAACTTGCACACATACATCAGTAAGACATATAATACTTGTGGTATTATTTTTGTTTATTAAACTGTTTTAAAATTCAATGTAACGCGAAATAAGTCTTTCAATTCAAAGAGTATTAGGGGATAAGATGAAAATAAACAATTATTTAAAGGTTTATTTTTTTGTAAGAAACTATTGCAATGTGTTGAAATAAATTAAATGGTGCATCGGTGGATTATTTGGCCGCTTAAGTGTTTTAACTTTTAACCACGCGACAAAAATGTAGTATTGTCGAAATTGATAAAGTTTGAAGACAGTTTAAATGTGACTCAAATGGTGGAATTTGTCTTTGATAGGATAGAAAACATTGTGGGAAAAGGAGAAAATGCTGGTGACCAGCATTTTCTCCTTTACCAACAATGTTTTTAAAAGGCTTATCCAAAAAGTCGAGATTGTGTGTTTTAGGGTTGAATCTCCGAGATATGATATGCCCAGACGCTGAGAATTAAGCAGGCTATAGAACGTTAGCAAGAGTATAATACCAATCTACGTACAAATGTTTTTAAATAACTACTATCAAACGAAAAAAAGTTTTACCTCCATACTGAAAGGATTTGCAGACGGAAAATTACACGTGGCCCAAATGGTTGAATTTGTCTTTAAAAGGGTAGAAAACATTGTGGGAAAAGGACAAATGCTTGTTATGAGTAAATTCATCCCTTTATTCATGCATCCATCAATCCATCCATCCCTTATCCATCCATACGTCCGTCCGTCCGTCTGTAAATTCGTTCGTTTGTTCGCTCCCTCGCTCTCTACCCCTTCCCCTACTGACTCATTGGCTCACTCACTCGCTCGCTCCAAGATCATCAGACTGAACGTTCTGTGCAGTCTGATCTTGATCTACACTGTCCGCAGAAAGGTTCTCGAGTCGCGCTAAGCAACCTAAGGGTTCATAACAACTTTGCTAACAATACAATAACTTTTGCTACAAACGCTAATGGTGCATCCATAAATTTTACAGCAGAAAGGTGTTGGATTCTTTTGTTTTCAGCAAATTATTTATGCATGGGGAATATTAAACCTTACTTCATGCTTTCCGGTAGGTTATCGAGAAATATCAGTGAAATATCTTCCGATATTTCATGGTTACGACCAGTGAAAAATATCGATTTTTATATTCTAACTCCTCAATTGAAGGCGGAAACAGTTGTTCCCGCGCAATAGAAACCTAGGTAAAATGCAAGTGCCTCTCAACCAGGTGGAAATATGACGTAATTTACCCTACATTTCTCGCGCTTGACGTAATATTGTAATGCGTTGCTATTCGGAAGGGGTACGCCACGGGGAATAAACGAAAAGAACTGTACTGGAGTTTGATGCAAGTTCCTCCCAAAAAGGGTTAAAAGCATGAAATGAATAGAATATTTGGGGGTTTTTTTGGTGAAAGATCGAAATTTATTTTATTTATTTCGGATGAACATCATCGGTAATATTTTCACGAGTGGCGCAATGATGACTAAATTTCGATCTGTCACCGAAAAAAAAAAACAAATATCCTCTATTTAATCATTATATGACACATTATTCGAAAATTTCTATGGAAGGCAAACTCCTGCACTTTGCTCGACAAAATTTGAATGGGAGGTTTTAATAATTCATGTTTGTTTCCGTATCAGCTATACATCCGTTGATATACAAGTATTTGATTTGAGGATACTCTCATTTTTGTCTCGAAATCAAGAAAAAGAGACATGTATTTCGAGTCATGCTCTGGCAAGTGGGGTTTAAAAAGTGTTTACATTGAAAACCCATGTACATTTATAACGAACAATTCATTTTGTAAAAATCTAACTTTGTGCTGCTTTAAAGCTTTCCGGCCTCAAACATCATCATCATCATCATCATCATCATCACAGAGAAAACTGCTGTCACTGGATTAGACATGAAAAGTCAGGCTTTTAACTCTTTACCAAGCAAAAAAAAAATAGACTTGTCCAAACTCAAAACATTTGCAGACGACAAAACAAATTCAAGTATGACTCAACAATTGAAATTTGTTTTGGAAAGGGTAGAAAACATTGTGTGAAAAATGCTTTATACCAGCATTCTCTTCTTGCACATTTTTCAAACGCTCTCTTTGTCAGGCGAGATTGTGTGGTATAGGGCTAATTAAAAACATTGTTGGAACGAAGACACTGGCACTGATAACTGGCACATTTGCTCCTTTCCAACATTCTTTATACCTTTGCAAAAACAAGACATATCCAATAGTCGTCAGCAAATACTTTGAATTTCGAAAATTCTGAAATTTTGTCGTCTAGTATGCATGAATACCTATTTCATTGATTCTTACGTAACGTATCTGAATACTCGTATATGTATTATATCTTTCAAGTGCAGTGTAAATTTTATTACTGAACATATGGCCGTCTGTTTTCAGATCTATTTCTATTTACATACCTGTATAGTACAACTATTGTTCTCTTGCAACAGAATTACTGATACTTTGCTAGGACAGCTCTGCTTACCCTTCAACTGCTAGCACAAAATAAATCAACCCTTAAGCTGCTAAGTGCGACTCGCTGCCCTTTTGCGGACAGTGTAGATCAAGATCAGACTGCACAAAACGTGCAGTCTGATCTTTGATCTACACTGTCCGATACCGACACATCCAAACCGCGCCCCCCCCCCCCAAAAAAAATGAATAAAAAAACATAAATTTGAAAAGCAAAATTTGGGTTTTCACTATCGGTTTCACCCTTTACCAAACAATCCCTGGTTTTTACGACCCTGAGATAGAGGCTTTTTCAAAACATTGTTGGAAAAGGAGGAAAAAAATGCTGGTAACCAGCATTTTCTCCTTTCCCCACAACGTTTTCTACCCTGCTGAAAACCAATTTCAATTTTTGAGTTATGTTCATTTTGTCGTCTGCAAATGCTTTCAATTTGGACCAGTCTAAAATTTTGTCGTTTGGTAAAGAGTTAAAGGTTTCGTTTTACTTATTTTGCAGGACGTAATTTCAGACTGGTCTAAATTGAAAGCATTTGCAGACGACAAATCAAATATGGCTCAAGTCATAACATTCTTCTTTCGGTCTTTCAACGAGTAGAAAATATTGTGGAAAAGGATAAAATGCAGGTAACCAGCATTTTCTTCTTTTCCCACAATTTTCCAGAAAAAAAAAAACAAACATAAATCAGGGTCGTTAAATCAAGTGATTGTTTGGTACAGGGTAAAATAAACTTTTCCGGGGAATACTTAAACCATGAAAATTGCGATTTCAAACTTCTATCTACTAGAAAATACCCGCTGTATCGGACAGTGTAAATTCACGATCAGAGAACCCGTTCTCTGCAGTCTGATCTTGATCTACAAATATCCACAAAAGCCCAGCCCAGTGAGTCGTGCTTAGCAGCCACATAGATAACAGTTAAGGTTCCGTCTACATTTAGTAAGTTAATGCCTCTAAATTAATAAGTTTCTTAATCCTTTACCACAAAATTTCGAGTTTTAACGACCCTGAAAAAGAAGGTTCTTGAAAACATTGTGGGAAAAGGAGAAAATACTGGTAACCAGCATTTTCTCCTTTTCCCACAATGTTTTCTACCCTTTCAAAGACAACGCTGACCATTCGAACCACGTTTAAGTTGCTGTCTGCAAGGACTTTGAGTTTGGACAAGTCTAAAATTCTGTCTTATGGTAAAGAGATAAGGGTCGTCAAAACACTGGATGTTTTAGAATAGGTTTATTCATACCCGGCGTATCGCGACCTCTGGTGACCTTTAAGAAGAAAGTAGACACATCTGCCCACGCGCCTTGGAAGACTTATCTTCCAATGCCCGTCAAGTACCCAAGAAGTTGTTGAAGCTTTAACGTATGATATTATTCTGATCAGCACGGGTTTGTTGATTGAGACAACTAGGTTATGCGTAACCTACGTAGGCATGAATTATACGCACATTGTATATCTTTCTACGAAAAAAGTGCATTAGTAGTTCCGACTTTTCATATGATCACTTAAAACAGCAAATACATGATTTTCCGAAAATCACGTCGTTCCAGCCAAGTACATCGAACTATCCGATGTATTCGAGATACTGCGTGTTCGAATTATCCAGATTCGCTATCTTTATAGATATGGGAAAGAGGTTATTGATCGGCACTTTGACACCATTGTTTACCTGTAATGCAGTCAATGTCACGCTGACTGGCTCAGCAACTTAAATTCTGTTTGCCCACAGGGTATCTGTCTAACTAGACCTAATGAAATTTAACCTTTACCAAACGACAAAATTCTAGACTTGTCCAAAATTGAAAGCTTTTGCAGACGACAATATAAATGTGACTCAAAAAATGAAAATTTTCCCTTAAAGGGTAGAAACATTGTGGAAAAAGGAGAAAATGCTGGTTACCAGCATTTTCTCCTTTTCCCAAAATGTTTTCAAAATGCTTTAAACATGAGATTGCGTTATAAAGGGATGAACGTAGATACATTTAAACTGATAGAACGCTCCATTAATGAATTAAAAGTCTTTAATTGGGAGCACTGGCTTAAGTAGTGCTGCATCAAGGTTGTTTCGACCAGAATTTGTAAGATAGTAGCGGACAGTGTAGGTTCATGATAAGAATGCACGTAGGTATAATATGCTGTGTCTGTAGATATGGGAAGCTATGATCTCTGATGTATGTGAGGAAAGTAGTCGGTGACTTGGAAAGAAAGTTGTGTCAGTACTGGTGTGCGAAATCCGGGAAACACAGTCATGCGTTGGTGCACTGATCGTCGTGATATGTGACCTAAGCTGTTGAAACGGCGTTAAACTCCAATGCAAATAAACAAAAAAGAAGGCAATGACATCCGTAGTTCCTAAAAGACATGCTTACTGAATTGTTGAGTCAAATTATTCGCCTGTGTTAACTCTTTCCCAAACGGCAAAATTTAAGCCTGGTCCAAAGTGACAGCAGTTGCAGACGGCAAATCAAATGTAAATCAAAACATGAAATTTGTCTTTCAAATGATAGAAAACATTATGGGAAATAGAGAAAATGCCGGTTACCAGCATTTTCTCCTTTTCCCACAATTTTTTAAAACCTTCATCCTCAGGGTTTTTAAAAGTTGGGCTGCTAAGCGCGACTCACAGACGTCTTGGTTTTGAGGACAGTGTAGATCAAGATTAGACTGCACAGGACGTGCAGTCTGATCTTGGATCTACACTGTCCGATAAGGAGTTATTTTTTTCCAAGAAATATGTTTGAAATAACATTTTTTGGAGTTTCAGTATCGGCTTGAAAGTTTCATCCAGATTATTTAGCAGGATAAAGCTTAAAACAGTTCTTGGTACTAACATCTTGACAAGAGTGGCAATCCATATTTCGACTGACCTCGTTGGCGTGCGCTAGATGCAAAACTATGATAATAAAGTGAACAATAGTTGATTGTTTATCAGTTTGTCTGTTGACAGAATTGACAAGCCAACACGTTTGATGTACTATATTCTCACCTTTCTTTCGGTTTTGCTATGAATACAACAAAAAACCCGTAGACGCATGTACCAGCCCCACCCCCTTCTCCCGTATAATCAAATGAAAGTTTTGGGTCTTGAATTAAAAACTTAAGGTAAACAGATGTGGAACCATGCTGATGTACTCAATAAAATCTTTGTAAAAGATAGATCTATGTATTTTTCACTACATTTGTAATTTATAACATTTTTTTTTTACATTTTGCGGACAGTGTAGATCAAGGTCAGACTGCACAGAACGTGCAGTCTGAACTTTTATCTTCACTCTCCGCTAAAGATATATTCCCCCCCCCCCCCCCGCAAGAAAGATTCCTTTGAAATAGCAAAATTTGGGCCTTAAATATCGGCTAAAAATTTAGTTTCATTTATTTAGCAGGATAAGAGTCAATATTTTTACAGCAATGACATTAAAAGAAATATTTACGGTCGGTTATTGTATTGCATGTCAAGAATTGAGACAATAAATTAAATAGACAACGTAGAAACAGCTGTGCGCAGTTTCTGCAGAACCTTTGAGTTGATATCTGCCGTCATTCTTCAAGAAGATAGCCTTCGATTTTCCCTTTTCTCAGCTAACGCTTTACCAAACGACAAAATTTAAGACTGGTCAAAACTGAAAGCACTTTCAAACGACAAAGTAAAGGTTGCCCACATTAAGAAATTTGTGCTTGATAGGATAGAAAACATTGTGGGAAAAGAGGAAAATGGATCTTATCTACATTACGGGCACCTGTGACCGACGAGTATCGGGCTGTCTCGCGAGGCTCGCTCATTTTCTTGTCAAATATGCAGAAGAGTGCCCAAAGAGGGATAACTCTATCGGACTGGCGATAATAACTTTTTTCACTCGTCACAACTCGGCCGATTCCGTACCTACATCTGACCTCGTACGTATCTATAGGGTTTCCATTTTGAAATACTGCCAGTCCCATGATCTTAAACATGGCGGGACCCATGTAATCAACTGGCAACGGCAACAACCGCCACAGTGATAAGCAACCTATCGCTAAAAATTGCCAACGTAATTGACAGACCGAGTTAAAAATAAATTTACAAAATTGTATTCATCGGAAGTGTATTAAGAAAGACTCCCACGGAAAATTCTAACAAGTGTTTGCTTTCTAACTGTAGTGTTACAATTTTAAAGACGGTGAGGTGGTATACTTCCGGCGAAGAAATGTACCGTGTAGGTGCATTACAAGGTACGTGATACAGCCGAGGGACTTGATCAGCAGATCACCCGAGGATTGCCAAATGTAATTATTGTCTGAACCGTTTGAGTTTTGCCGGTGTCCTGTCATATAAAGTTCCAGTAGTTTTCATGGGTTATTGGTTACGACTTATCCTACCGAATAAGAAAAATGATACTTTTAAGCCGATAGTAATAAACTAAAATTTTGTACATGTACTTTGGTGGGAAAGATATCTCCTTAACGGACATTGCAGATCCAAGATCAGACTGCACGTTCTGTGCAGTCTGATCTTGATCTACACTGTCCGCTATTAAAGGTCCTTGAGTGGCGCTTAGCAGCCTAAGGGTAAAAAAGGTTCCGCTTCCCGATGGGCGCAGTGGACGTGGTGCATGGGCTTTAGCTGCTATGATAGGACTGAAATACTGTTTCAGAGCTTAATATCAGTTTCATTTTTTCAATTATTTCCAGTTTCATTTTTTCAACTATTTCTCTTAGAAGGTGGATCACTATTTAGATATTGTTACATCCTTCGAGGAAAACCGGTATTATATAACTGATAAGAACTGAACTATTTCCTCTCGGATGTATACATCATGCTAGGGAGGTCTCCGTTAATCCTTTAGCACACACTCCCGTGTATAAACGACCCTGGAGGAGAAGAATGCTTCTGAAAAAGATATCGGAAAAGGAGAAAATGTTGGTAACCAGCATTCTCTTCTTTTCGCACAATTATTTCTACCATGTTAAAGACAAATTCTATCGTTTGAGCCAAATTTAATGTGTCGTCTGCAAGTTTTTTTCCAATTTGGACCAATCTAACATTTTGTCGTTTGGTAAAGAGTTCATGACGGATTAAGGTCTAAACAGAGTACAACTGAATCTGGATAATATCCACATAATAAGCGGGTATTGTCATAGCTTTAAACGTACTTGTGCCTAGCAACACCGCATAAACGCAGACCATTACATCATAAAGTAAAATTATGAGTAAAATTATCCTTTTCCTTATGACTACTAATTTCCTATAAGTTTAATTATACAAAGTATGTATACTTAGCTAAGCCTCCTACGTTTTTTGATGTAAAAGTAACTTTTAAAAGCTTTTGGACGTCTGAATGAATGAAGCCGATATTACATTGGAAATTAAAGAAAGGGAGAGAGAGAGAGAGAGAGAGAAACTATTGCCCTCACGGGTAAGTCTACTTTAGAAAAGATACCTCACAAAATATCGGACGTTGTAGATCCAAGATCAGACGGCACGTTCTATGCAGTCTGATCTTGATCTACAGCGTCGCAAGAGCATGGTTTGCAATCTCTCCTAGCAATATGAAGGTTTGCCCAACTTTGTTTATGTGGGAAAACAGTCAGTGGCTTGGAAGGAGGGAAATTCTAAGACTGTTTTCCGTCAGAAGATCTACGAGTAAATTGGTATAAAAACGTGCTTATCCAATATCAGGCCACACCTTCTTTGCAGTCTGATCTTGATCTACATTGTTCGACAAAAAACACACAAACACGCAGTGAAAATCGAGCATGATTCTCTCAAAGTCAACCTAATTTCGTCTTTCACTTTTTCTTTCATAAAGTGGAAGTAATCAAATAACTATTAGATCTGCCGCTGCGAGTTAGATTGACTCTCTGAAACCGCTCAACAAGTCATGGTGAAATAATTGGTGACTTGGGAAGGCACCTGTTGTCGAGTTGACGGTGCGTCGTGATTTTAGTTGATTATATTTTATTGATTTGCATAATTATTATCAGTGCTCTTTGTTCTTTATTCTATTTATATACATAAAAAAGAAGACTAGAAACTTCTGGTGCCAGGTACTAGTAACTGGTGTTCACATCGGTGTAAATGTAAAGGAGTTGTGCTTAAAATAGACATCCAATTTTGATAACAAAAAAAAATTCATTTATTCATGCCCATTTCCATCGATTCGTTGACCAAGTCGTAGATTGGCAATTTCATTGATCAGGCGATCAAATCTTCAAATGACTAGATAATTATTATTTCAGAAATAAGCCTCGGCCGTTTGTCGGATGCGTTCAGATATCTTTGCTTGGAATTCATTACAGTTTGACTTGTTGTCCAATTCGGCATTACGTGTATGATCCTAACTACGGATAGGAACGAATACAGAAACAGTCATTCGGATAATCGTTATTAATATTCGTATATATTCGTTTTATAACTCTAGGGATTACGCTCCAGTGTCCGAAATTTTACTGTCCCAATATTGGTACACTTTTAGCCGCAAGTTAATTTAAAAACATCAATTAAAAGCTGCGCATCGGAACCATTTCAACAACGTGTGTGCTAAACTTCAGGTAGAGAAAGATCGTCAGCGAATGCAAAATCAGTCAAATTTTCCAATATAATTGACTTTTCTTCTAACGAGGACTTTACCGTCTGTCATATGAAGTCGTTGTCTGTGCATGTCATATTCTTCAAAGATTCGACCTGTCTGCTATGACGCATCACTAGATCCTGTACAGAATAAACATAAATTCCCCGCTAAAAAGTAGCAATGGAGAAAATGGCTACAAACAATACGTCTGTGGAAAAATGTAGCCTGTTTTTCGCTCCAAATATCTTAAAAATTTTATTATTTCAAAAGGGAAAAATAGTTTTCACAAATACTCTTGTTTTACTGCACATCTTTGAATACAGTTTCTAAATACAGACTTTAGGGAAACCAGGATTCGTGCTGGGTTTTTCAACAGACTTATCCAAAAGAAGTGTCTGGGCTTAAAACGAAGTTCATTCGGCATACCTCGGGTGATTGGAGCCATCAAATCCCTCGGCTGTATCTGGTAGCTTGATATGCACCTACACGGTACATTTCATCGCCGGAAATACGCCGTTTTACCGTTCTGAAAATTGTAAGGCTCCTCGTGAAAAAGAAAACTTGAGTCTCAATTTTCTATCGAAATCTTTCTAACGATATGTCAGCTGACAAACGGTAGACTACGTATATTGATTTTTTAACGCGGTTTATCAATTGTGGTTGAAGTTTTCACCGACAAATAAATAGATGTGAATAACTTCATCGAGGTTATGTCATTGCTAAACGACTGACAGTGACGCCGCCATGCATAAGACCACGTGATTGGCAGTTCAAATGGAAACGACCGTTATACAGACGAGGTTAGATGTAGGTACGGAATCGGCCGAGTTGTGACGAGTGAACCGAAGCTATTACCCAAGCCTGTAAGGGCTGTTTGGCCGGTGCCTAGGTTACATGCTAGCTGATCATAGCTGAATGAATCGTACCAGGTAGCGTTTTTACTGAGTAAACGTTTATTCTATTTGGTTGTCGTTTCGAAAAATAGTCCGGTTCTGTACCCAGAATGCCCAAATCAGACAGGTATGTATTTGAAAAATGCCACCTAGCGGAAGATAATGGTCTGCTATGACGCATAACTATCCTGTACAGAATAAATATTAATACGCGGTGCTTAAACAAAAAAAAACTCTGTCGCTAAAAAAGACTCAAGCGGAAAATGGCAATATTAATAATAAGTATGTAGAAAATTCAAGACTATTTATCGCTCTAAATTTCCTACAAATATGATAATTTTACATGGGAAAATTATTTTTAAAAAATACCATAGTTTTTCAGCAAATCCGTGCAAAAGGTTTCTAAATATAGACATGGGAAAAACCGGAATTTGTGCAACAGACTTTGACAACAAAAATAACGTCCCCAACATGTTGCGCTAACACAGGGGCTGTTTCTCCAGCTTGTAGGGGCTGTGCTTATACCGGTGCCTATGTTACATGCTAGATAACAATGGCCAGATGAATCGTACCAGAAAGCGTTTTATTGAGTAAACGTTTATCTTGAAATTCGAAGTAACGATTATTGTTTTGAAAAGTAGTCCGGTTCTGTACCCAGAATGCCCAAATCAGATAGGTATGCATTTGAAAAATGCCACCTAGCGGAAGATAATGGGTTTCAAAGTCCCCCACCTTTGATCGATCAGTTCACTTTGCTTAAAGTACCACTAAACATTAAAAATTAGAGCACGCAATTGTTTGATTTGTTATGTCGTGATTCTACGCTAACACCACGCCAATGTTTGTCTGAGATAAATTGATAACTGTGCGTGTGAAAAATGACAGTTTATGTAACAGGAAGTCTGGACATATCATCACCTTTTATAGCAATATTGAAAGTAGACAAATAAAGCGACTCACTTGAAAAGAAATTGTGTGTGTGTGTGTGTGTGTGTTTTCCTAGAACTTCGACACATCAAAACAAAGTAGTTCTATCTACGTTATCTTGCATCGAAGCAGATACTTTTAGTGTACATGAAAGAGACGCTAGCATGGAAACTTGTGAAAAAATACATTTTCATGGCAACACAACAACCTCGTCTAAATATATTTTACTTGGTCTTTGCGTGAACATCTACGGGCTGTTCGAGATTGCACTGTTATTCCAACTTTTTGCCTTTCAAATCAAATGTTCTGGGTTCGAATCTCGTGCTTTCCTCCTTAGGATCTCTAACTACGCGATTGTTTGGAAATGTGTTACCCGCCAAGGCATTATTGTAAAAACGCTAAAATCATGTCAATAACATGAATGAATTGAGACTTAATAAAACATGCAGGAATCAAAGAGATATGAAGTACACGTGATTACATAATACCCTTGGAAAATACTCTTCATCTGACCAAAATAGGCCGATAAGCAGAGATAGAAGCTTGTTGCCAACTACATATGGAATATTACAACAGTCTGCATTTTCTGTGTGGTCGGTTGGTGTCGAGTTGCGAGTGTAAAGAGGTGCATATCGGATGAGACCGAAAATCGCCCAGTCGAACTGAGTTTGTTTTGAATCAGTCAGAAGTAAACTAAATATTACCTTTAATAGAGGGAATCGCTTAATTATTCCTTTTGAGCATCAGGAATAGAGCAAACCGCAAATTCAATGATTAATTATATTGATTGGATTCTCAAATTGTATACATCTATGAATGAAGCTCTTGACGAAAAAAAAATATGTCATCCTATTCTGATTGGTCAAGGTATGCAAAATCAAATGGCGCTTAAGCCAGCTCATGTATAAATGATAAAAAATAAAAATCGGTAGCTGGAAAAATGTATGTACTTGTTAGCGAACGAAATAAATGCATAACTAGGTATTAAGAACTAGTTACCAAACATTGATTTAAAAAAAAAAAACGCAATAAACAAACAAAGACATACTAAAACAATTTTCTAAAAACTTACCTGTGGTTTACACGTCCTGTTGATGCTGTCGTTGTCTTGGCCGTCATTATTGTTGGCCTTGATGGTTTCCACTTCTGTTTTCGACATCCTTTCAGCTTTTTCGAAATGACACATCACCTAATCCACGCCTTTGGAGTTTTCATCTAGCAATACACAAGGAAATTGTGCTTTGTCTATAGGAGTCTTGGTCAACCGGACACCTTTCCACTCGACTAGGGTGGGTAAGGCATGCAATGAAATAAATCAGTAAAATGAACGACTTTCAATCGAGACGAATTTTGCAAGATAAAAAAGGATTCATTAAGTTTTATCATCTTTCGGCCGTTGCTTGCTTTTTCAGTTATTTCTTAACAGAATGCACTTTACCTAACTGTACTTTCCTGGCGTGTGCCTTGTTAGTTAATGCGACTAGGACGGAGAAGGCATATAACAAAATAAATCAATGAAATGAAACGCCTTTTTAACAGAATCAAAATTTGCCGAATACGACCAGGAATCAGTACATGTTGTCATTGTTCACCGCCTTTTGGTATTCTCTTGGGACTTCACATAAGTAATCTTAATATGGATCTGGATACTATTGCTTAACATAAAATTCCAGACATTCCACTATGGACTATGGGAACAGCAGAGTTTCGCTGTGGCGCCGCATGAGCGGCGGCACAATATTTTTATTCGCTTTTAAAAAGTGCCTGTGGAGGTAGCCATATTGTTTACTATATGGAATGGTTCACTTTTTTTAACATATATGTAAAAATACGGTAGGCCCTACTTTCATTACCAAATCGAGCCCGTACCAACTTTGTTTTTCTGTTTGGACTGGTTTTTTTTTTAACATGTAAAATACCGTACTTTCATTGCCAGATCGATAAAAACCAGATCGTATCAACTTTGTTGTTTGGAAAAACTGTAAAATACATTTCGAGAAATAAGTCACGTGATCAAATATTATCTGCCACAAATTTTCGAAGCCGCCATTTTGAATCAAGTTGAATCAAGTTGGAAAAGTTTAGGTGGAATTTTCATGCTCTTCGTCCCGAAAGCACTCTATGTGGTACAACCGCATGTATATTTTTGTTCTAATAGTATAGGGACTGCAGAAATATTGTTTTCCTCTCACGATCGTGTTCTTAAGATCAGCAATCGGTAAATAGGTCAATCGCTGTAATGTGCCCTATTTCAGAAACAACTGATTAGCGACGCCATTGATGTTATGCATCAATATTTTCTTGTTTTAACCTTACTTCTGGTAAGAAGTCAGACACAGACCAATGTATGTTTAGAGTCCGATACAACGAGATCAAGGAACAGTACTTCTCTTTCAAGCTTGTTTACACGGAAGTAGTAGTATAGGAGGGTAGAATACGGCTCTGACAGGGCCCGGTCAGAGCCGTATTCTACCCTCCCTGAGAGCCCTACGTTGCCTACCCTACAGAAATTTGTCCCTATTCTGCCACCCTGAAAGAATTTGCATTTTTTTATAATACCCAGGGTCTCTACCCAGAGTGGAATTTTTCTGCAATTAAAGGCAAAGGGGCCGGCCAAAAATGACACATCTTCGAGTGCTCTATAGTGATCTGACAGGTCTGGTCACTGAGTTGGACTTAGTTTTTTTACCCATATGCTATTAGGATTGCTTTATTGTTTTACTTCTATCCACTACTTGGCCTTTAAGTGGTTTCTCTTTCTAAATGCTTGAGTACTGAGTTGGACTTAGTTTTTTTCACCTATGATTGAATTCTCTTTTCTAAATGCCTAACCATTGAGTTGAACTTAGACTTTTTTTACCCTACGAATGATTTTCTTTCTAAAAGGCTGAGCGCTGTGTTGGACTTAGACTTTTTTACCCTATGAATGATTTCTCTAAAAGCCTGATCACTGAGTTGGACTTAGTCTTTTTTCTGAGTTTTTTTTGCTCTTTGCAGTGTAACTCTGGAATTTTTCTGCAAAAAGGGAAGTTAAAGGTGAGTAACGATCAAAAATGATTTTCTATTGTCAAGCTTCTTTTCTCTCTAAATGCCTAACCATTGAGTTGAACTTAGACTTTTTTACCCTACGAATGATTTCTCTTTCTAAATGCCTAACCATTGAGTTGAACTTAAACTTTTTTACCCTATGAATGATTTCTCTTTCTAAATGCCTAACCATTGAGTTGAACTTAGTCTTTTTCTGCAATTATGGATGAATTCTCTTTTCTAAATGCCTAACCATTGAGTTGAACTTAGACTTTTTTACCCTATGAATGATTTTTCTTTCTAAATGCCTAACCATTGAGTTGAACTTAGTTTTTTCTTCATCTATGGATGATTTCTCTTTCTAAATGTTTGAACATTGAGTTGGACTTAGTCTTTTTTTCTACATTTATGGATGATTTTCTTTCTAAAAGGCTGAGCGCTGTGTTGGACTTAGACTTTTTTATCCTATGAATGATTTCTCTTTTCTAAAAGAAATTTGTCCCTATATCACTGAGTTGGACTTAGCTTTTTTCATTCTATGAATGAATTCTCTTTTCTATTTGCCTAATCATTGAGTTGAACTTAGACTTTTTTTTACCCATATGCTATTAGGATTGCTTTATTGTTTTACTTCTATCCACTACTTGGCCTTTAAGTGGTTTCTCTCTAAAAGTCTGATCACTGAGTTGGACTTAGTTTTTCACCCTAGGGATGATTTTTCTCTTTCTAAATGCCTGAGTACTGAGTTGGACTTAGTTTTTTCACCTATGAATGAATTCTCTTTTCTAAATGCCTAACCATTGAGTTGAACTTAGACTTTTTTACCCTATGAATGATTTTCTTTCTAAAAGGCTGAGCGCTGTGTTGGACTTACTCTTTTTTCTGCATCTATGAATGATTCTTACTCTTTGGAGTGTAACTCTTTGGAGTGTAACTCTTCTAAAAGAAAGAAGTTTGACAATTTGAAGAAATGACAATTTTGAAGAAAGATAGAACTTTCGTGGTAATGGTTAGTCCTGAAAAGGACTGATGGGTTAGCTCTGAAAAGAGCTGTGACAATTTGAAGAAATGACAACTTGAAGATAGAGCTTTCGTCTGACAGCTTGAAGATAGAACTTTCGTCTGGCATCTTGAAGATAGAACTTTCGTGGTAAATGGTTAGCCCTGAAAAGGACTGTTGGGTTAGCTCTGAAAAGAACTGTTGGGTTAGCCCTGAAAAGGGCTGTTTTGTTTTGGAGGCTGTGTTTTTTTCGTCTCACGTTGTTTTTTTCCACTTCTAATGACAGCATCCGAAATTCGCTTGACAAATGGGGCATGCTTCAACTCTTTTTCTGATTACCATTGCTCCATTATCGAAAGTAATCTTCCTCCCAAATTCGATATCAACCAAAATGACATCCGGTGTTGTCTTTAAAAATAGTTGAACTAATCTTTCGCCGAGATCTTTGTATGGCTGTGTTATACGTTGTAGTTGGTTTTGTTCCTCCTCTCCTACGAAATGAGTGTTTAGTTGTAATAACTGTTGACCTGCATTTAGATATTCTTGGAGAGCCTCACGTAGTTGATAATTTATCTCCTCCATATTGATACTGCTTCCGAATATTGATACTGCTTCCGAATATTGATACCGCTTTCGAAGTGTTCGTTAGCTGAGAGTCAAAAAATGATGAATGTATGGAAATAACGCTGGGTTTTATACGTTTAAGGAGGATTGAAATTTTTAAAGAGCGCGGACCTGACAGGAGACACCAGGATTGTTCTGTGTGACACTGAGTTAGGAGTAGTAAAAACAGCATGAAACGCCGACGCGGGAAAAACATAGGAAAAAAATGACGTCATGAGTCAATCAGTTCAATCCTCTGTAAAGCTATAAAACACAGCGATATTTTTACATAAAATCATATTTGTTCCAGTATGGTTCGAATTCTTGTCTACCCCCACTGCGCAAGCAGATGTCTGATAGAGTGTGGGAAATGTTTTGCCATACTTTTTTACCCTTGTGTTTTGTTGATTTGCAAAAGAAACAGTTCTTTGTTACTCGTTTTTTTCTTCTTTTCGTTGTTTTGCTTTTTTCTCCTCTTTTAGATCCAAAGTTTGTTGTTTTCTTAGATTATCGCTTGTAGATATTTTTTTCTCTCCCTGTTCTGTTATTTTGCAGATTTTTGAATCGGTGATATCCGTTGTGTCGGACTGCATGTCTACGGTCTGATTTTCAACCGGTGATATTGTAGTCTGTAGTGAACTTGTTTTCCATGTATTTTCGTTGTAGAATGAATTTAGTGTCCCGACGAATTTCGTATGTTGGAGACCGACAACGTTGTAAAACGATGGTGAAATTTCGATGTCATGACTGTGTGGGTTCACGTAGACAAAAAACAAATGTTCCTGTCTAATTTTCTTTTTTGGACAATTTCTGGACCAATGTCCTGCTTCGTTGCACGTAAAACAAATATTTGTTCTCTCACCATTCATCCGATATCGTTTGTCGAGCGTCGCTTGATCTAAAACTCTGTAGCTGATAGTACAGCGTATAGAGCTATTTATAAAAAAAAAACGCTTTACTACTAGACGCTGACGTAGTGTACCTCTACCCAATGGTCTATTTATAGCAACAGACGCTAGCATATTGTGTTCTAACCCCCCTGTCACACTAAACGGCGTTTCCACTGAGTTGCCACGGTGTTGTTTAAGTTCCCAGAGTACCAAGAGATCGCAGGAAAAATGCGAAGCTCCCGTGGCCTATTATCGCGTTCCTGATGTTGATGAAAAAAAGCAAGAAGGAAATCAAGTACATTGATATCTGTTCTCTGTACCCTTATGTTTGTAAACACAAATCCTATCCTGTAGGTCAGCCAGAAATTTTGTCTGCTGAGAATATTGACATGAACAATATTCGACAATATGAGGGCTTAATCAAATGCAAAGTTTTACCTCCAACTGATTTGTTTCACCCCGTTCTCCCAGTTCACTGTAACAACAAAATGATGTTTCCACTCTGTATGAAATGTGCAGAAGAAAGTTCAAGTATTTGTAGCCATGGTAAAGAAGAGAGGGCTTTGGTCGGAACTTGGGTTACTTTTGAATTATTCAAGGCTCTTGACTGCGGTTATCGATTATTGCAAGTGTATGAAATTTGGCATTTCAATTCTGTGTCAGATCAGTTCTTTAAATGTTATGTGGACAATTTCTTGAAAATTAAGCAAGAAGCCAGTGGTTATCCAGATCGGTGTCAATCAGACTCAGAAAGAGCAATTGCACAAAGACATTACGGAATATGAAGACAAATGTGAAACTCGTGGTATTTGCGAATTTGCATTGTAAAAAAATATTTCAGTGTGATTTTTTTTTCATTGCCAAGAAAATGTTTTTTTACGCTGTATTGTAAAAAAATGTTTCCTTATGAATTTTTTCATTGTCAAGAAAATTTTTTATGTTGCATTGCAAAAAATGTTTCATTGTTTAGTTCTGTTCAATAAAAATGCTTTCATTTTCAATGATGTTATCATTTTATCATTAGCCTTTAAAGAGTAAAGTAAAGTAAAAAATGGATGTACAATCCATATTATTTCAACATCCTTGTAATATTTTCATCACAGGGCCGAGCGGTTGTGGAAAAACAGAGTTCGTTCATAAATTAATTGAGTATCGAGAAGACTTGTTCAACATCGTTCCTGAAAGAGTTGTTTGGTGTTACAAAGAATGGCAACATGCCTACAGTGTTATGCAGGAAAAGTTTAATTCACAAGTTGAATTGATAAAATTCGTGGAGGGGATTCCTGACGACGAAAACGAAATTGTCAGTGATGTATCCATACCACATTTAATTGTCTTTGATGACATGTTGGGGGAAAAAGATGAGGAAAAAATTAAACTTTGGTTTACAAGAAAAGGTCATCATCGTAATGCAAGTGTGATTTACATCACGCAAAATATGTTTCAACAATCGAAATCGAGTTGAACCATTAGCCTTAATTCTAGATATATGATTTTATTTCGAAATGAACGAGATAAGAATCAAATTAAAACATTAGCTCGACAAATGCAAGCCCCACATTTGGTACCTGCTTATGAAGATGCTACATTGTCGGACCATGGATATCTAGTCGTAGATTTTCATTCACAAACAAACAAAGAATTAAGACTCCGAGCAGATATATTTTACCGTTGGTATACACAAGGTAATGAAAGAGGACCTGTTATTTATTCTTCTGCTTAAAAAAGTTTTTTTAAGAAAAGTTTTTTATGCAAAAGTTCTTGCTTTAAAAGAGAATTACATTTTTAAATATAAATCATTTTTATGATACCCATCCGTGAGTAAACATGGACTTACCACCTACACCAAGATCGGTTTTAGCTGCTTTGCGAAATTTAAGTCAACAAACCGATAAACATGAAAGAGAAGCTGTGTTAAAAGCAGGATTAAAAGAAATTTTAAAATGGTTTACATTAGCTGCGCAAAACATCATCGAAAATAAAATCAAATTACCAGAACAAACCATAACGTACATGACAAAACATAGAGCAGATATTGAACAGCTAGCAGATCCGTCCATAGATGAGGATAGTAAACGTAAAATCATTTTAAAACCTGGAGGGGGTGGATTTCTAGGTGGTGTGATTATCAGAAGTTTGCTGAGATGGGATGGAACAAAAACCATCAGAAAATTTGGAGCTGAAAGACAAACTCGAAAACGTGTTCCACGAAAGCGTGCTCCGCAAAAGAAGAAGTCTCCGAAAAAGAAGAAATCTCCAAAAAAGCTTACTCCAAGAAAGCGTGCTCCACAAAAGAAAAAACCTCCAAAGAAGAAGAATTCACCACCAAAGAAGCATGCCCCAATTACGATTGATGAAAGATTTGTTACTACCCGAAAACGAAGTTCTGTAGGAAGCAACATTTCAGAACATCAACAGTATCCGAAATCCGAAGAGGAAAGAATGAGAAAAAAACTGCAGGATTACGAAAGAAAGTATTCAAGATTCATATTACCAGGTAAAAAATTATCGTTTCAAGAAATCCCCTCCAGCATGTGGTCTCCAAAGACATTAGCTAAACATAAAAAAGGGTTAAAAAAATATAAACAAATGTTTTATGATATGGTGAAACACAACCTTGATACAGGGAGATATAATCTTGACGACAAAAATGAGGTGCTCCACCTTGGGAAAGGAAGATCTGTTCCCGTGGATTCATCTTTATCTACAGCCACTACATTAGCCGACGATCTCTATTCACAGTTTTCTTAAGAAATTTTAACAACAAATTTTGTCTACAAAAAAACATTATATTAGCTATAAATGTTAGTGACATGGAACTTGTATTATCATTTAATCCGAAATCGAGATCAAGTCAACATGAAGAAGAAAACACCTCTGATAAAAAAAACATGGTTCAATGGTTATGGCTATGATACAGGCTAAACCAAAAGCACGTAAAAAACTTGTAAAAGATTCATCACCTGAAGTGATAAAATGCATATCGAAATGCTGTCATAATGTTTTAAAAGGCAATGTACATTTATCATCACCTCAGAAGAAGAAATTGTATTCAAGTAGGCAGCATCTCAGACTTTTAGCTTCGAAATCAGTCTCAGTAAAAAATAAAAAACAAATATTAAATCAAAAAGGTGGATTTCTTCAATTGCTTGGTCCTGCATTATTACCATTGTTAGGAAAAGCCGTTATCGGAGGAATAGGAGGAGCTCTTAAGGCCTTGTAATTTTATAATTTTTAAATTATGTCTGTTAAAAAAATGGTTATTGTGCCTTACCATACCTTAGAAAATATGAATCGTTGGAAAGCCGAACAAGCTCAAAGACCTCGTTTACCACCCAACCCACAAGTTGTAGATGTAGTACATCTTCAACAGGACATGGGACATATTTTACAAAACACCAATTTATCAGAATCGGAAAAAGCTCAAAAGTATGGTGAGACTTTGTTTAAGTTACAAAATTCTCTTCAAAAAGCAAGACCGACTTTGAACAATTTACTTTCAACGACAAAAAGTGATGATAGTGCACAGAAATCAACATCTGTTACCTTGCATGATCAAATTTTGCAAAGTGTACCAAAAACCATGAAAAGAAAAGCCGAGTTACTTTTGAATATGATAAAAGATAACAATAATTTAACTTGGGATGAACAAGGAGTTGTGTCATATAAAGGCGGACGCATTCATGGTTCCAATATCATCGATCTTATCAATGATGCAATACGTCAAAGAAAAGGTGTTGAACCCAAAGGCTGGAAAACCTTTTCAAAGGCATTACATGAAAGTAATATTCCGCAAGAAGTCATTGGCAATCCAAGCAGATGGAGGTGGATGCATAAAACTTATGATAAAGCTTATGATAAGCCGCTGAGTGAAGATGAAGAATCCCATGGTGAGTCTGATTACTTATTTCACACACCAAAAAGTGTACAAAAAACTGCAAGGAAATCGCCTGCAAAAAGTGTTAAAAAATCTACGACGAAAACTCCATACATGAAAACTCCATACATGAAACCTGAAGAAAAAGAAAGACTGAAGCAATTCTATACTAAAGAGTTGTTAACTCCACCAGATTCTATAAAAAAAAAAGACCCCTAGTCGTAAAACGGCTCAGTCATGGGAGCCCTGGTAAAGCCTAAACTTGATTACGTGTTAAGAAAGTTATTTTATGATCCCAAAAGTACTGTCGCATTTACTGGAATAAACCAATTGTATCACGCTGCAAAATCTGTTTTGAAAGGAATAAGATACAAAGATGTTCAAGAGTGGTTAGGAGGTGAATCCACCTATACCTTACACAAACCAATCCGTCGACGTTTCAAAAGACGAAAAACTATTGTAAGTGGTATAGATTATCAATGGCAAGCTGACTTGGCCGACATGCAACATTTAGCAAAACAAAATGATAACAAGAAACATTTACTTTGTGTAATCGACGTGTTTTCAAGATTTTCATGGGTTGTCCCTATTCCAAATAAAATGGGAAAAACTTTGATTCGAGCATTTCAATCTATTGTTCAGAAATCAAAACGAAAACCTTTGGCACTTCAAACAGATAAAGGTTCGGAATTCAAAAACAAACTGTTTCAACAATACTTGAAAAAGAGTCAGATTCATTTTTTCACCACCGAAAATCCAGAGACAAAAGCAAGCCTCGTTGAAAGATTTCAACGAACTTTAAAATCGAGAATGTGGAAATACTTCACGTACAAGAAAACAAGACGTTACATTGACGTATTGAATTCTTTAGTTCAGAATTACAATCATACTTTTCACAGAAGTATTAAAACATCTCCTGCAATGGTAACAAAATCAAATGAGGCAGAGGTTTCGAAAAATCTGTATCCTCGATTATCGACAATCGCTATGACGAAAAAGCCAAAATTCGAAATTGGAGATCGTGTTCGGATCAATAAAACAAAACGCACATTTGATAAGGGATATTTACCAAATTGGACGCAAGAAATATTTGAAATCACTCATGTTAACAAGACATTTTCACCTATCACCTATAAAATAAAAGATTTACAGGGTGAACAAATTTTGGGAAGTTATTATGAATACGAACTTCAATTAATAAAAGATGATGAAGTCTATGAAATTGATTCAGTTCTTGATAGACGTACAAGGCGTGAGGGCAAAAAATTAATCAAAGAAATAAAAGTCAATTGGAAAGGTTATCCAAAAAAATTTCAAAGTTGGATACCAGAATCGCATTTGATGTCTTTGAAGGGGAAAAATCTTATAGATAAAAAATCTTATAATAAAAAATCTTATAAAAGACAGTACAATTATGATGAATTCACAGTCAAACATTGAGTGCGCGACAGAAAGTGTCGATAGTGTTGGTACTAAAAATTACAGCTGCTGTGGAAATCGTGTTCCAAAGAATCAGTTTACATATATTTCACAGATAATAGTCATTTACGCAATTATTGCAACCTCCATAGTACATTTAAGTATTCAAAGTCAGGATCGTGAATTGTGGTTGATACTGTTAAGTAGTTCACTCGGATATATTCTCCCATCTCCGGGGTTAAAATTCACAAAGACAGAACAAAAACAACCGGGGCTTGATTTCATTGACAGTAAAAAATAAAATATTAAAAAATGAATTCATTTTATGTTACTCTACCTAGCGATAGTTCCATAAACCTTTATCCGAACAACACACAGTGCTGTTTTAAAGTTCATTTACCAAAGACAGTTCATATTGATAGGGAAAATTGGGAAGTTGCATTAGTTCAACTTATTACCCCCTCTCAGTTTTTAAACGTAAGTGAACAAGAAGCAAAGTTCGAAATTATAACTGCAGATAACGCTTTATACAATGCAGTAGCAGCGGTAGATAAAAAAAGAGATAATATGGAGATATCTGTATTAAGGCGGGACGATAAAGCTAGAGCAGAAAAATGGTCAATTCTATTTACCTTTCCACCGGGTAGTTACACTTCACCAAAGCATATTATAGAGGTGATCGATGATTTGGTTCAAAATAACCTATCGGGTATACTTCAAAAGAATTCAATGCTACTGTCTATTAGCTATTCAACCTCATCCAAACGTCCGAAACTTGCAATCAGAAATATTACAAAAACCGGAATCAAATTCCACTCATCGCTGTTTTTAAAACTGGGAGGATCGCCAGAATTTCAAAACGAGGCGATTTATCCGGGTAGAAGATTTTTAAATGCATTTAAATACAGTCCTAACATCGATGCTGGCTACGACCATCTGTTTGTTTATTCAGATATTGCCGAACACACTATAGTGGGTGATACATTTGCTCCCATACTTCGTGTTTTACCGTTCAAACCAACCGAATCAGTTGAAAATAATTATGAAACCCAACATATCAACCATGATATTACATTACCGCATTATATCCCCGTTTCGAAATCTGATTTTGATACTATTCACATTCAAATAACAGGGGATTCTGGCATATCGTTTCATTTCATTACTTGTAAGACAATCGTCAAGTTACATTTCAGACAGAAAAAATAAGAAATATTTGATATTTTGAAATAATTAAACTGATACATTGACAAAAAAAAAATGCTGCCAGTTTATCGTGGCATAAAACATCAGTATGGGTATGGATTAGGTTCCCTATTTAGATCAGCGCTTAAAACAGTGACACCATTGCTTAAACCCTTGGTCAAATCTGGTTTTAATGCTATAAAAAAAGAAGGAATCAAACAAGGAATACGTGCAGCAGAAGATATCCTTTTACGTGGTAAAAACCCTAAAAAAGTTGCAGTCTCGTGGGGAAAACAATATGTTAATAATTTAGCGCAACAGTTAATACCTGGGATAAATAAACGAAAATCACAAAAGACAAGTCATTTATCTTCTCGATCTCACAGGGGTAAGATTATTAATAAAAGACAAAGAAATCATTACACTAGACCGAGACCTCTTGATATATTTGATTGAGAGAAAAAATCTTTTTTAAAAATGATGCAAAGTGGATCTTGCGAATGCAGTAAATCAGAACTCGATGTTCTTTCTGTACCACCCACATTGACAACGATGCAAGAAAGTCAATGGGTTGAACATTTTCCAATATCATCTTTGACAAACAATTCACCGATAGAATTCATCATACCACCTCAAACCGAACATTGGACAGATTTATCACAATCGTATTTGTATATCAAATTCAAAATCGTTAAAGCAGATGGCAGCAACTTAGATGCCGGCTCAAATGTAGCCCCTGTAAACAATTTCATGCACAGTATGTTTAGCAGTATCGATTTGTATCTAAATAATAAACTAATCAACAGTAATTCTTACACCTATCCATACAGAGCATATATCGAAAATCTTCTGTCATATAATGCCGACTGCAAGACTACGTTTTTAAAAGGTGGTGTACTTTGGATCGAAGACACCAGTGGACAATTCGAAGCACTCAACCATGATGGGAATAATGAAGGATTACGAGGAAGAATCGCTGTAATCACACTAAGCAGAACTGCAGAGCTTTTCGGACGATTGCATCTTGATCTATTTCAGCAAGAAAAATATTTACCTAACGGTATTGAAATCAGACTTAGATTAAACAGAGCTTCATCAAACTTTTGTCTTACGGGAGGTACTGGTGCACCAGCTGCAAAAATTGTATTGGAAACAGTCAGTTTACATATGCGAAATGTCGAATTGTTGCCTGTTATTGCGAATGATATAAATCAAATTATTTCTCAGCAAAACATGAAAATTCCTATCCGCAGAGTAGAAGTAAAGACTTTTACCATCGGCAATGGCCTTCAGTCTAAAGTTGAAGATCATTTGTTTCAAGGACAGCTTCCGAAACGTGTTTTCATTGCAATGGTAACAAATGCTAGTTATAATGGAGGTTATGATACCAATCCATTTTTCTTCCAACATTTCAATCTGTCAAAAATAGATGTATCATGTAATGGTCACAGTATTCATAACAGACCCTTTGAGCCTGACTTTGAAAATGGTTTGTATTTGAAATCATATTTGTCAATGTATCAGGCTGTCTCAGCCTTCGGTCTCAATAAATCATTTGATATTGCCAAAGAAGATTATGCTGGTGGATACTGTTTGTGGGGTTACGATTTGACAGCCGATCAAGGCAGTGAAGAAGGTCAACTTCACCCTATAAAAACTGGAAGTCTTCGAATTGAGCTTCAATTCGCCCAAGCCTTGGCAGCAGTGATCAACGTTATTGTTTTTGCTGAATTTGACAATCAGGTCGAGATCAACAGTTTGAGAGAAATCATCACAGATTACTAACTTTGGAAAAAATTACATCAGAAAAAACAGTCCTTTTCAGGACTAAAGAGCATATATAGAAAAAACGATGTTGGGACTCAGATTTGCTATATCACTGAGAGAAGAAGCAGAAAAAGTGAAATATTCTACTCCAAAGTGCATCTCTACTCGGATAAATGACATTCACAATAGCTTCGAAAAACATATGATTGAAGAATTACAAAATCTTATTGTCAGTGAAGTTCGCAACCAGTGTTACGGATGTCAAGTGGATCACCCCAGTCAAATACAACACGATCTGTGTTTATTCAAGAACAGACAAGAACATACGGATATGTTCATAGAAAAAGCTATGATGGAATTAAATCCATACAAAATCATGGAAAAATGGTACCCTGAATTAATGGAAATGAAACTCGATGACAGTGACTACGTGGAAACCTACAGAATATGGCAAAATATAAAACAAAACATTTTATCTGAAATCACAGAGTCGTACTTACAATACTGGTGTGACAAAGTAAAACAATCCTGGGAAGAAAGTGACTAAGAAAAACGTGATGTATACTTCAGAAATTCAATACATATTGGATCACGGAACCTGGATAAAAAATCTACAGGCGAAAGTCTGTGCAAAAGACCAGTTACCTCGACAGAAACCAAATCATGTGAAAGCTACATTGTGAATACAGAGAGATCAATTAGACCAGGAGAACACTGGGTGGCAGTGATATTTGATAATAATGACAATGTGCTATACTTTGATTCGTATGGGCTACCACCACTTGAGCCAGAAATCATTAACTTTTTAGACAATCATTCTTCAACGTGGAGATACAATCGACAAACTCTTCAGAGTCTACAGGGTAAAGTTTGTGGACTTTACTGTATCTTTGTATTGGATGCTGCTGCTAGAGGATACAATATACAGAAATATCTTCAACAGAAATTCCTCTCAACGAAATACCACCGAAACGATCGAGATGTATCATTGTGGTTTAATCAACACTACGGAATTCTATACAAGAAATTTCAGAGACTCAACCCCTACAAACAGTGAAAAATGATCTTCTTTTTGTTAACAGTTCATTGTAAATATTTCATTTTTGTCTTTTTTACAGGTCATTGTAAAATATGTTTATTGTAAATATGTTCATTGTTCAGTTCTGTTCAATAAATAAAAGTTCAAAAAAACAATAGACTTCTTCATTCTGTCTTCCCCAAAGACTTGTTCTGTCTACATTTTTTCCCATACAACGGGTCATAACTTTTTTGCTATATTAGCATGAAACGTAGGATGGGAAAAATGTATGTGCTTTCCGCCAGGTCCGAGCTCTTTAAAAATTTCAATCCTCTGTAAACGTATAAAACCCAGCGATATTTCCATACATTCATCATTTTTTGACTCTCAGCTAACGATCACTTCGAAAGCAGTATCAATATTCGAAAGCAGTGTCAATATTCGGAAGCAATATCAAAATGGAGGAGATAAATCATCAACTACGTGAGGCTCTCCAAGAATATCTAAATGCAGGTCAACAGTTATTACAACTAAACACTCATTGCGTAGGAGAGGAGGAACAAAACCAACTACAACGTATAACACAGCCATACAAAGATCTCGGCGAAAGATTAGTTCAACTATTTTTAAAGACAACACCGGATGTCATTTTGGTTGATATCGAATTTGGGAGGAAGATTACTTTCGATAATGGAGCAATGGTAATCAGAAAAAGAGTTGAAGCATGCCCCATTTGTCAAGCGAATTTCGGATGCTGTCATTAGAAGTGGAAAAAAACAACGTGAGACGAAAAGAACACAGCCTCCAAAACAAAACAGCCCTTTTCAGGGCTAACCCAACAGTTCTTTTCAGAGCTAACCCAACAGTCCTTTTCAGGGCTAACCATTTACCACGAAAGTTCTATCTTCAAGATGCCAGACGAAAGTTCTATCTTCAAGCTGTCAGACGAAAGCTCTATCTTCAAGTTGTCATTTCTTCAAATTGTCACAGCTCTTTTCAGAGCTAACCCGTCAGTCCTTTTCAGGACTAACCATTACCACGAAAGTTCTATCTTTCTTCAAAATTGTCATTTCTTCAAATTGTCAAACTTCTTTCTTTTAGAAGAGTTACACTCCAAAGAGTTACACTCCAAAGAGTAAGAATCATTCATAGATGCAGAAAAAAGAGTAAGTCCAACACAGCGCTCAGCCTTTTAGAAAGAAAATCATTCATAGGGTAAAAAAGTCTAAGTTCAACTCAATGGTTAGGCATTTAGAAAAGAGAATTCATTCATAGGTGAAAAAACTAAGTCCAACTCAGTACTCAGGCATTTAGAAAGAGAAAAATCATCCCTAGGGTGAAAAACTAAGTCCAACTCAGTGATCAGACTTTTACAGAGAAACCACTTAAAGGCCAAGTAGTGGATAGAAGTAAAACAATAAAGCAATCCTAATAGCATATGGGTAAAAAAAAGTCTAAGTTCAACTCAATGATTAGGCAATAGAAAAGAGAATTCATTCATAGAATGAAAAAAGCTAAGTCCAACTCAGTGATATAGGGACAAATTTCTTTTAGAAAAGAGAAATCATTCATAGGATAAAAAAAGTCTAAGTCCAACACAGCGCTCAGCCTTTTAGAAAGAAAATCATCCATAAATGTAGAAAAAAAGACTAAGTCCAACTCAATGTTCAAACATTTAGAAAGAGAAATCATCCATAGATGAAGAAAAAACTAAGTTCAACTCAATGGTTAGGCATTTAGAAAGAAAAATCATTCATAGGGTAAAAAAGTCTAAGTTCAACTCAATGGTTAGGCATTTAGAAAAGAGAATTCATCCATAATTGCAGAAAAAGACTAAGTTCAACTCAATGGTTAGGCATTTAGAAAGAGAAATCATTCATAGGGTAAAAAAGTCTAAGTTCAACTCAATGGTTAGGCATTTAGAAAGAGAAATCATTCGTAGGGTAAAAAAGTCTAAGTTCAACTCAATGGTTAGGCATTTAGAGAGAAAAGAAGCTTGACAATAGAAAATCATTTTTGATCGTTACTCACCTTTAACTTCCCTTTTTGCAGAAAAATTCCAGAGTTACACTGCAAAGAGCAAAAAAAACTCAGAAAAAAGACTAAGTCCAACTCAGTGATCAGGCTTTTAGAGAAATCATTCATAGGGTAAAAAAGTCTAAGTCCAACACAGCGCTCAGCCTTTTAGAAAGAAAATCATTCGTAGGGTAAAAAAAGTCTAAGTTCAACTCAATGGTTAGGCATTTAGAAAAGAGAATTCAATCATAGGTGAAAAAAACTAAGTCCAACTCAGTACTCAAGCATTTAGAAAGAGAAACCACTTAAAGGCCAAGTAGTGGATAGAAGTAAAACAATAAAGCAATCCTAATAGCATATGGGTAAAAAAACTAAGTCCAACTCAGTGACCAGACCTGTCAGATCATATAGAGCACTCGAAGATGTGTCATTTTTGGCCGGCCCCTTTGCCTTTAATTGCAGAAAAATTCCACTCAGGGTAGAGACCCTGGGTATTATAAAAAAAATGCAAATTCTTTCAGGGTGGCAGAATAGGGACAAATTTCTGTAGGGTAGACAACGTAGGGCTCTCAGGGAGGGTAGAATATGGCTCTGACCGGGCCCTGTCAGAGCCGTATTCTACCCTCCTATACTACTCACGGATGGGTCTAAAGATGGTGATTCAGTTGCAGCTGCATACGGAACTAAAATTAAAAAAATATTGCCTTCTTAATGAATCTTCTGTCTTTCCGACAGAATTGAAAGCAAATGACCTGGTCCTTGACCTTGTTGAGCAGTCGGACTCTATTCGCTTCATCATCTTTTCTGATTCATTATCCTCACTTCAAGCTTTGCACAACCAGAAGCTTGAGAATTCATCTGTGTGCGATGTCCTTGAACGCATTTCACTTTTGGTTCAGCCTAAAAGAATAGTCTTCTGCTGGATCCCTGGGCACATTGGCATAAGGGGCAATGAAAAGGCTAACATAACTACAAAGTCGGCATTTCACCTTCCCCAATCCAATTATAAAGTTTCATACACATATTTCAAACCTTCTATTTTAACCTATATCCAATCTTCTTGGCAATCACAATGGGATACTGACATTTTTAACAAGTTACGTTTAGTCAAACCGGTCCTACGTGAATGGTACCCCGCTTACAGGTCTATCCGCCCAGATGAGGTAATAGTTGCCCGCTGCAGAATTGGACACACACGTTTAACGCATTCGTGGCTGTTAACACGTGATGAGGCATCAAAGTGCATTCCCTGCAATACGCCCTTTTCTGTTGAACACATTTTTCTTGACTGTGTGGATCTTCATCCAATTCGTTCCAAACACTTCAGTGTTGACAGTATGAAAGCTCTCTTTGATACTGTCAACACCGAGGCAATTATTGCCATCCTTAAGGAGATTGGACCCTATACAAAAATGTGATATTGTTTTAAAAACTTTTTTTCCTATTCAGACTTTTTTCTTCCTATCACCATATATCTATTTTATTTCCATTACAGACTCATTCCATTACAAATCTTTCATCATGTATTCATAACTCATATTTTTACATTCTATTTATATCATTTCTTTACTTTTATCTTTTATCTTGCACGATTAATGGTCTTGGAAGTAAATGAATTAATAATTCTAAAAAATGTCACTTTAGTTTAGTTGTTGGTATTTGAGAGTACAAGATCCGTCCGTTTGAAAATTTCATCTGGATACTGTATACAGAATTCTAACATGACACGTGAATTCGGCTCTATAAACACAGTGCAACGAAAGCGTGGTAAAATCTACGTTAGGCCTATTCTATGTACAGTGACGTCATTCTACATAGAGTGACGTCATTCTGTATAAAGTAAGTAAGTAAGTTATTCAATGGAATATACTCTGCATCCGCGTCTTTACTCTAAGTATGAACTTGTTTTCCATTGATTAAGAGTTGGTCAAGCTAGAATCGAAATAATCTTCTTTCTATCGTGGTTTATCGTTCAATAAACCTTGTGAGTTATGAGGCGCAATGAATAACCCACTCGGGCTATCGCCCTCGTGGATTATTTATTGTGCCTCATAACTCACAACTGTGGTTTATTGAACGATAAACCACGATAGAAAGAAGATTATTTCTTAATCAAACATTCAAATGGACCATTAGTTTTTTAAAATACAGATAAATTCCAGCAAAACTGTCGCCAATGACGGATCGAGGCATATCAGAAAGGATGTTGATCTATTCAAGGACATTGCTTTTCTCAAGGAGATTGGACCTTACACATAATTGTGATATCTTTTTTTTAATTCGTGTTATTTTATTCTAATCACTTTATATCCTTCTTTTTTTTTAAAACGTTATCATTTCATAACACATCTTCCATTATATACTCATAACTCACATTCTTACCTGCTATTCTTTCCTTTCATTACTTATTTTTGAACGCTAAATGACCCTTGATGTCGATGCGTCATCAAACACCATACATTCATTCATTGTCATTGTTCACAAAGGCACTTGGACTTTAACAAACTTCTCGTTATAGTACCTTATATTTAAGACAAGGTGTCAAACTGTATAGATGCCATACCTGATACCCTATCATTTGTCAGTATCTTGTACACATTTTTTGAACTAGTCCTTCATTATTTCGTGTTCTATGTTAATTTGTCTTCGATCTTATACAGGGAATGAAACAAATATTTAGTTCGAAACACTGAAAGTGGACATTTTTTTTCACGACCAACCATGAGATAGATATCTTAATACCGCATTGTATATATCAAAGTAATCTGATTCGTCAACAGAATTTTATTTTCAGCTTTGAAATAACGGCGTAGATCTAGTGCTAAATTGACCAATCAGATCTGTTCAATATGTTATATCTACATTGTCCGCAAAGACACGCTGACTTCCGCTTATGCAGCCATAGCGTTGAATTTTGTTTATTTTTTTTTTTTTATTAAAATAATCAAAACATATCAAGAAAACACTTTTTGGTTTTAAATGTATATTAAACAATAATCGATGAGATGATTAAGACTGATGACCAAGATCAGACTGCACGGACGTGCAGATTGATCTTGGTCTATTCTCTGCACAACAGACGCAAGAGGTCGGCAAATGCAGGCTGTCGTTCAAAGCAGGAAATCATGAATCATCATCTTATCTTATTTATCTAGTCGGTTTGGTTTTTTTTTTTTGTTTATTCAGTTGATCCGTATAAACCCCATCAATATAATTGATTACTCGCTCAAATTAATGTGTTTGCTCATGATAATTCTGGCTAAGTCAACAGACTATGGTATTATGTTCACGATCCGTTTAAGTCCTAATTAACACGGCTAGTCGTTGTTTCGCTCCTCTAAATACCCTTGGCTATGTATATTGATTCTCAGAGTGTGAAGAAGCCAAACTGCAGCTGCTCCGTTGGACGTTGTTGATCAAAGGTCAGACTTACGTGTTAAGTGATCTTGATCTACAATGACAGCCTCGTTGATAAAAAAAAGGAATGTTACAGCAATGTTTTGGTCTATTTTTTCCCTTTGTGTAAAGTTCGAATTCGATTATTAGACGCTGTAACAGTTATATCTTATCCTTGCTATAGTATTATTAAATCATGTTCTGTGAAAAATGGCACCTGCAAAAAGCATCGACCTATGTCAGCCTGCGCAGTCCGCGCTGCCTGACATTGGTCGATAGTTTTTGCAATGTATAAATTTTCTGCATGTCCAAAGGCCATCCTACCTCACTATTCAGTCGGTTATTAAACAAAATTAAACCCCCCTTTTGCCAGAGCGCCGGTTATATTTTTCTTCTGCGTAGGCTGACATTGATACTTTTTGAAATTCTATTTTTCATTTTATAACTTATTTCATATTCTAACACGACACGTGAATTCGGCTCTGCAAAGAAAGCGTGGTACAATCTACGTTATTTAATGTAGAGTGACGTCATTCTAGTAAGTAAGTTATTCAATGGAATATAATCTTCATCCGCGTTTTTTACTTGAAGTATGAACTTGTTTTCCTTTGATTAAGAGTTGGTCATGTTAGAATCGAAATAATCTATCGCCCTCGTGGATTATTTATTGTGCCTCATAACTCACAACTATGGTTTATTGAACGATAAACCAAGATAGAAAGAAGATTATTTCTTAAATCTTAAATGATATTACGCATGAGCTGTGCTCTGAGAAAAAGGGTGTAATGCATCTTCGTAATGCATTCCACTAAGCGAGTTGTCACATGATATGGATCAATTTTCTTTGAAAATTGCCTGAATCATGAGGTAGCACGACCCTTTGACACGAAGAACATTTACCAATAGCAAAAGGTCTCGACCCAGGTCAGCTTACACGGACTGAGTAGGCTGACATGGGTTGATACCTTTTGTAGGTCTATGCATTAAACCATCCTCCCACAGAACATAGTTCGTATTATTTATTTTGTAACATTTGGCCTAATTAAGAGTGTTGAGTATTATGTGTGAAGAGAATGTCAATCAATGCGCTGTTATATTATGTACATTGTAATATGTACATGTATGAGAGTTGATTGAAGGTCTGTTCGATTGTTATACCTACTGTCCCATGTCATCATTTCCAAGCATTATCTTTGTCCTCAACGCAGTTCGCGGGTCAGGAGAAAACCTTGGTTTTTTTTTTCTCTAAATCCATTGTCCGTGGCTTGGAAGAATATTGTAAGAAGTACTGGTAAAACAAACTCTACGAAAGCATGGATAGGTGGGTTTGTCTAAATCACAACTAGTGAGAGGAGGTGGGTGCGACACCCAAGTCGCACCCACCTCCTCTCGCTAGTTGTGATTAAGCCTAATCCTGCATAGATGCACTGGCCGCAGCGACATAATCGAAATAATGTTGAAAACAGTGCTAAACACCATACAAACAAACAAATATCCATTGCAACTTCAAAACATCCTCAAACAAAACATCCTCTTTTTACTGTCAAAAGTTCAAATTTTCATCAGTGCATCACATCAAGGTTTTTTGTATTTCGGGTTGAAAATTTAAAATGTCATTATTTTTTTTAATACTATCAAATTCAGTATTATATTCACAAGCGCATTGCCTGGCCTTCTGCAGTAAGCGAGACAAGCGCCATAGTATCATCTTACTGTATACATGGGCATGCGTTCTTACATTCTTCCGTGCGTCACTTCGTTCGTTCTGCTGTGTTCATGTCAAAATCTACTATTCTAATTTGCATGATACTTTTTCGTTGTTGGTAGAAATATCACATGAAAAATTGACGTAGGAGTGTTAAAGGTCAAATTAACATTTAAGGGTTTGTCCGGCCGGTCTTGAAAGTATCCTCTAGACGTCGGATTAGATTTCACAATAAATAATTTGTCGCAGTATTTCTCCCCAACAAGAAGAAGTGTCATGTGAAACATTTGTTCAGAACGATCAAAGATCAAGGTAACGCTTCAATGTAAAAATAATGGGTGTCTTGGAATAAGTTATTGTCAGACCTTTTTGTAGTACTTTTACATTGCAACTGATTACAAAATAATCTGGCACAATAGTTCCTTTCACGCGAAGAGATGTCACGTGGAACGTTCCCACAGGCGAGGTCAAGGTCGTCCTGTTCATAGTTTGCGAGTGCTCAGGCTCTAACATTTCAAAGTTAGATGGTATAGAATTAGACAAATGTACATAATGGACTAGTAATTAGTTAATCTCACTTACAGTCAAATATTCTTCATTATTCTTACTCGTGGTAGGCTCGACATGTTGTCTTTGGTCAAAATACTAGCGACATTTTAACTCTTTACCAGATAACATGATTTTAGACAAACTGGTGTGGCTAAAATGATGGAATTTGTCTTTAAAACGGAAGGAAAAAAACACCTTGGGAACAGGAGAAAATGCTGATTATCAGCATTTTCTCTTATTCCCACAGTGTTTTCAAAAAGCCTGGTCCCCAGGGTTAAAACTCGGGATTAAGTGCTAAGGATTAATTAGATACAAATTAGTCCAACAGAAAAGAATGAAATAGTCAACAACACATCGATCTTTCGAAAAGTTTATATTTCTGGTTACGAATAACAAAGAAGAAAGGATCCCCTGAAAATATTAATTTACTTTTTATTGATGAAGATAATTCAATAACTAGTTTCATATTTAACCCTTAACCTGTCCCGTCCAGTGTCATTTAAAAGAATGAGCTTTGTTGAGCTAACATAAAACGGTATAAAACATGATGTTTGATTTCAGACCCATACTCTCACATACTAGTAGTTGTTCTACATTTTAGAGTCACGATAGCCTAGAGCTATGCAATATTTAAACAATTTTGTGGACTATTTAAATGTCCATCTATTCTTTTTTACTGTTTAAGGATTAAGCAAACAACGTATTGACAATTAGACTCATAACTGACGTTATTACTCCAGAAATGATATTTTTTGTTTTCTAATGAGTTCAACAAGCTATTGTCCAAAATAGCTTCCCCGTGTTTGTTACACTTCTCTCTATAGAAACCACGGCCAATGACAGAGGGCACCGTAAAGTAGTACAATACAATTTTATTATCCCCCGCCGAAGGCGGAGATATATAGTTTTAGCATTGTCCATCCGTCCGTCCTTCCGTCCGTCCGTCCGTTCGTGAGTCCGTCCTGGAGAATATCTCCAATACCATTGGACGGAATTTCGTGAAACTTTATACATGTGTACAAAAACCCATTCCGCCGATACACTTTCTTTGTTTTTTTGATTCGACGAAAAATGGCCGACTGTGAGCGATTTTAAGTTACCCAGTCAAGTAAATTTTTCGGCGGGGGATATCATTTCAACGAAATTGCTTGTTTTTATCATATTTTTCATCCAGAGTGTCTCACAAAATACAATACTGTGTAGATTCAAGATCAGACTGTCCAATTTATGCTGTCTGAAAAAGAATTTAGTCATCTTTGGTCCAAAAAGGTTTAGATAATTGAGATACTATGGTTCGATTTTTTCTGGAGCCCACGTGTGCAGCTTGTTCGTAAAGCCAATGCGTCTTTTTTCTATGCCATAAAATGGTCTTCCAGGCAACGACCAGCCCGCATAGCTCAACTGGTAGAGCGTAGAACTCGTAAACTTGACAGTTTCGGGTCAATAAAGGGTGTGGGTTCGAATCCCACCGCTGGTCATCTAAAATTAATAATCTTTCGGATGAGACGTTAAACCGAGGTCCCGTGTGACGGTGCTATACACTGGGCACGTTAAAGAACCAGGCGTAACCTAGGATAGGTTTCGTCCTGTATCTGTACTATCCCCCGTAACAATACTAACAGCCTTCAGTGGACGTTGCCCAGATGGGCAACGGTGGCGACGATAAATAAACGCAAAAACAATTAATCAATCTTCCGGGTAACAAAGGTTTAGCTAGATTTTACAACGAGCCGTGAATGCAAACACGCGCGCTGTCGCGTTTGCGAAACCCTTCATCGTGTAGAATAAAGTTACAGTTGTATCAAATGAAGTAACACATTTCCAGCAAGATGTCACATCGTGAAGCCAATTTTGCTATCTAAATTCTATTTCGTCAGTCAACACGTGCGTCGTTGCATGAATAAATTACAGCTCTCTGTACTTAGTGTCAATGTCTAGGTTAAGATAAGTAAACAAACTAGTCAACCTCGGTCAACCTAGGTCAAGCCAGGTCAATCCAGACCAGGTTGCCAACTCGGTGACGCAATTGGCATTCAAGTATAGGGAATGTGAGCTTGGATTCCTTGTCGGCCAATAACCTTTATCGAGGTCTGATGAAATAATTGCTACAATTAATTGTCATGATGTACATATCTCATTTAATAATTCACCAAGAACCTTTGTATGTTTTACTAAAAATTTACCAGGGTCCGAATTTACCAAGCAGTTTGAAGAAACTTCGAAGTTTTATTAATTTGAAAGTAACACAATTTCTGATTGGCTGAACCAAATAGACGTTACATTACTTTCGTGATCTAGAATTAAAATAAATTCAGAATTATTGGTAAATACGGACCTAGGACTGTCTGTATAGCTGACCAAACCAGTGTTATATTATTGAATTGGATGTACCAGTAGATGTTAAATGGCGTTAAGAAATAATATACAAGATGTCTGTTTGTAAAACAGTCATGCCCCCCTACTGCCACATTGATACAGGAAGTGGCACGGTTCATAAACTGATATCAAAAGAATTGATTGGGAAATATCGATGTCATCTTTTTTATTTATAGCCCACTTCAATTGTTAAACGTGATAATCTGTCAACAGTTCGCATAATTATACACACCGCCGTGTGTATACATACAAGGTTGTAAACAGTCGCCGATACACAGACTGGGTTATCGATTTTCTTTTCGGCACGCGCGTTCGACTTCCGCTTTTTCCCAGTCAACTTCGATGCTTACTTCGTCCCCGATAATACGCGAATAAAATGTTGGAGCCACAAGTTGAGCCAAATGATGATTTTTGAGACATTTTAATTTTTTTTTTAGCAAATGGCTCAAGTGGCGAACGGCAGCGCGGGCCCTGAATCATCTGGTGGGCACTGTGACCTTGACCTTTCATGGATTAACCTTAAAATCGATAGGGATCATCTACACTCCAAGATGAATATCTGTACAGAATTTGAAGGACCTAGGTCAATTCTGTGTCTAGTTATCATCTGGACAAGGTTAGGTCTAAATATCATTAAGTTGAAGGCCACTGTGACCTTGACCTTTGACCGATTGACCTCAAAATCAATAGGGATCATCTACACTCCGAGACGCATATCTGTGCCAAATTTGACGAACCTAGGTCAATTCTGTGCCTAGTTATCATCCGGACAAGGTTTGGTCTATATATCAACATGTTGACGGTCACTGTGACCTCGACCTTTGACTGATTGACCTCGAAATCGATAGGGATCATCTACACTCCGAAACGCATGTCTGTGCCAAATTTGACGAACCTAGGTCAATTCTGTGTCTAGTTATCATCCGGACAAGGTTTGGTCTATATATCAACATGTTGACAGTCACTGTGACCTTGACCTTTGACCGATTGACCTCAAAATCAATAGGGATCATCTACACTCTGAGACGCATGTCTGTGCCAAATTTGACGGACCTAGGTCAATTCTGTGTCTAGTTATCATCCGGACAAGGTTTGGTCTATATATCAACATGTTGACGGTCATTGTGACCTTGACCTTTGACTGATTGACCTCATAATCAATAGGGATCATCTACACTCTAAGACGCATGTCTGTGCCAAATTTGACGAACCTAGGTCAATTCTGTGTCTAGTTATCATCCGGACAAGGTTTGGTCTATATATCAACATGTGGACGGTCACTGTGACCTTGACCTTTGACCGATTGACCTCGAAATCAATAGGGATCATCTACACTCCAAGACGCATGTCTGTGCCAAATTTGACGAACCTAGGTCAATTCTGTGTCTAGTTATCATCCGGACAAGGTTTGGTCTATATATCAACATGTTGACGGTCACTGTGACCTTGACCTTTGACCGATTGACCTCAAAATCAATAGGGATCATCTACACTCTGAGACGCAGTTCTGTGCCAAATTTGACGAACCTAGGTCAATTTTGTGTCTAGTTATCATCCGGACAAGGTAAGGTCTACCGACCGACCGACGGACCGACGGACCGACCGACCGACCGACGGACCGACCGACATTAGCAAAGCAATATACCCCCATTTTCGTTGAAGGGGGGCATAAAAATATACTTCCTAAATGTTTGAACTTGAACAGAACTTGAGTATTACTTCATATTCTTGGAAATTTCAAATGTTTGATATTTCATTTTGAAATAAGGTTTAGAAACTGACCGGTCACTGAAAGCACTAATTTTAGATTTGTCAAATAAAATCACAATGGATAGATAAAAATTTAGTGCCCAATTGCATTCTTTTCAGATCTAGTAATATGCATCGGCCGAGGTCAGCCTGCGCAGTCTGCACAGGCTGACCTGGGTGGAAAGTTTTTGCCATAAAAAAATTGGTCAACTTTCTGCATACCAAAGAACAAGTCTACCTGATGATTCATTTGGTTGTTAGAAAAAAGATTTTATTGATTTATAAGTATCTGATGACTTGCTTGGAATCATGCATCACGGAGATGCATCAAACTCCCTTTTGCCAGAGCATGGCTTAAATATGTAAACTTTCATTTGTGTAACTTAGATTTAAGTACAGCTCTGCGATTTCAGTAAATGGGAAAAAACAAGTGCCGACAACGTCAGGGTTGGTCTTCATGCATGTGAACGGAAAAAAGTAAACCTTTGTAATCAAATTCGATTAGTCAAACAAATTAATGTGCTTTACGTGCAGACTTGACCTTATCGCACAAAAGCGTGAAATTACATACATCTGTGCAGCGACGAATGACGTGCGACCTTAATCAATTCTTGCGCGTCCGCGTCGCGCAGAAGTTACGTCGTGCATTGCATTAACGCTTGTAGTATAAGATTTGATTCTAAGCGTTGTCACTCCGTATTGGGATTGGGGATATGACTATATCTCTTAACCATACAATCCTGAGTTTTAACGACCCTGAAAGAGAAGGCTTTTGAAAACATTGTAGGTAAAGGAGAAAAAATATGGTCCCACGTTTTTTTCTACACTATCATACGCCGAAATCATCATTTGAGCTACATCAAATTTGTCGCCTTCAAGTGCTTTGAATTTGGTCCAGTCAAAGATTTTGTCGTTTGGTCATAAGTTTAACAGTGTGAGGATAAAATACAAACTGTACACCATGACTAGTAGTTTTAACCCTTATCCTGCTAAGTAACTAATATAAAATTTTCAACTCGATAGTAAAAACCAAAATATTGCCATTTCAAAGTTATGTTTTGGGGAATAATATATTCTCTATCGGACAGTGTAGATGCAAGATCAGACTGCACGATCTGTGCAGTCTGATCTTGATCTACACTGTCCGCAAAAGGTACATGAGTCGAGCTTAGCAGCCAAAGGGTTAAAGAAGAAATGTATACACAAGTATATTTTAGGTCGGCCAACAAATAAAAGTTTCATCTCTTATTATTGTCCAATTATTTTTGTAGAGTACTGTCCCGGCTTCGAGCTTAGCTGCCTGACCTCATTCTTTGCTTGAAAACTTCACGACGTGGGGACGATTTCGTGTGAGAAATGGACGGCACGTGCTGCCCTGTCCGACCTTGATTTATGTTTTCCACAAAGCACACAGAGTTGCTCATGGCATTCTGCTTATCAGAAATCATAAAACATTATAAAAAGTTGCATGAAAAATGCTTCCTGTAGCGGAAACAACAAAGGGAATCAATAAACTATTGAGTAACATTGACACAGGAATATATGAACATTTACAATAATTCATTCGAGCGTATGATTTATGCCATTCCGTATTCAGATGACAACAGAAATTCAAAGCAAACAGATGAATGAAGCATAATATCCAGTTCCTGGCTGAACCGCTTTGTTTTTATCCGTTTTTTATTTTTCCGGTGGCCCGCTTTTAGCAAAGGTATGTCTTACTTGGTTCCCCTTGAATCAGTGTAACTACGCCTGAGTAATTGATGACAAATCTTTTATAGGAAGAAAGAAATTCAAAGAACTGATAACTTTTGAAGCTTAAAATTTAGAAGAAATAATGGCATTTATTAGACATTAGGCAGTTATATTGTATTTGTTTATGCGTTAAAATAAATAGTTCTTCTATATCTATCTTGGGAGGGAAAAAAGTTTTCGGAATGCTATAGTAGTTTCTCGATGAGACAATTCAAATGAATTCCCATCTTTAACGTTTAATTTACGAACTTATACCTTCGTTCTAAAACATACAAGCGAAACCATCGATGTAAAACAATAAATAAACCGAAATAAAATATTTGTCGCCCTAGCCATTTCAGTGTCCAAGTAACAATTCAAGTTCCGTTGGTTACTAAATGATTGCTCTCTGGAGGCTCTGTGCATTGATCAGGCAAGTAGCACGCAAGTTTTCTATTGAAACTACGTAACAAACAACATAAATAACCTGCCCAGACACTTCCGGTTTTTAAATAGCACCTTTACCCTTTCACTGCCATATAAGACTTTTATTGGTAGTTTTTGCAGACGAATCGATCAAGCTCAAACTGTACTGAACATGGAGTCTGATTTTGTATCTGCAACGTTTTCAGCTTGTTTCTAAGGCAGTCAATTCATTTCCAATGAGCTTTAGACCAAGAGTAAAATAAGAAGCTACTTATATGGCGACTATGGAACTAGATCAAGTGTTTAGGATCAACAATTCATTGACATAATGGTTTCTATAATCTAAAAAAGTGATAATAGTCTAACCTATATAGAACAAAAATCTTCATTTGTATGAAATCTCTTTTAACAATACAACTTAAAAAATTTTCTTAGTTTAAGTCTACATTCAAAACTTTAATGTATGAAAAGCAGTTGAATCATCAAATACTGCATGAAAAAATAAACTAGGACATAAGTTCAAATTGTTACTCTTCGGTGTATTGAAAACGAGCCAAAAGTTAGATATCTTTTTGCACATAGATACCCCAAAAAAGGGTACCCCATGAATCTTTTTTCTTAGGGTTTCAATGCCAGACTATGTCATGAAATCCTGGACAGAATAACCACTGTAAAAGAACATTGTAGTAAGATATGTATGCCTAACATAAACAGAAACTAATGAGTAAATGCAGTGTTAGTCATAAAAACGTTGCGTATTCAAGGCATTTTCACCCTACAGATTAGTCGATCTGATATGTACTTATTCAAAAATATATTGAAAACTCTGATGAATTTTTACTGTGAAAATCCGGGGTAAGGAACCAAGACATATAGGATCTGACACGAGTTAGCACTTGAGAAAAGACTTTGGCGACGCGGTTGATGGGAACTTTAAAAAGCCTATGAATGTCAGATTTTTTTTTACTATCTGCATATCTCAAACGTGTGTAATTTTTTTATTATTATCACACTGAATCGTGCGGACCCACTGTACAATTTGATTACAGGCATCGAACTAGTACATGACTTGATTAAATCGGTTGACGCACTTGAACTTCAAAGAACTGCTTTTTTATTTGAAATTTATTGTTGAAACGCCCACTGCATCATTGGAATTGTTCTGTGTTAGGTACTTATGGACTTTTATACGAGGGTGTTGTGACGTGGCTGAATCCTCTTGGGAAAAAAATTAAACATCCTCATCGGAATATCAGTTGATTGCTCTGGTTTAGTGGTTGTATCATTTTATTGAGTTTACTCACTGATTTAATGATTGATATAAATTTGACTGTTCGACATACGACACTGTATCTCAAAGTCATGGATCTCGTATTCACAAACACTTAGAACTACACTATGATTTGTATACTTCATAGTTCCAAGACTAACCATCAGTTTGGCTACAACAAAACGATATCCGAGATGATATGTAAAGTTTGGTTCGTAGACACAAGTATGGACACATCCCTTAAACTATCACTACAGTATCTTAAAGAGGCCCTTATACTCATTTTCAGCCAGTTTTAACTCATTTTGTCTTTATTTTATCAAACTATAGTCATTCTTATATCTTCATGCCAAATATTGAGCCTGACGGTTGCAAGGTTGCTTAGATTACGGTCGATAGAAAATGCATTTCGCTGAGTTGCGGCCTTCCATGTAAACAGACTCGTCGTTTCCGGTTTTTGAATCGAAGATTTCGATATATCCGTTATACACTCGGGTAGATTCGTATGAAGATCATGCATTCCGTCACGTGACTATATTTGACCTTCGCCCTGCGTCTAATGAGGTAAACAAAGGAAAATGGAGGCTTCTCTGTTGCAGCCTCGATTTTCAGACGGAGGTCGCGGCCTATATGCAAATTACACCGCATCCGACTCTAGGCGGAAACCAACGGTAAATTTCCGTGTCCGTGTTCGGTTTCTAATACAAAGCTCCGTGTTTCTTTTTTTCAATTACACCATATATGTCAGTAATTTATCCATGTTTACACAAAGGACTGATTTCTGTACCATTCTAAATAGTTTGAAATTTAACAGCGTTTTTGCTCACCGGCTGTAGACGGGCATCTTTAAGTACAGTATACTCCGGTCCAGTGGTTTGAACAACACTTGAAACGCTCACAGTTCGAGTGCCATACGTCACTTGGTTATTTGTTGGATTGGTTGTTTGTTTGTTAAAAAAGATTGACACCACGTTGGAACGTTTCGACTGTATTTCACGAGACTCACTGAAAGGCATACTCATGAGCCAAGCTCTGTATAAAGGGGGTTTAATGTATCTGTAAAAAGTTTCGACCCAGATCATCCTGCGCAGTCCGCGCAGGCTGATCTGGGTCGAAAATTTTTGCTATTGATCAACTTTCTATATGTCAAAGAGCCATTCCACCTCATAGATCTAATACAGTCGGTTGTTAACCAAACTGGATTTTATGGATCCATTATTATGACTGGCATGCAGTACGCGAAAAGGGCCATTCGGACATTTGCGTAAAGTGTCGTCTCGCATCAGACGGCACTTTACGACTACATTAAATTTTGTGCTACAGTAGACCTGCGCAAAAGAGAAAATTACATAAAAACGGAATGTGTCGTTTCGGATTAGCCTGCGCGGACTGCGCAGGCTGATCCGAAACGACACTTTACGAAAATGTCTGAATGCCCCTTTTCGCCTGTTGCAAGCCCTGTGATGACTTTCTTGGTATGGTGCATCACAGAGATTCATTATTTACAAAGAGCATGACACACTTGTATGATGTTACACTTGACTGAACAGGTCTTGTACTACAGCATCGCTTTGTTTTTCAGTATGCGAAGGGAAGATAAACATTTCTACGCTTTATGACCAGCTGTTTTCCAACTACCAGTCCGACGTGTTACCCAAGTGTGATAGTTCTGCTGTACAGGTCAAGGTCGGCATGGCACTGAGACAGATCATTGATTTGGTGAATCTCGGTTTTGTAGCTCTAGAATTATTGTAGGTTATTAATCCGTGTCATGCCACTAACGTTCTTTAGGTACCTAAAGGCATTGAAAATCATAAAATGATTGATGGATTGAACGATGTTTTACGACTCTGTAAACATTATTCCAGTCATGTCACGGTGAAAGCCCACTCTATAAACATTATTTAAGTAGTCTAGTATCACGGCGAAAGCCCACTTCATTAGTGCTATACTGCAGAGACATTTCTCGCGATCTGATTGGATAATATGACCCGAACATTATTAGTTATATGATCAGATGGCAGGGGACTTTGAAACTTGTTCACGGCTGTGGCGAATCATGTCGCCCCGAGCCATCTCTTCGTCAAGTAAGCAAATTGTGAAGTGTCGAAACTCATACATTGTAACGTTAAAAGGAAAAGTTAATGCTCGTTTGAGGCAACTAATGGTCGTTTACTTCTGCAAACAAATCATTAAAATGCATAGTTACTTACATATACATTGAAGTTGTTTAAATCAATGTTTAAATTTTAAAAAAATTCGTCGAATGTCTATTGCAGTGACGTCATCAAGTTCACACACCAAACTGCACGTTTTACCAAGGTTTTAGTGACGTCAGTTCTCAGTCACGTCAGTTTTCATTGAACTGGGGCACTCTGAAGGGAAATTCTATTTCGTCAGCGTACTCAATTCGTGAGACCATAAAACAGGGAAATTTCGCTAAATACACGTTGGAATAGTAAAACTTAGCAGTATAATAAATTCTTTGTACGCTCAGGCGGTATCATGGCGAAAGCCTACCCTGTAAACATTATTTCAGTCATGTCACGGCGAAAGCCCACTTATCCGTTATGTTGCTTTTGTTTCACTAGTACTTGACTGGTCCTCTGCTGCACCTGAAGTCTGATCCGAGCCTTCTCAAATAGTAGCAAAATCCTCTTTTAACTGCCAAAGACAAATTATGTCATGCTAGGCGTATTTAATCTGTTGTGTACTTGTAATGCTGTCGTTCGATAGAGTTAACTCTTTTACCAGACGAAAAAAAAAAATAGACTGGTCAAAAATAAAAGTATTTCCAGACGACAAATAAAATGTGCCTCATATTATGTTATTGTTCTGAAAAAGGACTCACTTTATGATGGTTGATAATGTATGCATGTATTTCAACATCTTACAGAACGAGCCAACCCAAATTCTACAAACGAACGCCTGGATTAGATTGGTAAGTACGGATGCACTTATTTATAACTGTTTCCTCTTTATTATACCTTTTCGACTCGTTTAACACCCCAAGGCCCATAAAGGAAATTAACTCTTTACCTGACGACAAAATTTTGGACTAGACCAAAATGAAAGCATTAGCAGACGACAAATTAAATGAAACTCAAATGATGATTTCTGTCTTTAATAGGGTAGAAAACTTTGGGAGAAAAAGAGAAAATGCAGACGAAAACATAAATCTGGCTCAAATCTTAAAATTTATTTTGAAAGGCTTGAAAACCTCGTGGGAAAAGGAAAAAAAATGCCGGCTACTAGCATTTTCTCCTTTTCCCACGATGCTTTCAAACATCTTCTTTTTCAGGGTTGTTCAAACTCGGGAGTATGCGGTAAAGATTTAAGTCCTATTGCGGACAGTGTAGATTAAGATTAGACTGCAAGATTGCAGAGAACCTGTGCAGCCTGAGCTTAGATCCATGTACGGTGTTTGATATTTTGTTGCGTGAGGTTTTAAGACAAATGAAAAAACTACCACGAGAAACCGACGTACTGGTTTTGTTAACCACTAAAGGAAATTTCATTTCCTTTATTTAGCGCTCAGGGGATTAAGTCTTTACCAAACGATATAGTTTAGACTCTTCCAAATTGAAAGCGACAGCAGACGATAAATTCGAAAGTGAAGCAAGCGATACAAGCGAACCGAAGTTCTTTGACTGGATAGAAAACATTGTGGGAAAAGGAGAAAATGCCGGTTACCAGCATTTTCTCCTTTTCTTACAATGTTTTCAAAAGCCGTCTTTTTCATCGTCGTTAGAACACGGGATTGTGTGGTGAAGGATTAATCAAAAGATGTCAAATTACTCTATGACTATGTAAACGTTATCTCTGTTTTCCTAAATAACTGGGGAAAAAAGGGATTTTAATTATCTTATTCCTTTGAAGTGCCGAATAACTCAAAAAGACAACTTCAGTCAAAGAAAATCCCCTTTTATTTGGAGAATCTAAAAGATCGGAAAGTGTAGATTCAAGATCAGATCGCCCATTTTTACTGATTAATATTGCTTTTCACAATCTGCAACAACCAAATAACTGTGTCCGAGGCACCCAGAGGATTAAACATTTACCATACTATAAAACTTTAGCCTTGTCCAAATTCAAAGCATTTGCAGACGACAAAATTCAGTGTGGTTTAAACGATGGAATTTGTCTTTGAAATGGTGGAAAACATTGTCGAAAAAAAAGGAGAAAATGTTGGTTCCCAACATTTTCTCCTTTTCCGGCATTTTTCTTGAAATCTTTCCTTTTCAGGGTCATTAAAACTCTTGATTGTGTGGTCAAAATTTAATTCCATTATTTAGTATTTAGCAGAAACTACGAAAAAGATAATTTAAACCTACATCTGTATTCCCAGCCGGAAAGGTGATAAGCAAAACGAAATCGAAAAACAAAATCTTTGCTTCGGCACATATATCCAGCACGCAATATTATTATCTTCAAACCTGATAAACCCTGTACGCTTTTACTATTGCGATCTTTGATCCAAAGCGGATTTTATTTGTTTTGGTAGACAGTGTAGTCCTAAGCTACAGAAAATGTAGTCTGGCCTTGGGTCTACACTAAGAGGTATTCTGTTAGATATAATGAACAAATACTGAGAAGAGTAGTGAATCTGAAGTATTGAAGCGGGCTTTTGATTGTGACATAAAATACCAGAATAATTTCACGTTTTTCAGTAGTTTATCGAGAAATAACGGTGGAATAATGTTCGACATTTCATGGTTACGACCAGCGAAAATACTGATTTTATTTTTTAACTCTTCAATTGAAGACGGAAACAGTAGTTCCCGCGCACTAGTTACCTAGGTAAACACCGCGTGCCATTCAACCAGATAGAAATATGACGTAATTTACCCTACACTACTCGCGCTTTACGTAATATTGTAATGCGTTGTTATGCAGAGGGGGTACGCGTTGGGGAATTACCGAAAACAACTAAACTGGATTTTGGATGGAAGTCCTCCCAAAAAAGGGGTAGCAAGCTTGAAAAAAAAATGGAATATTGTTTTCCTGGTAAAAGATCGAAATTTATTTATTTCATCGAGTGAACATCATCGGTAATATTTTTACGAGTGGCGTAGCTGGCATGATGATTTCTATCTTCGAAAGGGTAGCAAACATTACGGGAAAAGGAGGAAATGCTTGTAATCAGCATTTTCTCCTGTTCACACAATCCCTTCAAAAAAAACATTTCTTAATCCTTAGACAGCTAAGCGCGACTCACTGACCTTTTGCGGACAGTGTAGATCAAGATTAAACTGCACAGAACATGCAGTCTGATCTTGGATCTACACTGTCCGATAAAGATATATTTTTTCCCCCAAAAATACACTTGAAATAGCAACATTTGGGTTTTTACTGTCGAGTTGAAAGTTTCATGTTAGTTATTTAGCAGGATAGGGGTTAAGATTGCAAAGACTCAGGACTGTTTGGTACAGAAAATAGACACGACTTCTTTCTCGAAGAAAGACTCATGTGAACCAGTGACTTTTACATAAAACAGTCGATAACTTTATTGCGGGCAAATTGGTTCTATTTCCCTTGGTTACATCCTTGACGAATGATGATGACAATTGAAATGGTATCTTTACTTCTGAAAAAAAAACAATAGCTTACGGAAAAACGGCGTTGACATGCGATGAAAACCAGAACGCTGTCAATTAAAAAATTATGGCAATAATCAAGTTGTATATCTTTGCCTATGGTCTTTACAATCATTGCTAAATAGGCTATTTAAACAAATCACGAACAATTTGCCTATAAGTGAGACCCTGGAGAAATATCTTTGTAAAGACAAAAAAATGATAAAAGAAAATGTTCAAAAGTTGTCTTATTGTGAGATACAGTAGTCGGCATCTCTCAACAGAGGCTTTCGATTCGATTCTCATGATGAGTAGGGTCAACTTCTGGATCTACCCGCACCAAGGTGCTGTAAGGCTGGATGTGTTCGCGCGCTCGCGCGAGAGAGAGAGAGAGGCATTTACTAGTAACTGCATTATCCTTTTAAGTGATGTATTGTTCTAATTCAGTTAGTAAGAACCGTCTTATTTATGTTTGTGTTGTTTCAATTCTAGTCTTTGCTTCAGTTTAAATGTAAATGAATAAGAAAAAAAAAAACGTTTTCTATATTGACACAGCAGACTGGTCCCAAGTGTTTTGTTTAATCACTTAGGTTTAAATCCCAGACTGATTTGTCAACATACTTCAAAGTCGATTGCGTTTTTAGCGACATCATTAATTAAAACGATCACGCAAACTTTACACTGAACTTTTAAACTTTGACCTGACGTTGAGCAAAACTAGCATGAAATCTAGTCTACCTCTCTTTGAATTTGATGACTTAGTAATAATATATGAGCATATCTTTTATGTATGAATCCAACTTGCTGGAAAGGAGAAATAAAAAATATGAAATTATCGTTTGCACGTTCTAAGCAATTTCTTGATTAGTTTCTACAATATTTTACTCTACGGTTTCTCATTCATGATAACGAAAAAAAAATGTTTTTACTTGACTACCTTCAGGTGTTTGGACTAATTACTTAGGTTAAATAAGAGATAATGAAAAATATTTTTGTATTTTTTTTTTCTTTTATTGATACATTTATAAAACCCATTTACAGCAGCTTTTCGTTAATTTCTCAGCGGCCAGTGCACCAGTATGTATATTCCTGTTGCAGTACCTAGCATATGCTCCCAACCCAACAATCTTTTCACAATCTGTGCACAACTGTAAGATTGCCTTACGCTGTTTGAAAATATGTCCAGGTAGATTGTATTTGAAAACATAAAAGAGAAAGAATACCGGTACCTTTATATCAACAGAGTTAGCCTTTCGGCTCCATGAGCGAAAAAAGGGAATTTTGAGGACGGTATAGGTCAAGATATGACTGTACAGTACCTTCAGTCTGATCTTGGATCTAACCGTCTGTTCGTTTAGTTTAGTCTTTGGGATGAAATATGTTCAAGTTTAACATAAAGTGATAGTCAACCGCCAGTACATGTCGATTTCATACAATTGACGCTGAAAGGCTTAACTCTTTACCAAACGACAAAATTTTACACTGGTCCAAATTGAAAGCATTGCAGACGACAAAATAAACGTAACTCAAAAATTGAAATTTTATTCCAGCAGAGTAGAAAAATTGTGGGAAAAGGAGAAAATGCTGGTTACCAGCATTTTCTCCTTTTCCCACAATGTTTTCAAAAGGCTTCTATCTCAGGGTCGTAAAAACCAGGGATTGTTTGGTAAAGGGTTAAACGGTCTTAACCCTCAACCGGCTAAATAACTAAAATGAAACTTTCATGTCGATAGTAAAACTCCCAAATGTTGTTATTTCAAAGCTATCTTGTGGGGAAAAATATCTCTTTACCGGACAGTGTAGATACAAGATCAGACTGCACGTTCTGTGCAGTCTGATCTTGATCTGCACTGTCCGCAACAGTTCATCAAGTCGCGCATAGCAGCCTAAGTTTTATTAAAGTTACATGTATTCGCCATTATTGAATATTATTTATACTCGTAATTCCGCTTCTTAAGTAAAAACACAAATATTTTTTAGCTTAATCTAAAAGAATTTCTCGTTAAAAAGGCCGATTAACTTTTTACCATATAGTTCATGTTTTTACAACTTTGAGAAAGAGAGCTTTTGAAAACATTGTGATGAAAGGAGAAAATACTGGTAACCTGCATTTTCTCCGTTTTTCACAATGTTTTCTATCCCATCACAGACAAATCCCATTATCCTAGCGATATTTATTTTTTCGGCTGCAAATCCTTTCGACTTGGACAAGTCTAAAATTTTTGTCGTTTGTTAAAGAGTTTAAAACGAAATTTCATATGTCATAGCTTATGACTTCACCTTATGATCATTCAATGTCGTAATTTATGATTTCACCTCATGATAATTTCACATATTGTATTATATGACTTCACCTCGTGATTATTTCACATGTTGTGGTTTATGACTTCACCCTTTGGTAATTTCACCTGTCACAATTTATGAGTTCACCTTATGATAATTTCATATGCCATAGATTATGACTTTACCCTATGATAACTTCGATTGTCATAGTTTATGACTTTATCTTATGAAAACTTCTACTGTCATAGTTTATGACTTCACCTTATGATAACTTCTGTAATCATAGTTTATGATTTCACCCTATGATAATTTCACCTGTCATAGATTATGACTTCACCTTATGATAATTTCACCTCTCATAATTTATGACTTCACCTTATGATAATTTGTATTGTCATAGCTTTTTGACTCCACCTTATGATAATTTTAATTTTGTGGTTTTATGATTTCACCTTATGATAATTTCACATGTTGTAGTTTATGACTTCAACCTATGATAATTTCACATGGCATAATTATGACTTCACTCAACGATAATTTCACATTTCATAGTTTATTACTTTACTTTATGATCATTTCTCATATCATAGTTTATGACTTCACCTTGTGGTGTTACACTTCTTTTCATTGTTTTGTATTTTGTTTTCTTCGCCTTTGATTTACAACAAAGATTCGACTTTATTCCTTGACTTTTCAGTTGACGACAAAAATTTGAGAGTAGTCCAAATCCAAAGCATTTGCAGAGGACAAAAGAAACGTGGGTCAGATGGCAAGATTTGTCTTTGAAAGAGTAGATAACATTGTGGAAAAAGAAGAAAATGCTGTTAACCAGCATTTTCTTCTTTTCCCAAAATGTTTTCAAAAGCCTCAGCCAGGATCGTTAAGCCTCGGGATTCGTTGGTAAAAGGTAAAACTGCTAAATGAATCCAGCTGAAATAAGTTTTCCTGCCTAAAAACCAAAATATTGCGATTACATTGTTCTGCTCATCGGAAAGAACTCTACGTGTCGGGTAGCGTAGATCTAAGTGATTAGACTGCACGGTTTGTGCTGGCTCATCTTAACTCTTTACCACACGAAATTTAAACGCTTATTCCAAGTTGAGAGCATTTGCAGACGGCAAATTCGGTGTTACTCAAATAAGTATCTTTGTCTCTGAAAGAGTAGAAAACATCTAGGGAAAAGGAGAAAATGCTGGTTACCAGCATTTCTCCTTTTCCCTAAATGTTTTCGAATGCCCTCTCTGTCAGGGTCATTAAAACACGGGATTGTGTGGTAAAGGCTTAATCTAGCTAATTAAAGCAAAATGAGTCGCGTTTAGATTGACTGATTGATTGATTAATTGTATGGTGTTTAACGCCGTTTTCAACATTATTTCAGGTATATCGCAGCGGCCAGTGCACCTAACCATGCTTTCCTGGAGTTTCTGTTACCAGTACTTCGCACAATATTCTTTCCAAGCCACTGGCTTTTTCCCACATAACCATCGTCGAAACAATGGCCAACGGTAAGAGAGGAATGAGTCCTGTCGCAATGACTATCATCAATTCTCGGAAAGAACTTGGCCGAGCCGGGGATCAAACCCTCGACCTCCTGTTCTCAAGTCCTGTACACTACCGACTGAGCTACCGGCGCTCGGCAAGAGTCGCGTTTAGAAGTCTCAGGATTAAAATAAATTCACAGTATCACCCGAATACATGTACCTTGTTTCGGGGAAAGGGGAACTATTGAAATTCTATTTTATAAAGCCTCTTTTGTTTTCTGTCCTTGGCTGTTTCATTCTCCTAGAAACGTTACACGTGTGTATTCACCAACAACAGCAAAGCAACAATTTAGTGATAAGAAATAAAGATCATTGAAAATTTCATTGCCTTAATTTTCATGTCACCCTGAATGGCTTGTAAATATTGATATACAATAGATGGTCTTTTCCTACAATTGGCTCACAACACGCGAAAAGGGGCATTCGGACATTTGCGTAAAGTGTCGTCTCGGATCAGCCTGCGCAGTCCGCACAGGCTAATCCGAGACGGCGCTTTACGACTACATTAGATTTTGTGCTACAGTAGACTTGCGCAAAAGAGAAAATTACATAAAAACGGAAAGTGTCGTTTCGGATTAGCCTGAGCTGACTGTGCAGGCTGATCCTAGACGACACTTTACGCAAATGTCCGAATGCCCCTTTTCGCATGTTGCAAGCCAGTCATAATGAGCATTGGCTCAATTCTCAGTTAATACTCAGATATCTGCATACAATCATCCGCGTTCCTACTGCATGTCTACTGACGGTATACACAGACTAACTCGACAATGACGTCACACATGCACGGGAGATAAGCGAATCAGGGGAAGTAAGCCATGTACCATTTTTAGGGCTGTATATCAGCGTGACAATTCGGCCGTGGTTTATGGCATGTTACAGGGTGGTATTTATGAAAAATGGCGGACACATGTTTAACTGACATCATTTGCAGCTGATTAAAGGAAAAAAACAGTCTGGTCAAAATATTTTAGGATTTGCCCTTTAATGTAAAGTAGAAATGAGACGTGGTCTGGCAAATAGGGGTTCAATACATCTCCATGACGCATTATCTCAAGCAAGTCAGTAAATAATAATAGACTCATAAAAAAAATCTATTTTGTCCTACACCCGACTGAATCCTAGGGTAGAATGGCCCTTTGACATGCAGAAAATTTACCAATAGCAAAAGGTTTCGCCACAGGTCAGCCTGCAAGTCGATACTTTTTGCAGATGCATTAAACCTCTTTCCACAGACTATGACTCAAATATATTTTTTCCTAAGTTTTACATCATCTAAATAATGACTCCTAAAGTCAAAATGAAGGGTGAACTCCGATGAAGATTTCTTAAGATTTTTTTTCCCGAAAATGTTATGTAGAGACACAGCTTTTTCGGGAAAAAAAAATCTTGAAAAAAAAAATTATCTGAATTCCCTTTCTGCATAGATATTTACATCACGACATACAGGTAACGAAATAGTGTCTGGATTTCCAAATATAACTGCACTTAACATTCCATAAGACGTCTTATGTGAAGGTTTTATGAGTGAAACGATCTTCTAAAAAATTATGCAATTATAAATTTCAGTTTTAATAACCCAATATAGGATGGAATTGGAAAGAAATAATGATAATAACCGTACAAATTTTAACGCCCTTTCGACAGCTGCGTTTACATTAATGAAACATACACTGTAACAGATTGAGGTAAATTACGACCGTGAAACATTATTATATGCATTACCTAATGAGTAGTTAAAGGGTACTACGAGTAGATGATATAGGATACTGTATATGGAATATTGTGTAGTTGTAATTTTCCTGGGTCCCGTTTTACTTAGGTAGTTACGAATAAAATTTGCATAAGTTTTAGGTAACTATAGTATGGTGGCATTTTCTGCCACGAGATATGAGATAACTATCATGGTTATTTTAGAAGAGTATTGCGATAAATCAGTTTCCTGGAAATTTTATCTAGATAAAATGAATAGATAAAATTTCCAGGAAACTTTGATTTATCGCAATATTCTTCTAAAATAATCATGATAGTTATCTCGTATCTCGTGGCAGAAATATGCCACCATACTATAGTTACGTAAAACTTACCGCGGCAAATTTTGTTCGTAACTACCTTAGTAAAACAGGTCCCTGGTGCTTATATTTGCTTCGAGCTGCGTCGGAAAATTTGATTTTGCAAAACCGAAAGTTGAGCGAGATGTCAAAATTTTCCGCTGCAACTAGAAGCAAATACAAGAACCAGGAAAGTTATAGCAAAATAATATTTATTCCTTTTATAATATACCTACATTTTTTTTAACGAAATGGCATTCAAAACGGAATACAATAAAAATAAAAGTGGTTTTGGTGGCGTAAGTTTTTGTTATTAACGGCAGATGAATATTTTAAGGTAACATCTGGATCCATCTAATCGGAAGTCAAGCCGAGCGGGAGTTACGGCATCGTACCATATTTGAAACTGTATTTGACGCTTTGTAGATACGAATTTGCGATCCATGTATTTCGAGTCGGAATATTTGCAACCTGTATGTGATAAAATAATGTACAATATACTATATAAAACACTACAACGCATGGCGCTACTGTAATAAGGACCTTTCTTCATTTATTTCTCTTGATTACTCTTCAGCACTACTTTGGTCCTGATAAAGGGATTACATGGTTTTTATCCTTGACTTTCTTGCACTGCACAGCTATGTTCTTGAAATAAAATTTCACCTAAATCTAGCCATATTGTTTCACAAATTAATACATACGTATTTCGTGATGATTAAGAACAGAATTTTATTGGAATTAGATGTGGACCTTAGTCACGTTACACATCTATCTTAATAATATTATATACATCGCAACATCCCAAGGGAGCCAAAGATAAAAACAAATGAATACAGGTGAAAGGACCATTCGGAATACCTCGGGTGATCCGGTGATCAAGTCCCTTGGCTGTTTATGGTTGCTTGATATGCACCTATACTGTACATTTCTTCGCCCGAAATACGCCGGTTTACCTTTCTGTAACTTGAGTCTCAATTTTCTATCGAAATCTTTCTAACAATACTTAAGTTGACAAATAGTTCGTACATTCATTTTTTATGGTAGTTTGTCATTTCCGATTGAAGTTTTCACCGACAGATAGATAGATGTGAATAACTTCATCGAGGTTGTTTATGTCGTTGCTAAACGACTTACAGATGCGCCGCCATGTATAAGATCACGTGATTGGCAGTTCAAATGGAAACGACCGTTATAAGGACGAGGTTAGGTGAAGGTACGGAATCGGCCGAGTTGTGAAGTGATGAAAGGACCAGTCTGTTTCTTGATTATCTTTAGATTTTTTTTTGCAAGGGGGACAATTTAACTCACAGGAATGGTTCCCATTGCTTTCATGAAAAGCGTATGTCAAATCCAAAAGATAAAAACACGCGGTCTGATCGCTGATCTAATTGTGCTTCAAAAGAAAATAACTGGAGAAATAGTAACAGAAAGTACTAGCTTTAGCTAGGAAAAGAATGACAGGAAAAGTAACATTTCACAAATTTTGTGTATTACATGTGTATTGACGTCTAGGGGTGAAACATGAACACGGCAATGCACAGCTACATGTTTACTTGTCAAGAAAAGATTGATGCAACAATGGCGCCTTGCATTGTAAGGTTTGAAAACATTACAGCCCTGATAAAAAAAATTACAATGTTAAAGATACACCACAGAAAGTTGGCACACAATAAAACAAGTTCTGGTTACTTGTAACATAGCATGGACTCTGACCAGTCTTTTCACATGATGACCTGGGTCCGTATTCACCAACCGTTGTTAAAAAAAAATTCTTAGTCTTACTCTCAAAAAATTTTCTAGATTTGACTGTTTTCTGATTGGCCAAACCAACCGGTTTTATGTGGTCAAATTTAGAAAATACTTTAGAATAAGACTAGGAGTATTCTGAAGAATGGATGGTGAATACAGGCCCTGATCTAAATGTCCGATGTGTTAATACTGGCTTAATGATTACCTTTTTCGGCTAGCTGAATGTGCTGGCTTTTGATCTACTTTTTGGTACCGACAACAAATGAATAAATAGAAACTAGTGATTAGTAAAAGATGTAACGATTTTTATTCTAAGGGACCCTGCCTATTTGCTGGCAATTCTACGCTGTCTGTCTTTTTTCAAAGATATTTCTTGTTACCAGTGTCACTTATCTTATTCTCGTGCTAAATGTTGACCTACAAACAGTAACATAACGAACTCACTTGTAAATTACTACATTGTCTCTTATTTCAAAGCATGTATTACAAAGATTGTTATGTATTCGAACTAGAAACTGTATTAGCATACGTAAAATAAAATTTGTCTTGTAGTGTCTTGTCTGAATCGTCCTTAGGGTAAACATATTATAATATGTACGGTAATGGCCTTTAAACATACATAATCGTTAAATATGCATACTGTCATTTGATCTTTAAGAGACAGTTATAAAATCAGCAGAAATCATGACTTGATGTAACACGATTTCGATCAACACTGTCTGGTGTATAGTTATACATTCTGACAAAACAGCCGCACTATTTGTGCCCCTTTACTGACTGAAAACGTATCTGTTTCTATTTTGGCATTCCAACGTTTCAACCTGAAAGCGCAGGTCAAATTCAAATCTGAAATGTATTTCCTTTAAATATTAATGCACCCATAACCTTTTAAATAAGTTAAATGAAACTTTCAAGCTTATAGTAAAAACCCGAATGTTGCTATTTCAAATTTATAAGGGGGGGGGGGGGGGGGAAATCTTCTTATCGGACAGTGTTGATCCAAAATCAGACTGCACGTTTCTGTGCTGTCAGATCTCGATCTACACCGTCTACAAAAGCTCATTGAGTTGCACCTTGCAGCCTGATATTTAAGATACGCTTTCATATTTCATTGTCTTCAAATACGTATTGACAGTGATCTATTCTTTCTCAGATATCATGAAAAGAAAAAAAAAATACGTATCTATAGCCTTTTAATGAAGATCGCTTTATTTGGTATTATTATTATTTCAATGCAGTGTCAGCGTAATATGGTGGAAAACTGGTAATGATACTAATATATTAAATATTATCTGCAACAGTTCTTTCTAATAGGTTTTAACAATTTATCAAACAATCTGGAGTTTAAACAACCATGTGGAGTAAAAATCTTTGTGGGAATAGAAGAAAATGCTGCTAACCAATAATATTTTCTCCCTCTACCGGAGACAAATCCTGTCCATTGAGCCACAATTATTTTTTTGTCTACAAGGACTTCGAAAATTAACAAGTCTCAAGTTCAAACGTTTGATAAAGAGTTAATCAGAGAAAGAATATTGTTTATATTGAAACGATCGGTCGGAATGACTTGTCTGAACACGAGAATCCAGTAATTAATTACCTCTAAGGAAGAAATACACAAATAGTTCGTCATTGATGAAAACATGTCTTTTTTTTTTTCATTTTTTACACTTGCCATTAATACGCATAGTTTCTTTAATCCTTTTTTTGCCCCCAAATCGATCATTGAATAGTTTTACTTGTTTTTTACAGCTTCATTCTGTCCTTTTTTACATAATGGGACTTTCTACTTAGATATTTCAACAGTCCTTTGATTGCTAAATAAATTGAATGAAATTTTTCCAGTCAATATCAAAAACCAAAATTCCGGGTTTTCAAAGATCTTTTTTGCCTGTAATATCTCATCGTATCGGACACTGTAGACCGAAAATTAACAAGTCTCAAGTTCAAGCGTTTGGTAAAGAGTTAATCAGAGAAAGAAATAGAGGATTTTTTTTTCCGGTGAAAGATCGAAATAATAAATTTCGATCTTTCACCGAAAACAAAAAACAAATTGTCTATTAATTTCTTGCTTCTAACCCCTTTTTTTGGTGGGACTTGCATCAAAATCCAGCACAGTTGTTTTCGGTAATTCCCCGTGGCATACCCCCTCCGCATAACAACGCATCACAATATTACGTAAACCGCGAGAAATATAGGGTAAATTACGTCATATTTTCATCTGGTTGAATGGCACGCGCCCATTACCAAGGTACCTAGTGTGCGGGGAACTACTGTTTCCACCTTAGAGTTAGAAAATAAAATCGGTATTTTTACTGGTCGCAACCATAAAATATCGAACAATATTTCACCGTTATTTCTCGATAAAATACCGAAAAGCATGAAACAATATTGTGTATATTGAAACGATTGGTCGGAATGACCTGTCTGAACACGACAATCCCGTAATTAATTTCCACAAAGGATGGACTACACAAATATTTTGTCATTCTTGGAAAAGATTTTTTTTTTTTAACGCTTGCTATTAATAGTTTCTGTAATCCCTTTTTTTCGAATTGATCATTGAGTAGTTTAGTTTTTTTTTTTACAGTATCGTCTGGTATCTTTTTCACATAGATCTAGTTTGACTTTCTTGTTCAATATCTTAACCGTTCTATAACTGCTACATAAATCAAATGAAACTTTTTCAGTCTTTATTGAAACTAAAGTTCTGTGGTTTCAAAGATCTCTTTCTGAAAAAAATCTCATCGTATCGGGGACTGCAGATCCAAGACCAGACTTTGTCACATATCCTCCCTTGTTTTCAGCGTAATATACCCATCACGAATGTTTTCATCTTATACACGTTTGATATCTCAATTGCATGACGTCATTTTTTGACGTCATATACTTATACGTATTTCATAAAAGTGAATGGGTTTTTTATGGATATTACCGCATGTTTATCTATAGATGGTTTTGCATCTTTTGATCTGTGAAATATTGTGATAAAAAGAATCTGACGTGAGTTTGCGTTTGAGATAAAATTTTATTAAGCGAGTCCAGGCAACTTGACGCGCTTGGCAACTTAAAAGTTAACGCTTTCGCTACGAACTAAATGATCAATGCTCTTGCATATAAGCGAGATTAATGCATCTTCGAGATGCATTTTACCATGCAAGTCTTAATATAGTTATGGATCTGTAAAATTCATTTTATTTAACAACGGACTGAATCTTTAGGATGGTCCCTTGACATACAAAATGATGACTTGACGCAGCCTGAGTGGACTGCGCAGGCAAACCTGAATCAAAACTTTTAGCATATGCATTAATCCCATTTTTGCGCAAATCACGACTCAAATGGATTCGGCTTTTCTCGAGGTGTTTTTGTTGCATTCGAAGCTGATTAAAGTTGGTAAAAAATTAGCATCAGGCTGCGGACGCTGTAGATCCAAGAACAGACTGCATGCCTTTGCGCATTCTGATATTGATCTACGCTGTCAACAAAAACTATTTAAGATAACATTGTCAGCGAAAGGGTTTGAATGATTTAGTATACTATCAAGTCAATGAGGGTCAGGAATAGCAGTCAGCTTCTGTCCACTTCACACTTGTCGGATAAATCCGTTCGCATTTCCTTGTATCAGACAACGGCACAGGTGCCCGGCATGTCATCATATTGAGGACGCGCAATTGTCGTTTCCGTAAGTCAAATCAGGATTGATGTAAACAGTGTTTGCAATGTACATTAACTTGAAAAAAGTATTTTACATAGATATATACGATTAACAACACAGTGATCAAGTGAATACAAACTTCCGTCGTCAAAACATCAGTACAAAGAATAGGCCAAAGATACAATGAAAGGAAAGGTTCGAGCGCAATGAAATTAATTACTGGCCCATAAAAAAGAACCAATGTAAACATTCTGACCGCTGTAACCCGATGCTATGTGGCGGGTTTATTCTCGAATCGACATCAAATGATATTTGATCATCACTAACAAACAAATCAATCTGGTTAACCCATACCCAGCGTATCGCTTTGTCTAATGTCAATTACGAGGAGAGTCAAGTTCAAACTTCACGTATGTGCAGTCTCATCGTGGTCTTTTCTCTCCGATGAATCCATGAACTGCGGCTGAACAGTGACTGAAATAGCAGGCGTGACAGATCTCTCGACTGAAATGACATCACCGATTTTGTTTTACAAAAAACGAGATTAATTGAGAAAAAAGGGAGAAAAGGAATACACTTTTTGTTGATCGAAAAGGAAACATTTCTGAAAATTGTAAGGAATTGCTGGTAGCAATAGAATCCTCATTTTCCCACAAAGTTTTTAAAAGCAGGGACATAAAAATGATTTTGTGTGAAATTTTTTTGTGGTTTACAATCTGTGACAGGTTCATGTACCTCTGTGGCGCAAAAAAGCAGGGATACTTAAAAGGGCGTTGGAAATAAAACTAGGTCAGAACATAAACAGCTACAGCGAAACGTTTTAAACTGGTCAATTACCGTAATCTGAGACCTAATGACCTCTTTCATGATTACAATTAACAAATCAGTTGGAAACTCTGACAAAGCTACTGCAATTCCAGGGCTGGTTCTGGGTTAGAAATATCTGCGAAGTATATGACACGGTGAATCAATCATTGCTGTCTGGTGTTAAACTACATACATGTATCACCCATAAAAAAGAAGGACCCTACGTTGTTGTAAGCACCTAAAAAGTGTTTAATAAAAGCAAAAACCAGTTACATTAGAATTACTGAATCCTTCTTACCAAGGAATACTGCAAATACATGTATCATTACAGACAACGCAAAGCAAGAGCTAACTTATATTAAGTTTTATATTATAAATCAAAGAATACTGTCTATTATATATTTATGAATTTTTCGGTTCAAATACATACATCGCATCGGGATAAAATCAGACAAGATAGGTTAAAAAGCCGAACCAGCACCGTGTCATATACGGTTCCAAATATTGTATGAATTTAGGTGTTAACCGTTGGGCTTATAAGCGCGACTTTTGCGGACAGAGTAGATCAAATCCGGATTGTAACGAATGTAATATTAAATCTTGAGTCTACACTGTCCTAAAAAGTGAAAGTTTTCCCGCGAAAAAAACCTTTAAATTTGGAATATCTGTGTTTTAATCGTTAATTGGAATTTTTTTTAAGCCCTTTACAATACAGCTGGCAACCAAACTTTTCGCTTTTTACCCACATTTTTTTCACCCTTTCAAAGACAAATTCCACAATTTCAGCTAGATTCGTGTTGTCGTCTGCAAATGCACTGAATTTTGACAAGTCCGAAAACTTGCCGTTTGGTGAAGAATTCACTCTTTCACTACTGAATAAATACATTGCATTTCCTCAATGGCTACAAATACAGCTCACTTGCAAGATCAAGAGACGATTTGTTCATAATATAGAATAAAGCAGTGGACAGTGTAGGTCAGAGATGAGACCGCACGTTCTGTGCGGTCTGATCTTGATCTACACTGTCCACAAAAGCTTCTGGTGTCGTCTATGGTATGGAAAGAGTTAATATAATTAGCAGTTAAGAGTCAAAGCATTTGAACTGCAGAATAGAGATTTGAAGGGACTAGCATGTTCGTGTCATTATTTTTGCCCCATTTATTGTATAATAGTGCCGTTTATGTGATAAAATGATGAATTTTCAAAAGAACACGATTGTTGCATCAGTTATCGTTAGATTATGATTTCCCGTGACACAATATCGGAAATGATAATGGATCTGTAGCCGCGCAATAAAAATTCAATGAAAGCGTGTGAATCAAAACATGGTCGTTTTAAGGCCAATGAGCACTTGCACGTAATATGAATTTCATTTTTAACCCTTCGGCTGCTAAGCGCGACTCACTGATTTCTTGCGGACGGTGTAGATGAAGATCAGACTGCACAGAATGTGCAGACTGACTTTGGATCTACACTGTTCGATAAGGAGATACTTCTCTCCAAGAAATAAGTTTGAAATTGCAACGCTCGGGTTTTTACTATCGACTTGAAAGTTTCACTTAACTTTTTAAGCAGGATAAGAGTTAAAAACTGCGTTTTGCCCACCTAATCTCTCATTACACTTCATAATTTGTCTTATAAGTCTGATATGTTTGCAGTCCTTCAATAGATAACTCCGATGTTTCAGCTTGGAAATTCGTATACTCAACCTGTTTGTTGCATTTGTTTATCGTCATCTGCGGCCTTACACTGCAAGAAGTTAAACCGATGAAAATAACACAAGGCGCTCAACTTAAGGAGGTTTACGACTATCTGGCCTATTTAACTTTAGTATAGAGAGGGTATTTGATTTTTTTCGGTGAAAGATCGAAATTTATTTCATCGACTGAACATCATCGGTAATATTTTCACGAGATGCGCACCGAAAAAAAAATATTCTATTTATTTAATGCTTCTTACCTCTTTTTTGTTAGTGCTTTCGTCAAAATCCTGTACAGTTGTTTTCGGTAATTCCCCGTGGCGTACCCCTTCCACATAATAACGCATAACAATATAATGTAAAGCGCCAGAAATGTAGGGTAAATTACGTCATATTTCCATCTGGTTGAGTGGCACATCCTGTTTACCGAGGTAACTAGGGCACGGGAACTACTGTTCCCGCCTTCAATCGAAGAGTTAGACAATAAGAAATCGATATTTTTCACTGGTTTTTACCATGAAATATCAAACCATATTTCTCGATAAACAACCGAAGAGCATGAAATAATGAATGTTATTAAATGACGAGTCTTTTCAATTTAGCTAGAAACCTAGATGGCAAGTATAAGACCCAGCTTTGAACTTGTAAACTGGCCAAGGTCATTTGACATGATTATCCATAAAGCAGCAATCATGAAGCTGCTTTTTCGAACATTGTTGGACAAAGCTAGATTACATACATCGTGTATTATAGCCACTTATTTTCGTTTGCAAGTTTTTCTTTTTTTTAAACACCAAAGCATCCACCAACTTGCAATGCTGACATTCCAACTTACCAAGAGCATAGACAATATTAAGTAATAAGTACAGCTTGAATATGTTGCAACGACCTTCGTCAAGGCTCTATCAGTATGTTTTGTACCACTTTCAACATTATACTATACTAGTCTTGCCCAATGACTTTCCTACGAAAAACCAGGTGACTCGGGTGAGGGTGACGGTTACCAGGGCCGCTGAATTACACATCCTACATCTTACCAGTAAGCAACACAGGACCCCCTCTGTATTGGCAAGCCCTTTCATTTAAGACCAGTATGTAACCGACTCAGCATTTTCAGGCTGACTGTTACGAATTGGTCCTGATGACATGCAGGGTAATCCATAGATTGCTTAGATAAATATATTATAAATATTTTCAGTTCCTTGGAAAGGTCGATGCTTACTCGTTTTGATGTCACTCATGTTTGTAACTCTATGTGCGTATAGAGGCTCGGATGTCTCTACTGCAAATGAAAATATTGTCATTGCCATGCATTGCAAATTCATTTTTTTTAGAAAAAATCAGTAAGAAAACGCTGAAGATACAAAGATATGACTGCACTTTTACTTTATGTACAATTTTCATTTAAGCACTTGTAGCTTGGCACTATCAAGGGTGTACAAGAATGATCAATTTCCCGTGGAGTTGTAATAGAGTCTCAGCGGTTTTATGTCGTGTCAGTGACGTGTTTAAGTGACTGAACGGCCAACATGAACATGGATATCATCTAGTCTGTCTATTGGAAATGCTGTCATGATGTTTCACGATTTGATATGTTATTTCCGTTACTAACTCAGCACGGGAGTAGCGCGCCTAGATGACTATAGATATAATAACCCTATAAACATGTTCAAATATTCTCTAACCTAATTTCATTTCAAGCCATTAGTTAGGACTGCTTGGCCCGTATTCACCAACCGTTGTTAAGAACAATTTCGGTCTTATTCTCAGAAATTTTCTGAATTTGAAAGTAATGCAACCTTTTTTTTTTAACTTTATTGTCCACGTCTTTATGGTACTTGAGGCTCGTGGCCATACCCCAATGCACCTTACAGATCGTTGTTAGTATTCTGTGTCAGTAATTGAACATTAAAATACAAACAGAAGTCGTAATTACAGATTCCAGACTTTTTACAGCTACTATTGTACTACTATATTGATATTGCTACTAAAAAATAAAGATTTTAACAATAATGACTAATTTATAACAGGTTTACTTTTCTTATTTGTTAGTTATGTGGACAAAAAAAGCTTATTTTTATATATAAATGTGTAAAAAAAAAAAATTGTGTGAGAGTTGCGTGAGTGTAAAAGTGATTGTGTTGATAAAGTGTTACTTTGATCTTGGTTCAATGTACAGTACTGAAACGTCAAAAGCAAAAAGGAAACGTAACATAAGGTAGGTACTCTTTTGAGGCTTCAGCACTGCAGCATTGCTTGTGTGCATGGAAAAAAAATGCTTTTGGTTTATGGGAGGTTTTGACTGATGTATTCTACAATTGTCGTAAGCCTTCGTTCATTTTCATAATTTTTTGAGCTTCTAATGATGCTAAGATTATAGAAGAAACTATTTTTCAGGCCTAATAAAGATGGTTTAATATCTTTGTTTTTACATTTGTAAAAATATTTTTTTGTTTCAAGAAGTAATCTGTCTAGCTTCAGATTTGTTTCATTTGAACCCAAAAGCGCATTTTGTTTGCTTATTGACATCGACTGATCTAAATTATTAACAAGTATTGAAATGTGCTCCCAAATAGGTTTAATATTTTGACATTCAAAAAATAAATGTGCTATAGTTTCTTCACATCTGTTACAAAAAGAACACATATTTGTTTCGACCAAGTTCATTTTAAAAAGAAGCGAGTTTGTTGGAAGAATCCTGTGTATTATTCTTGTTTGAAACCATTGGGAGTATCTGTCACTTGAATTTTTAAAAACATTTACTCTGTATAACATTCCAATTGATATTAGAGTTTGGAAAAGTGCTGTTCCACTTACTATGACATGACGGTTTTTCGTTATTCTTTATCAGTACGTTATATGTGAATTTGTTACTACAAGACTAAATAATTATTTGATAGAAATAGCAGTTTATATTTGGGTTATGGAAACCTTGTAACCTCTGATTGGCTAACCATTTGGTTTTTGCCAATCAGAAGTTGTGTTACATTCAAATTTAGAAAATCTTGGAGATTAAGATTTAGAATGTTTTTAGGAGTAGTGATCCAGAGGCGGTTCTTGTATCTACATTTGTATCTTCAGTGGCGGTAGACCGCAGGAGAGGACAATAAGGTCGCTTTGACAGAGGCATGCTTGTAGCCATGTAGACCTTTGTCCTTCCAACCATTCTTAAGGACATTCTTAGTCTTATTTTAAAATGTAATAGTAAGACAATTTCTGATTAACTAAACCATTTGATTTAGCCAATCAGAAGTTGTGTTACTTTCTAATTCCAGAATTAGATTAAGAATGTTCTTGAGAATGGTTGGTGAATACGGACCCTGGTTTTCTCGTTTATATATTCAACTCTTTTGCCACCAACTTGATATCTTTTACTGTTTTTTAAGCCCTCCAATTAGATTTCCACTGCAATTGATTATGACTTTGGTCCAAAGTTTAGTATACTGTAATAAACGATGTAGATCCAAGATCAGATTTCACGTTCTGTGCCGTCTGACCAAGCCGATTCTACGTCGTCTGCATAATGAACTGAACTGGCCATTCGCAGTGAAAGAGTTTAAAAGTTTATTATCATTATCTTATCTCATTTATGTCTTTTCGGGGTTTAACAAAGACTAGGCCGGGGATCTGCAGTGTCTTTGTCAAGGACATTGTCACATGACCAGCGCTGTTAGTTGTTATCGGTCTAAACTAAATGAGTTTTTGTCCTTCCTCGTAAATCCCAAAATAGTTTTCTTGTTGCCATGGTAGAAGTTATAGATTTTAGTTTGAGCTATTTCCTACTATAGGGACAGGGAAATTATTTTGAAATTGATCAGTAACGATAAAAAAATCAAAGAATAACTTTTTTTTTCCAACTGATTGGTCTTATAGAGCTATGGAGCATTTCTGGGCTTGGTCTTTCTGGTAAAATAAACCCTTTGAACGGCGAAACCCTAACTTGCCGATCATAAGTATATATCTTTTGTCATTAGTAGCAGCCCAAGGCCCGCTGGGTATTTGCCAACCATTCTTAAGAATGTTATTTGTCTAATTCAAAATTTAGAAAGTAACACAATTTCTGATTGGCTAAACCATTTGGTTTAGCCAATCAGAACTTGTGTTACTTTCAAAAGAAAATTCTGGAGAATAAGACAAAGAATGTTCTTTAGAATGGTTGGTGAGTATGGACCCAGTTGTTGCAAACCCAAGGCAGCTATGCCAAGAATATCTCAAAAGAAACGTGTGAGAGACAAAATCAAGCATCAGACAGCTTTGCTCTTGACCTATACCTTTCCGGCCGAGCCCCAATAGCTCAGTCGGTAACGTACAGGACTTAAGAACAGGGGCCGCTGGCTCGATATCCGGCTCTGCCAATATTTTTGCGAGGGTTGATAGTTATTGTGACAGGATTCATTCCTCTCTCATCGCTACCGAGTCCCGGTAGCTCAGTCTGTAGCGTACAGGACTTGAGAACAGGGGGTCACTGGTTCGATTCCCGGCTCGGCCAATATTTGATGACAGTCATCGCGACAGGATTCATTCCTTTCTCATCCCTGACCATTGTTTCGACGATAGTTTTGTAGGAAAGCAGCCAGTGGCTTGGAAAAAATATTTAGCGGAGTACTGGTAACAGAAACATCAGGAAAGTATGCATAGGTGCACTGGCGGCCGCGATATAACTGATATAATGTTGAAAACGGCGTACAATCAATCAACTATACCTTTCGGAAAATTACGTGAAGTGATATTCCACATTCTAGGGGTTGGCCGGACACAGATTTGACTTATTTTGTACAAGAGAGATGCGGACGTTGTGGTTTAATTATCAGTTAGGCGAAATCAAATTTACCACTCCTCTGTAATTGATCGAGATCTGGGTGCGTATATTTGCCAACCTTTCTTGATAACATTCTTGTTTTAATTATAGATTTTAGAAAGTAACACAACGTCTGATTGGCTGAACTATTTGGTTGAGCCAATCAGAAGTTGTGTTACTTTCAAATCAAGAAAATTCCCGAGAATAAGACTAAGAATGTTCTTATGAAAGGATGGTGAATACGGAATCTGGGAGCGTATTTGCTAACCAGTCTTAAGAGTATTCTTAGTGTTATACTGCAGAACTTTCTAAATTTGAAAGTAACACAACTTCTGATTGGCTAAACCGAATGGTTTAGCCAATCAGAAGTTGCGTTACTTTCTAAATCTAGAATATGACAAGGAATGCATTAAAGAATGGTTGGTGAATACGGACGCTGTTGTCTGCGCGCTGTCTACCAATCTGAGGATTTGATTGATTGGATCTGCGTCTATTTATCGTCGTCACCGGTTGCCCATATGGGCTACGCCCCCCTGAAGGCTGTTAGTATTGTTACGGGGGATAGTGCAGATACAGGACGAAACCCATCCTAAGTTACGCCTGGTCCTGTAACGTGCTCGGTGTATAGCGCAGTCACACGGGACCTCGGTTTAACGTCTTATCCGAAAAAACTATCGGTAATTTTATATGGCCAACCGTTGGAATCGAACCCACACCCTTAAGTGACCCGAAACATCACGTTCATGAGTCCTACGCTCTACCAATTGAGCTATGCGGGCTGGTCATCTGAGGATTTACCAAATCCTATATAGATGTATGTCCAATTCCCTTTTCTTTGTTCACTGAAACAGTATAGCTCGTTACATGTAGGACATGTAGAGCTTGTTACATGTAGGACATGACGCTGGAAATTACCCCTTAGTTTTTTTTTTGTTTGTTTGTTTGTTTGTTTTTTTTTTTCACAAAAAGATCGTATTTAAAATCTTCTTGTTGACAATGTTCTCAATCAGAACCGTTTTTTTTTTTTTTAGGCCATTCTACGACTCCTCTTATTTTCTTCTTTATAGAAACATGTAAAGCATTTGCTCCAGATAGATCTTTTCATTTTTTTTCCAATGAAGATTCAACCAAAAAGCCACCATATGGGGTTAAGGATAATTCATTTGTCCATTCAATCAATACGGATGAGTGTATTTATTATCGCAATTCATCCGTGTATTTACTGATACAATTTCCGACCGTAAATCCTCAACGAATCATTCATTCCATATTTACATTTTTGAAAAAATCCAAATAAGGTTGTTTTTTCCGTAATTACCTTCCGCCACTCCCTGAAAAAAAAGAACTAGTTAATGATGAAGTACCTTTCGATAAGATGACTGTATTATCTATTTTGTCTGACAAGTTCGAGTATGTACCTCGACAATATCCAACCGTAATTCGGCGACGAAAATCTTTACCTTTTATTTGAGCAGCGCTCCGGCAAAGGTGGGATTAACGCATCTTTGTAATGCTTTTTACCAAGAAAGAAGTCACATCAAATGAATCCATTTTTGTCCAGAAACAGAGAGAAACGTGAAGTAGAATGTTTCTTTGAGAAGAATTAAATTAACTAATAACAAAAATTTCGATTCAGGTCAGGCTGCACGGACCGGGCTGATTGACCGAAGTTGATACTTTTTACAGATCCATTAAACCTTTTTTTCCACAGAGCATGACCCATTTCCATTATACAGTTTAACTCTTTACATACCATAAGACGACACCAGAAGCTTTTGTGGATAGTGTAGATCAAGATCAGACTGCACAGAACGTGCAGTCTGATCTCTGATCTACACTGTCCACTGTTCTATTCTAGATTATAACCAAACTGTCTCTTGATCTTGCAGAGGAGATGTATTTTTAGAGAAAATGCAATTATTTATTCAGTAGGGAAAGAGTTAATTCAAGTAAGGTTGAAGTTGCTCTATCGAATCAAACCACTCCCTACTCCCCTTCCTTAAAATAGATCATCGAGAAAGTTACAATTAGATGAGATATCAACATGGATTAAGTTAATTGGTTGATATAACAGAGATACCTGAGCTTTTATTTTCTTGATTGGGCCTTTCACAAGTCAGATTATGTTTACAGTGAAAGGCTTGTCCTATTGCTTTTAGAATTGCCAATGACCTACTCGAGGGACCGCGCCGCCGCCATCACCGCCATTTTTTTCTGGTCCATTGGATATAAGTACTTCAGTAGGAGATACCCGATCTTTGCATTCGGACTCTGTATTTGAGTCATTCTAATAAACAAGGTACGCAACTACAGTAAACCCCTATAATTTGCCCTGTTTCTAAAATACAGATTAAATCAGACATTGAAAACATTGTATTAGTGTATTTGCTTTGCAATGTTATTTCGTGTTTTTTTTTTTTGTTTTGTTTTGTTTTGTTTTTTTCAATAGATTGCTCTATTTAAGGGGCTGATACCAGTCTAGAGATACCAGAAAATCCCTTTAAGCGTTGTAGTGCCAACATGACTTAACTTTAAAAGCACCTTTCACAAACTAGGTTGCCTTTGCTGTCAATGTAGATTAAGATCAGACAGCACAAAATGTGCAGTGTGATCTTTTTATCTACTCTGCCAGCGTTGCTCCAGCATCGCCTAGACGCAATGTCAATGTTACTTTTGCCTAGAACGTCACATGACGTTCTAGGCAAAAGTAGCTTTGACATTGCATCTACTTTGGTCTTATTTCTAGCCTAAAAATGGCCGTCGGGTTTTTGTACGCTTTTAGAGTTAAGACTGAATAAGTTTGTATGCCATAGAGATTCTTTGACTTGCTAGCTGGACGGAGCATGTAAACCGGAAGGTTACTGTAATGTAAGAACTGACATATGACGCACCGGGAAGCTGGGAGACATGTGCTAAACACGGGAGGCCATGACGGAAGTTACCTCGGAACTTACTCCGCCTGATTAGCTTCTCAGTCTTGCAGCAGACCATTTTTAAAGCATTTTTGAAAAATGGTATTCCTCGTTACGGGCATCTTTTTCCACGTTACACGCTGTTGTCAAATGTATCTATGTACTACACCGTAATTCATGTCGATTGGACTTTCATATGTCGTTATGAAGTTTTCAATGTTTCCTGCTCTGAATGTATATCGGTAGTTAGTGAGTTGATGTTAGATGGTATTTTTGTCTATTAAAGAAGGTTTAATGCACCTGCAAAAAGTGTCGACCTAGCCCAGCTTGCGCATTGCGCGCAGGCTGGCCTGGGCCGAAACCTTTTGCTATTGGTAGACTTTTCAACATGTCCGAGGGATCATTTCACCTCAAGATTCGGTCGGTTGTTATATAATATGGATTTCATGGACCTATGAATATATGATGACTTGCTTGGTATATTGTATTACTGCAGAGATGCATTAAACCCCCTTTTGCCATAACAGACTTAAATATGCATGTATTTACTAGTATGTATGGTGTTACAGATTTAGGTTCCGTTGCCTAAGTGTATGACAACAGCCGGTTAAAGCTTGATCATAAACGTCCCTAATTACTACGCCTTCCTCTTGGTATCCAAAAGACAGCACCAAACTGTCAAAATTGATCTGAATTATCTTGTTCACCTCCGCTATAAAAAGAAAAAGAGCTCAAAAGCTTGTCAAACACGTGTAATTTTGCCTTCATTGAGGAAATAATTGAACAAAGTTTAAATAAAGGAACACTTGACAACAAAATGATTGTCAAAGAATGACGTCACGTAGAATACATTTTATCGGCAATCAATCAATCATTCTACAAAACCGTCTTTTACTCTGCATGCGTAGTGCAATTAGAGAAACACTTGTTTAACCCATTCCCAAATAACAAAGTATTGATTCATCCAAACTCAAAACATCTGCAGACAGCAATTTCAAAATTGGTACAAATAAGCTTAAGTTTTCTGGAAGGGTAGAAAACATTGTGGGAAAAGGGGAAAATGCTGGTTACCAGTATTTTCTCCTTTTCCTGTAATGTTTCAAAAAGGCTTCTTTCTCGGGGTCGTTATAACTCGTGATTGTGTGGTAAAGGGTTAAGCCTTATCCTGCTGAATGAATTAAATGAAACTTTCAAGCCTATATATAAAGTCCGATAAAAGCAATTTCCAATTTATTTTCTGAGGAAAAATATCTCCTTATCGGACAGTGTAGATCTAAGATCAGACTGCACGTTCTGTGCAGTCTGATCTTGATCTTCACTGTCCGCAAAAGGTCAGTGAGTCGCGCTTAGCAGCCAAAGGGTTAAGTGCGGGAGTTAATGCATTTTCATGATCATACAAAAACTTTATACAAAAGCGATGCAAACCTGAGAAGGAATTGTAAAAGAAATTCTAAGGTTTTCTCAAACGATTATTTGTGTGTTGCCAGTCACCATGGTAGGGAGGAAAATGGATCTGCAGCCATGGTACATTCATTCCATCGACAAACTATCAATCACGTGTTATACCCACCCTAAATCTCCTAATCACGACTTAACGGGCTTTTGTGGACAATGTAGATCAAGATTAGACTGCACAGAGGGCGTAGTCTGACCTTGGATCTATACTGTCCGATACGATGAGATTCCCGTTTGCGTAAACTACTGAACTCACAATATTTGGACACTTACGACAGTTGATAGATAAGTTGTGAGCCTTCAGTTGAAGGAATTAAGCAGGGATGTCATTTTTTCAGCCACATTTAAGACTATTTAAGGTTGTGTACGCGAAGACTGGTGTTATTTAGTTTATGTCGAAAAGGTAGTAGCTTAAATAAACAAGGCAAGTGACTTTTACAAGATGGACAAAATCGCTTTAGTAGCAGTGATTCAATCTTTGCACAAGAAAGGTCTAACAACTAAGGATATCCATACTGATATGGTAGCAACACTAGCGAATGATGCCCCTTCAAATACTACTGTAAAAAGATGGGCGGCAAACCCTAAATGTGGCAGGCACAGCCTTGAAGATGACACGAGTCCTTGAAGGCCTGTCACTGTTGCAACCCCAGAAACAATCAATAAAGTCACTGATATATGTATTTACAGATATGGACCGACTGTCAGCTCACCTGGAACGCCACAGACACTGGAATAGATAACATTGTGGTTCCATACAATGCTATATGGGTACCAGATATAACTCTCTATGATAAGTATGTTTCGTTTTATATAGAAGATAAATAGAGGATAATCAACTGGTTGTGTGTGATTTTAAAACTTGAATCTGTCACTAGAATGGGGTGTGATGCGGTTGAAAAACAGGCCCTTCGGACTATCAAGAATAGTACAATATGAGCAATATAGGAGAAAAGTAATTCCGGCAAACATTCCTAAACTATATCGTCACTAGTGATGATACCGTTTTTATCATCACTAGCGGTGTTATTCACTGTGAAATCCCAGTAATTCACTGATAAGAATATAATAAAACTTCTTATTTACATTAGTGGAACTCTACACGTTGAAAGCACGTTTAGCCCTATTACCGGGACCACGCGTAAACAAAAAATAATTACATCATGTACGAAATATATTCCAATTCTACTATCAACACTAATGCAGGCATATTTCATTGCAATGCAGCGCTTTATAAGTATATTCAAGCTTTTATTTCACATCTATTATTCTGGTTATGGATTCATTAAAGTTTTGTTTGCGTTACGGGCACCGTATCTGTCCCAATAACATTGCGTTGTTTCGCGAGACTTGCTCATTTTCTTACTATGCAGAAGAGTGATCTAAGAGAGATAACTCTATCGGACTGGCGATAATAAGTTTTGTTTCGTAGCAAGACTGAAATCTGATTTCACTACGTGAAAGCCAAATTTGATAGTTTCATGTTTGCCAAAGCCACGAGTGAAAATGTCGAAGATTGGTATTTCATGAAATTATGTCTTCATCTCACGTCAAAAGAAACAATTTCCTTTACTTTCGGGCTAAAAACTGCCAATTTAAGTGAACATTGTACTTCCTGTTTTTGCGAGGGATAACGTCATGTTCATGACAATATAGTAGTAACAGAAATAACAAAATCGGACGAAGTAAACCAGTACCAGCTCGCACGTTCTGTGTGTAAAGTCGGATTTCAAATACTTTGTTCGCACGGTCCGTACTTATACTTTTACAATGGTGATTTGTTTATTTTCGAAACCTTCAGTTTTAGGACTTTCATATTCATGTGTGCATGTGTTTGTTAAATTCTTGTTTAAAAAAAAAATCACAACTTGTTTGTTTGGCCATATTCCTCTAATTTTCTCGAGTTTCATGATGTATATGCACTACGCTTGCAACTTTCCCTTTTCTTTGCACCTTAATGTGTGATCTGTATACTCTCGAAACCTACAGTTTTAGAACTTTCATATTTACCCTTCATGTTTGCATTTGTTTGTTAAATTCTTGTTCTAAAGAATCACAACTTGTTTGTTTGGCCGTATTCCTCTTATTTTCTCGAGTGTCATGATGTATATGCACTACGCTCGCAACTTTGCCTATTCTTTGCACCTTGATGTGTGATCTGTTTATTTGTGAAACCTACAATTTTAGAACTTTCATGTTCACCCATATTGTTTGTATGTGTTTGTTAAATTCTTGTGAAAAACATCACATCTTGTGTGGCTGGCCTTATTCCTCTAATATTCTCGAGTGTCATGATGTAATTTATGCACTATGCTTGCTACTTTTCCTACTTTTGCGCCCGTTGATGTGTGATCTGTTTATTTTCAAAACCTTCTGTTTTAGAACTTTCATATTTACCCTTATTGTTTGCATGTGTTTGTTAATTTTTTTTTGTAAAAAAAAAATTACATCTTGTGTGGTTGCCTTATTCTTGTTTTCCCTAGTGTCATGATGAAATTTATGCAGTACGCCTACAACTTTCCCTATTTTTGGCACCCGGATGTATTGATATGCATTATATAGAAAGCCTAATGTAGGCCAAGATTTGTATTCTAATGAAAATCCTCTTATTTTAATTCATTGATTCGAAATTTCTTTTGTCAGCCCTCGACTCGACATAACTGCTTCCGTCGAATAAGTAGGTTTTGTAGGGTATCCTGTTTGTCCACACAACTCTCTAACTCTTTACCCTACGACAAAATCTAGACTTGTCCAAATTTTAAAGCATTTGCAGACGACAAATTAATTCTGGCTTGAATCGTAGGATTTTGTCTGAAAGGGTAGAAAAACATTGAGGGAAAAGGAGAAAATGCTGGGTACCAGCATTTTCTCCTTTTCCAACAATGTTTTCAAAGCCCTTCTTGCTCAGGGACGTAAAAACAGGTTTGTTTTGTAAAGGGTTTAAACCAAACGACAAGTTCTTCGTTCAAAATATTGTCCTCTGGCGAATTGTTAATTCCTGACCTGCACTTCTTACTATCAGCTTTCTGTACCTCAATGAAAATATATATATATTCAAAGAGAATAGCAAACACATATACGGTTTACATTCAAACATCAAAATACTGAAAGTACTAACAGAAGGCCATGGTAAGAGTTTACTAGCAAATAAGTTTTAGTAGTGGACCATTCGTTAAAAATTCGTTCATCTGACGGTTGACAGCAATTTTTTTTTTCTAAGATTGATAGCATTTTTTCTTCATGACTATTTTCCATAAAATCGTGTATCTAAATGTTTTGCAAACAATCCCTGGTTTTTACGACCCAGAGGAAGAAGCCTTCTGAAAACACTGTGGGTAAAGGAAAAAATGCTGGTAACCAGCATTTTCTCCTTTTCCCACAATGTTTTCTACTCTTCAAAAAGTCAAGTTTCAATTTTTGAGTCATGTTTATTTTGTCGGCTGCAAATGCTTTCAATTTGGACAAGTCTAAAATTTTGTCGTTTGGTAAAAAGTTAAGTGTTAGGAAAGTGGGTGTAATGTCAGTGGTATGGGGTCGATTTAGGCTGTTTCTTTTACTTTTCTCATCCGCAATGGAGACATTATTAACTAGACCATGTCAAAAAATAATTCTATGACATTCAACTCTAAAGTTCATTGTTTGTGTAATCGGCTTCCTCAGTTTTTCAAACCGCATGTTATTTTCACATATCAAATGACACAGACGCGTCCCTTCATTTATCTATGTGGATCTATTTTCTTAAAAGAAAGGAGTGATTCGTCGTTACAGGATTTCAGTTTGACGGCTGACATAAGAAGGTGAGACTTGACACGTGAGACCTTCTAAAAATGACTGGTTGCAAGGCACTGGGGTCTTGGGTCTAAACCTACAACTCTAAATACAGGAATTTATGCTATAGCTTGTGCCTTTCTGCTTCACTGTTACACGAAGCAACTTAAGAGCATCACTTACCCCCCCCCCCCAAAAAAAAAAGAATAATAAAAATAACAAGCAATTTCCAACTTAACGGAAAATAATGCGACATGCGAATTGATTCGTAACCTATATGCACTTAAAAGGGGTCGAGCTGGAGCCACTGTGAGAGTTTGAATTGGAAAAATGCTTTGTTTTTCTTTGATATGAACGTCAGACTGAAGGTATATTACAGATAAAATATGAAAGTGACGTCAGCATAACAAGACTCTCCCCTAAATCAAAGACAATGTTAAACAAAATTAAAGCATATTAATCCTCTACCGAGCAATACCGACTTTGAACGGCCGTGAGTAAGAAGTCTTTTGAAAATATTGTGAGAAAAAGAGAAAATGCTGGTAACCAGCATACCCTCCTTTTTCCACAATATTTTCTAACCTATCATAGACAAATCCCACCGTTTAAGCAACATTTGATTTGTCGTCTGCAAATGCTTTGAATTTGGATAAGGGTAAGATTTTGTCGTTTGGTAACGAGTGAAGGGTTGATAAGTTGTAACACTAAAATTCCCACTTGTGAGTTTATTATATCTGAATGGTTAGAAGTATCAGATTTCGATCTATAGGGAATAGAGCTGATGATCATCGTTAAAATGTCATTAACCCTTCGGTTGCTAAGCGCCACTCACTGACCTTATGCGGATAGCGTAGATCAAGATCAGACTGCACAGAACGTGCAGTCTGATCTTGGATCTACGCTGTCCGATAAGGAGATATCTTTCCTCCAAAAATACCTTTCAAACAGCAATATTTAGGGTTTTACTGTCGGCTTGAAAGTTTCAATTCTTTTAATCAGCAGGATAAGCGTTAATGATGAAATGCCCGTACGGTAGAATAAGAACACAGAACCTTTGCCGAAAAAGGTTTTTGTTTAAATATGAACAGGTAGCCAAGTCCATTCTGAAGTGAGGGAACATTTATACAAAATACCTTTTATCACATTGTTTTCAGTGTAATAAGGAGCAAAGCTTTGCGTTAACACCGTTCTAGACTTCATACTTGGTTTTAGTCTGAATCTAGATGGGAATGACTGAAAAAGGACTCTCTTCCGGTTGATCCGCACAGCGTCACAATCTTCGCATATTTACTTGATTGGTCAGAAATAGAACAAATGATCTACCGCTCGGATGATAACCGTAAAATCATCGTCAGTAAAATGTGTACAGACTATCTGATTTATAGCTTACTTTTAGCCTATTGAACTTTTATTTTTTTATTAATATCCGTGATATTCCATGCTAGGAAATATTAACGTCATAAATCTTACTATTCTTACGTCCTGCACGAGCCGTTTTTCCGCAGAAAAATATTGTGTCGAAGAAATGACAAAACCTGAGACTTAAAGAAGACATTGTCACCTGAGAAACAAACTCACTCATCGTCATCATATCTCTTGACAGTCGTCAGTAAGTGTCAATGTTTTGGCCACCTAACGTAGCCATGGTCGTGGTTGCATTTGGGGACTAAAGGACTAAACTTGACGGGCTATGTAAAGTGTAAGATGGTGACCCCGTGAGAGATCTCGCATCTGATTTGTTTTTGAGTTGGCTTGTTAGGTTTACTATGTGTTTTTGTATGATTTCTATTTTTCATGGAAACGGTTTCCAGAAGAATATAAAAAGATGAATATTTTCCTTCGATTTTTTTCTTGTTATCATTTCAAGTTGTCTATTTAATTTAAAATTCTAGACGACAGTGTTCTTTGAACGTCATCTGATTTGTTATTTATAAAACGAAGTAATAAATCAACCCACAATGTATACCGCCCCTTTAGTATTCATTACATGGCTTAAAGTAATTTTCACACCTTTTTTTTTACAGTTAATCTAGTTCTCGGTCACAACTCATTTAAAGCGTAAACTCTTCAACTCTACCGAATGACAAAAAATTGAGACGGCTCCAATTCGAAAGCATTTGTAGACGAAAAATTAAATGTGATTCAAATGATGAGAATTGGCTTTTAAAGGGTAAAAAACATTGTAGGAAAAGAAGAAAATGCTGCCCAGCAATTTCTTCTTTTCCAACAATGTTTTCTAAAAACCTTCTTTCTCTGGGAAGTTTTAGCTAGAGATTGTTTGGTAAACGGTCACAGACCGGTTGATATCAAATATAAATTTTCTTTTTTCTTCCAATATTTTAGCTAGATTTTGATCTGTATAACCAAAAGCAAAATAATTCTAAATAGTATTTGATGTCGGCATGTAGTAGCCTAACCAACGTCATGTGGTATTTTGAATGTTTCAAAGTGCCATTTAGAGAAAGTGGAATTTTGAGTTTGTGATTCCTTTTCCAATAGATCTGTATAGAATCCAGCATTTTCTCCTTTTCCCACAATATTTTCTACTCTTCCAAAGTCAAATTTCATTTTTTAGTCACGTTTATTTTGTTGTCTGCAAATGCTTTCAATTTGAACAAGTCTAAAATTTTGTCGTTTGGTAGAGTTAAAGTATCATAAGGTTAGCTTGTTCATACTTGATAGGCTTTTTTACAGATGTTTTATGTTTTCTTTTTTTGTTCATCTATCCTGATTGTCTTCTTTTGTTTTGCATGGAAAGTCAAAGTTACAGCGGACAAAAGTAAACAGTGCGAGTGATAAAAAATCATTTAAATTGAAAAAAGTGCCACATTAATGAATGTAAATTATTGTGAAGATGAAAATCTGTTATTGTACGGTCGATACAAATGTTAGACGTTGGCAGAAAAATAATTTTTAAAACTATTTCAAAAGTTGCCAGGTCGCTCTATCTTTTGTTTTCTTCTTACCTGGTTTCAGAATGCATCTGGGCGAACGAACAAAGACATATTGTCATCATCTGCGGAGGCTGACTTGGGTCGATACTTTTTGCAAAAGCAATTAACCTTTTTTTCACACTGCATGCTTTAAACATTTTGCGTGTTGTGCATTTTATCGTCGGCTGTGTGTTGTTGTGTATTTTATCGGCGGGTGTGTTTCTGGATGTGTGTTATTGTGGTTTTGTGTTGTTGTGCATTTTATCGGCGGTTGTTTGTTGCCGGATGTGTGTTGTTGCGGTTTTGTGTTGTTGTGCATTTTATCGGCGGGTGTGTGATGCCGGATGTATGTTGTTGCGGTTTGTATTGTTGTGCATTTTATCGGCGGTTGTTTGTTGCCGGATGTGTCTTGTCTTGTATCACGTACACCTATACTCCCACACGTTTTCTCATCTATGCGTGTTGTTGCGTAACTCATGGTATTTATTAATTCTAGTTCACTTGATTCTAGTGCCCAGAACGAGCTGGGTGGTTTGGATGGTTACCGCCCGAACATCTATCCTGATGGCAGCGTGTACTACAACTTTCCAAGCATCATTAAGAGCCTGTGCAAAGTTGACGTCACCTACTTTCCGTTTGATACACAAACATGTAAGTATATATTTGGAATGAGGTTGATCTTTAGTAAGATTTGTGTATTTAGTCATTCAATATTTGAATATGCTGCAGTGGCATATTTAGAATAGTCTAAAAATGATCTTAAAAATTTGAAGGACAAGATGAAACCCTGCAATAAGAGACCACCTGTTGTAAGAGACCGCTTTTTAAATTTCCCTTGGGACTGGTTTCTTAAACCAGGCACTAGTAATTCTCATTTTTTGTTCAATTCAAATCCTAATTTACAAACCTAGTCATATGATTACTTTTGGCTTTCTGTCTCAGCCAATCAGATGACTTAAAACCTAGATCACGGATATGCATTAAACCCCCCCCCCCTTTTTTGCCAGAGCATGGCGCACTCGTTAATACTAGTTTCTGATACAATGCTTGGTTTTTTTTTTTAGGTAAGATGCAGTTTGGTTCTTGGTCCTATCACGGCTATGACCTTAACGTTACACAAAGAGCTGCTGCCGGGGACACATCCTCTTACGTTTCTAATGGCGAATGGCACATAGTCGGTGAGTATGGCAATGCCATATCTCTGGCAAGGCACAGGCCTGAATATCTGTGGAAGCTTTTAAACCCTTAAACTGCTAGAAAAGACTATTTTTAGAAGAACGAAGTACCGCGATCTCAAAGCGGTTTTTACTACACAGGCAAACCATATCGGAAAAAGTAGATCCCCTTGCACAGGTTAGAAAAAGTAGTTCCAAGATAAGACCGAAGTTTTCTGAAGTCTGATCTTGATTCACAATGTCCACAAAAGGTCCGAAAGTAAAGTTTGGTAGTGTAAAGGCGAAGCGACCAAGTATAAATAGGATGTATGTCTATGGAGTCATATGATGCTTCTCGGATTCAAGAGAAAGATCTGCGGAGATCGTTCATCTTTTCTTTTGTATTTACCTAATCCCTAATGCGCAAAGAAGAATAAAAACTATAAGAGACGTTTTCATTCTAGAATTTGACGGTGCTCTTGTCCAGAATGTCTAAGGAAAGCGGACAGTGTAGATCAAGACCAGACTGCACGTTTTGTGCAGTCTGGTCTTGATCTACGCTGGCCGTAAAAGGCAACTTTGTGAAAGGCGCTTCAAGGGTTAATCACTTAATTAATACCAATGCCAACGACTTTTGACCGGCCTCTTGGCCCCTTGGTGTTACCAGAAAAGCAACTACAACCCCCCCCCCTCCCCCTTTCAAGACCACTAGTGACTTCCCTTATCTGCTAGGTCGCCATATCTCTTTCAGCGCCAAATATATAAACTCGGCCTCAAACGACGGCTGAAAATTCAAACTACCGAATCTCATCACGTTTTCATCTTATAGGCTTGACTAAACAAGCGGACGGTATAGATCCAAGATCAGACTGCACGTTCTGTGCAGTCTGATCTTGATCTTCGCCGTTGCCAAAAGCCCCCATTTTCGTTTATGGCGCTGAAAGGCACAATAACGATAAGATGGGAGCTATAAACTAAGGGGTTCTTTTTTCGGTATATCTGAATGTGCTGGCTTTTGACCTACGTTTTTGGTACTGATAACGAATGAATAAATGGAATTTCGTGATTGGTCAAATATATAGACATGTTTATTCCAAAGGCTCGTGCCTGTTTACTGGCAAATTTACGCCGTCTATATCTTTTTTTAAGGATAATTTTTGTTATAAAATGCTACGGATATTTTTTCCAAACGATCTGACAATCTGAAAAGCAAGGCACTTCCTGTCATTGGATTTTCTTATAGTATTTAGAGTTCAGATTTGGAATAAATAGAGGATAATCAACTGGTTGTGTGTGATGTTAAAAATATGTCACTAGAATGGTGTGTGAGGCGGTTGAAAAAACGAGTCGGATGGCCGAGTTTTTTAACCGCATCAAACTCTGTTCGAGTGACAGATTTTTAATATCACACACAACCAGTTGATTGTCCTATTTATCATATTCCTAATTCACCCGCTTGTATTGTAAGAATTATCAAGAATGGTACAATATAAGCAATATAGGGAAAAAGTAGTTCCGGCAAACATTCTAAAACAATATCGTCAGTAGTGATGATACCATATTTATCATCACTAGTGGTGTTATTCACTGTTAAATCCCAGTATCTCACTGATAAGAATATAATAAAAAGCTATTGTACATGGGAAAGGATAAAGAATTGATCAGATAAATCAGATCAGAACTCAGATTCAATATTGACTGCATAATAAATGAAGATTAACTCATTACCAGACAACAAAATTTTCTAACTAGTCCAAATTGAAGGCATTTGCAGACGACAAATGAGAGGTGGCTAAAATGATGAAATTTGCCCTTGATACGATAGAAAACATTGCGGGAAGATGGGGAAATACTGGATGTTGAACGACATATGTTCTTTTCTCACGATATTTTCATGTTCTTTTTACCTTAGTATCATTGAAACAAAGGGATGTGTGCTAAATGGTTACAGAGTTTTTTTTTTTTTTTTTCAAACACGGTTATACTTATTTGGAAAAAAGGGGAATTGCTGATAGGGAAAATTGCCCTGAAAGAGCAAGTACCAAAAGATAAAATTCTTGACTTGTACAAATCCAAAGCATTTGCAAATAACGAATACTATGTTGTTCAAATTGTTTGATTGGTCTTTAAGAGGGTGAAAACATTGTGGGAAAAGGAGAAAATGCTGGTTACCAGCATTTTCTCCATTTCCCACAATGTTTTCAAAAGTCAGCTTACCCAAGTTCGTTAAAATTAAGGATTGTCCGGTAAAGGTTTAATCCGAATATGCATAAATAATGCTTTTAATGGCGGCTGGGAAACTACAATTCCCGGATGAATTCAAACGACTTTTGATCCTGTATGGATTTCTAAACACATCAATAACTATGAAGAATTAGTCGCTTAAAACCGTATCTCTGCAAGCATAATTTTTTATTAAACAATCTATCATTATTTTTTCAAAACTGTAACACTTTTTTGGCACACTTTGTATTATACAAAAGATAACATAAGATGATTTTCACCAACCGGATTCTAGCATGCATTCTAGTAGTCTAAATCTAGATTTTGAAAGTAATTCAATTTCTGATTGGCTGAGAGATGGGTTGGACGGATAATAGGTTTGACCATTAACTGGTAACATCAGAAAGCAGAATACTGACATGCAGTCGATATAGGTTACACCACAAGCGTTGAGTGAAAAACTGTTACACAAAAGCAGGCAATGAAAGGGCCATAAAATAATGTTAGAATATTCAGATTCAAAAATACGATACTTTCCATAGGTATGACACCTTTATTATTAACTCTTAGGCTGCTAAACGAGACTCTTAGACCTTTTGCGGGCAGTGTAATTCAAGATCATACTGCACATACGAGCGTAATGTGCAGTCTGATCTTGGATCTACACTGTCCGATAAGGAGATATATACTACACAAAACTTCTAATCGGCAACTTTTGTTTCTCCTGTAAATTTGACCAAGTAACAGAAAGGTAAATAAAAATAACTTGTAACCTGTGTCTGGACGTTAGACATGGTATTGTAATGAAAAGATTCTCGACTTTGCTGATAGAAGGCATCTCTTTTTCCAAAAAACACATGGTTTGCGCATGCGTGGTGTCTATCAGACAAAGCAGGATGAAAAGAGACGCATACATTACTAAAATTTTGTCAGCAATAAGGAAAAACATGAAAAATATTTTCTGCACAAAAATATAAACCGAGAAAAGGAGCGTGAAGTTTTCAAAAAAATGATTTTTCAATTTTCAGTGTTAAGTGAACGAATGATTAATAACTTAATTTGAATATAACGAGTCAACAAATTCTTTTCAAACTTAGGCTGGAGTATGCTTTTACACTGGTCAACTATGCTTCAAAAGATCAAACTAAATGAACTGCCTCTTTTCTGGACAGCGGATGCCAGAAGAGGTCTACGGGGAATTCTGGCTTAAAAGTGGCCGTTTAGAAGATTTGTTTATTGTATTCACCTAAAAATATCTTTGAAATACCAAAACTTTGGTTTTTACTTATCGCCTTGTAAGTTTCATTTCGCTTATTTAGCATATTAAAGGTTATTTCTTGTATTTTTTCTTCCATTCTTAGGTATGCCTGTTATTCGACACGAGTTATTTTATGGGTGTTGTCCGGAGCCCTACCCAGACGTTACCTTCTATATACAGCTTCAACGCAAACCGCTCTTCTATCTTCTAAACTTGCTGTTTCCATGTACGTTAATATCCACGATAGCTATTCTGGGATTTTTACTCCCTCCCGATTCAGGAGAAAAAGTGTCTTTGGAGATCACCGTTCTTCTGTCACTAGCAGTGTTTTTACTGGTTGTATCAGAAACGATGCCGCCTACTTCAGAGACCTTTCCATTTATCGGTAAGTAAGCCTACTTTCTGAGAAAAGAACAATGCTTGACTTCAGGAATCTGTCGTGTTGCCTAGTTTCATTGTTGAAACCTAGTTCTCCATCCTTGTTGACCCAGTTTCGATTCATTCTTTAATCGCCCCTGGGTTATTTCGCTGGCGTTTCCTCGTTCTCATGAATTATTCATGAAGCATTTTGATCAGTGATCTCAGTTTTTCTTTGAGAAAATTTAAACTATTTTTATCACAAATACGCCGTCATTTCTATTTTTTACTTGTCGATATCCAATCTCATCATTCGTTGCAAATCAAGCTTAGCGATACTTTAAATATGGCGTCAACACTACTATCAAGAAGCGTTTAAAAGAGATTTCCAGCGTAACACCGAAAGATTGTCAGTTAAAATCGTACACAAAGATCGGTAGTGGGGCCCCTGTATTGCAGAATGGCATATCTCACAAGAGACAAGCACGCAGACGGCCGCCATATTTGTTGACAACCTCGGCTTTTTTCCAGGGTTACTTTTAGTAACGGAAGAAATAAAATTATCCTCTCTGCAAGAGAGTATCATTATGTTATCGATCTTTCGGTTGGCTATTAGGGTACTTCCCGACCATATGAATATTTTCAAGAAACGGCGATTTGCTAGTAAACTTTCCCAGGGGTGCTGTATGGAGAGTAACGTAATGCTTCAAACCTGGGTTCCGAGGATGCTAGTTCTCTTGCAAGATTGGTAGTTACTCCTATCTTGCCAAAGATCACAGCATTGATACGTTAAATTTGTTAGTGTTTAATGATGGCTTTATGACTTATTACAGCCGCGCTCTGGCAAAGAGGGGATTTAATGCATTTCTGTGTTGCATTATACCAAGAAAGTCGCCACATAATGCTGGAACCACAAATTCCATTTTGATTAACAACCGACTGAATCATGGGGTAAACTGGTCCTTAGACATGCGGAAAATTTACCAATAACGAAAAGCCTCGGCCGAGGTCGATACTTTTCGCAGATGCATAAAGCCCCCTTTTCACAGAGCACGGCTCAATGATTAATTTTCAGGGAGTTGTCTTATAGCCTAGTTATGATGGTGACAAACTGTTCTCCTCCACGACTGGTTGTCACTGCTATCTTGCCTTATATAGAAAAATAATGAGCCATGCAAAAGGGAGCTTAATGCATCCAAGACATCCATGGTATCGAGCAAACATTCACATGCTTATGGATCCGTAATAGCTACTTTTTTAAATCAACCGATTTAATCATGAGGTAGACTGGTCCTTGGGCACACAAAAGATTGACTGATAGCGAAAAGTTTTGGCCCAGGTTAGCCTGCGCGGACTGCGCAAGCTAACCTGGATCGATACTTTCCCCAGATGCATTAAGCCCCCTTTTCACAGAGCATAGCTCATATCTTTAGAAATGGGCACTAGCTATGTAGTACCTTTGGTAATTTTGAAACTATCCATGACGGTTTACTTTGTCAAGATTGTTTTTAATGTTGGCAATGCAGTCAGCGAAATTGGAAAAAGCATTCGATTAAAAAAAAGAAAATAGTAGTCAGTGCCTAGGCTTTTGCGACTCTATCCCCAATACTCCTTGTGTCTTTTCTATTTCAGGTCTCTATTTTGCGTTGGCAATGCTTTTGGTGTCCTTTTCGTGCCTGATGACGGTGACAGTTTTAAACCTTCACTTTCAAGGCCATTTCGGAAAGAGAATGCCAAACTGGGTTCGCCGAGTATTCTTAAACTGTCTTGGACGATTTCTCAAGGTGAAAACGAGGGCGATGTATCGAGACAGTGAAAGACTAGCATCAAACGTACGTCACTTAACCTCTTTAGCTCTTTACCTAACGACAAGATTTTAGACTTGTCCAAAACGAAAGCATTTGCTGACAACAAGTTAAATTGACTCAGATGATAGGACTTGACTTTGTAAGGATAGCAAACATATTGGGCAAAAAAGAAAATGCTAATTACCAGCATTTTCTTCTTTTCCCACAATGTTATCAAAAGCATTAATTACTCTCAGGGTCGTTAAAACTTTAGGGTTTGTATGATAGAGCGTTAACTCATGTCCAAAATAAAGTTGCAGAAGGAAACTGCATCAACACCGTTGTAAAATAGACCTAACTAGGATAAATTGAGGTTTCATACATCGGTCAAGTTGTAACTGTTTCATCTTATTTCTCCTTTGGCGCTAATTTGCTCAAAAACGGCCTGGTTTTCAGGGTCCGTATCCAACAATCATTCTTAAGAACAGTCTTTGTCTTATTCTCCAAGATTTTCAACATTTGAAAGTAACACATCCTCTAATTGGCAAAACCAAATGGTTTAGCCAATCAAAAGTTGTGTTTCTTTTAAATTTATACAATTCTGGAGAATAAGACTCAGAAGGTTCTTGAGAATGGTTGTGAATACGGACCTAGAAAACCGGAACTCATCTGCATGTGGTATTTTGATAAACAGTACACTGAGATTCTTTTTCAGAACCAGTCAAGAAAAGTTTCTCAAGCCAATGGGCATGTGATATTCAAAGGTTAACTTTTTCTAGCTGTTTCAGTTATGCTCCTGTATCACAGCGCAATAATCATAGCTGTTAAAGAAAACTCAGTTTGTTGTTTCATTGAATGGTGGTCGAGAGATGAGATCAGTCTTTAAGTCAACGATTCTACCAGTGTATACCAAAAATAGGTATAAAACATAGCTCAAATCAGTTGAAGGGGTATCTACACCACTCAATCAAACAAAATCAATCGTACATGTCCAATCGTATATACATGTACTGTTTTCATTGAATTTTCCTTTTCTCTTCACTTGAAGATACTGTTGCTATAACTCGGCCAAATGTTACTGGTTTCCATTTTACAGAAAGTATCAGATATCGGCGTACATGACAACCATGCATTTGTATCCGTGAACGAGAATGGGGACCATCGTCATCAAAATGGAGGTTTTGAAGTGCGGGAAAACAACCTGAACAATCGGAAACAGGTGACAGAAATCAAAGAAATTAAACAGTTAAACATTACAGACTTAGATATTCCCGATTACGATAAACCGCCGAATGAAGTGATCGCTGTTCTGAGGAAACAATTGGACAATCTTACCGAAATAAAGGAATATATGGAAACTAAGAAACGCATGGAAGAGAACATTGAGGAATGGCAAAAATTGGCCCAGGTTGTGGACAGACTGTTTATGGTCGTGTTCTTGTTATTCCAAGTAGCAACGACTCTTGGGATCATAGTTCGAATCTCCATCGGAGAACCAATACCGCCTGTGTCTTAGATATTATTTACAAAGTTTGACTGAACTGTGAGAACGTCTCTAGGTGGGATACTCGTAACTAGATGATTTTGTGGAGTGTGACTGCAATCGGCAGTTGATGCCATCCGTATAGTAAAGGAATAAAACAATACCGGTGTTTTATGAACTGCTCCCATCCATAGATTAGTGCAGCGATAGACACTGAATATTTGAATATATCCCATTTTGACATTCGGGCTAATGGATTTACACAAGTTGACATTGATTGATATGGAACTTGACAAGTTTCCTATCATCATCATCTTCATCATCACCTTCATCATTATCATAAATTAGTCTATTTTGATTTTAATAATCATCTATTCATTGCATCGGAAAAAAATATTGTAAATATTTTGTGCCCCTGAGCTACACGTTGAAGTAAGCCTAGGAAATAAGCATGTGATGGGCCTACTATAGAAAAGAAACCTGTATTGGTGTGGCAGAGTACTTTTCTCCGGATTTGAATAACAAGATACGATTCCTATAATGAACATATTCATCTTCTTCTCATATACATGTAGGCATAATACTCCCATGATATTCGGTAATACATTGGCCCACAGTGAAAACTTTTCCAAATGGCGCCAGACTTGTAAAGACTGATCCATAGTAAAGCTGGAGAGGGAGAGAAGCATATACAAGAAGATGGGAACATAACGAAAAAAAATCTGAAACTGTAATTCTGACTTCAAAACTAAGCAATTTGTTTGCTGGCAAGTTCCTTCTCAGCCCAACAGATTGCTAGATTTAAAGTTCAGAATACGAACTGGATGTAGAAAAGCTGGTACCTGATTATAGCCCCTGGTACCTGGATCAGATAGCACTTGCTCTTCCTACTTTTGTCTGACTGACGGGAAAGGTATACCAATCAACTGATTATGAATTACTGGCTATGTTAAAGTTCCATTAACTGCAAAATGTAAACAATTCTTGAATTAAATGGCATACAAATTTTATTCCAACCATTTAAACGTATGGATGTTATTGTGAGTACAATGAGCTACAGTGAAATCTGTAAAAGTTACAACAAAAGTTGCAGCCGCTGGCAGAAAAATGTACTGTAAAGCTAGAACAAAAGTTGGCAACTTTTGTTGTAGTTTTACAATACATTTTTCTGCCAGCGGTTTGAATTTTTACAAGTTCCACTGTAGCTCATTATCAGACTCACAACGATATTCATACTTTTAAATGGTATGGATCAAATTTATATGCAATTTGACACAGAATTGTGGGCAGTTGGAAGCTAGATTGCCTTTAACTCTTTTCCAGACGACACTGACAAAATTTTAGACTTGTCCAAATTGAAAGCATTAGCAGACAACAAAATTAAAGTGACTCAAAAATTGAAATTTGTTTGTGGAACGGTAGAAAACATTGTGGTTACCAGCATCTTCTCCTTTTCCCATAATGTTTTCAAAAAGCTTCTTTCTCAGAATCGTGAAAACCCGGGATTGTTTGGTAAAGAGTTAAGATGCAGTTATTTGACTTTACTTGGCACTTATTTCGTAATCTTTCAGTCTTGAACGAACAGTATTGAGAAAAAAATGCTCTCAAATTGGATAAGACTAAAATTGTGTCATTTGGTAGAAGGTTGAAACAGTTTGAGAATATTTAGGTAAATGCGAAAAAAATGTGTACTTCCTTCTCCATACATTGTTATTACCTTGGACATTGAAGTTTGTTGATTTTAAACATAGATTCTAATGTTATGTCAAATTATCCTATTTTTTCCTCCAATTTTTGGTTCTTACATACATGTAAAGTATATATATTTAAAAAAGAATGTCTCAATAAATATCTACTTTTATTTGTAGCCATAGTTTCTAATCTTCAACCATCCACCCAACAATACATACTGCCTGCCAGGTTTGAGTCAAAAATATGTCCCGAATAGACATATTTCCTGTTTAAGGTCAAAAAGCCAGAAAACCACTATGGTATCTTCTTAATCACAGTAAAACAGTGCCCTGTACCCATGATGACATGTCTGAACCCGAAAAAACGCAACAATGAAACGGAGGCCAACTTGGGTCCGTATTCATCAGCCATTCTTAAGAACGTTCTTAGTCTTTTTCTACAAGATTTTCTAGATTTGAAAGTAACACAACTTCTGATAGGCTAAACTAAACAGTTTAGCCAATCAGAAGTATTGTTATTTTCAAATCTAGAAAATTTTTTAGAAAAAGACAAACTACGTTCCAAAATGGGTTTCCAAGGACGGTGATCCACCATATATCGCATTCACGCACATGCAAAAAACCATAACATGAGTTTGCGTAAAGTTTGTCATAACAGTTGGTTACTGCACATCTGTCTTATGACAAAATTTTGCCATTCTGATTTGTAGGCAATTCCAGTAGCTGAGGGTGTGGTTTGTTGTGTTTTAAAAAAAACTAGTGTAATAAGTGTCTTCAGTCAAAATTATGTTTTCGCCTAAATAAAGTACAATACGTATATAAGTATAGTACAAAAAACCTTTGTATTGGAATTTAACGCCGTTTCAACAACTTAGGTCATGTCACGGCGGTCAGTGCACCTACGCATCTGTTTCCTGGCTCTCTCACACCAGTACTGACACAACTTTCTTTCCTTGGAAGCCACTGACTGCTTTTCTGAGAGGGGAAAGCTCGCCGGAAAAAAAAGTTTGCCTCAACCGTGGATCGAGTCCACAACCACCAGGTCACGCGTTAGAAACGCTAACCACTGACCTACCCGGAAAGGCCATCAAGAAACCATTTTCAGATTCCAGTTTTCGTACAACTGTCGTGGGCGTTCTAGGGGTTAAACAATGACATCGCGTACACTTGTCAATTTGCGACATGTTCCGGGCTCGAGCCCTGGCTAGCCGTTGCATTCGAAGTGGGCAGAACAGATCATTCTATTTTCTCTCAGTATAATCCTGCTACATTTATTGATTAAAACTCCAAAACTATCAAACTACCCCAAAATTCAAAGTTAAATCACCTGGCTGCACAAAGCAGAACTGTTCCGTCTCCCCCTTTTTTTTTTTTTTTTTTGCTCCCGTTTTGCCTCTCAAAAATATTTCAAAGGTACCACCACCAAAAACTCAAGTTTATCTTGGACAGTATATTTTGAAGTGTTCAACAACTTTATGGGGAGATGGGGCACTTGTTTGTTTGCATTTTTTAAGAAACATATACCAGTGAACAAAAAAGGCTGTCTGTCTGTTCATTCAATTATGGCGCGATTCTTCATGAAATCTACATATTCAGTTGATGGTCCCAACATATAACGAAGTATCAAAGTCAACTTCTATGTTTTTTTTAATACCGACTGGGAATATGTGCTAGTCTGCAAAGAATACGCGTATATTGACTAGCTTTTATACGGATTAGCCTTCGAATAGGCAGACTCAAGCCAGGAATATGTCTCTAACTGACAAAATGTGTAGTGTGTCCTTGTGGTTAGACCTCTAAAAAGATGACATGGAGACTATTAAAGTCTGAAATCGGTTTACAAGGTGACCGACTGCTACATGGCAGTTACGCACATGCAGAAATTATAAAAACGAGTTTGCATAAAGCTTGCTGCATCATGCAATTCGTGCAGACACGTCTTGTAACACTGATTTCGTAATTCTAATTTGAAGGTAATTCATCTTAGGTGGGATGTGTTTGTTGTGTTTTGTAAAGGATATATACATATACAGTGTCTTTAAACATTTATTATTATTATCATTATATTTCCATACCTGGCAACTGCTAAAGTATACAAAGTCGTTTTAAACAGTAATTAGTCACGAAATTGGCCTTTAAACTTCTTCATTTATGAGGGGGGCATACCTAAAGTAGGTAAAAAGGCGGTAAACGGGCAACAAGCTTTCCGGACACTGTTTTCATTTAGTTGAATAGACGTATTTGTTAGCTTTGGTAAGTTAAGACTAGTAGCAAATTAATGTCATATAATAAAACGTTTTTTTTTTTTAATTATTTTCACGGGGGAAAGATGACGTCAAATGCAAGACATTTGATAGATGATTCAATAGTTCTAATTTGATATGATTTTATATTCAAGATATTAATATCAATATGAAATTATTTATAATCATATAATTGTTGAGATCTATCATACATTTATACGTGTATATTTTTTTCGGTCAGTTTAGCTCTTCAAAGCTAATGTTTTTGCTTGCTTAAGTGTGATACTGAAGTTAAAAAATATGGTCTAAACTTACTTCAGGCCACTTACTTCGCTCGTTTATCCCAAAATCACCAGTAGGCCTGTTTTGTCATTTTGGCCTGTTTCCCCATAAACTTTTAAACATATATTGCCCTCGACCTGCAATCACATCGCGCTCTCACTACTACCTTACCTAAATCCCAATGTAATCATTATATTATTTGATTTTAGTCGTCAAAAATGACAAAGAATAGGGCTGATATCAACAGATTATTGCCACGGGTCAACATGTGTATAAAAGACCGTGGTAAGGAAACCGTGATGAGTGGAGCTGTTAAGATCAGAATTCATTCACTTTACGTCGTAATTAGATTGAAATTCCAGCTCTGATATCATGATTTATTGAGTGTGTATGCAATTTAGTTGTTTTTGGTCATTTTCTAGGATAAAAAGACAGTTTGAAGGGTCTCTGAGCGGATGATGTAAATTTGGCACCTGTTTTGTCGTGGGTTTTCGTGTTTTGCCGTGACGAGTAATTTTAATTAATTAAATAAAAAGTAAAATTCTGAATGAAAAAAAAAAACCCTGCATATTGTCATTTTATCGAACAGTTTAGGTAATTTTCATGATGTATTTTACGTTTACGTCCGCTTAAAGAAAGCATTGAAAGTCTTGAAGTTTTGAAGCTCCGAAACAAAATCCGTATGCATAAGATCATTACCAGTAAGAAACAAAGTAAAAGAGGGAGAACAAATCACTTTTACACGTATTTTTTTGTTGTTGTTGTTTTCCAAGTGTGCTGCATTTAATTATTTAGCTCTGGAAAAATGCAATTGAACGAAAAATTTATGCTCGAATAAACTTGCAGACGCTATCTATACAAGTTTAGACTGCACGTTCTGTGCTGTCTTGTCTTTATCTATAGTGTCCACAAAAAGCTCTTGTTATCCCTGTACAACACAATCCCGAGTTTAAACGACCTTAAGGACAAAGGCCTTTGAAAAAAATGATGAAAAAGGGAAAAATACTGGTAATCATACGAGGGAGGAGAATTTGCAAACCATTCCATTTTTTTAAATTCACATTCGAAAACTAGTCATTTGATTGGCGGAGACAATCCTTCCCAGAATTCAGAATTCACATTGTGTATAAGGACTACGATATGGCCTTTCTTCTAGGATATGGGCTCTTATCGTAGTCACGATGTTCACAATGCTATTTCTCTCGTCTGCTACTATACTTTGTTTAAAATTTGCTTTGTACCTGGTCAGCTATTTTAAGTCGGTACGAAACAATCAAGACTTTTATTGATACTCAGAAAGAAGGCGTTTAAAAACATTGTTGAAAAAGGAGAAAATGCCGGTAAGCAGCATTTTCTTTTTTTCCCACGATGTTTTCTTCCCCGTCAAAGATACATTGTATCATTTGAGCTACAAGTATTTTGTCGTCTGCAAGTGCTTTCAATTTGGACAAGTCTACAATTTCGCCGTGTGGTAAAGACTTATCAATGCTAAACAACTGCTGTGTTTCACGTCTGCTATTCTAGCGTTGTTTAACAAAGGCTGTGAATTTTGTCGGGCGAATTTCTTTCGTGGAAAAAAGTAAAATTAATTCATTATCAAAGGCGGAAAAAACTACTCTTTCAAAAATTCGCGCATAAATTTAACAGTTCAGTATTTCAAAAGCGCTATATAGCAAATCAGTAAGTGTCACGTTCAAATCTTATCAAGGGAATGGTAGTGTTTTCATGTAGCCAGAACTTGGAATGTCTTTGTTCTGCAACAGACCTTTTTATTGATGGAGCATCCAAATGCTGTCCAAAGTTCTTCACCAGCAGTACAATATCCATGATCTACAGGATGGACATTACATACCGCTTGTGCCCACCTTTATCTGCGACATGACGCACACTACGAACAAAAAACATGTGAGATGCAAGCGTTTCCGTTTGTGAGGACCACCATTTGAAGCTAGAACAAGCTATTGTACATGTTGAATTTGAAAAAGCAATGCCATTAAGGATACCTTCATCATTGCAACTATACAGTGCTGTAGATTCCATTTGGGGCAAGCTTGGTGGCGAAAAATTCAAAGCATAGGACTATCTAGCCAGTACAAGGAACATCGAGCAATGTATTGTAACATGGATGTTTAACACTGACTGGCTAACTCAAGAGGTAGTCATGTTTCAAGAATTTCCGCAAAGGAAAACGTTTTCGTTCCACAAATGAAGTGAAAAAGATCTGTAAATGATATGCCGTTTTCCCCCAAATGAAAATCTTTGTTCTAGTCTGCTATTACAACCGTGTTAAAAAGCTGCTATGTCTCTATTTTGCTATTCTTACAGTGTTCTACACTTAAGGTGCTATTATCTAACTATTTAATAAGTTACCAAAATCTCTCTCTCTCTCTCTTTCTTTCTTTCTCTATTTGCCTCTCTCTTTATCTCCCTCTCTTTTCACTTGGTTTTAATGTCAGACAGTGTCTTGTGCCTTTGAAAGGATGTTATGCAAAAGATTTGGTGCAGAGAAACTACAAGATAGGTGCATTGGTCTCTTCGATATTGCAGAAATTATGTTTTAAACGGCATAAACCAGCTTTTCTTTCTATTCCATATTTTTCCCATCCTGTCAAGGACAGAAAGCTACATTTATTTTGTCGCCTGCAGATGCTTTCAATTTGGTCGAGTCCAAAATTTTTACCGTTTGGTTAACACGTCTAGTGAACTCTTTCCCAAACGAAAACGTTTTACGTTAAAATTATTGTCCAAATTGAGAGTATTTGCATCGGAAAAACTGTCCTTAGAAAATTGAAATTTGTTTAAAAGGGTGATAAACATGGTAGGAAAAGGAGAAAATGCTGGTAACAGGCATTTTCTTCGTTTTACACCATATTTTCAAAAGGACTTATCCTCGGGGTCGTTAATACGCGAGACTCTGAAAAAGGGATAATATGCATAAGATCATTACCAGTAACAAACAAAGTAAAAGAAAAAAAAAAAAAAATCACTTTTACGCGTATGATTCTTGTTTTCAAATGTGTGCTGCATTTAATTCTTTTAGCTCTGGAAAAATGCAATTCAACAAAAAATGTTATGCTCGAAAAAAAAAAAAAAATGTGGACGGTTCGATCCTCAGCCATGACAATTTTTGTCTTACTCATTTTTCATTTAGAATTTTATCTAAATTCATATCATGTTTCTGTATTTTTGTCAGATTTTGAAAACTTTATGAATGTATGAAGCATATCAACTTCATAATCATCATCATCATCAGCAGCAGCAGCATCTTCATCAACCAAGAGATAGAGAGACAGACAAAAACAGACAGAGAGAAAAGCAGCTAGAGAGAGACAGAGAGAGACTTTTAAGGGGTAAACTAATGAAGCAACTGGCACCTGTTGCATAAGCCAAACAAAGGAACTAACTCGTGGTCATCCTCTTCAGATGCTTTCAATATGACATGTCTATAATTTTGTTAAATACAAGTCTTCATTCGGAGTGCATCAAGATTTTTTCAAGCCAGCTAAGGCCCCTGAAAACCTCATGTGGCAAGGCAGATATACATTGTTGCGAGCTGTTCCTCTTTTTATTTCTACAATGTTAAAAACAAACTTTTGAGCCCATGCTTTTGGCAAAAGGAGGTTAAATGGGCGTCCAGTGACAGCAGCTTCCGATTTGCGAGACTGTACGTTGGTCTATGGTGTACTTAGCGATACATATTGCCGAGTTTTTCACCGAGTTGTGCGTTGCTAAGAGGAATTCAAAGCATATATTCGAGTACACTGGATATGACGGTCGTGAAAAGCACAAAGAGGAAAAACGAGATGTCAGCTAATGGACTGTTTTCCTCCAATTCTTGAGAAGAACTCTTGGCTTACCTATTAAAGTACAGCATGAGCTCGAAAATGTGATTTTCGCCAGTTTTCAATATAGCAAAAACTCGAGGTGTGACACCATAAGCGGAACCGGAATATGGATAATTTCCCGGCAAATGTCATGCTATGCACTTTGAACCGTTAAATATCTAAACAGTTAGGGCAGCTAAATCACGAGATGGAGAAATTACCAATTAGAGAAAATGGATTAGCACACAATCGAAAGAGATCGGACAAGTTCACTGGACCCTTCGTGATTTTTTTGATGTCAATGATACCTTTTCCGCTGTGTCTAATTCTAAACACCCAGTCATGGATGCAAGATGCCCAGGTGATCCCTATTGTAGGCATTCTTGTGTTGATATTGTTGTTGTTAATGCCGTACATGGCGGTTAGAAAGATGGACAACCCAGACTTCATCCTATATGGTAAGTGCCCGAGAACCTCTACCTCCTAGTAAAGATAACTGTCCCCAAAGGCGATGTCACTTTTTGACTGGTCGCCTCTGGGTACAGAACGATCGATAAAAAAAAAACAGTTGAAATGTCCGCACAGATTTTGTGTGCATGTTTAAACTCTCATATGTATACAAATTGACAACAAATGTAGAACTTGAAAATACCTGCTGCTCGCATATTCAATAAGCCTTGGTTTCAAATACAATTCAGGGTCCAAAGAATCCACTCGTCCGCTCGTCCTTACTAGTAAATATTTGGTAAGGGCAAGTGGATTATCCTTCTTTGTCTAACTGTAGGACAAGTGCAAAATGGCAGGAGGACAAGTAAGAATTCTGAAATTTTTTGGACCCTGCAATTATTTTCAATTTAAATGCTTAACATAAGGAAAACTGTTTAACTCATTTGTTACCCGACATGTTTACTCTCCTCAAAGTAGACACAAAATGGCCACCAAACACAATAAATTTCGTAAGTTTTTTTTTGAGATTTACTTGTTATAAACGAATTCTACAAACACTTTAGGTAAAGAAACATTTATTAATTTGTCCTTGTTCATGTGTGTCACTAAAGTGTATTTGCATTTAGCTGCAATACAAATTAAATTGATGAAACAGAAAGTTAGTACAGAACTGTAGCTTTGCTGCCAGTAAAATCACGAGGGACTTGAGATGTTGCAGTGCACAGTAAATGTCCAAATATGAAAAGAAGCACCATAACTGGCTCATTATTGAGACTACTCTACCCCCTGATCTGGAGGGTAGCTCTGATGTTATGTGTGCGATTGTGTCTCCTCTGGCTGATACACAATCACAAAAATAATATCGGAGCTTTCATCTGAATTGGCTAAAATTTAAAGTAAAAACCTATACCTGTTCTGTTATTTGAACATGGGACCCCTCGCTTACAAGGCAAGTGCTCTAACCACAGGGCTACCTGGACCGCTCAACATCTACTCTACAGGTTATTACAATGCCCTCTCCTCTCCTGATTTTTTTATTGCAACCCCACACCTCTGGCTTCTTCAGACCTCTTTGGCCCTTTCAGTCACTTCCGGCACCATGAAGCAAACTCCTAGGGGAAAGAGTGCAGCTGGTATGGGATTCATACCAAGAATGCCACCCGTACAGGGTGAGTGCTCTTACTACAGAGCTACCAGAACTGCTCCACATCCATGCTACTTGTAATCACTACACAGGGATAGAGAATCTCATGAATTATCTTGGTTCTGCATTCTTATTACTATTCATATATGGCTTGCAGCACGTGAAAAGGGGCATTCGGACATTTGTGTAAAGTGTCGTATCGGATCAGCTTGCGCAGTCTGCGCAGGCTTATCTGAGACGGCACGTTATGTCAACATTTGATTTTGTCGTACAGTAGATTTGTGTGAAACAGAAAATCACAAATAATCAGAAAGTGTCGTCTTGGATCAGCCTGCGCGGACTGCGCAAGCTGATCCGGGACGACACTTTACACAAATGTCCGAATGTCCCTTTTCGCATGTTGCAGGCCATATATGACAAATTCATTACTAGACTTCAGGCTTTTAGACTCATCCAAACTGAAAAGAATTGCAAAGATGATGTTACTCAGATAATGAGATATGAAAGGGTAGAAAATAATGTGAGAACAAAGGAAATAGTTGTAACAAGAGTTTCTGCTTTTTCTACACTTTTTTTTTACCCTTTTAGAGACAAACCTATTTATTAACTCTTTACCAAACAACAAAATTTTAGAATGGTCCAAATTAAATGCACTTGTAGACAATATACTAAATGTTACACAAATTAGAATTTTTTTTCTTTGAAAGGGTAGATAACTTTAGACTTGTCATAACTGGATTGATTGAATGATTGATTGTATGGTGTTTAACGCCGTTTTCAACATTATTTCAGTTATATAGCGGCGGCCAGTGCACCTATCCATGATTTCCTGGAGTCTTTTACCAGTACTCCGCACAATCTTCTTTCCAAGCCACTGGCTGCTTTCCCACATAATCATCGTCGAAACAATGGTCAGCGGTGGGAGAGGAATGAATCCTGTCGCAGTGACTATCATCAATCCTCGGAAAGAAATTGGCCGAGCCAGGGGTCATAGCCAGGGATCGAACCCTGGACCCGTATTCTCAAGTCCTGCACGCTACCAACTGAGCTACCGGGACACGGCGTGTCATAACTGGAACCACTTTGCAGTTGATAATTTGAATGTGCCTCAGATGATAGAATTTGACTTTAAAATAGTAGAAAATGTTGTGGTAAAAAAAGAAATTGATAGTTTACAGTGTTTCTCCTTTTCCTATAGCATTTTCTAAGGCCTTTTCCTTGGAATGGGGAGGGGGCTGTTGTTAAACCTTTGGGTTGTGTGGTAAAGGGTTAAGCCATTTTTGTGCAAGAATAGCAATTACCAGTTGGTGTTAAACTTTCTCAAAACTTGCGAAATGAAATCTGGTAGAATGGCACTTCAACCCTTTACCACACAATCACGTGTTTCTATACGACTCTGAGGAAGAGCCCTATTGAAAACATTGAGGGGGACACAGAAATGCTAGTAATCAATATTTTTTTCCATTTCCCACAATATTTCTATCCTTTCTGAAACAAAAATAATGTTGTTCGAGCCACATATAATTTGTCGTCCTCAAATGTTTTGAATCTGGAAAAGTCTGAAATTTTGTCGTATAGCATACAGTTAATGGCAGGTCTGCAAATCAGTTCATACTTTACAGTTATGAGCCTGTTCATGTTCAGCAGTATGATTGATTTAATCATTGCTTTGGAGGCTGACCACATCCTGGCAGAGTTCATGACCTTTTACCTAAAGGAAGGGGAACCCTATTTATGGACAGCCTATGGTACCATGATAAACTATTGGGATGGAATCGTTCATTATGGGATGTGCTTATGGATGCTATATTCTGTTTATAGAAGGTAAAATATGAAACTTAAATGCAGTTGCTCATTTGTTGATTGATTGATTGATTGATTCATTCATTCATTCATTTATTCATATTTTCATTCGTTCATTCATTATGTGGCTTTCAACATTACCATATTTCAGTCATATCACTGTGACAGCTCAAATATTCATATTTCCTGAGTTTCACCAGTACTAGGCTACGGCGCTACAGTGTCTTTCCCAAGTAACTTCCACTGGAAGCTTAGTGCTTCTAGTGAGGCTCAAAGCCGGCGCTTCCAGGTTAGCAGTCCTACTCTTTATAACTGAGCCACCATACTTATATACATAAAATTGACCTGTTTTTTTTTTTGTCTGTTGCAGAGGACCGGTTTTTACAAATCATTAATTAATATTCTTATTCGAATTCTTAAGTCTCTTCTAGATTAAGAAAGATACTTGATTTTTGATTGGCTGAACAATTTGGTTCAGCCAATCAAAAATCATGTTACTTTCTAAATCTAGAATTAGAAAAAGAAAACAGTATAGAATGGTTGATAAATATGGTTCCTGAATTGTAAGTTTGAAACAAGTTGATGAGTAAAAAGTCCTATAGAATTTGTCAAGTTTAACTCTTTACTATACAATCCTGAGTTTTAATAATCCTGAAGAAGAAAAAAGTTAAAGAGTGTTAGAAATATTGTGGGAAAAGGAAAAAATGCTGGTGACCCGCATTTTCTCTTTTTCACTCAATGTTTTCTAAAGCCCCCTTCCTCAGTGTTGTCTTGTGTTTGAAAGAGTCAGTTACCGAATGGCTGGTTTGAAATTAAAGGTCAGAATTAATTAGAGTGGATTGAAAATACCATCTGGAGTATACAATTTTATAACTGAATAATTACTTACATATTGTCTGCCAACTATACTTCATTAAATTCTCTTGGTTTTACACCATACTGTTTCTCTCAATCACTTTCACATACCCCCTCCTCGCCCAAAGAAAAAAGAAAAAGAATCAAAGTAAAAACCATGTCAAATATTCTATTGTAGTATACAGTATGCATTGATTTTCCTCTTATTGGTGTTCCGAATTTAACTATTTACCACACAGTCTCAAATCTTGATAATGCCGGAGAGGTAGGCTTTTGAAAACAGGAGGAAAAGGAGAGCTCTTGGTTCTGATGAGCAAGGCTTTACATCAGATATTGACAGTCTGATATAGTCGGATGGATTTAGTTTCAGAGATAAATATCCAGTTTGGAAGAGATAAAGCATTGATTTTAACCCTTTACCAAAGAATCCTATGTTAAAACAATCCTGAGGAAAAAGACTTTTGAAAGCACTATGGGAAATGGTAAAAATGTTAATTGCATTTTCTCCTTTGCCACAATGTTTTTGTCAAGCCTTTAAAGAGATATCCAGTCCTTTCAGCCATATTTTAGATATCATCTGCAATTGCTTTCAATTTAGACAAGTCATAGATATTGTCAGCTAAAAAGTTAATGTTTCCTTTTCATTACAGTCAAAGTTATCGTAAAGTTGGACTTTACTGGGTAGGATCCATAACAAACAGTTTGTTAGTCCTGGTTCCTGGGAGCGTTCTCGGTATGTTATGCAAAAATACAATGAATTTAATCTTTGTGATTGAGTGTATGGTATTAAATGCCGGTTCAACATTATTTCATTTATATTGCGGCAGCCAGTGCACCTATCCTGTATGTTACAGCCTACATATTCATGTATATCCTGGGTTTCCTCAGTACTAGACTAGGATACAAAAGTGTCCTCCCCAAGGACATTCCCACAAAAACTTACTGCTTCGAGGAAAGTTAGAACCCGATCATTTCAGCGACATTTAATTGTCGTCTGTAAATTAGCGCTTTCAATTTTGGCAGGTCTCAAACTGTGTTGTCGTGTAGACTTTATCACAAGTTTTCTGTCATTGCAGTTTGTAAATCTGTAGGACCTTGAAAGGATGATGTAATTTTGGCCAGACATTTGACTTCGGATGTTCTGGTTTGTTTCTATTCTTTCTCATGTTATCAGTTAATCCTTTACCACATGACAAAATTTTAAACCTGACCAAGCTCAAAGCCGATGCAGACACCAAATTAAATGTGGCAAATCATGCGTGAAAGTTTTCTTAGATGGGATAGAAAACTTTGTGGGAAAAGGAGAAAATGCTGGTTACCAGCATTTTCTCCTATTCCCACAATGTTTTCAAAAGTTTTCTTTCTCAAGGTCGTTCAAAGTCGACACTGTGTGGTAAAGGTTAAAAATTATCATTTGCTGTCTTTGCCTAAAGTAGCTATAATGCTATCAAGTCATGTATGGAGTTTATAAAGAACCTGAAAGACAAAACTTTAGACTTGTCCACATTGAAAGCATTTGCATAGAACAAATGAAGTGTTGCTCGTTTCAAGGGATTTGTCTTTATTATGGTAGAAAGCATCATGGGAAAAGGAGAAAAAGCTGGTTCCACAATATTTTTAAAAGTTTCTGCCTCAGGGTCATAAATATGTGGCTTTATTGGAAGAGAGTTATGGTAAGTACCGGTATTTTCCTGTGAATGTTATCCCACAGGCTGCTAAGCGCAACTCACTGACCTTATGCGGACAGTGTAGATCAAGATCAGACTGCACAAAATGTGCAGTCTGATCTTGGATCTACACTGTCCAATAAGAAGATATTATTCCCCAAAACATAACTTTGAAATAGCAATATTTGGGTTTTTTACTATCGAATTGAAAATTTCATTTTAGTTATTTAGCAGGATAATAGTTATTACATCAAACTGTCTATATCTACATGCTGATGTTAACATTTTACCAAACAATGAAATTTTAGACTTCTCAAAATTCAAAGTATTTGGAGGAGGCAATATAAAAGTAGTTTACATGATGCTATTTGTCTTTGAAAGAGTAGAAAACATTGTGGAAAAAGGAGAAAATGCTGGTCACCAGCATTTTTTCCTTTTCCCCACAGTGTTTTCAAACGCTTATTTTCTCAGGGTCATTAAAACCTGGGATTGTGTGGTAAAGGGTTAAGCAACTCTTTTCCAAACAACAAAAGTTATGACACATCCAAATTGAAAACATTCAAAGATGACATATATAACGTGGCTGAAATGATGGAGTGTCTCTCAAAGGATAGAAAACTTTGTGGGAAAAGGAGAAATGCTGGTTACTAACATAGGCCTTCTTACTTGGGGTTGTTAAATCACATGATAGTGCAGTGAAGAATTAATAGCAATTTATACTGTGCTTAAGACAGATTTGAAGCTAACCAAAATCATTGTACAGTAAAGCAAATTATATCTTTGCAAAGATCTGGATAACTTCTAATTTTCCACAGGTGGTCTGTTTTCAAGATTGATTGTGCAAAATAGATATCTTCTGGAATTTGTAAGTTTTAAAATTCATTGCGTCTTTTTCAGGTAAATTTGGAGTAAAACCAGCCATTTTGTTGAATCTGCCATACCTCATTGTTCCTGTGTTTGTCGGATATAAATTGCTTACAAATACTAAACCACTGTTTTATATAAGGAGAAAGGTGTCTATATTATTCTAATTATTCCTTTTTGATATTATCAAATTAATTTTCCAAAAAGTCATGGAGAAACAAATAATTTCATTTTTAGCTTGACTGTCTCCAAAGAAAATTATTAAGTATTGTGCCCAGCCTTGTATGCCCAGTTGGTAGTGTACAGGACTTGAGAACAGGGGTTTGCTGGTTCAGATCAAATTTCTTTACCAGGATTGTTGATAGTCATCGCAACAGGATTCCTTCCTCTCTCTCTGCTGATCATTGTTTTGACGGTTGTTATGTGGAAAAGCAGCCCATGGCTTGGGAAGAATATTGTGCAAACTACTGGTAACAGAAACTCCAGGAAAGCATAGATAGCTCCACTGACCACCTCAATATAAGTGAAATAATGTTGAACACAGGGTTAAACAACAAACTATCATTCAATCAATCAATCGATCAGTCAATCAATCAATCAATCGAAGTTGTTTCATTTTAATGCATTTGACCAAACCATTGATTTTTAGCTCCACTGGCCGTGCGTTAACTTTTATTTCAAACATCTTCTTCTCTGAAATTACCCATCCAATTTTGATGAAACTTCACAGAAATAATCCTGCCATGGTCCTCTTCAGAATTTCTTGAAAGAATTTGATTCCTTCAAAAACTCTGGTTGCCATGGCAACAAAACTGAAAAATATTGAAAATCTTCTTGTCAGAAACTGTAAGGCCCAGGGCTACCAAATTTGGCATGCAGCTTTATCTAATAGACCTCTACCAAGTTCTTCAAATTATAGCTCTGGGGTCAAAATTAACCCCGCCGTGGGGGTCACAAGTTTTACATGGGCTTATAGTGAAAACTTTAGAAATCTTCCTGTACCTAGCCATAAGGCCTAGGGCTACCAAATTTTGCATGTAGCTTTATCTAGTGGGCTTCTACAAAGAGTGCCCAAATTATAGCCCTGGGGTCAAAATTGACCCCACCCCAGGGGTCACAAGTCTTACATGGGCTTACATTGGGAAAACTTTAAAAATCTTCTCATACCTAGCCATAAGTCCTAGGGCTACCAAATTTTTCATCTACCAAGGGGGCCAAAATTATAGCCTGGGGTCAAAATTGGCCCAGCCCAGGGGGTCACAAGTTTTACATGGGCTTACATAGGGAAAACTTTAAAAATCTTCTCATAGCTGGCAATTTGGCCTCAGGCTACCAAATTTTTCTTGTAGCTTTCTCTAGTGGAACTCTACCAAGGGGGCCCAAATTATATCCCTGGGGTCAAAATTGGCTGTGCTCCAGGGGTCACAAGTCTTACATGGGCTTATATAGTGAAAGGTTTAGAAGTCTTCTTGTTACATACCATAAGACCTAGGGCTACCAAATTTAGCCCTGTGTATGTCCTCAAGTTAGAAACCAATTGGCCAAATAATGTATTGTATTGTTTGGCTATTGTTTTGGTTTTTTTTTTAGCCAGTGAGGCGACACAGGGCCATCATGGCCTTCTTGTTTACAGACCAAATGGTCTATACACATAGCTAGTGATCTAGGGGTGGTGAGTTCTAGACCTAGATTTGAAAAGCAATTTTCAAGGATTGACTGTTACTGGTTGTTGTAGAACTTACTTCTTCCTAAGCATTGTTTTGACAGTGTTTCTGTTAAAAAGTAGCCAGTTGCTTCAAAAGAGTGTGATGTAAACAATAGGGAAAGAAAATGTGTATAAAATCAAAGATTGCTTTGGAAATGATTAAATGAAGAAAGATATTGGCTGTTTTTTGTAATACTTAAATTAAGAACAATCCAATTTGAAAGTGTTTGCAGACTACAAATTAACTGTGGCCCAAATGATGGAACTTGTCTTTGAAGGATAGAAATTTTTAAGGAAATGGTTTTTCTTACATGATGAATATCAGTATTTTTCTAAACATATTTATTTATAATCTTTTGCAGAATAGGAGCCAAGAGAGTATCTTCAAACGACCTTTTGACGTTTTATTGGTCGTTTATTTCCTGTTTGCAGCAGGAGTGGACTTGTTCAGAGGATTTGTAAGTAATGTTTCTTTATCTACATATGATTGCATTTGCCAGATTGATCCATTTTTCATGAAGGCAAAGTTTTTCGAAGTATATGTCTTGATGCCTGTTTGGCAATTTCTGTGCTCTAAATAAAAAACGTTAACATCGATTATGTGGTGTTTTTTTTTGTTATTGTCCGGAAATTTTCATTCAGTTTGTTTAGCAGTTTAACTCTATACCAAACGACAAAATTTTTTGACTCTTGGAAGCATTTGCAGATGACAAATGAAATGTAGCTTGAATGCTTATTTCTGTATTTGATAGTGTATGAACATTGTGGCAAAAAGGAGAAAACGCTGGTTACCAGCATTTTCTCCTTTTCCTACAGTGTTTTCAAAACTTTTCTTTCTCAGGATTGTTAAAACTGGGCATTATGTGGTTACGAGTAAAGACTTAAAAATTACATATAGAATGATTTGTATGTAAAGCTTTTGGGGACCGTTTTACTATAGTAATTACGCAAACATAAATAAAAAATTCATAAGTTTTTACGTAACTCTTAGTTTTGCGTTTTACTAAAGTTTTCGTAGCGGAGTACGAATGTAAGTTTTTGCGTAACTCTACATACGAAAATATCGGTCGTAAGAAAGGACGTAGGCCGAAATCTGGAGGCATTTTTTTGTATTGCGTCATTGTAGAGGAAGAAATTTTAGAAAAAAAACATCCTAACAGCTATCCACAGAAGTCATAAATTTCATTTTTTGAAGAATTTTTTTTTTTCTTCACACATACTGTATCTATATTTGATGGAAGAGGCTGACATATGAGATGACGTAAAGCACGAGAAATGTAGGGTAAATGCGCGTAAATTACGTCATATTTCCCTCTTGTTTAACGGCACGCGCGGTTTACCTATGTAACAACTGCACAGGAACTTCTGTTTCTGTCTTCAATTGGAGAGTTACGGAAATACTTACGGAAATTCACAAAGTTACAAAAGTTTAGTAAAACGGATTTATGAATTTTGTAAATCTGAACATAGGCGTGAAGTTACAAAAATTCTTACATAAAAACTTACGAGTTGTTAGTAAAAACGGCCGCACCTCTTACTTAGGGGTCTTGCATGGCTCTATGGTAAAGTGCAAGACTTGTGACCTGCAGGCCCCAGGTTCAAGCCTCACTTCATGCACTTGGCTTTCCGTTGGAGTGTCCTTGGGCCATTTAATCGATTATTCAATCTGGTCTCTTGCCTTTGTTAAGCCCACACCATCATAAATTTCAGATAGCTCTAGGATGTCAGGAGCCGCTCATGTTAGAATATTTAGAAGATCACGAGCCATACATCATGGATCCTTTAGCATATCCCAAAGTACAGGTACAGGGTTGTTTTTTTATCATTTTGTCCCGATTTTTCTTTTGACACTGTTGTGTCTTCTAAGACTGTAAAGGCTCCAACCCTTGAAGCACCTTTCATATTTTCAATGAAAGGGGGCTGGCATTTCTATAAATCAAATTATCTCCCTTGCCAGATTAAAACTCAAGGTAACCAAATGACAGACTGGCCCTTTTACCTGTATTACTTCGTTTTTATCCTTGATTTCCTAAGAGATGTTGCGATAAACATGATTTTATTTATGATATATAATTATATAAAGTTGTTATGTGATTCTAAAGCAAATTCTGCTCTCAGTCATCAAAAAAATGTCTATAAATTGATTTGTGAACAATCTAACCAGATTTAGTAAAGATTTTATCTCAAGAACATATCTGTGTAGTGCAAGAAAATTAAGGATAAAAACCAAGTTGTTTCCATACCAGGACCAATGTAGTACTGAAGAGGAATCAAAAGAAATAACTGAAAAGTGCCCCCCCCTGCCCCCATTGCACAACTTTCAAAAGAAACTTGCTGTCTCATCTGAGACATTTTAAACAACAGTAACACTGAGACTGTAATTAATTGGGTCTTACTTTTAGACTAAAAACATTCGCTTGGTTTGCTGCACTCCAGAGGGCTTGTTATTTTTGATTTCTACTTTCATCACAATGTTTTGAAAAGTGGTCTGCTACAAGACTCAGCAATTCATTTCCTGTTTATGTGTTAACCCTTTACCAAACAATAAAATTATACTCATCCAAATTGAAAGCATTTGCAGATGACCAATTAAATTCATCTCAAAGACAGCACTTGTCTTTGACAGGGTAGAAAACATTGTGGGAAATGGAGAAAATGCTGGTTATGAGCATTTTCTCCTTTTCCCATGATGTTTTCAAAAGCTTTATTCTTCAGGGTCGTTAAAACATAGAATTGTTTGATAAAGGGTTGAACTCTGATAAAATTTACCTTCAATTTCAGATGCTGATTTACATGTTTTACTTCGTGCCATATTATAGCTGTGCCATCTATGGGCTGTTTAACCCGGGACAGGAATGGATGTCAGACTGGGCTCTTATATATGCTGGAGCTGCAGCACAGGTATACACCCCTAAAAGTCAATTTGGTGGGTTTTAAACTCTTGAACAATTTTGTGTTTAACTCTTAAGCACACAAGCAAAATATAGAGTTGTCCAAATTGAAAGCATTTGCAGACAACAATTTAATTGTAGTTAAAATTATGAAATTTGTCTTTGATAGGGTAGGTAACATTGGGGGAAAAGGAGGAGATATTTGTGAGCAGCATTTTCTCCGTTTCCCACAATGTTTTCAAAAGGCTTTTTCTTAGGGTCATTAAAACACAGGATCGTGTGGTAATGAGTTCAAAGACCCAAAAGGAGAAGGCTTTTGAAAAATTGTGGGAAAAGGAGAAAATGCTGGTACCTGCTTAGGGACAAATCTCATCATTTGAGCCACATTTCATTTTGTTGTCTGCAAATGCATCCATTTTAAATTTGTTGTCTGGTAAAGGGTAAAGAGTTAAATGGTGTTGTAACCCCTTACCAAACAATCCTGGGTTTTCACAACTCCAGGAAAGAAGACTTTTGAAAACATTGTGGGAAAAGGAGAAAATGCTGGTAACCAGCATTTTCTCCTTTTCCCACAATGTTTTCTACACTATCAGATAGCTTAAGCTCATTTGTACCAATTTTGAATTTGTCATCTGCAGATGTTTTGAATACAAAAGAGTCTAAAATTTGTTGTTAGGGAAAGGGTTAAACCTTTACTGTATAATCCTGAGTTTTAACAATACCTAAAGAAGAAAGCCTTTGAAAATATTGTGGGAAAAAGATAAAATGCTGGTTACTAGCATTTTCTCCTTTTTCTACAATGTTTTTTAACCTTTTAAAGATATTAAATTAGCCCACTGACCCTAACTGAATTTGTCATCTGCAAATGCTTTCATTTTCTATAAATGTAAAGTTTTGTTATCTGGCAAAGAAGTAAGCATAATTTGAGGATGATAAAACGTTGTAGGGGCAGGGTCAATTGCTTGTAACTAGAAATTGCTCATTTACCACAATGTTTTCAAAACTGTGTACCACAGGAATGCAAGTTGTTTTTCAACTATTATAAGGATAGTGCATCTTATAAAGGTCTCTACTGTGCTGTATTTCAGGGACAGTTCTCCCACATTGGCGGATCATTTCACAGAAGAACAGAGCCTCAGTTTCACGTCCCTCCAGGCGATCACTCCCGCCAAATATTCTGGTTGCTCAACATCAGTTTGTTTGTATTTCCGCAACTTTTTGCCTTGTCACAAAATGTCAAATTCAGTAAGGGGAAGAAAGAATAGAGGTTTATGGTCATATAACCTACAACCAGTTCAAAATTATCATTCAATAGCAACATCCTCCAACAGTTATTTAAGCCCTTACCAAACTATTCCAAGTTTTATTGATCCTAAAGAAAAGGCCCTTTAAAAACAATGTGAGAAAAGGAGATAATGCTGGTAACCAGCATTTTCTCCATTTCTCACAATATTTTCCTCCCTATCTAAGACAAATCACAAAATTTGAGCCACATTCAGTTTGATGTCTGCCAATGCCTTGAAAGTAGACAAGTCTAAAATTTTGTCATCTGGTAGTGTCAACTCTTTACCAAACAATGGCGGGTTTTCACGACTCTCAGAAAGAAGCCTTTTGAAAACTTGGTGGGAAAAGGAGAAAATGCTGGTAACCAGCATTTTCTCCTTTTCTCACAATGTTTTCCACACATCCCAGAACAAACTTCATTTTTTGAGTCGCATTAAGTTTGTCGTCTGCAAATGCTTTCAATTTGGACCGGTCTAAAATTTTGTCATTTGGTAGTGTTAATTCATTACCAGACGACAAAGTGATAGACTTGTCAAAATTCGAAGGGTTGGCAGACGACAAACTCAAGAAGACTCATACGATAAAATAAGGCATTTTGTTGGAATAAAAACACTGTTGGAAAAGGAGAAAATGCTGGTTACCAGCATTTTCTCCTTTTCCTTCAATGTTTTTAAAAAAGGCTTCTTCAGCAGGGTCATTAAAAATGGGGTTGTTTGGTAAAGGGCTAATTTATTGCTTTATGGTAGACAACTTTTTGAAATACCCTTGTGAAGATTGATTATCTACCTACATAAATTAAAGTTCGATGCATAAACAGATATGGAATTATTACAACAGCAGCAGAAATTGCTCCATATGAGCAGCTTTTGCTATCTTTTCAAAAGTGGTTGTTTTGCTGCAATGCAAAAAAAAAAGGGTTGTCAGCTTAATGAAAGTACATTGTAGACCTATCTATTAAGCTAGTACAGATGTGCACATTAGTTTTTCTATGGTGTTTTGGCCAGAATGCCTTAACTCTTCATCAAACAACAGAATATTAGACTGGTCCATTTTGAAAGCTTTTGAAAGTCAAAATTAAAAAATGCAGCTAAAATGTTACAATTTGTCACTGAAAGAGTCAAAAATATCATTGGAAAAGGACATACCAGCATTTTCTTCTGAAGTTGCCCTAATGTGCTAATAATACAGAATATTATGTTAAAGTAGCTTTCCCTGTGCTTGTATTTGATTCTAGCAGCCTGAGGATTTTGAGACCAAAGGTCTGGCAAGAAGTCAAAATTTTCTTACACTGTGAGAAATTAATAAAGAAAAGATACTACAATATTCCTTTTATTACATACCTTAAACTTTCAACGACAAAATTTTGCAATCAATGAAATTTTATAGGAAAATGGTACACAAAATAAAACAAATGATGGTGTAGAGGCTAGTAACTCCAATTTTATGAATACCAATCAGATTGCAAATCAATACTTATGTATTGAGATGCGTCATCATACCATATTTGGAACCATATTTGAACTGTGTAGATACAGATTTTTTTATCTGTCGTGTGTGATATTTTATCTGTTTGCTATGAATGTATTTTAACCAGAAAATTTTTAGGTGCATGTATATTATAGATTAGAATATCTCAGGTTCGTGCAATAAATCCATACATAAGCTTTAAACCAAAGAAGACTGACATTATGTAAGTTATGCTATGTATTACAGATTCTTCATATTATTGCTGGTGGAGAAAAGTCACTTTGTTATTGAAATTCAGATTCGTTATGTTTGACCCGTAACAATTTACTGCACAACCCCAACTTTTAATGACCACGAGATAAAAAGCTTATGAAAACATTGTGGGAAAAGGAGACAATGCTGGTAAACAGCATTTTTCTCCTTTTCCAATAAAGTTTTCTACTTTTCTGAAAACAAATTTCAGTTTATGAATGACATTTATTTTGTCGTCCACACATGCTTTCAATTTTGATTTGTCTAAGATTTTGTTGTTTCGTAAAGACTTAATAAGAGACTTATTGAGAAAGGATTTGTAGGGTTATTTTACAGATTTGTGTCTTGTACAAGTTCGTTTATAAAATGGTGCAATATAAAGATGGTGCTTTTCTCTGTTCACAACTTTTCAATATTATATCTCTTTATCAGAGAATAAAATTTCACAGTTCTCCATTTTAAAGCCCTTGCAGATGACACATTAAATGTGGCTTAACTCTTTACCAGGCAACAAAAATTTAGCCTTGTCCAAATTGAAAGAATTTGCAGTTGTCAAACCAAATGTTACTAAAAAAATTAAACTTTCCATTCAAACAGTAGAAAACGTAGGAAAAAGAGAAAATGGTGTTTACCAGCATTTTCTCCTTTTCCCACAACATATTTAAAAGCGTTCTTTCTAAGGGTTGTTAAAAGTCAGGATTGTATGGTATAGGGTTAAATGATAGCATCTGTCATGGAACATTACCCTTTTGATAAACAACAAATATTTGAGCCGTGCTCTGGCAAAAGGGGGCTAAATGCATCTCCGTAATCCATCATACCAAGAATGCCATCACATACTTATGGATCCATAATAGCCACTTTTTTTAACAACCGACTCAATCATGAGGTAGACTGATCCTTTGACATGCAGAAAATCGACCAATAGCAAAAAGTTTCGGCCCAGGTCAGCCTGCGCGGACTGCGCAGGCTGACCTGGGTCGAAACTTTTCGCAGATGCATTAAGCCCCCTTTTCACAGAGCGCGGCTCATTTGGTTTACACCAAATTCAAAGGATTTGTGACTACAAATTAAATCTTGCAAAAATGATGATTTCTGTCTTTGATAGGGTAGAAAACATTGTGGTAAAAGGAGAAAATACTAGTTACCTGTATTTTCTCCTATTCCCAAAATGTTTTTAAAAGCCTTCTCTTTCATTGTTGTTAAAAGTCTGGATTATATTGTTAAGAGTTACTGGAATAAAAAGAGTAAAATGTTGATTAACAGCATCACCTTTTTTTATTTACACAGTGACATCTTTTTCTCTAGGTGGTAAGTAAGAGGTTAATGGTTTTTGTGAACTTAGCCTGTAACTATACAAACACAAGTTTGAACATTTCATCATTATATCCACCTTTAACTTGTCGTCTGTAAGTGTTTTAGATTTGGGTAAGCCAGAATTACCACCATTATCTCCTTTTCCCACAGTATTATCAAAAGCCTTCTGCATGGTCGTAAAACTTGGGATTGTGTGGTAAAGGGATACTAGTAACTATTGTCAAAACAATGATGAGTCAGTATTTCTTGTAACTATTTATATACTCTTGAATAAAGAGAATATTTTGTGTTCCTTAATTTTTTATTGAGTTATTTATTGAGTATTTAGATGTTTCAATCAAAATAAGTCAAATTTTCTCCCTACATTTTTATTTTTCTTGTGTTTTACATAGTATTACCATAATTTTAGAAAAAGCAGAAAGATGGCACATTCATTTTTTCTGGGACTGGCTTAAACCAGTGCTTTATCATAATTTTGTCTGAGTAAAACCAATAGAAAAGCACAGGTTTTGTAGGAGTGATTTCTCCTTATTCTCAGTTCTTGTATCGTGGGTGCCTGATTGTGCCTGATTTTTATTCTTGTAAAGTTATAAAGCCATATCCTGACACAATCTATGCATTCTATCTTCAGTTCGATACTATATGTATTTCAACTCGTTTTAGAGCATAACTTGCCCTCACTGAACTACAAGTTGTTTTGGCACAGATATAGATCTAATTTTTTCCAAATTCATCTGTTTCTTTCCAACCATCTGATTTGGGTTAAATTCAGTTGACGTTTTTCTGAAAAAGTTTATGGTGGGCTTTACCAAATCACAAAGTTTTAGACTTGTGCAAACTGAAAGCATTTTAAAAGACAATAAACTAAATGTGACTCAAAAATTGAAATTTCTTGTTTGAAGGGTAGAAAAAATTTTTGGAAAAGGAAGAAATGCTGCTTACAAGAATTTTCTCCTTTTCCCACAATGTTTTCAAAAGCATCCTCCTAAGGCTCGTTAAAACACCGGATTGTGTGGTAAAGGGTTCAATGTTTCTAACAATGTTTATGAGGGAAAGCAACTAAGTGCATGATTACAATTTAAAAGAAACACCAGGAACACCTGAATTGGTGAATTAGCTACTGTGACACAACAATTACTGTTAAAAATAGTGTTAAACCTCAACCAAATAGTCATCAGTAGTTTAAGGAAGTGAATGATAAGACAATATTCCATTAACTTTTTTTTTTACTATTTTTCTTTATAAATATGCAATTCAACATTAACTTTTCAACAAACAGCAAAACTGTAGACTGGTCCAGATTGAAAGCATTTGCAGACAAATTAACTACTGCTCACATGGTGAGTTTTGTCTTTGATAGCATAGAAAAAATTGTAGGATTTTCTCCTTTTTCCATGAAGTTTTCAAAATCCTTTTTTACCAGGGTCTTAAAAGTTGGGACAGTGTGGTAAAGGTGTAATGGCAAAATTTAAACAATTCAATTCAAATCCAAGGATCAGGAAGACTTAAAGGGTAACTCCAGACCAAAGCTATTTTCGGATATAAGAATCCTTAAATGAAAACAATCTTAAAATTGAAAACCATATTTCAATGTCTTTCGTAAAAAGAGAGTTATTAGCGAAAATGTGGTTTGCACACCTGTGCGAGTTTGTGAAATCTTCGATAAACCGGATGTGACATAGGAAGTGTGACCCACACATTTATTTCGGCTTCTCTGTACTGTTAATTTGCTCTGATACTGACTTTTTTCTCACAATCTAATCCTCCCTCATGTCGGGAGACGATTTTTTTTTTGGTCACAAAAATCCCTATCGTAAATCAGGTGCCGAGTTTAAGCACTATTTAGAGCCAGGAGATGACTATTTATTTGTCAGTCTGCTGTCTGTCTGTCTAAACCGAATGACGTGGCTTATTATCAGATCTACTATTAATCCTCAACAGGTTAAATAAACCTTTATGCCGATTGCAAACGTTCGAATACTGCTAGTTTTTGGAGATAGATATCTCCGTATTGGACACTGTACATAAGATCAGATTGCACGTTCTGTGCAGTCTGATCTTAATATACATTGTTTGCAAAATGTCATTGAGTCGCGCTCAGCAGCCTTGGGGCCACACAGAAACTGAAATGGGGCAAGAAATCAATGGTAGATTCACTGTTGATTATCCATCTCTTTCATATTACTTAGAGAGAGAGAGAGAGTTGGAGGGTAGTTAGAATAGAAATTCGACAAGCAGATTATGGGATTTTTTTTAATTTAAGATCGTATGGATGAGGAAAATACAAAAGTTATGACATTCGACTTACCCATTTAACCTGTGTAAAATTCCAAATTCCATTTACATTTTATAAGAAAAAGGGTTCAATATGGTCGTGAAAACAAAAGATTAAATTTGTACATGACATGTTTATGACACGTGCTTGTTAACCTCCAGCTGCGAAAAAAATGTGAGGCCACGACGGTGCGATACCAACATCAAAGTGGCGCCGAATTAACCCTCTGCCCCTTTACATTGATGGAACACACAATTCTTTTCTCAAAATAAAAGTTTGGCGCACTAAACTTTTGCGTAAAGTTTGTAATAAATTTTTAATTTACGCTGAATTTTTTATGGTCAGCATCTGTTATCTCGTACGTGATTACAGCAAGAAATACAGAAAAAGAAAGTCAAATAATATTTGTCCGCGTTGAAATTTGCTTTTAAATTTACGCCTAACATGTCTCAGTATTTAGGAAATGGACTGACCCTGTATTTTGCAGACGATCAAAAACGTTTACTGCTTGATATGGAGGGTAGGAAAGCAGGAGGCAATTCAGACAATCTTTTAACGTTGTTGTTGATGAAAGAAACAAATTTGAAATTGTGAAAATAACATGTAGGAAAATAAATGAAGATCGAGTGAAAAAGATGGATTCAACTTAAATGGCAAATTTAGGATGTGTGCTGGATTTAAAGCTGTTTGTGAATGTTAAAGAGAGGATATGATTTCTAAGGTAGATCAAGGCTTTTAATTCTTCCCAAGCTGAAGGAGACATGTAAAATGCTGACACTGACAGTCTAGATCAAGATCAGACTGCACAGGATGTGTAGACCGTTCAATGATCGACGGTGTCCTATATTTGGTAGAAACAGCCTTAGAACTGTACTCGAATGATTTCCTTTACACATTGCAACGTTCCTTCTACCACTTAGTAGAAGAGACTTTTGGCATATTTCAACTATCTTAAGTTATTATTTCTTTTTTTTTTTTTATTTATCTATCAAAATTCGTTGATGAGACTGTGGTATAATTGAAATAACTTCAAGATATGAATTTCAAAATAGTTTTGTTCCCCACTAGAAGAATAACTTTTCCTTTTCATAAGTACTATCTCCACTGGGCTAATTCATTTAAAATTTCTTTCCTATTATTGTAGTAAGATGTAAGAGCAATAGAGATTGAAATTCTGCAGTAGACAAGTGATTGAAACGTGTTAAAGCGATTTATATCTTTGCAAATTTCATGCAGTTTTCTCAGTTTTCTGTGTTAGTTCATATATAGTGACCATATCTTCTCACACTTGTGACGTCACGGCAGACTACTGGAAGTCATGATTTTTTCAATTAGCGACTTTCAGACAGGTGAAAATCCGAAGTTTAAACCTCTATATCTCGTTAACTAAGCATCACAGAATGCTAAGTTTTTTTTTGTTAACATACTCTAGTATAGTTTTATCCGATTTTGAAATAAAAATTTTGGCCTAGAGTTACGCTTTAAGTACAATCAATACATAACTTCTTTGCCAAATAAAATGACCTTTTAGTCCGTAAACCAATATAAAATTTTGCATTTCACTATCATTCTGATTTGATTGTCTGACAAAAAGGGATCTATTTGAAAGTAACACAACTTTTGGTTGGCTAAACCATTTCGTTTAGCCATTCAGAAGCTGTGTTACTTTCTAAATCTAGAATAAGACTTAGAATGAAACTAAGAATGGTTGGTGAATATGGGTACAGCAGATATTTGACTCTTTACAAAACAACAGAAGGTTAGACTTGGTAGTGTTAGATGAAAAAATGCTCATCTGCGGGTGATGGTATGATATTGTAGTTTCATGACTTTGTTGGACTGAATATCTATATAAAATAACATTCAAAAAAAAGACTTACAGGGTAGACCAACATATAACTGTATTGAACAACTAAAAACAAATAAAAACACCTGAGTTTGCTATATGCACAGCAAGAACCCCTGCTCATCCATACGCACAATCTGTAAAATTCAGTTCTTGTTTAAAAGCTTCTGATACTTCTTTGGTTAAAAGTTCATGCAGAGTTTTTCCATCATGTGAATATACCCACTTGTTGTTGACCAAGTCATACCTTTTTGGACCACTGAAATACAAAACAAAACATTGACTGAGCCTACAATAGAAGCTTTTAAACCCTCTCCCAATGGACAATTTTAGACTCTTCCAATTTCGAAACATCTGCAGACAACAAAATTCAAAATTGGTACAAATGAGCTTATGTTTAATGATAGGGTAGAAAATATTGTAGGAAAAGGAGAAAATGCTGGTTGCCAGCATTTTCTCCTTTTCCCACAATGTTTTCAAAAGTCTTCCTGCTCAGGATTGTGTGGTAAAGGGTTAAAAAAGCCATGTCACTCTTTACTAGACAACATAATTTCAGACTCATCCATTTTGAAAGCACCTGCAGACGACATATACAAATGGCTCAAAAGGAGGGATTTATTTTTTACAAAGAACAAAACATTGAGAAATTAAGTTATGTTGTTTGTTACAGACATTTTCCCCTCTTTCCCACAATGTTTTAACTCTTTACCAGATAGTAAAAGTATAGACTTGCTGATGCTAAAAGCAATTGCTGAAGGCAAATCAGTTTTCCCTCAGATCAAAAGATTTGTCTTCCATAGAGAGCAAATCATTGTGTAGGACAAAATCCTATTTACCAGTTATCTTCTTTTCCAAGAAAGTTTTCAAAATCCCCCTTCAGCAGGGTCTTGAAAACAGGATCGTTTGATAAAATTTAAATAGAGCTCTCAAATAGAAACGGGTTTACAAAGTATGTACACAACTGGATAATATTACACAAACACTCACTAAACAATACTGTTGAATTACTAGCAGAAATGTATCTAAATCATAATAATTTCTATTCTTGTAAATGAAGAATCTTTTGCTTTACATTGGTTTTGAAAATATACTGATAACTGGGAAACTGCTGATCTTCAGCAAATCCACCAATTTTTATTATTTCCTTCCATGAAATAGTATTACATGTAGTGTATATGCAAGAATTTATATGCTTTTGTAGTTGGTCTGAATACTAACTAAAAAGGCAGGTTACTGACTGAATCTGCCTGTAACAAATTGTATTTATCTCGTAAAGTTCAATTGTATTCTAATAGATGATACCTTAAATTTTCATGCCAAACAATACCCAGATGAAAGTTAAACCCTCACCACACAATCTCGGGTTTTAATGACCCTGAAGAAGAGGCCTTTTGAAAATATTGTGGGAAAAGGAGAAAATGCTGGTAACCAGCATTTCCCTCCCTTTTCCACAATTTTTTCTACCCTTTCAAAGAGTGATATCATCATTTGGGCCACTTCTAATTTCCTGTCTGCAAATGATTTCAAATTGGAATAGTCTAGAATTTTGTCGTTTGGTAAAGAGTTAAGTTTTTTTCTAGGTACAAGGAAAAAAAAATTTTTTTCTATCTCTGTTCTGCTTTGTAATTTGTTCATTTTCCTTTTTTCTTGAAAGCTTAACTCTTTAAAAAATGAGTTTTAGACTAAATCATAATGAAAGCATTTGCAGACCACAACTTAAATGTAGCTATTAAAGATGGGATCCATCAGGGATGGACAGGGTAGAAAACATTGAGGGAAAAGTAGAAAATGCTTGTGATCAGCACTTTTTCTTTTCCTACAATGCCTTTGAAAAGTTTTTCCCTCAGGGTGGTTAAAATACAGGACTGTGTGGTAAAGGGTTAAATACTTGTTAGGAAAAAGTAGTCCATCAGATAAAGGTTATATAGCATACCTTATTGGTGACGACAGCCATATTTGTCTGTTTGGGGTTTGTTTGTTGATCACGTAAGTTCCCCAAGATTTGCTTATAACTACTGTTAATACTCCATTCTGCAAAGATTTCATTTCATAGATAATTCAGAGGGTCACTATTGCCTTTAACAATTTAAAACAAAACAAACTTTTAAACTCGTCAAAGCTGCGAGTATTTACCAACAACAAGCTTAATGTTGCTTGAATTATGATATCTCTCATTAAAACAGCAGAACACATTGTGGGAAAAGGAAAAAAATGCTGGTTTCCCACAATGACTTGAAGAACCTGTTTCATCCAGGTCATTAAAACAGGGATCATGGTTAAGGGTTAAATTAACCTTGGAATTCCATAATCCATATTCAACATTTGAGTTTAAGTAAAATATGATAACACTTGTTGCTTTACTGAGGGAATAGTTCTTTGTTTTGTTGCCAGCATTTTTTTCTCGTGATTTTTGTCTTTTGACAGGTAAGTATTGTGGAAAAAGGAACAAATGCTGGTTACTAGCATTTTCTCCTTTTCTCAAAATGTTTACAGTAGGCTCATGATCTTTAAAGCACATGATTGTTTGGTAGAGGGTCAAACTAACACTGCTGTCGGCAGCAAATTCGTTTCTGGAGGTAATGAGCTTACCGTAATCTGTACCAAAATTTTAGACTGGACCAAATTGAAAGCATTTGCAGACAACAAATTAAAGTTGGAACTTGTTGTTGAAAGGGTAGAATACATTTTGGGGAAAGGAGAAAATGCTGGTTACCAACATTTTCTCCTTTTCCCACAATGTTTTCAAAAGCTTTCTTCCCAAGAATTGTTAAAACTCCGGATAGTTGATAAAGGATTAAGTATTGGGAATACCTCAAAAGATACATCATAATCTTCATCCACATTTAATGTTTCTGCAATATCTTCAAACATATCTGTCAAGGATATCAGTGTTTCATTTGCAGCATTGTCATACTCTTGAAATAATCTGCAAGTAGAAATAGTAAACACTGGGACAAGAGTGGTCCTTTATCACTCACACTGATAAGTTGATACTACAAATTTGAAAGCTCAGTCAATTCAATGACCCTTAACCAAACAATCACATGTTTTAATGACCCTGAGAAAGGTGACTTTTAAAAACATTGTCGGAAAAGGAGAAAATGCTTGTTTTTCTCTTGTTCCAACAATGTTTTCTATCCTTTCGATCCCATCATTTTAGCGTTATTTGTCATATGCAAATGCTTTCAAATTCAACTGATCTAAGAAAAAAATTCATTCTGTAAAGAGATAAACCACAGACAAAATTTGAGCAATTATTATAACAAAATCTTTAAAATATGACAAAATTCTAGACGGGTCCAATTTGAACGCATCTGCAGAAAACAAAATAGGTGTTGCTAAAATGATGATTTCTGTTTTTGATGGGGTAGAAAATATTGTGGGAAAAGGAGAAATGCTGATAAACCCTTTCTAGTTTCTACATGAAAACCCACTGCTAATACTACACACAAATTGCAAAGCTTTAGCTAGCTTCCCTTGTCAAAAAGGTTGAGAAATTGTGTGCTTGAGCTTCATCTGTACTAGTCAAGGGTGATGATCACTTTTCTTGCTCTACTCACCTTTTGCTGATCAAGTGAACATTTTGATAGTTATCACCCCGAGAATCACATCATCAAAAACCAATCAGACGTCACCAAAAAAAAAAAAAACCACATTTCGGCAAAATCCACAAACATATTTTAGCAGGTCATCATCTGGTGTAACATTAAAGAATGTATCCTAAACCATGATTTAACTGATCTGTAACAGTGAATGTTCAAGAAAATACTGTTTGTCTAATATTCATTTGGTAGTGAATACCAGCATACTACACAAATCTCTCCTGCAGTCGCTATTTTTGTTTATGTTTTGCTGATTGATAGCAAATGTAGCATTCTATTTGATCACTGCTTTTAGAAATGACTGCAGCCAATGGCTATGCTTATCTCGGGTTTACAAATTTCAACTCAATCAGCCAAAGGTTAATAAAGCCGTGTACTGAAAGTCAATCCTAGTTGGCAAATATGCTTGAACTATGACAAGCTTTCTGAATAGATTGATTGATTGTATGGTGTTTAACGCCCTTTTCTACATTATTTCAGTTATATCGTGGCGGCTAGTGCACCTATCCATGCTTTCCTGGAGTTTGTGTCACCAGTACTCCGCACAATATTCTTGCTGCTTTCCTGCAACCATTGTTGAAACAATGGTCAGCGGTGAGAGAGGAATGAATCCTGATGCAAGGACTATCATTTATCCTAGGAAAGAAATTGGGCGAGCCAGGGATCGACCGTGACCCCCTGTTCTCAAGTCCTTTACGTAACTGACTAAGCTACCTGAGCTCAACGTTTTCTGAATAGAGATCACTGGATTATAAACTCTGTATGTTGCCAGCAGAGCTCTAAGGCCAGGCTACTTTAACCTTTTACCGCACAATGCCGACTTTTAACGACCCTGGGAAAGAAGTCTTTTGAAAACATTGTAGGGAAAAGAGAAAATGCTGGTAACCAGCATTTTCTCCTTTTCCCACTATGTTTTCTACCCTATCAAAGAAAAACTGCACAATTTGAGCCACACTGAAGTTGTCATCTATAAATGCTTTCAATTTGAACGAGACAAAAATTTTGTCGTCTGGTAACGGGTTAAGGGTACAAAAGTATACAGTAATACAAACTAAAAGTTACCTGCTATCTTCTTTTTCATTGCTGCAGTATGTCCTGGATAGAATATTCAATATTCCTCTGGTATAATCTGTCCCAGAAATTGTCATTACACCATTTCTGACACTTGTTTGATGTCTCCTGGTCTAGATGTAAAAAGGAAAGACAAGTAGAAGTAGGCTAAAGCAAAAAGATATGTGTCAGATTTTTACCTTCAGCTCTTATCAAAATGTGAAACGTAACTTTTATTGACTAACACTTTATAGACAATTATGAAAGCTGAGTCTGGTTGCCCAGCCAGTAACATACAGGAGGTTACTGGTTGGAATCCGCAGCTCATCAAATTTTTTTTCCTATGACTGGCGATAGGATTGCGACAGGATTTTCTCACCACTGACCATTATTTACATGACCATTATGTGGAAAAGCAGCCTATGGATCGGGAAGAATATTGTGCAAATAAATGGTAATTGAAAGTACAGGAATACAGAGACAGGTGCACTGACTGCTGTAATATCACTGAAATAATGTTGAAATCTGAATTCAAACCATAGAAACAAATATGCCTTAAGACCTCAGTACTAGACTAGAGGATCATACAGGATAAAGTTTTGTTGTTGGTGCTCAAAGTGCCCTGTTGAAGTGAACGTGACTGGATGTCAGTGGGTCTATATTTGATTCTGTAAAGCTCTAAAGGAGTCTTGGTCAAACATCACAATGATGTTCAGTTGAATTTGCAAGAGAGAAGAAGAAAAAGAAGACGATGAAGAGCATTGTGGAAGAAAATATCTACAAAAAGCATCAATGTAGTGCCTAGTGGCAAGTATCAAAAATGACCCAGGAAAGCACCAGAAAATAGACGCGAATTAACATGACGAAAGAGAATACACCTGTCAAATGACAGTGCCAAGCTAATCTTACCATATTATTCCTTAAGGAACTCGTTGATCTTAATGTAAGCAATCTGGACCATGAACAAAAGCGAATTAAATGTCTGAATTGAGACATTTTGATGGTTAATTTATCATGGAGTCCGCCGATGCCGAGATCTGTATCGACTGCGTTATACAGTCTCTTTTGTATTTCCTATGTTCTGTGTCGTTCTAATAGCAAACGGCGTTAGAGTAACGTGAAAAAACAAAAACAAACTGGAAAATTCGAAAATTACCGGCCTCGTTTTTTTACTTTTTTGAAGAGAACATTGTTATATTTATCGGATCTGCTGTAAGAAAACACGGAAATGCCTCTTACCGTCAAAGATTACACGTGGGAAGAAACCGAAAAAATGGTTTTCATCACGGTACCACTCAAAGGTGTAAAAACGAATAAAGTGGACGTTCTTTCTACTGACGAATACATCAAGGTAAGTTCAGTCGCGTTTTATTCACCTCTGTATTTCTTTTGAAGATCATACGAAAACCAATTAGAGTACAGGCAATTTATAGATACCTTTAAAACTCTATTGGTAATTTTCAAGGCGGAAACTGCAAAAGAGCTCCAGTGCAAGAGTCTGTACTGAAGACTTCTTGGGTAGAATGCACTTTAGGGGACACACTTTGCAATAACCTGTGTGCCTTGTTTCTTACGGATTCAATTTGACTTTTAACCTAAAAATAAATGGGTGTGGGGGCAGTATTTATGTGTCCGCTAAAGTGCAGTTGACCCGACTTTCTTACCTTCATTCTGAAGGTTTTGTTCAATGTTATTTTTGTGATTGTTTCTCTGCTCACCATTTTGTCAGCCATACCTAGGACGATTCTGGAATGAAAGTTGATCATACTGGCATCTCATCATATGGCTTTATGCAGCTATACTCTTGTTGACTACCAATAATGTAGGCACGGATCATTAGGTAAATGATATAACTTCATGTTGACACCAAAAGTATTACATGGTTTTCATTGATCTTTACGTATTTTACCTTCATTTGGAAATTAACACTTTAGGACAATTTGTAAAAAAACATTCATTATAAACTCAGTTAAGTGCCCATGTGCTTTCAATTTCATTTGTAAAAATAGCACCATATGACTGACAGTTTAAGTACTACATATGAATCCTCTTAAATGAAATATATCCAGTATATTTTATACCCAAGCAGATAAAACAGAAAGCAGATAAGAAAGGGAGAAAGAGCTTTACTGTACTTGAAATGAATTTGAGAACATATGCAGTAAATGTCAAGCCTACTTTGATTTCCATTGAAGAAGGTCAATGGATATTTATATTTCAAAAACATGGAATTAGGAGAAAGTAACAGTCACACTTTTTGATAGTCTTGGCATTCTTGTAAAGATTAATTATTTATCTGAGGATCTGTGCCCATATTATTAGGAGATAAAAAATGTATGCCGCATAGAGCTGTTAGAAGAGATGCTTGTATGATCAAATTCATTCCAGAGGCTCTTGAAGAATGGCTGACATGGGGGTCTGTTGAGACACAAAAAAAAAAAATAACATCAGTCCTCAGAGCAAGCCTCAATCAGGGATAGGGACTTCTCACTTAACAGACAACCAGACTGCTTGACATCCACGTCTACCCTGGTTCTTAAGACCCTTACATTTTTGTCATACACATGCCATACCTTTGTGGTAATTTATAAGGGGAAGAAGAGCGGCTGTGTGTGACTGGAGCCCAGGATCCCTCCCATATACAGAGAGTACTCCAGCACTGGTCTACCCAGACTGTTTGACATCCATACTACAAATAATTAATTCACTTACAAGTGCTATAAAGTTAAAACATTGAAAGGAAAGAAAACATCTTATATGAATGCCAGGTTTAGAATAACTTTATAAGTAAGTGTGTGTGTTTTTTTTTTTTTAAAAAGTTGTAGGTTTATCCATTCCCTTGCCAAATGATTTATCAGTCTGTTACATTTTGCACCCATCATGGGACTGTATAAAGATAACCTGAAGTTGCATAAGAAGGTGTCTAGACCATTTTATTATGATCTTTATCTCTTAGGAATTAGAATACTACCATATGTGGAGGGCTTATATGCAGCCAGGTGTGGTATGATCTGGCACTTGTACTCTCTAAAAGAGTGGTTGTTGTAGCTCCATGATAGAAGATTTGCTTATGAAGCTGGAGGTCATAGATTTGATACCTGCAGTGGTCAGGCTAATAATAGTCCTGTTACATGAATAATACAGAAAATGTTTTGGACAAAGGAGTAATTGCTTGATACAAGCTACTGTCCCTTTTTTCTACTGTATTTTCAAAAAAAGTGAAGTTTGGGAAAAGCTGACTATTTACATAACTAATTCATGATGTGCTCAATAAATTATTGCTCTCTGAACTTCGTTAGTATTTTGTAAAAGAAAGAAATTTCTCATTGAGACGGCAAATTACAAATTTTATACACTTCATAACTAGAGACAACAGAACAGAGAATGTTAGCAATATTTTGATCCTTTACCACATACTCTCGAGTTGATGACCCTTTTAAAAATGGTTTTTAACAAGCATTTTTTTTTCCTTTTCCCACAATGTTTTCCATCCTTTTCATGGGAAATTGCATCATGGCTAGTGCACCAGTCTATGCTTCCTGGAGTTTCTTTTACCAGTACTCCACACAATATTCTTTCCAAGCCACTGGCTGCTTTCCCACATAACTATCGTCGAAACAGCAGTCAGCAGTGAGAGAGGAATGAATCGTGTCACAATGACTATCATCAATCCTCGATCGGAAAGAAATTGGCCGAGCCGGGGTTCAAACCCGCAACCTCCTGTTCTCAAGTCCTGTATGCTACCGACTGAGCTACCGGGGCTCATCTGTCTTGTAGTAGACTGCTTTCTAAAACATGGACAAAAGAGAAATTGCACATAACGGGCACTTTCCTTTTATCGTCACATTGGGGTTTTGTTAATATATAATCATGTCAACGATCGTCATGCATGCACTTTTTGAACTCTGGGACTGCAAAAGTGCTAGCTATCAGCAATTGCTTAGTACATGTATTTAGTATTGTTTCATTTTGAGAAGAAATTATATTAAATCTCTATCATCTCATTCCTTTTAGGTCAGTTATCCTCCGTACTTATTTGAATGTTTTTTGTATGGAACTGTAAATGATACAAACAGTACAGCACAAGTTGGAAATGGAGCAGTTCTGTTTAAACTGTTTAAAATGGAAGTTGGAAAGTGGGGACAGCTGCAATCAGATATAATAGGTTTGTATATCGAGACATTTATTTTCCATTTGTAGCTAGACACTTTGTTCAAAAATCAGAAATGATTTCTTGGTGTGTTTTTTGTCCCTTCTTTTGACTGAAAATGGATGAGGCACACCCCAGATAAAACATTCCTGTCAATAATTTATCTACTGATGCCTACATATATTTTTTATTTTGTATATCTTTCCATGTTTATTTTTTGTTTGTTTCTTGTTCTAAAGTCTTTTTGAGAAAGCAGCCAGTGGCTGAGTAGGCATAGGAGAGTACAAGGGTGCATGAGTAGATGAACTTGCTACTGAGATATAACTGAAATACTGTTGAAAACAGCATTCAGCATACACATGGAAACATCTTTTAAAAAAAGGAGAAATAGCTCATTATAAGACATTTCTTGCAAGACTAGAGGGTATTTCTGAAGAACAGTGTTAATTGATGTAAAAATTATTGTATTATCATTGATAAGGTTGAACTGTTTATCTTACACCTGACAGTGGACATGTTCAGCCCTTACCAAACAACAAAATTTTGGTCTTGTCCAAATTGAAAGTATTTACAGGTCACAAATTAAGTGTTGCTCAATTGATGGAACTTGATTTTAATTTGGTAGAAAACATTTTAGAAAAAGGAGATGCTGGATACCAGCATTTTCTCCTTTTCCCAAAACGTTTTCAAAAGGCTTTTTCGTCTGGGTCTTTAAAACTAAGGATTTTGTGGTAGAGGGTTAACAAGAATGAGGTGTGTTGGTAAAAAAAACATCTATATTAATTTTTATACAGATGACAAAGATGCAATGAAGAAAAAAAGAGAAGAAGCTGTATTGAAAGTACAGGAGAGAGCCAAAGAAGATGACAAGGCAAAGGCTGAGATGAAAAGAGAGAGAGAAAAATTTGCTTTGAAGGAACTCATGAAGGTTGTTTTTATTTCCATGATGAATGTATAAATTACTTGAGCCCATACCGGATATCTATATTGTAGACTCATCTATATCAAAAGAATCTGTAGACAATGACCTAACTTTGGCTGAAATTATCAGATTTGTTTTGTCAAGGGTGGAGAAGCTTTGTCTGAAAATACTAGTTTCCAGCATTTTCTCATTCTTTCACAATGTTTCCAAAAGCCTTCTTCGACAGAAGGTTGTTGAAATAGGGGGTTATCTGGTATAGGGGCTTAACTCTATACCTTCTAAAAAAATTTCATATCTCATGAATAACAAGTTGCAAATGCATGTAAGTAAATGTTGAGTCAGACTTTGATGAAATATTTATGTTCCATTAACGGAAGGTCTCCATGTATGTGTATATTGAAATTAACATAAAGCCCAATTTTTTCTTTGACCGGTTTGTACATCCCAGACAAAAAAATAGTTCTAAAGAAATTTGCATTCAACGGCTTTGTTTTACATCTAAAGATATTACAATGTGCAGTTTTGTCACGGTCATTAGTTTTGACAGTCAATTTCACACAGGAATCTAGGTCGACAATGTTTTAGAAATGAGGCATAAAATTGCAGCGCATCAACCAAATATGGCACTTTTTTCTTGTCTTACATGTGTGGAAGAAAAGAAAATTTGTAATGACTGTCTTACATTGAAAACAAGGAGAGTTATGTGAATATATTATTTATCAACCACATTGTGGTTGTTGTTGTCTAAGTTTTCTGCTACAAATTTGTTTGGGTAGGTACGTGTATTTAGTCAGGTGTGCAGTTCACCTGCTTTTTATCAAACAGCCTCTCCTTAGGAACTTCAAAGCCATGTCAAGCAATCCCATGTTCTAGGAACCGTGAAAAAGAAGGCTTTTGTAAGCACTGTGGAGAAAGGTAAAAATGCTGTAAAACAGTATTTTCTCTTTTTCCCACAATGTTTTCTACTCTTTCAAAGACATATCCCAGCATTTAACCTTTTACCCAATATCCCAAGCTTTAACAGCCCTGTTAGAGAAAGCTTTTGAAAACACATGTATAGTGGGAAAAAGGAAAAATGCTGGTAAACAGCCACTTTTCCCACAATCTTTTTTACCTTATCAGAGAACTTTAGTATGTTTGTACCAATTTTGAATTTGTTACCTGCAGATGTTTTGCATTTAGACTAGTCCAGAATTTGTTGTGTCGGAAGAGATTAAGCCACATTAGATTTGTAGTCTGCAAATGCTCTCTTTTTGGACTGGTCTACAATTTTTTGGTTTAACTCCATACCAAACGACAAAATTTTAGACTGGTCCAAATTGAAAGCACTTGCAGACAACAAAATAAAAGTGACTGAAAATTTGAAATTTGTTTTGTTAAGGATAGAAAACATTGTGGGAAAAGGAGAAAATGCTGGTGACCAGCATTTTCTCCTTTTCCCACAATGTTTTCAAAAGGCTTCTTTCACAGGGTCGTTAAAAGTCGGGATTGTGTGGTAAAGAATTAATGAAGAGTCAAAGGGTCTGAGTCATGTGACCAAAAAGGGTTCTTCAAATGGATGCAACTAATACTTTAAAATTCTTCCAGTACTCTACATTTTTGTCCCAAAATGATGGCTGTGGGGTAGGTCAATTTACAGGGTTATAACCACAGTTTCCATTTAGGCAGAAGATGCTGAGAGAGCCAGAATTGAACAACAAAAAGAAAGTGAAAGGAAGAGAGCCACAGAAGATTTAGAGAAATGGAAAGAAGAACAAAGACAAGCAGCAGAGATGGTGAGCTTGTACATTTACTTCATTTAACCCTTTTTTTCACCAACACACACCTCATTCTCTCGAACTTTTTACCACACAATCCTAACTTTTAATGATCCTGAAACAGAAGGCTTTTGAAAACATTGTGGGAAAAGGAGAAAATGCTGGTGACCAGCATTTTCTCCTTTTCCCACAATGTTTTCTACCCTTCCCATAACAAATTTTGACTTTTTAGTCACATTTATTTTGCCATCTGAAAGTTGCTTTCAATTTGAGCCAGTCTAAAATTTTGTCTTTTGTTAATGGGTTAAGGAAAAGAGTGTTGGCCTTTCATATTGAAGGTTCCAGGTTTAAATCCTGTGCTGAGCGGTTTCAACCTTTGGAACAACCCACATCATGGTGTAAGTTCTGGTGATGGTTTTCAAGAAGCAATCATCTAGAGTGTTTAATATAATTTGTAAGAACCTTTTTCACAACCAATGTAAAATAAATATGTTTTAAGTACATTTAACCCCTTACCACATGACAACATTTTAAGAGTTGTCCAAAGTCAAAGCATCTGCAGACATCTAATCAAAGGTGGCTCAAATGATGCAACTTGCCTCTGATAGAATAGAAAACAGTGTGGGAAAAGGAGGAAATGTTGGTTACCAGAAAGTTATTTTCTGGTTACTAGTGTATTTTCACTTTTTCCTACAATGCTTTTGAGAGCCTTTTTTTGTTGAAACTCAGGTTTGTGTGGTGTAGGGTTTAACACATGTTGGTTGTATGTAATAAAAAGTAACAATGCTCTCTTTGTGCTTTGATTACTCTGTATAAAGGCAAGAATGTTGTCTATCTGTTTATCAATAGGAAAAACAAAGATTGATGGAAGAAAGAAGAAAGGCTGATGCAGAAGAGAGAGAAAAGAGGAAACAGAAAGAGAAAGAGGAGCGCCGAAAAACAAGAGGTAATTTTATGGAGTTGCATGGCTTGAAATTATCTTTAAAGGTAATTAATTGAATGACTGTATGGTGATTAACGTTGTTTCCAACATTATTTCAGTTATATTGTGTGCTCAAGTGCACCTGTCCATGCTTTCCTGGAGTTTCTTATGCCAGTGCTCTGCACAATATTCTTTCCAAGCCACTGGAAGCTTTCCCACATAACCATTGTCGAAACAAAGATCAGTGGTGAGAGAGGAACAAATCCTGTTACAATGACTTATCATCAATACTCAAAAGGAATTGGCCGAGCCCGGGATTGAATCAGCGACTCCAATTCTCAAGTCCTGTACGCTAATGGCTGAGCCTCCCAGGCTGCGCATATTCAAAGGTAAAGAAATTATGAATAAATTGCAGCTCCTTGGTTTGTTTGTTTTTTTTTTTTTTTTTAATTTCTTTTTTTTTTCCTGATATTTATTTGTAGCAGATGTGTCAAATTTGTTTCACGTTATAGTTAGAAGGGGTTAACCCATTGCCATGCAAAGAGGCCTTTTTGCCCCATGTAAGGCAACTTTGAAAGACTTTGCAGGAAAAAGAGCAATACATGTACATGTATTTGTTACCAGCAGCTACCTTTTTTTTTTAACAACATTTGCATTCATGGGGAATTTGCACTTGTTTACTTTTGTACATGTAACTTCCTCAGACTTCATCTGAGAAGCAAACTTAAAACATAATGGGGGAAGGGGTGTATTAAAACACATATTTCCAAATGGTGAAAGAATGCAAAACATAGGTGTGAATTGTACATGTATTTCAGGAAAAAAGGCTAGCATATTTGAAGAGGCCTCCAGTGGGGTTCCAAGGCGAGAAGTTGGTAAAATAACTGTGACTCACACTGAGAGAGTTTTTCCAACACCAGAGAGAGAATCAGTCAAACCAATGGAGGAAGAGGTAGTGTTTATTGTATTTGTTACAAAACTTTTTTTTTGAGCAAGAAAGATTCAAAAAGTGATTAAGGTTTTAAGCTGTTGATCCCTGCTACAATTTTATACACTTGAGGGCAAAATGAATCTTTACCAAACAGTTCCAAGTTCTAACCCTTAAAGCACCTTTTTTAACTATAGCTGCCCATGCTGTCAGTGTAGATCAAAATCAGACTGCACAAAACTTGCAGCCTGATCTTTGATCTACAATGTCCGCTTTTTCTGAAACACTGTTGAAAAAAGCAACCATGAAATTGCAATTATTTGGGTATAGTTCCAGGATGAAAATTTATGAGAGGTTTATTTGGCACTCTAAGGGTAAGCACTCTTGAGGAAAAAGGTTTTTGGAAACAATGTTCAAGGAGAAAATGCTAATAACAAAGATTTTCTCCATTTCGTATAATGTTTCTGCCTCTACAGAGACAAGATGTATCATTTGAGCTACCTTTATTTTCTCATTTGCAGGTTAACCCCTTACCACTTGCCAGAATTCCAGACTCATCCATATTGAAAGCATTTTTAGAGAAAAGACTAAACATACTCAAATGAAATTGGTTTTTGACAAAGAAGAAAACATTGTTGGAAAAGGAGAAAATGCTGGTTACCAGCATTTTCTCCTTTTCCCACAATGTTTTCAACAGCCTTCTTTTTCAGGGTCGTTAAAACTTGGAATTGTGTGGTTAAAGGGTCAAACAACCAACAAATTACTGCAGCTGTATAATATTATTTAATGGATTTGTTATGTTTTGGAATAATTTAGTGGCTGAAGAAGCAAGCTGAGGCAAGACGCACAATAGAATTGGAAGATTCTAACCTATCTGAAGAAGAGAGAAATCCAATCTGGTTACGGGACAAAGGAAAGTAAGTAACTTTTCTAGTATGTGTTTGTGTTGTGAGTCTTATTCCATTTAAGGAATGGAAATAATTTTTTTTTTGGTTTTTATGGAGGTATGACAACAAAAAACCTGATCACATTGTATGAAACATTTATTATCACAGACAACAAATACACACTTAAATAATACTGTTTTTTTTGTAACTTCAATATTGCATTTGTTTTAATGCCCATTTCATTGGTATTTCATAGCCCAAGAAAAGTGCTCGTTGATGGGGTAAAATACGTGTAACTGATGACATCATCATAGCATTGAGTGATGCAGATTTAATAGATCTATTGTAAGAAGACTTTTCAAGCTAAAAACTAGCCATGTTAGTGTGTCCTCTTTCAACTTACCAAGGCATTGCAGAGGTCTAGCCTATAACTGGTGAAACCTTTACTAAACAGTCCCAAGTCTAAACAACCCTGAGAAAGAAGGACTCTGAAACATTGTGACAAAAGGAGAAAATGCTGGTTACCAGCATTTTCTCCTTTGCCCACAATGTTTTCTATCATTTCAAAGACAATGTCCATCTTTTGATCTACATATCATTTGTCATATGAAAATGTTACCACATAAGATACAACTCCTAGTTTTTGTCGTTTTGTGAAGGGTTAAGGGGATGGTGTAGATCCCAATCAGACTGCAATTTCTTTGTTCTCTGATCCATGATTTGTTTTGTCCAGTATTTTGTATAACATGCTGGCAATATACTTGAAATCTCAATTTATAGAATTTTTTTTTTTTTTTGCTTTACTGTAATTGTTAATATCATCGAATCAGAGCTGAAAGGGTTAGGAGATAAGTTGCACATCTACATGTACCCTGGTAATTCTTTCATTCACTTTTTTAGCTCACCTGAGCACGAAGTGCTCATGGTGAGCTATTGTGATCGTGAGCTATTGTGATCGTGCTGTGTCCGGCGTGGGTCGTCCGTCGTCAACTTTTTACCTTGTGTACGCTCTAGAGGCCACATTTTCAGTCCGATACTCATGAAACTTAGTCAGAATGTTTGTCTTGATGATATCTCGAACGAGTTTGAAAATGGGCCATGTCAGGTCAAAAACTAGGTCACCAGGTCAAATCTTAGAAAAACCTTGTGTACGCTCTAGAGGCCACATTTTCAGTCCAATACTCTTGAAAGTTGGTCAGAATGTTTGTCTTGATGATATCTCGGACGAATTCCAAAATGGGCCATGTCGGGTCAAAAACTAGGTCACCAGGTCAAATCTTAGAAAAACCTTGTGTACGCTCTAGAGGCCACATTTTCAGTCCAAAACTCTTGAAAGTTGGTCAGAATATTTGTCTTGATGATATCTCGAACAAGTTTGAAAGTGGGCCATGTTGGGTCAAAAACTAGGTCACAAGGTCAAAGCTTAGAAAAACTTTGTGTACGCTCTAGAGGCCACATTTTCAATCCAATACTCTTGAAAGTTGGTCAGAATGTTTGTCTTGATGATATCTCTTATGAATTTGAAAACAGGCCATGTTGGGTCAAAAACTAGGTCACTAGGTCAAATCTTAAAAAAACCTTATGTATGCTCCAGAAGCCACATTTTCAGTCCAATACTCTTGAAATTTGGTCAGAATGTTTGTTTTGATAATATCGCAGATGAGTTCGAAAGTGGGCCATGTGGGGTCAAAAACTAGGTCACACAGTCAAATCTTTGAAAAACCTTGTGTACGCTCCAGAAGCCATATTTTCTGTCCAATGCTCTTTAAAGTTGGTCAGAATGTTTGTCATGATGATAGCTTGGATGAGATTTAAAATGGATCATGTCAGGTCAAAAACTAGGTCACCAGGTCAAATCTTAGAAAAACCTTATGTCAGCTCTAGAGGCCACATTTTCAGTCCAATAATCTTGAAATTCGGTCAGAATGTTTGTCTTGATCATTTCTTAGACTAGTATGAAAGTGGGTCATGTTGGATTAAAAACTAGGTCACAAGGTCAAATCTCGGAAAAACCTTTTGTACTATAATTACAGTCCAATATTCTTTAAACTTTTGTTAGAATGTTTGTCTTGATGATATCTTGCATGAGTTTGAAAATGGGTCACGTGGAATAAAAACTAGGTCACCAAGTTTGATCCTTGAAAAACCATGTGTACACTCTAGAGGCCACATTTTCAGTCCAATAACCTTGAAATTTGCTTGAATGTTTGTCTTGATAATATCTTAGACTAGTATGAATACGGGTCATATTGGATGAAAAACTAGGTCACTAGGTCAAATCTCGGAAAAACCTTTTGTACACCCTACAGGCGACATTCTCTCTCAGATACTCATGAAAGTTTGTCGGAATGTATGTCTTGATAATTTCTACATGTCAAGTAGGCCGCTGAGACAAATTCTAGAAAAAGCTTGTGTGCACTCTAGAGGCCATATTTGTAAGCCCAATACTAATGCGTGTTTGTTAGAGTGTTTGTCTTAATATCTCTGAAGAGATTGGAAATGGGTCATATTTGATCAAAAGGCTCAGGTGAGCGACTTGAGGGCCATCATAGCCCTCTTGTTTAACCCTTCACCACACGACAAAATTTTAGATTTGTCGAAATTCAAAGCATTGGCAGATGACACAATAAATATGACTCATACAGTGAAATTTGTCTTTGGAAAGTAAGAAACCACTGGTAAAAGAAGAAAATAATACAATACAATAAATGTGACTCATACAGTGAAATTTGTCTTTGGAAAGTAAGAAAACACTGTGGTAAAAGAAGAAAATTTTCTCCCTTTTCCACCATGTTTTTTTAAAGGCTTATTTTCGCATGGTCGTTAAAACTCATGATTGTGTAGTAAAGATAACTATATTTGGTTTGTCGTCTGCAGATACATTACTTTCAAACTTGAATATATCTAAATCTGGTAAAGAGTAAATGGACATTTCAGTTATTTGGCGCTCTAAGGTTTGAGTACGAACATAGAACAAATTTTGTGGAATAAATGGCTATTTAGTGATTTCCGTCTTGTTTCTTTACAGTGAATTTTTCAAGGCAGGGAATCTTGAGGCAGCCATCAATGCTTATTCTCATGGGATTAGACTTAACAACGCCATTCCTGCGTATCCTTTTATACAACATTACTTTGTGTTTTAGATGCCACCAGTTGACCTTGGTTTGACTTTTGTCAGCCATTCAAACCTATATCACCTTCTTCAGAACACTTTTCTCGTATTGCAGTACAGTAGACTACTTTTGACAACATTATGGCTGATGTAGAATATTCTCACTGGAAATTTCTCAACTGCCATAATGTTTTCACTCATATTCATGAGTTATCATAAATCATAGATCATGCTGATCTTTTTTTTTTTGATAATTTATTCCTTAAAGCGCCTTATAAATGCAATTGACATTTTCAGTCTAGAATAAGACCTAGGTTTCAGGAGGCAAGCTGAAATTGTGTTTTTGTGCTGGGTCCAGTTTCATGAAAAAACTCAAGTCGCTTTTTTCGCTGAAATCTACTGACGGCCTTTGTTTCTGATGTAAGTCTATACCACACAATCCTGAGTTTTAATGACCCTGCAAGAACTCCTTAGAAAACCTTGGTAACTAGCATTTCCTCCTTTTCCCACAATTTTTTCTTACCTACCGTAGAAAAATCAGTCATTTAAGCCACCTTTTAACTCTTTACCAGACGACAAAATTGTAGCCTTGTCCAACTTGAAAGCATTTGCAGACGACAATTTCAGTGTGGCTCAAATGGTGCAATTTTTCTTTGATAGGGTAAGAAACATTGTGGGAAAAGGAGAAGATGCTGGTTACCAGCATTTTCTCCTTTTCCCACGATGTTTTCAAAAGGCTTCTTTTCCGTGGTCGTTAAAAGTCGGCATTGTGTGGTAAAGGGTTGATCTTAGTCTGCAAATGTTTTTAATTTGGACAAGTCTGAAATTTTGTTGTCTGGTAAAGAGTTAAGTTGGGTTTATTATTTGAGACACATTTCACTATCATTAACAGACTTTAGTAATGTTCTCAGTTATATTTGCACAATGTTTCCAACTCATATCAGCAAAATTAACAGACTTAAATCCATTATTTCGCTGAGTTGAGTCTGCTCATTGTGTAATTCAGGATATGAGAGCAATAATAAAGTCTGTTAATGATTGTCAAATGTGTCTTATAAAGTCAGAAACCAAGTCTGTCAGCAGATTTGAGAACGAGAGACTTAAGTTTTTTCATGAAACCAGACCCTGGACCTTGCTGTGACAATTACATGTACAAGTAAATGTATTTGTTTCTCTTGTTCATTTAAAAAAAAAAGTCTTTATTTTGAATTTAAATTGTGGACCAATGTAACTGACAAAACATCGAAAGTGAAAATATAACTTAGGAGCAGATGTGAGGATAAAACATAAAACTTTATTCACAGAATTCCTTAATGTTAATCTCAGTCTATACTCCAATAGAGCAGCATGTCACTTGAAGAAAAGGAATTTCTTCAAATGTATAGAGGATTGTTCAAAAGTAAGTGCGTTTTTTTTTTATACCTGCGATGGAAACTTCACTGGGGCGTTAAACCAGATTTTGACCCATACTAATGGGGGGGTGAGAAAGTTGATATTTTGTAAGGAAGAATCATTGGGAGTTCACTATTTGCTCTTAGTTTGGGAAGAACAATAAAAAAAAATGCATAAAAGAAAAAATTTCCTCTGTTTGATTTAACCCACAACCTGCAAAACCAGAGTCAGGCGCTCTACCATGTAAGCTATGGAGGCAACTGGTATTTCAATGTGTTAAAAATTTGCTTATCCCTTGTTATGCAACAATGGCTATGCCATTTATAATGGAATAAGAAACTTTACAATTACAATTCAAAAACTTGGTAAAGATTTTTGTTTTCTATATGTACTTCTATTTATCTTTTACATTTAAAGCCATATTTTCACACAAATGAAAATTAGCACACCCTGTTAAAATTTTCTTTAAAAAAAAACATGCAAAAACCAATTCCATTTAGGTCATGGATGGGATACCTAGAGATGAAAATACATAGCCCAAGTAGAGTTACTGTTTGATAATGAGAATATGTGAAACTCGCCATATACTCAATGTAACTTGATACGAACGTGAGATAGAGAGAGTCTGTTGTTTGTTATAATCGGGACAGTCTGAGTTAAATAAACGACCAGCTAGGACGGAATATTTTGTTGTTCGATTAATTGTATCCTTGAAACATGGTGTCAGAAGTGGGATTATATTAACAAAAAAAAATTCCGCCAACAAAATAAAATTTAGCGATGTCTAGGTTCACGCCTCCAGAAAACTTCAACTTTGGCAACCCAGCGGAATGGCCTGACTGGAAGGAACGATTTTCTCGCTTTAGGATGGCCACGAAGCTGAACAAAGATGAGGAGGAGGTACAGATCAGCGCACTCATCTACGCGATGGGGAGAGAGGCCGAACACATATTCAAGTCGTTTGTATTCGACAGCGAAGACGACAAGAAAGATTACGAAATCGAGTTGAACAAACTTGAAAACGCAGGTATCATCGAAAAAGTTGACAAGCCAACAGACTGGTGTGCAGCTATGGTACCAGTGGTGAAACCGAATAACAACGTAAGGATATGCGTTGATCTACAGAAATTAAACAATGCAGTCAAAAGAGAGAATTATATGTTACCTAACTTAGAGGACATAGCACCAAAGTTGACAGGATCAACATTATTTTCAAAGTTAGATGCATCAAGTGGATTCTATCAAATTCCACTGGACAAAGATAGTTGTGAACTGACCACGTTCATAACACCAATGGGAAGATATTGCTTCAAACGAGTACCGTTTGGTATCACATCGGCATCGGAAATCTTTCAGAAAAAGATGAAAGAAATGTTACAAGACTTACAAGGGGTCGAAGTCATAATTGATGACATTTTGATTCATGGTAAAACACGTGAGGAACATGATAAAAACTTAGACAATGTGTTACGAAGAATCTCTGAGTCGGGACTAAAACTGAATTACGAGAAATGTGAATTCCGTAAAACCAAAATTGAATACTTTGGACATGTTATCACTCCAGAAGGCATTCTTCCAAGCCAACAGAGAATTGAAGCCATTAAATCCATGAAAGTACCCACAAATGTCAAGGAACTGAGGAGAGTTGTTGGCATGATCAATTATCTGGGAAGATTCATTCCAGATCTCGCGTCAGTAATACAACCAATGACTGACTTACTAAAATCATCCAATGCGTGGTACTGGGACTCAAAACAAGAAGAATCTTTCACAAAAGTAAAGGACTTGCTTACAAAAGCGCCAGTGTTGACATTTTATGATCAAAACAAACCGATAATCGTGAGTGCTGATGCAAGTAGCTATGGGATAGGAGCAGCATTATTTCAAGAAGAGCAAGGAGAAATAAAGCCAATAGCTTACTGTTCAAGAAAATTGACAGACACTGAAGAAAAGTACGCTCAGATCGAAAAAGAATGTTTAGCAGCAGTTTGGGCATGCGAAAAATTTTCACGATACTTGGTAGGGCTAAACACATTCAGATTACTTACTGATCACAAGCCATTAGTACCTTTGATCAAAACTCAAGATTTGGACAAAACGCCAATTCGATGCCAACGTATGCTCATGCGATTACGTGGATATAATGCCATTGCTGAACATATTCCAGGAAAATACCTAATTGTACCCGATACTTTATCAAGAAGTCCAATGACGACAAGTCAAGGATATATGATTGAAGAAATACAGGATTATACTGTTTCTGTGGATACACTGAGACCTATCTCGGACCGCAAGTTAGAACGAATTCGAGAATACACGGCAAGAGATCAGATTTTGCAGGAAGCAATGAATTACACAAGATTTGGATGGCCTACACACATGAATTCAGTTCGAGCAGAATTGAGAGATTATTTTGCATCGCGATGTGAATTGTCAATTTCACAAGGATTACTACTGTACAGAGATAGATTAGTTGTACCAGAGAAACTAAGAGGTGAAATACTAAACTCTATTCACGAAGGACATTTAGGACTAAATAAGTGCAGAGCTAGGGCTCAAGCAAGTGTATGGTGGCCGTGTATTTCCAAAGATATCAAAGAAAAAGTAGAAAATTGTGAATTTTGTAAAAAATTGAGACCAAGTCAATTTAAAGAGCCATTGAAATATACACCATTACCATCCAGACCTTGGCAAAAGCTAGCCATGGACATTTGCGAATTAGAAGGCAAACATTACTTAGTTGTGGTAGATTACTATTCACGATTCTTAGAAATAGTATTCTTAACATCTATTACCAGTGAACAGGTGATAGGTAAACTCAAAAATATGTTTGCAAGATGGGGTATCCCTGAAGAAGTTGTGTCAGACAATGGAACGCAATTTACGTCACATGAATTCAAACAATTTGCTGAAATCTATGCATTTAAGCATAGATTTTCTAGTCCGCATTATCCACAATCAAACGGCGAAGCGGAAAGTGCAGTTAAAAACGCAAAGAGAATATTGCGACAACCTGATATATTTGTAGCTTTACTAGCTTACAGATCAACACCAATAGAAGCTACAGGTTTAAGTCCGGCAGAAATGATGATGGGACGGAAAATAAGATCACACTTACCAATGTTACCGGAGTCATTAAAACCGCTGTGGGAAAACGATGACGAGATAAGGTTGAATGATACAAAATACAAAGAACGCATGAAACTTTCCTATGACAAGCACAATAAAGTAAAAACATTACCAAAATTACATCCTGGAGAGGGTGTATTGTTGAAAACTGACAAAGAAAAATTGTGGGAAACTAGGGGGACTGTAAAACATTGTGATTACGAAAACCGCTCGTACGTGGTAGAAACACCTAAAGGTAACTATCGCAGGAACCGACGACACATCCAATCAACAAAACATAATGACTCAAGACAGCAATACAAGACAGAAAACAATTCACGAGACCAACTGTACAATCAATTCAATCGGCATACAACCGAAAACGCGGAGCCAAAAGTCACAGTAACAGAACCAACAGTTACGACGCCAGTGGTTACCACGAGAAGTGGACGTACAGTCAGAAGACCTGCGAGATTTAAAGACTTTGTTTCATAACATGTTTTTATTTTTCAAATACTATTATATAGTAGAGACGTTAAATGTAGAACAAAATAATACACAATGTACCTAGAGACAATTATACTTAATGTATTCATAGGTAGTCACGTAAATGTAGTTATTAACCTTAGTAAAAAAAAAAATACAGAAAAGCCGTTCATGCTTAATATCAATTTCATATTTGTTAAACTTTGAGTTAAGATCAATTGATTTCTTAAAATAATTTGCTTCACTTAAGGAAGGGAGATGTTTGATAATGAGAATATGTGAAACTCGCCATATACTCAATGTAACTTGATACGAACGTGAGATAGAGAGAGTCTGTTGTTTGTTATAATCGGGACAGTCTGAGTTAAATAAACGACCAGCTAGGACGGAATATTTTGTTGTTCGATTAATTGTATCCTTGAAACAGTTACCATGAACTGTTCTTCAAGTAGCCAGCAAAAAGTTTGTCTTCAAAATTGATAAAAATTTAAGTATACTAATCCTGTAAAGGGGGAAACATCACATGGAATGTGTTGATGTTGAGGATTGGCTTATATGTGCAGTCATCACAGATATCAAACTTTTAGACTGTGTCGTCAGGATCTACTGTGAATCCATTTGTAGCTATTTTAAAACTATTTTGACCGAAAAACCTCTCAATATCTGACAGTGTAGATCAGTGATCAGACTGCACATTCTTAGAATATTCAGTCTGATCCTGGTTTACACTCTATACGGAAGCATTTTATGTTGCTCGAGGTATGACAAGACTCAATTGTAAAACAGACTTTTTTAATAAAAGTTGGAAAGAGACAGATGTTAGGAATTGTTTCCAAACCCAAGAATGCTAGAACCTACTTACAGACAAGACTTGGGTAGTACCTAAATGAATCAAGACTGGAGTAAAACTGATACACGTATTAGTCTCTTAATTCTTTACTACATAATCCCACATTTTAATGACCTTGAGGAAAAAGCCTTTTGAAAACGTTGTTGGAAAAGGAGAAAATGATGGCAACCAGCAGTTTCTGCTTTTTTTCCCACAATGTTTACTGGTCATTCAAAGCCACATTTTATGATGTGATTCATATTTGATTTGTCATCTGCAAATGTTTACAATTTGGTAAAATTATTTTGTTTAGTAAAGAGTTAATCCCTGATGAAAGTGGTAGGATATTCTTATTTGAGAAGGGTTTTAGGTGTATGACCTTTTCACTTTCAGGCTTTAGAATTGTTAGTGCCACCAGTACCCCAAAATGCAGCTAGTCGTAGTAAATGTCATGTACGTAGAGGTACGGCATACTGTGAGCTACAGATGTATGTGGAAGGTAAAGATATATCTTTTTTGATGTTCTGAAAATAGCCAATCAGAAACTGGTTTACTTTTTAGCTCAACTGAGCACGAAGTGCTCATGGTGAGCTTTTGTGATCGTGCTGTGTCCGGCGTCTGTCGTGCGTCGTTCCTCGTCAACTTTTACCTTGTGTACGCTCTAGAGGCCACATTTTCAATCCGATACTCATGAAACTTGGTCAGAATGTTTGTCTCGATGATATCTCGGACGAGTTCGAAAATGGGTCATGTCGGGTCAAAAACTAGGTCACTAGGTCAAATCTTAGAAAAACCTTGTGTACGCTCTAGGGGCCACATTTTCAGTGAGATACTCATGAAACTTGGTCAGAATGTTTGCCTTGATGATATCTCGGACGAGTTTGAAAATGGGTCATGTCAGGTCAAAAACTAGGTCACTAGGTCAAATCTTAGAAAAACCTTGTGTATGCTCTAGAGGCCACATTTTCAGTCCGATATTCATGAAACTTGGTCAGAATGTTTGCCTCGATGATATCTTGGACGAGTTCGAAAATGGGTCATGTTGGGTCAAAAACTAGGTCACTAGGTCAAATCTTAGAAAAACCTTGTGTACGCTCTAGAGGACACATTTTCAGTCAGATACTCATGAAATATGGTCAGAATGTTTGTCTTGATGATATCTCGGACGAGTTTGAAAAAGGGGTCCCGTCGGGTCAAAAACTAGGTCACTAGGTCAAATCTTAGAAAAACCTTGTGTACGCTCTAGAGGCCACATTTTTAGTCAGATACTCATGAAACTTGGTCAGAATGTTTGTCTTGATAATATCGCGGATGAGTTCGAAAATGGGTCATGTCTGGTCAAAAATTAGGTCACTAGGTCAAATCTTAGAAAAACCTTGTGTACGCTCTAGAGACCCCATTTTCAGTCAGATACTCATGAAACTTGGTCAGAATGTTTGCCTTGATGATATCTCGGGCGAGTTCGAAAATGGGTCATGTCGGGTCAAAAACTAGGTCACTAGGTCAAATCTTGTAAAAACCTTGTGTATGCTCTAGAGGCCACATTTTCAGCCCAAAACTCTTGAAAGTTAGTCAGAATGTTTGTCTTGATGATATCTCAGACTAGTTTGAAAATGGGTCATGTCGGGCAAAAATCTAGGTTACTAGGTCATATCTTAGAAAAATCTTGTGTACGCTCTTGAGGCCACATTTTCAGCCCAAAACTCTTGAAAGTTGGTCAGAATGTTTGTCTTGATTATATCTTGGTTGAGTTCGAGAATGGATCATGTTGGGTCAAAAACTAGGTCACTAGGTCAAATCTTAGAAAAACCTTGTGTACGCTCTTGAGGCCACATTTTCAGTCCAATACTCTTGAAAGTTGGTCTGAATGTTTGTGTTGATTATATCTGAGTCAAGTTCGAGAATGGGTCATGTCGGGTCAAAAACTAGGTCACTAGGTCAAATCTTAGAAAAAGCTTGTGTGCGCTCTAGAGGCCACATTTTCAGTCAGATACTCATGAAACTTGGTCAGAATGTTTGTCTTGATGATAGCTTGAACGAGTTCAAAAATGGGTTATGTCAGGTCAAAAACTAGGTCACTAGGTCAAATCTTATAAAAACCTTGTGTACGCTCTAGAGGCCACATTTTCAGTCCGATACTCGTGAAACTTGGCCAGAATGTTTGTCTTGATGATATCTTGGATAAGTTTGAAAATGGGTCATGTCGGGCAAAAAACTAGGTCACTAGATCATATCTTAGAAAAACCTTGTGTACGCTCTAGAAGCCACATTTTCAGCCCAAAACTCTTGAAAGTTGGTCAGAATGTTTGTCTTGATGATATCTCGGTCGAGTTTGAGAATGGGTCATGTCGGGTAGATTGAAAATGGGTCATGTTTGGTCAAAAGACTCAGGTGAGCGACTTTAGGGCCATCATGGCCCTCTTGTTACATTTATGGAGTTTAGATTGGTTGCTGAATACAAGGCTTAATTAATCCTTTACTGCACAATACTGACTTTTAACGACCCTTGGAAAGAAGCCTTTTGAAAACATTGTGGGAAAAGGAGAAAATGCTGGTAACCAGCATTTTCTCCTTTTCCCACAGTGTTTTCTACCCAATCAAAGAAAAATTGCACCAATTTAGCTACACTGAAATTGTCATCTGAAATTGGACATGGCTTAAATTTTGTTGTCTTGTAAAGGGTTAACAGTAACTGAAAAACTATACAAGCCACTGTTGTGAACCTTTACCTCGGGATAGATAAGAAAATGCAGATGCTGCGAGTCCCTTTATTTTTTCAGCTAAGGTCAAGGTTATGATCACTGTTTTAGTCTGAACTTGATTCACTCTGCACATGGAACTAAGTACTGTATGCGTGGATATATACGCGTGTTGAAAATTTTCGAATTACTGATTACAAACATTTTGCATACAGCAATGTCTGCAAGTTCAAGCCACTCATTATTTGTTGGTATAATTGTAGTAAAATGCGCGAACAGAAAAGTTTGCAAATTTTTCAAATTCGCAAAATCGCAAAAATGTCCACATCACAAAAATTTCCACTTATACAGTATGTGATTAGTACCTTATGGGCCGAGCAATCTAAGGTTTGACTCTTTACCAAATGGCAAAATTTTAAACTGGTCTAAACTGAATGCATTTGCAGGCAGCAAATTCAATATGAATCAAAAACTGATGTTTCTCCTTGGGTAGAAAACATTGTGGAAAAAGGAAAAAATAGTGGTTACCAGCAATGTTTTCAAAGCCTTCTTCGATAGGGTTGTTAAAACTCAGGATTGTGTGGTGAAGGTTTAAGCCGTTGAGAATCTACACTGGTTTTGATTCACAGTGTTTGTTGTCTTCAAATCTATAATCTTTTACAGTGATATTGGTATGGACTGACAAATAAAATGTTTTAACCCGTTACCACACAATTCCGAGTGTTAACAACCCTGGTAAATAGGACTTTTGAAAACAATTGTGGTAAAAGGAGGTAACCAGCATTTTCTCCTTTTTCCACAATGTTTTCTACACTTCCATTGAGAAACATCGGTTGTTGAGTCATATTTCTAACCGATCAGAAACAAGTGAAATCATTTGAGCCACATTTTATTTCTCTTTTGCAAATGCTTTCAATTTGTTCTAGTCTAAAATTTTGTCGTCAGGTAAAGAGTTAAAACAAAAGATTGAGCCTTTCAATTTGCCATTGGTCTCTGGGATGATCCTGATATTCTCCCTACTGGATTTTGGGGAAGAGGTGCGTTTCCACTTACAAATTTTAAAACCATTAAACTAATGCAATTTCTGATTAGCTGCACCAAATGGTTAAGCCAATCAGAAACTGTGTTACTTTCTAAATTAAGAACATGGCAGTGAGCAGTATAGATTGCAGTATAGATTGCCCTGCTTTAAAGTAACTCAAAACACCATTAGGTCCACTATCATGAACCTTCACTTTGGGATTGATGGCAAGGACAATGAGCAGATGCTGCATGTTCTTTTAGTTAGCCAAGGTCAGGGTCAAGGATGCCATTACCAGAAATAGCAAACAAAAAAATACTGGTAATCTTCCATAACTTAACAGTTTTTCAGCTATGGGTATGAAACTTCAAATGTCGACAGATAATGATATGTAGATTATGTACAAACTGTCATTTTATCGTGTTCAGCGTTGCTGAATGTGCTGTCTTTTGACCTACTTTTTGGTATTACATGTAGTAACAAATGAATGAATAGAAATTGGTGATTGGTCAAAAAATGTAGACATGTTTATTGTAAGGGCCTCTGCCAATATGCTGGCAAATTTATGCCGTCTATCTTTTTTAAAGATATTTCTTGTTTTTAGCTCACCTGAGCACATAGTGCTCAGGGTGAGCTATTGTGATCGGTCAATGTCCGTCCTCCGTCTGTCTGTCTGTCCGTCCATAAACAATTACTAAAAAATCTTCTCTTCTGAAACCGCCAATCAGATTTCGATGAAACTTCACAGAAATGATCCTTAGGTGATGCACTTTCAGAATACTTCAAAGATTTGAATTCCATGAAGAACTCTGGTTGCCATGGCAACCAAAAGAAAAAACTTTAAAAATCTTCTTGTCCCACCCAAACTGTAAGGGCTAGAGCTTTCATATTTGGCATGTAGCATCATCTAGTGGCCCTCTACCAAAATACTTCAAATTATGGCCCTAGTGTGGAAATTGGCCCTATGTTGTGGGTTCTCGGATTTCACATAGAGATAAAGAAGGAAATCTTTAAAAATCTTCTTGTCCCAAACCGTAAGGGCTAGAGCTTTCATATATGGCATGTAGCATCATCTAATGACCCTCTACCAAAATACTTCAAATTATGGTCCTGGTGTTAAAAATTGGCCCTATGTTGTGGGGTCTCGGATTTCACATAGAGATAAAGAAGGAAATCTTTAAAAATCTTCTTGTCCCAAACCGTAAGGGCTAGAGCTTTCATATTTGGCATGTAGCATCATCTAGTGGCCCTCTACCAAATACTTCAAATTATGGCCCTAGTGTTGAAAATGGCCCTATGTTGTGGGTTCTCGGATTTCACAAGACGATTGTAATAAGTACTAACAACATAGGATTTAGCTCAGCATAAAGGCTTTAATCCATGGGGCATTCAATTCCAGCTACATGTAGTCTTATATATTTCAACAGAGACATTGGAATTCCTATCGCTTAATAAAAGTGTTGGCTTAATAGACGTAGTCGCTTAGCTAAGCAAGATCAACTGTATTGCCCTTTGACAAATTGGAATTCATGAACAACTCTGGTTTCCATGAAAAAAAAAAAAATCAACCCAAACACAAAGCCTACAACTTAATTGGCAACAGTAGCACTCTACCAATGTACATCGAATTGTGACCTTAGGAAAAAAAAATAAGTGCTTTGTTGTTGGATCACAGTTTCCACATCCAAATAAAAATATCTTTTAAAATCTTCTTTCATCCAAACATTAACCCTAGAGCTTTCATATTCAGCATGAACTGGTGGATAGTTATGCTTCCGTAAGGGCCAGCATATAGTCGCCACTTCGTCTGTCCGTCTGAAGTGATTTCTCAACAACCACTTGACGGCTCTTGTTTGCTAATAGCATTTACCAAATTTCTTCCTTGGAATCACAAAAAGTCCTTTGTAGTCACAATGTGGGATCAAATATGTAAAGAGTGTATTCTTGGAATCCTCCTGTTCCATATTGTATGGCCCACAACATACATTTGGCATGTGATTCTGTCTGAAAACCCATTATCAGCTCACCTGAGCATAACATACTCATGGTTAGCTTTTATGTATCCTTGAATATGCGTCGCCAAAATTCCATTGTTTATTAAATAGCTATCGGAATTCCAGCATAATCTTGATCCATTGCCCAGAATGTTTGTAAGGTTGTGAACATGAACATGAACACACTCGGCAACCACAATTATGGCTCAGTCATACTCAAAATTTCCCTGGATGTTCATAATGACCTAAGGACAAATCTGATCAAAATGGGGACAAGCTAAAAGCATCAAAATAGGGGATCTTGATGACAATTCCATTGTTTACACTCTAGGGCCTATAATTTCGGCTCTATCATTTTCTTACCTGCTCTGATTGTCGGTACTGTCATATGGATGAATCATTTTCAAAACTAAAACATTCCAGCAAAGAGGCAAGTGGCCATAACAATGACAGCTGAGTTGCATTTCAGGTGAGCGATTTAGGACCATCATGGTCCTCTTGTTCATATTACAGGACTTCAGGATTATGAAGCTGCTCTGAAGATATATCCTAACAACAATGAAGTTAGAGAAGATGCTGACAAAATTAGGGATGTCATACAAAAAGAGACATACTCTTGATAACATTCAGTGTACATGTAGCTATACATTTCGGCTATCGTCGTTGATCTCATTTATCTGGTAGTTCATTTAATTTGTAACCTCCAAAACTCTTTACCAGATGACAAAATTTTAGACTTGTCCAAATTGAAAGCATTTGCAGACGACAAAATTAATTTGACTCAAAAGTCAATATTTGTTTTTTGAAGGAACAAGGCAGCCATGAAAACATTGTGGATAAAGAAAATGGTGGTTACCAGCATTTTATCCTTTTCCACAATGTTTTCTACTTTTTAAGAGACAAATGCTAACATTTGAACTACATTTAGTTTGTCACCTGCAAATGCTTGAACATGGACGAGTCTTTAAAATTTACTTGTCTAGTAAAAAGTGAAAGGATATTCCAAGAGGCATTTTTAATACATTCTGGTAAACATCCCAAGGTTATTCAATATGATATAAGGTTTAATACATCAAAACATGTAAAATTTGTATGGCAAAAGGAGAAATTGCTCATTAAAATCAATTTATCTTTTTCCAGTGTTTTCAAAAGAGGACTACTGCAAATTGAAATAAAGGTGCCAACTAACAGGAGGTTAACCCTCTGCACAGAGGTACAAGTTTATATGTCACTTCAGTAGAAAAAAAAAAACATTGCTGAGTAGGAGAAACTGCTTGTTTCTAGCAATGCACCTTACCTATAGATGTTTTCTATGTCAATTTTGAAAATTCATTGTCCATTCATAAATCCTTTATCACACAATGCTGACTTGAGAAAAAGGACTGGGAGGGAAAAATGGGAAAAGGAGAAAATGCTGCATTTTCTCCTTTTCACTCCATTTTTCTACCCTATCAAAGGCAACTTCTAGGATTTTAGCTACATTTAATTTGGCATCACTGTCTGCATATGCTTTCAGTTTGGACAGGTCTAAAATTTTGTCCTGTGATAAAGGGTTAAATATTTCTGTTTTTGTCAGTAGTAATACATGAACTACCTATTGCTTTATCTAGGATAGTGGTACACCTAAATGCAGCCTGCATGATAAGGCTTTAACCCTTTACCACACAATCTTGAGTTTTAATTATCTTGAGGAAAAAGGCCTTGGAAAATATGGGTATAGAAGAAAATGCTTGTAACCAGCTTTTTCTGTTTTCCCCACAATGTTTTCTATCCTTCCAAAGGCAAATTTCAGTTTGTTGATCAGGTTTAACTCTACTAAACAATTCCAACTTTTAAAGACCCAGAGAAAGAAAGCTTATGAAAACATTTTGGGAAAAGGAGAAAATGCTGGTAACCAGCATTATCTCCTTTTCCCAAAATGTTTTCTACTCTTCCAAAATCAAATTTCAACATTTAAGTCGCATTTATTTTGCCGTCTGCAAATGCTTTCAGTTAGGACAAGTCTAAAACTATGTTGTTTGGTAAAGGGTCAATTTGTTGTCTGCAAATACTTTCACTTTGGACCAGTCTAATTTTGTCATTTGGTAAAGACTTCATAAATTTTAGACTGTTTGTGTGCAACATGAACTATGAACAATGCCATCTTTTGTCATGTTTTAGAAACCTTATTAATTCTTGCTATTTTATTTCTCTGTCACTGTATTCTGATTTGAAAAAATAAATGTGACTCGTCATGCATGAAGGGCCCATCTTGGAACTCCGTAAATCAAATAAATGAAGGTGAGATCAAAGCCAGTGCAGGTCGATCTGAATAGATATTTTTGCCACAACTATTAAGTAAGGTAGAATGATCTTTTAACACATAGAAAATATGCGAAAAGTTTCGACCCTGATCAGACTGTGCAGTCGGCGCAGTCTGACCAGGGTCGATATTTTTCACAGTTCCCAGATGGTCCCTTTAGGTGTGACGGGTCACAAATGTGAGATTAATTTCTGTTTAACATCTGAAGTGAAAGAAAATCACAGAATAAAGCAAAAGATTTGGCTTCCAAAATAATAAAAATAAATAGCAACATGAAATAATGTATCAATATCTAACGGTAAAGTGCCCCATACACGTGAGCCATGCTCTGGCAAAAGGGGGTTTAATGCATCTCCGTGATGCATTATATCACGCAAGTCATCACACAATTACTGATCCATAAAATCCATTTTGTAAAAACAACCGGCTGAATTATGACGTACACCGGTCTTTTGACATGGAGAAAATTGACCAATAGCAAAAAGTATTGGCCCCAGTCAGCCTGCACAGGCTGACTTGGGTTGATATTTTTTTTGGAGATGCATTTAGACCCCTTTTCACAGAGCATGGTGCATGTATTTGGGTATCATATGATAACTGCTTCATTTGCACCACATGAAATTATTTCAAGAAAAAAAAGTAATAAATGCAGAAAATGCCAAAAACAAAAAAATCTTCTATGAAGCTGTAGTTTAATTATAATTGTCATGCTCTGTTGGCCATAGCCCCTCAACAGCTTTGTCTAAAGGATTTAGGCTTGTAATACTAGTATAGGGGGATAAGTCTTACAAGTTATAATTTGTCTTAATTATACACCAGCAAAATACTAGTATTAACTTTTACACTGAGAAACAATGGCAAGATATCAGTATATGAACCATGCTCTGGCAAAAAGGGGTTAAATGCATCTCTGTGATGCAGTGCATGTATACATACCAAACATGTCAAAGTACAATTACGGATCTGTGACATCCATTTTGTCTAACAATTGGCTGGATCATAACATGCACTGGTTCTTTGTAATGTAGAAAATTTACCAATACTGAAAAAGTTTCAACACAGGTCAGTCTGCGCAGGCAGACCTTGGTCCATACTTTTTGCAGATTCATTAATCCCCCTTTTCACAGAGCATTTTTTGAATAGTAAGGAAAAGATGTTGGTAAAATCACTTGTAACAAGCAAAAGATCATTTTTCCACAATGTTTCAATACCTGTTTTCCTTAAGGACACAACGTAAAAGGTCACGTTTGTAAGGTAGAAGATTAAATCTCCAGCTCCAGGATTTTGCAGCATGAATCATTTCCTCGCTCGCAGCTGATTATTTACTAACATTGTTTATGTGCAAAAAACAGCTTGGGGCAAAGTCAGACAATTATTGTGTGCAATTCTCATGTGATAACAAAGAATACTCATACTCTTTATTTAAGCTTTAACTCTTTACCAAACAACAATATTTTGGACTCCAACAAATTCAAAACATTTGCAGATGACAAATCAAATGTAGTTTAAATGATGATTTCTGTCTTTGATATGGTAGAAAATATTTTCGGAAAAGGAGAAAATGCTGGTTACCAGCATTTTCTCCTATTCCCACAATGTTTTCAAAAGCCTTCTGGCACAGGGTGGTTAAAACACGGGATTGTTAAGTTTAAACATATTTATTTTACATCGATTGAGAAACAAGTTCTTACAACTTATGCTGATCTCTCTCGATTCTGCTTCCTGGGAACTAGACCAGTACTCGCGCCGAATGTGTGGGCCAATGAAAAATCCCGGAGTTGACATCCGCTCTCGGGTATCAAACTCGGGACCTCATGGTTATGAGGCCGACACTGTACCTAACAACCACTGACACACAGGATAGTTTGGTAAAGGGTTAAACACTTACAGTGTTTCTAGCCATAAAAATACAATACATATGTGTAGGTACAGACATCTTTTACAAAGGTTGATAGTTTGAAAATTACATTATAAAAAATACCAGTGATGCATTGGTGGGTGCAAAGGCTGCTATAGCATAGCAAAAATATGGTTGAAAACAAGTTTAAAACCCCAGACAAACAAATCATCCAATCAATTAACTCCTTACCAGATGTTAAAATTTTGGACCTGCTAAAGCTGAAAGCGTTCTCAGATGCAAAATTAAATGTAGTTGTAATGATCAGTTTTGTCTCTGAAAGGTTAGAAAACATTGTGGGAAAAGAAGAAAATGCTAGTCACCAGCATTTTCTCCTTTTCCCACAATATTTTTAAAGGCTTTCTTCAAAAGAGACGTTAAACAAGAGATTGTGTGGTAAAGGGTTATTGTAAATGTAAGTGGGTGTAAATGGAAGATAATATAAACTTTTGTAGCACTGATTCTTTTTCTCCTCTTTTTGAAGATTTTTGGCACAACATGGCTACACTATTTCTTTATCACCTAAGATGAGCACTGTTAACAAAAAAAAATCATATGGACAATAAACCTCATTAATACTATATGTGCAGAAGAAATTAAAAAGAGCACCACATGCAGGTGCTAACACTCAGCTGCAGTTGCTTTATTTACAGTGAAAATGCAAAGTCGAAAAAGATGCATAACTCTGTCAAAAGTTCTGTGGTGGTTACCTGCCCTTGTTGTATGGGTTTCCCTGTTTGTTGGTGAACAACCTGTCAAAGTTTGAAGTAAATATCTTCAGTGATAATAAAGATATTATGAAATGTCAAAGTTTTTGAAAATGTCAAAGTATTCGCACCACAATGACAATGAACACAGACGACACCAGGGCTACGGTAATACCTCGATGTTTTCTCTGAAAACATTTGAGCTAGAAATATTGCTAAATGATACTGATGCTGAGCAATTTAACTCTTTACCAAACAACAAAATTTTTCACTCTTCCATTTTGAAAACATTTGCAAGTGACATACTAAATGTGGCTTGAATGTATAAATGTTTGTTTGAAAGGGTAGAAAACCTTGTGGGAAAAGGAGAAAATGCTGGTTACCACAATTTTCTTCTTTTCCCACAAAGTTTTCAAAAGCTTTCTTCCTTAGGGTTGTTCAAACACAGAATTGTTTGTATAGGGTTAAAATCAGTTCTTCATCTCCTCCAAACTGGCTATTATCTCTGAAACTAAATCCTCCAGACTTTTATCAATATCCACTGTAAAGCCTTCCTCATCAGAATCAAGTGGTTCCAGAGCATCTAGCTGGGACTGTAACAGTGATTTAGGCATAAAATGCCCCTGTCTGTTAGACAACCTATCTTCTAAAACAGTTGGAGAACCAGTCAAGTGAACGAAAATTGGACTTAATATATCATCTGTTTTAGTTTTCTCTGGCTTTTCATTACTCTCTCTAGCCAGTTCTGCAGTTTGTACTACTTCTGTGTTTTTAGGAGCTCTATTTATTTCTTCCATTATCTGTGTAGAATGATTAGAGCCATTAAATATAGGGTAGACATCATTCTTGTCGGTGCTTTTTTTCTGCTTTTGATTATTTCTTTTCGAACCATCTTCATTTGGTCCAAGCTCTGCATTTCTATATCTTCTGAATTCTGTACCTTCTTGTACTTTAAAAGTACTGTTCTGTGTAGTAAATGTATTTACATATTCCTTGTGTTGAGTCATTGGCTGTGTATGGCAAATGTTTTCATTGGATTTAGCATCTTCATCAGAATTGAATGCCCTTGATACTTGGTGGATTAATTCAATAGAACCTGACTTTCCTGTGTTCCACATACAATTGTCTCTGTGTCCTCCATATTTCAGAATATCTCTGTATGATCTTTTCAAAGCAGAGCAGGTAACCACCAGTGTCTGTCCCACTTTGTGCTTCCTGAAACATCAGTGATGACATTCTTCTATATCTTGCCTTGGTTACCCAATATCAAACAATCCTGAGTTTTAACAAGCCTGAGAAAGGGGGAATATGAAAACAATGTGGGAAAAGGAGAAATTGGTTGTAACAAGCCTGAGAGAGATGGCTTTTGAAAACAATGTGGGAAAAGAAGAAATTGGTTGTAACAAGCAATTTCTCCTTTTTCAACAATATTTTTTTTGCCTTATCAGAAAACTTAAGCTTATAAGTGTTGCTTCACCAGGATTTTACCAGATTTTCTCCTGTTCCCTGCAATGTTTTTGTTTTCAAAAGACCTTTTTCTTAGGGTTGTTAAAACTTGGGATTGTGTGATAAAGGTCAAATTGAAAGCGTTTTGACAATGACAAATTATATGCAGCTCAAATGATGGAATTTGTTTCTGAAAGAGTAGAAAACATTGCAGGAAACAGGACAATATTGGTTCAAAGCATTGTCTTCTTTCCCCACAGTGTTTTCAAAAGCTTACCTCCTCAGGGTTATTAACCCTTTGCCAAACAATCCCTGGTTTTTACGACCCAGAGGAAGAAGCCTTCTGAAAACATTGTGGGGGAAAAGGAGAAAATGCTGGTAACCAGCATTTTCTCCTTTTCCCACAATGTTTCCTACTCTTCTGAAGTCAAGTTTCAATTTTTGAGTCACGTTTATTTTGTCGTCTGCAAATGCTTTCAATTGGGACAAGTCTAAAATTTTGTCTTTTGGTAAAGAGTTAAAACAAGGGCTGACCTGGTTTAGAGTTATTATACGGCTGATATTTTTGAATGTGCAATGTTTTCATCTTCCCTGTTGATTGCGATTCTAAGTTTTGTTCGTATTCTTATCTTGTTTGTTTGTTTGGTGTTCAATGCAATTTTCATTATTATTTCAGTTATACCCTAGCAACCAGTGCTTTCCTAAGAGTTTCTTTTACTTGCACTTTGTACAACATTTGCGCAATATACCAAGCCACTGACTGCTTTCCACATGACCATCATCGAAACAATGATCAGTGGTGAAAGAGGGCTGCAATGACTATCATCAATTCTTGGAAAGAAATTGACCGAGCTGAAGATTCCAATGTTTTCACAGATGATCAACTGAACAATGAACAAAGTCTTCTGCACAAGTTATTGTGCTAAATTGACCTAACTGGATGAAAATGGCTCACCTTGACATAAATTCATGTATAGATAATAGCCATGGAAACCTATCCTGAAAAAAAACAACAAATACTAGATTTAACCCTTTACCACACAATGCCAACTTTTAACGACCCTGGGAAAGAAGCCTTTTGAAAACATTGTGAGAAAAGGAGAAAATGCTGGTAACCAACATTTTCTTCTTTTCCCACAATGTTTTCTACCCAATCAAGGAAAAATTGCAGCGTTTGAGCCACATTGAAATTGTCTTCTGCAAATACTTTCAATTTGGACAAGTCTATAATTTTGTCATCTGGTCAAGGGTTAAAGATATAATTAACCTAGTGTTCTTTATCAGAACTTTTTTATGAATTATTAGGGTATAATTGTATAATTCGGTATTTGAGCAACACACTAGTACAGGAGGTTTAATGTATCTCCATGATGTAAAATGCAAAGCAAGTCATCATATAATTATGGATCCATAAAATCCATTTTGTCTAACAACCGAAGGAGTCATGAGGTAGAGTAGTCCTTTGACTTGCAGAAAATTTACCAAAAGCAAAAAAGTTTCGACCAAGGTCAGCCTGCGAGGACTGCACAGGCTCACCTTAACCCTTTACCACACAATCCCGACTTTTAACGACCCTGAGAAAGAAGCCTTTTGAAAACATTGTGGGAAAAGGAGAAAATGCTGGTAACCAGCATTTTCTTCTTTTCCCATAATGTTTCCTACCCTTCCCAAAACAAATTTCAATTTTTCAGTCACATTTATTTTGTCGTCTGCAAATGCTTTCAATTTGGACTAGTCTAAAATTTTGTCGTTTGGCAAAGAGTTAACAAAACTTTTTGCAGATGCATGAAACCCCCTTTTCACCTAGCATGGCTCTTTTTCATTTATAATGCAACAGATGCATAACTGAAAGAAAAGTCTCTTTTAGTGCCAAAGATTAGTTGCAAGAGCTGCGATTGCTTTTCCAGTGAAAATTTTAAGTCTTAACTCTTTACCAAACGACAAAATTGTAGACCTGTCCGATTTGAAAGCAATTGCAGACGAAAAAATTAATGTGACTGAAAAATTGAAATTTGTCTTGGAAAGGGTACAAAACATTGTGGGAAAAGGAGAAAATGCTGGTTACCAGCATTTTCTCCTTTTCCCACAATGTTTTCAAAAAGGCTTCTGTCTAGGGGTCGTTAAAAGTTGGGATTGTGTGGTAATGAGTTAACTCTTTACCACACGACAAAATTTCAGATCTGTCGAAATTCAAAGGTATCACAGATGACAAATTTTATGTGGCTCAAATTGTGGAATTTGTCACTGAAAGGGTAGAAAACAATGTGGAAAATGGAGAAAATGCTGGTAAACAGCATTTTTTTCTTTTCCAACATTGTTTTCAAAATGCTTTTGTCTCAAGGTCGTAAAAACTCGGGATTGTGTGGTAAAGGGTTAAGTCTTCACCACACAATCCCGACTTTTAACGACCTCAACATTAGAAGCCTTTGAAAACATAGTGGGAAAAAGAGAAAATGGTGGTAACCAGCATTTTCTCCTTTTCTTGCTATGTTTTCTACCCCACCAAAAACAAATTCTATCGTTTGAGTCACATTTAAATTGTCGTCTGCAAATGTTTTGATTTTGGACCAGTCAAAAATTTTGTCATTTAGTAAAGAGTTAAAAGGGGCATAACTGTGTCAAAAGTATGTTGATTGGTTGGTTGTATTGGGGTTTAACGCCACCTTAACAGCTAAGGTCATATCATGGCGGTCGGTGACGCACATGTGTTTCCTGGCTTTCTCACACCAGTACTAACACAACTTTCTTTCCAAAGCCACCGACTACTTTTCTCACATGCTTCAGCAGAGGTGAGAGGCAAAAATATGCCGTAAAGAAAGTTCGCCTCAACCAGGTATCGAACTCACAATCACCGGGTCATGAGTCCGACACGCTCACCACTGAGCCATGTTGAGATTTCCCTAACCTTCTGTTATGGGTTCCCCTTTAAAAAATTAACAACTAGCCTGTTTTCGAAGTAAATAATCAGTAAAAACAGGTATATGTGAAAATATAACAATTTTGCCTGATGATTGTGAGGCAGATGATTGTGAGGCAGATGATGGTGAGGCAGATGATGATAAGCAAACAACAAAACCTTGAATATCACTGTATGTTTAAGAAAATCTCTGTATAAGGTATTTGCTGGTGAATAACACTGGTCAAATATTGGGATCTTTCTTAACCCTTTACCAAACAATCCCTGGTTTTCATGATCCTGAGAAAGATGCCTCCTGAAAACAATGTGGGAAAAGGAGAAAATCCTCCTTTTACCACAATGTTTTCTTCCCTTCCCAAAACAAATTTCAATTTTTGAGTCGCATTAATTTTGTCGTCTGCAAATGCTTCCAATTTGGACTAGTCTAAAATTATGTTGTTTGGAAAAGAGTTAAAAAGAGTAGTAAACATATTAGATGTTTAAAAAAGAGAAAATATTGGCTACCAGAATCTTTCTCTTTTCTCTACAATGTTTTTAAGAGGTTTCTCTTCAGGGTTGTTAAAACTTGGGACTGATTGGTAAAGGGTTAAACAAGGGACTTTGTATCTATACATGCATATACCATTCCTGGTTGAACTAGTTTAAAATGAACCATGTTCTTTGAAAAGGGGTTTTGTGCAATAAATTTGAAAAAAAGTATCAATCCATGGCAGCCTTGGCAATCATGGTTGAAACTTTTTGCTATTGGTCAAATTTCGGTATGTAAAGGGTCCATTCTACTTCTTAACTCTGTCAGTTGTGAGACAAAATGGATTTTATGTATCCATAGTTATATGATGACTTGCTTGGTATCAGGCAGGAAAAGTGCAGATGCGTTAACCTCCCCCCCCCCCATTTGCCAGAGCACTGCTCAAATATTTTTTCCTATGAGATACAAACCTGATCAGTTAGGGGCTGACCATTACTCATCTTAGTTTTATTTGCATCTGAATGGAACTCATCTGCATCTGAAAAACTGCACCCTATCTGAAAAGAAAAGAAGCACTGTAATATGCTATTGTTTTGGGACACCCTAACATTTTGGATACTCAATTTTTTTCAAAAATAATTTTATTCTAGTCCAAACTCTGTTGGACAGTCAAAAAAATTAGTTTATTAAATACATATATTCACACTGACTGTGACATTAACTTTCCATAAAATCAGATTTATTTTTCTTAGAAAATGTTTTCAATAATGATCAGCTGCACATTTCTACATCTCAAGATCATTATAAACATTAAAACTTTCTTTCCGGCGATTTTTCACCTCTCACCTCTGATGCATGTGGGAAAAATAGTCAGTGGCTTTGAAACGAAAGTTGTGTCAGTACTGGTGTGAGAAATCCAGGAAACACATGGGGCGTCACTGACTGCCATGATCTGACCTAAGCTGTTAAAATGGCGTTAAACTCCAATACAAAATAAAAAAATTAAACCTCCAAAGGCCAAGTAAACTTGGCAGAAATTTTAAGCAATGAAATAATACCAAAATAATTACAAAATACATGTACATGTATTGCAAAATCACATGACTATAATCTAGTTCCTATGTTCTTATAGCTCTAAATGTGAAACACAGCTTAATTCTAAACCACAGAGTTTTAACTCCCAAGAAAAAGACAGCTCTTGAAAGCATCATTGGAAAAGGAGAAAATGCTGGTAACCAGCATTTTCTCCATTTCCCACAATATTTTCTACCCTTGTCAATAACAAGCTCTTTGCAGACGATTTAAAGCTATACAACTGCATTAAATCTGACCAAGATATAAGAACATTGCAGAATGGGCTAAATAAGGCTGTTGAGTGGGGGGAAACTTGGAAAATGACATACATACTGAGAAATGTAAACACCTTCACATTGGGAAAAATAAAGATACCTCAAATTACTCCATGAGTAAAGATAGCAAAACTATAACAGTTGAAAAAGTCTTGTGTGAGAAAGATCTTGGAGTCACAATAGACCATAACCTGAGTTTTACTGAACATATAAACAGCAAAATAAGCATAGCAAATAGAAATACAGGTATTATCTTTAAAAGTTTCACATACATGGATAAAGAGATGTTTTTGACCTTGTATAAATCAATTGTTAGACCACACCTGGAATATGCAAGCTGTATCTGGACACCTTATTATAAAAAGGACTGCATTGCATTAGAGAATGTACAAAGACGTGCAACTAAGATGGTTCCAAAACTTAAAAATCTCTCCTACAGTGAAAGACTTCAAAAGATTGGACTCCCTTCGTTAGAATACCATAGAAAAAGAGCAGACCTTATCCAAGTTTACAAAATTCTACAAAATATTGATAATGTTGATAGAACAAAATTCTTTTCTCTGTCTCCAATCCAGAAAACGCGAGGAAACAAGCTCAAAATGTTCAAAACTCATTCAAGATTGCAAGTACAAAAAAATTTCTTCTGTAACCGTGTAGTCAATTTGTGGAACAGTCTACCTGATAGTGTTGTTTTAGCACCCTCCCTCAACAGCTTCAAAAGCCAACTTAACAAGTTCTGGAAGGACAACCCTATCAAATTCAAACCATCGTGCTACGTTCCCGGCAAATATGTAAACAAAGAAGAGAACCCTATCATAAAGCACCAAGAAAGGCAGTCATTGCCTACAATAGATGTCTAGGATGGTAAGAAAAGACAGAAATAAAAATCTGAGCTAGATCTACATTTGTCTGCAAGTGCTTTTAATTTGAATGAGTCCAAAATTTTGTCCATTGGTAGAGGGATAAATTGCTTTTGCAGACGGTGTACATTAAGATCAGACTTCATGGTATGAAAAGCCTGATCTTGAATCTATACTGTCTGTCTATTTGTAAGACACTCTCACCAAACCAATTAGATAATGAGAAATCCATAGTCTATGCTGAAGTAGGGGAGAGGGCTAATTAGACTAGCTAATGCTAACAACAGAAATGAAATACAGAAAAAGTATTTGCCAACCTTCTTAGCGAGGGAGGAACCTACTGTGGTTCTGAAATGGAAAGAGGAGATAACTCTCTACAAATCTATCACAAGATTTAACTCTTTACCAAACGACAAAATGTTACATAATGAAAGCATATGCAGACGACAAATTAAATGTGTCTTAATTTATAAAATTTGTCTCTGAAAGGGTAGAAAACCTTTTGGGAAAAGGAGAAAATGCTGGTTACAAGCATTTTCTCCTTTTCCCACAAGGTTTTCAAAAGCTTTCCTTCCCAGGATCATGAAAACCAGGGATTGTTTGTTAAAGGGTTATACCAAATTGAAAGCCATAGCAGACGACAAATCAAATGGCGCTCAAATAAAGAGATTTGCCCTTGAAATGGTAGTAAATGTTGTGGGAAAAGGAGAAAGTGCTGTTTCCAAGCATTTTCTTTTTCCAACAATGTTTTCAAAAGCCTCTTACATTGGAGTGATTTAAACTCTCCATTGTTTGGGAAAGAGTTAACTGAAACCTTACTCTTGCCCATACTCAAAACATTTGCAGACAACAAATAAAGTGTGAGTTGAATGATTGGGTTTGCCTTTGACAGGGAAAAAAACTTTGAAAACATTATAGCACGACAGAAAGGAGAAATTGCCCATCCATTAGCAACAATGTTTTCACATTATATTCAAGTACATGTATAAAAGTTTAACCGTATTACTCTACATGTATAATAATTTGACACCACCTAAAAATCGTGTTGTACAGATTACAAAACTGAAAAACATTTGGAGGAAAGAAGATATCATTCAACGGTATGAAAACCATCATGTGAAAGGGAGACATTACTTATTGCTTGATTTAACCCAACACAGATGAAGCCACTTAAAATTGGGATAAGTCAAACATTATTACAACTGGCCAATCTCTACCTTCAGCCTGAAGGGTTGCACCAATGTTATTTTGCGATTGTTTCTCTTGCAGAGACAATAAAAAGGTAGAATCAATAAAAAAAAACCAAATAGCATCAGAGCAAGCCTCCGAGGCGGGGGGGGGGGGGTACCCAATCTCAAATTTGACCTCTAATTAGTCTCAGATCTAGATCTACCTGAGTGCAAAAGATGTAAAACAACATTTGCAGGCTGTGAAAATGAGCCGGATGTTTTTCAGGGCTGATTCAGTAAAAATTTCTATCGAAGCACATCACAAGGTAGATCCAAGAAACCGTCCATTCGATGTGCAGTCTGATCCTAATCGTCAATGACTAAAACTGATAGACACTGTGAGAATTCCATCGTACAGGTCAAGAAGCAATAAAATAACCAAAAATATGAAAGAATCACATTACAAAAGCATGCTACACACTTTCCACTACCACAGACGCCCATAATGACAATCTGCATGTCTGTAACTTAGTGTAAGAGTTTAAAGTGCAAATCGAAAGTACAGTGATTCGTTATTTACTGTTCAAAACGAGGCAACGCGGAAGTGCGTTCCAGAAAGCGCGTGCATGCTTCATATTAACATAATATATGTGAAGTCTAAACTATGACTATGTGCTTTTACTAAAATCAATTCATCGATTTATCATCTTCATTGTCCTCGGTAAAGAACGCAATTTACAGCCTTTAATTAACCTAATTGGCATATCTCGCACCTGCGTTGGCCTTGACCTTTGTCAGCAAGTCATGTGATCTCAACTTCTATTTAGCGGCTAGCCAACAAACGTTGTTTTGAGCGTCTCTTTACCGGTGCCTTTTCAAAGGATTTAATTATGACCCTTTTTCGGAAATCTAAAAGCAAAGGGGATTTGCAACAGGAGTTCCAGACGACAGTTCGTTTTCTGGACGATTCGGAGCCAATCCAGTTACAGTTTACGGTAAGTAGTTGAGAAATATTAACGAAATTCACCTGTCAAATTTCGTGTATTGAAAAGTTTGACGCAGTGAAGCATGAAAGCTATAGGCCTATTGAGGTTGAAAATATCATCCCGTGTGGATCGGATTGTTTTTCATCGTAACCCGTTTGGCATAACGTCAGACGTCTCTGGTAATAACCGCGTTCCTGATGACGGTACGAATTTAAAAAGGATGTCCTCGGGGAGCTTTCGGACGGGGGTGGGGTGGGGGAGAAGTTGGAAAGGAATGGGGGGGGGGGGCGTTGATACTAAACGAACTCACATTGTACTGCAGTAGGCCTACATGTCGTCTGTGTCTACTGATGATTAGAAACGATGACAAAGTTTTGAATAGTACTAGCAATATGAGATGAAATTAGTTCTTAGATAATTATTTGGAAAAGGTCCATGTGACATACATCTATGTGAGAAGGTAGAAAAAACTTTACTCTTCACCAGATGACAAAATTTTTGACTTGTCCCAATTGGAAGCAGTTGCAAGCAACAAATTAAACGTTACTCAAAATATGAAATTTGTTTTTCAAAGAGTAGAAATCATTTTTAGAAATGGAGAAAAGCTGTTTACCAGCATTTTCTCCTTATCTCGCATTGTCTTCAAAAAAGCCTACCTCCACAAGGCTGTTAAAACTCAGGATCGTATGGTAACGAGTTCACCCTTTTCCACAGAGTCCGGAGTATAAACAAACCTGAGTAAATGGCTTTTTAAAAACATTGTGGGAAGAGGAGAAAATGCTGGTAACCAGCATTTTATCCTCTTCCCACAATCTTTTCTGCCCTATCAAAGACAAATACCATCATTTCAGTAACATTGATTCTATTGTCTGTAAATGCTTTAAATTCCAACCAGTTTGAAATTCATTTGTTCGGTAAAGAGTTAAAGCACACACAAAAACTCTTGGCAGTTGGTAAAATAATGAAAAAAGTCGGATGAAAAGAGACAGTTATTACATTGTGAAGAATGTTTTTCTCAGACTATCTCATAAAAATTGGGGAAACTAAAGGTCCAAGATCATACTCATAGTCCTGTGGAGTCTTGACCTTGATCTAACCCATCCAGAAAAGACAGTCTGAACTTAGTCACTTTACTTGCATTAACAAATTGTGCTTAGTGCTCAAGGGCTTACAGCCTAGTTACAGGCAATAGTCATTGTTTCCTCTTTCCACCACACAGCAAAATTCTAGACTTGTTCAATCTGACTTATAATGGATGTGGATGTGGTTCAATAAGCAGTTGAGGCAAACTTTCTTTCGAGCAATTTTACATCTACCTCAGATGCATATGAGAAAAGTAGTCAGTGACTTGGAAAAAAAGTTGTTTCAGTACTGGTGTGAGAAAGCCAGGAAACACATGCGTAGGTGCACTAGCTATGGTGATATGACCTAAGCTGTTAAAGCGGCTTTAACTGCAGACGACAAATTACCAGTAACTGTGGCCGAAATGATGGAAAATGTATGGATTAGGGTAGAAAATATTGTGAGAAAAGGAGTAAATGCTGGTAATTTTCTTTACCTCTACAAACATTTCTTGTCAAATGTGATACATATTATTTTCCCAAAGAGGGGGAAAAAAAAAGATGTCCAGTTGCACATGCTGAATGACATCAAGAGTAAATGTACCATTTAATAACATTATTCTATTCATGAAAAAATAGAAAAAGTTGCCAGAAAATTCAAGGTTGAAGAAAAGCTTTGGTTTTATGTAGTCTACTGCAATAATGCTCCAAGGTATTTTGGTAAGTTGTTTACCTAATGGATATAAATACCTTAGTTATTGATGCATACATACAACACAGCTTAATTTTCCAGCTGATTCAATTCATCAAAGCTGCCTATAAATCAATTTTCAAAACTTTAACCCTTTACCACAGAATCCTGATATTTAATAACCTTAACCCTTTACCACACAATCCTGACTTTTAACGACCCTAAGGAAAAGGCCTTTGAAAACATTGTAGGAAAAGGAGAAAATGCTGGTAACCAGCATTTTCTCCTTTTCCCACAATGTTTTCTACCCTTTCATAAGCAAATTTCAATTTTTGAGTCACATTTATTTTGTCATCTGCAAATGCTTTCAAATTGGACAATTCTAAAAGTTTGTCATTTGGTAAAGGGTTAAGAAAGAAGGCTTTTAAAAATATTGTGGGAAAAAAAGAAAATGCTGGAAGCTAGCATTTCCTGCCGTCAACACAATGTTTTCTACTTTTTCAAAGACCAATGCCATAATCTGGGCCAATGTTTGCTTGACATTGAAAAGGCCTTTTTCAAGTTTTGAAAGCTGTTTTTTCTCTTGCTTATATTATGTGGAGGAAAAACACCAGGAGAGCAACATTAGTCTTAGGCTGTAAGGATGAAGAAAAAGTAGATAGAAAATAGAAATGTTGATAATCTTCAACAGAATGACTTAGACTTGTCCAAATTGGAAGCATTTGCAGGCAACAAAATAGATAAAGCTCAAATTATGATATTTATGTTTGAAAAGGTAGAAAACATCATGGCTAAAGGAGAAAATGAAAAAAAAAAAGGCTAAACTGATGAAATTTGTCTTTGAAAAGGTAGAAACATAGTGGCTACCGGAGAAAATGCTGGTTACTAGCATTTCTACCTTTCCCACAATATTTTCAAAGTCCTCAAGGTCATTAAAACGGGTTTAACCCTTTACCACAAAAACAGACTTTAAACGACCCTGAGCTTGGAGGTTTTTGAAAACATAGTGGAAAAAGGAAAAAATGCTGGTAACCAGCATTTTGTTGTTTTCCCTCTCCCACAATATTTTCAAAGTCCTCAAGGTCATTAAAATGGGTTTAACCCTTTACCACAAAAACAGACTTTAAACGACCCTGAGCTTGGAGGTTTTTGAAAACATAGTGGAAAAAGGAAAAAATGCCGGTAACCAGCATTTTGTTGTTTTCCCTCTATGTTACATGTATCTACCCTTTCTGAAACAGATCTCATCATTTGAAACATTTGAGTATGTCCTCTACCGATGCTTTTATTATGAGTGAGGCGTATATTTTGTCATTTGGAAGGGTTTAGCTTTTTACTACACAATTCCGACTTTTAACAACCTTGAGAAAGAAAGCTTTGGAAAACATTGTGGGAAAAGGAGAAAATGCTGGTGACCAGCATTTTCTCCTTTTTCCACAATGTTTTCTACCCTCTCCAAATCAAATTTTGATTGTTCAATCACATTTATATTGTTGTCTGCAAATGCTTCAATTTAGACCACTCTAAAATTGTATTGTTTGGTAAACCTTTAAGATGTAAGGGCGATAATGATTCATTTACAGCATGAGTCTGACTGTTACAAAGTGGGATGTGACATAACTTATTACCTCCCACGCTTTTTAGAGGCCGCCAAATAAAAAGGAAGGTTTTTTTTTATATTTCTCAAGGGCTGTAAAATTTGTAATCAACTGCAAATGAATTTATTTTTTGGTCATAGGTTAAAATCTACTGGTTGATGATGTATTGTACTTAAGATCAGACTATAATTATGTTCTTTATCTCCATTGCCTGTGAATGCTTCTAATATTCTTAGTATATTGCATCCCCTGACAGGTACCTAGACGGATCTGCGAAATTTTATCGAAAACCACCGCAAAAACTATCCCTAGCCCTGACCCTTACCTTAGCCCAGATGAATTGTCACTTAAGTCTTTGTCCCAGGCTGTATTCATGAAATAATTCTTGGAATTTAGCAATTGGTATTTTAAAACATACATTGATTTTGACGAAACACATTCTCAATGAAATGTCATGCATCAACCCAGACTACCCTCCACCAAACTTTTTTCTTGGTATCCAAAATGCCCTATTTTTCAACGTTGATACCTTCCCTTTCTTTCCCCCACCCTTCCATTTTTTCAATATGAAAACAAAAACTTTAACATGAAGTTCTGAGTATTCTTGTCTTTTCAGAATGTCAAAAGTAGTTGTTTATGTAAAAAAAACCCATTTTTTCCCAGTACACTATACAGATCTCTTGGAAGCTTGGTTAATTATAAGATATTCCATATCCAAGAAAAAAAAAAATATGAATATGAATTTATTTATCTGATCTTTGTACTGCACTTTTTAAATTGATACTTTAAGATTTTCTGTTTGAATCAAGTTTGAAATTGCAACCGTCGACTTTCACAACATACTGTAATTATATATTTCATTACTGTAGTAGTCTTAACATTTACAGACACTCAATCATGTGCACTAAATTCATAATGCAGATGTGGCCCATCATTAACCCTTCTCCATACAGTTGCATACTTTAACTCTTTACCACACGATTCCAACTGTTAATGACCCTGACAGAGACGGCTGTTGAAAAGATTGTGGGAAAAGGAGAAAATGCTGGCAACCAGCATTTTCTCCTTTTCCCACAATCTTTTCTACCCATCCTAAAACAAAGTTCAATGTTTCTGTCACATTTTTTATTTTTTGTTTCATCTGCAAATGCTTTCAATTTGGACTAGGCTAAAATTTTGTTGTTTAGTAAAGAGATTAAAAGTGACCCTGAGGCTTTTGAAAACAATTTTGGAAACACAGAAAATGATGGCAACCAACACCTTGTCCTTTTCCCATAATGTTTTTTACCAATGAGGAACATATCTCACCATATGAGCCATGTTCAATTTTTCGTCTACAGGTGCTTCCTGGCAAAACTTTTCTACATAGTGTATTATTAAAAACTTAGTTTATGTTGTATTAAAGAGCTAACCTATTACCTCTCATTCTTAACAGAAAGACCCACGAAGAAAAGGCATTTTAAATCATGGTAGGAAAAGGAGAAATTTCTGATAAAAATTATTTTCTCCTTTTCCCACAATGTTTTCTATCCTATCAAGGACAAATCTCACCATATGAGCAGTTTTTTAATTTGTTGTTTGCATATGCTTTCAACTTGGACCAGTCTAAAATTTTGGTGTTTGGTAAAGAGTTTTTCTTTGAAAGAGTAGTAAACATTTTTGGAAAAGGATGAGATGCTGGTTACCAGCAATTTATCTATTTTTCACATGTTTTCAAAAGCTTCCTTCTTCAGGTTTGTTTCAGCATTTTCTCATCTGACACAAGTGATAGATAGGGTAGCAGTGGCATAAATTCACATTGCTCATATATTACAGATGTTACCTGTATTGATTCAATTCTTTGCGAAGATCTTATCCATTACTTTATATCTGAATTTTTAGGACCCTGTACTGAAAACTTATTTAAAAATATTCTGGGAAAAGGGCCTACTCGGCAGTATCTTATTCCTCAATGTTTTTTTTTTTATACGTTTTAACCCTTTCCCACATAATCAAGACTATTAACAACCCCCAAAAAAGGCTTTTGAAAACATTATGGGAAAAGGAAAAAATGCTGGTAACCAGCATTTTCTCCTTTTCCCATAATGTTTTCTACCCTATCACAGACAAATCTTACCATTTGACCAATATCTTATTTGTGGTCTGCAAATGCTTTCAATATGGACCAGTGCAAATTTTTGTTGTTTGTTAAATAGTTACATAAAGTATTTTCATTTTCCTCTGATGTTCCTCTTTTTTGTCACTTGCACCAGTTTAGATTCTGATGTTAGCCTTTATTGTTTTAGATTAATGGATGCAATTATTTACTTCTCAGGGAGTTTTAGAATTCTGAATATGAAAGTCTTTGAAAAAAATCAACCAAATATGTACAAAATACGTGCAAAGTCCAATGCTATTTAAAGCCAAAATGCTTCACTTGATGTTGTTATCACCATGTTTTTGAAACAATGTCAACAACAGAGATGCAAAAATCTGTATTTGTGCAGTAGTAAGTTATGCTTTGCTAAAGTCTTTTTTACAGTAGATATTAACTGAAATTTAAGTCCAAGTCGTTAACTTAGGACGTGTAGGGTCAACATGTAATCTCGACTAACATAACTCTTTACCACGTGACAAAATTTTACGCTTTTCCCAATTTAAAAGTATTTGCAGGCAACAAAATAAATGTTAGTCAAAAATTTTTTTTTTATTTCTGAAAGGATAGAAAACATTGTAGAAAAATGAGAAAATGCTGGTGACTGGGCTTTCTTCCATTCTCCCAGTTTTTTCATAAGGCTTCTTTCACAGGGTCATCAAAAGTTGGGATTGTGGGTAAAGGGTTAAAAAAAAAACAAAAGACTTGAATTTCAGTAGAAGTGAAAAAGCATATCAGGAAGGATGTATAATGTATATCAGAGAAAGTGATTTTATCCTTTACCAAACAATCCAGTTCTTTAAAGGTCAAGGGAAAGGGGCTTTTGAAAACATTGTAGGAAAAGGGAAAACACTGGTAACCAGCATTTCTTCGTTTTTCCACAATATTGTCTATAGTAACCTGGTCAGAAAATGTCCGTTTCTTTGTACTTATTTTGAATTTACCATCTGCTGATGTTGCCAGTTCTAGAGAGTCCTAAATGCATGGTTTGGAAAGGGGTCAAGTGGATGGGTGTATGAACAGCATATTTTATATGCATAATTATTATATGTAGATTTTTTTTAACACTTTACCAAACAACAAAATTGGACTTGACCAAATTCAAAGCAGTTGCAGACAACAGACTAAATTTGGCTCAGATGGTTGAAGTTATATTAGAAATGGAAGAAAACATTGTGGGAAAAGGAAAAAATTCTTGTTACTAGCATTTTCTCCTTTTCCTACAATGTTTTCAAAATCCAGCATTACCTCAAGGTCGTTAAAAGTCGGGATTGTGTGATAAAGAGTTAAGAGGAGAGCTGTTTGGACCAGGATGAGATATCTGTCAATGATTTTATTATAATTTTTACCTGATTGTGATCTTAACCTGTAAATATCAAAAGAGCTGAATGTATCAAGCCTTGCAAAGAAAATGCAAGGTGAAACTATGAACCCCAAAAAATATGAAACCTGTCAGTATTCAAGTACTGGAAGATACCTTTAAATAACTCTTTAGCACACGATCCCACCTTTTAACAACCTTGAGAAAGAATCCTTTTGAAAACATTGTGGGAAAAGGAGAAAATGTTGGTAACCAGCATTTTCTCCTTTGTCCACAATGTTTTCTATCCTTCCCAAAATGAATTTCATTGTTTGTGTCATGCTTGTGTCATGCTTTGTTGTCTGCAAAAGCTTTGAATTTGGACTAGTCTGAAATTTTGTCGTTTGGCAAAGAGTTAACTCTTTACCACACAATCCCGACTTTTAACGACGCTGAGAAAGAAGCCTTCTGAAAACATTGTAGGAAAAGGAGAAAATGCTGGTAACCAGCATTTTCTCCTTTTCCGACAATGTTTTCAACCCTTTCCAAAACAAATTTCAATTTTTTTGCCACATTTATTTTGTCGTCTGGAAATGCTTTCAATTTGGACAAGTCTGAAATTTTGTCGTTAACCAGTTTATTGCTTTTAATTATAAAAATGTAGCATAGATGTATGTACTTGGATTAAACTCTGGTGCTTCTGTGGAAAGTGGTACCTAGGATCAGAGTACTCAGAGCATACATTCTGATCTTGGATCTACACCCATATTTTACCCTTAGAGTGCCTAATAAATCTTATAATTCTCTTTTAGCTGAGAAATTAAACCTGAAAGATCGCAATTTCAATGTTGCTACTGTCTAGAATGTGTTATCAGAGCAGAGAGTGTTGATCAAAGATCAGACTGCATGTTCTGTGCAGTCTGATCTTGATCTACAATGGCGGCAAAGGCAACTAAGACCATGACAGGTGCTTCAAGAGTTGATTAGATATGTTGACTGATCAACATGAACTTCTCTAAGTGCACATCCCACTGTTCCATTTTAGCATGGCTTGGCACATTTCTAGATAACTGGTATTTCTGAAACACCTATGTAAATGTAAAATTTTCCCCAGGTAGGAGTCAGATTCCATAGGTATGATACCACAGGAAGGCTGAGTAATGTAAATATCTGATTGGTTTATAGATATGTATTTCATGTTAAGCCCATTCATACAAAATATGATTTTTACGCCCCTGTAAAGACAGCCTCTGTGAACATTGTGGGAAAACAGGGGTGATTTTTCCTTCTTCCACAGGATTTTCTCCATTTGAACCTTAATCCTTTACCAAACAATTCCTGGTTTTTTACGACCCAGAGGAAGAAACCTTCTGAAAACATTGTAGGAAAAGGAGAAAATGCTGGTAACCAGCATTTTCTCCTTTTCCCACAATGTTTTCTACTCTTCTAAGTCAAGTTTCAATTTTTGAGTCACATTTATTTTGTCATCTGGAAATGCTTTCAATTTGGACAAGTCTACAATTTTGTTCTTTGGTAAAGAGTTAAACTGAAAATTTAAAACTCCCCCAGCTCATAGTATTATTATAGGGGTATTAACCCTTTGCTAAACAATCCTGAGTTTTTACAATCGTGAGAAGAATCAGGCTTTTGAAAACATTGTGGGGAGAAGGAGAAAATGCAAGTAAACAGCAGTATTTTCTACACTTCAAAAAACAAGTTTCATTTTTTTCGTTACATTTATTTTGCTGTTTGCAAAATGCTTGAACCCAAGACCTTCAAAACGCTAGTGCACGTACATGTACATGTATGTGACTCTACCAATTGAGCTGTGAGGCCAACTGCTATGTTACTGTGTTAAAGATGTATTTATCACTAATAAGGCAATAACAGCTCTATCAGTAATTATGGTGTAGAAAGGTTTATGATTCAAACGAAAAAACTTGGTAATTCCTCTTGTTTTCTACATGTCATATGTCTGTCTCTGAATTTTGAAGTAACCTTCACATGCAAATGAAAATTGGCAGTCCTTGTTTAGTTTTTCAAAAAAAATTACAATACAAAACTTTGTTTAATGCCCCCTTAACGGACGTGCTCAGAAATTATGTAAAAGTATTACTTGAGTATGTGGGGGAGATCGTGGCATATTGCTTCCATATCAATATTAAACTGTTCACCACACAACAAAATTTTGGACTTCACCAAATTGAAAGCACTTGCAAATAATAAATTAAAGTTAGATCAAATTCTGATTTCTGTTTTTGATGGGGTAGAAAACAATGCGGGAAAAGGAGAAAATGCTGGTTACCAGCATTTTCTCCTTTACCCACAATGTTTTCAATAGCCCTCTTCCTTAGGGTTGTTAAAAGTTGGGATTGTGTGGTAAAGGGTTAATCAATCTCACATCTGGAAAAGAAGATGCATTTTACCACACAACCCCAAGTATGAAAGACCCTGAGAAAGAAGGCTTTTGAAAACATTGTGGGTAAAGGAGAAGATGCTGGTAACCAGCATTTTCTCCTTTTTTCCACGATGTTTTCTCCTTATTCAGGCCGAAATTCCATCATCTGAAAAACATTTAAATTTTCATATGTACATTACTGGTACTTCAAAATGTATGAATCTAAAATTTTCCATGTTGTAAAGAGCAGCTGTTCCTCTTTCCATAGTGTTTTTCATACCATTGAAAGTTGTACTGTATGATTTTTACCTTGATTTGAAAACATTGTTAGCAGAAGAAAAAATTCTCAGAATGACTGGTAACTTGTCATTTTGTTTTCAAATGATACAAAATATATAAATATATTACAAAATAAGCCCAACAAGACATTTTCTACTTCTGTCCTACCAGCAGACTGTTGCCAGCATTGGCAATATATCAGAATCATGTATGACTGTCACTTATATTGCCGGATGAAGCATCTAACATGGTTTTAACCTTTTTCTCACAACAATTCCAAGTTTTAACCACCCTCAGGAAGAAGCCTTTTAAAAACATAGTGGTAAAAGGAGAAAATGCTGGTAACCAGCATTTCCTCCTTTTCCCACCATGTTTTCTAACCTATCTAAGACAAATTCTATCATTTGAATCACATTTGAATTGGTGTCAGCTGTGTGCAAAAGCTTTAAGTTTGGACAGGTCTAGGATTCTGTCGTATGGGAAAAAGTTAAGTGGGTGGCAGTGTTTATGATGATCAATTAGATGATAATTTTGTGTCAGTTTCTGTTGGACGATTGGTTTTCGCATGTCTTCATTGAGTCATGTAGTGATTGGTTGACTTGGACAGTGCAGTTCTGAAGAGTTCAGTCCTCATTTTTACTGAATTATTTCTCCTTTTTTTTTTTCCCCACCTCAGATGCCTTTTGAAAAAAAAAAAAGCAATACTCAGAAAAAGGCGTTAAATACATCTGCAAAAAGTATCGATTAGTGTCAGCTAGAGCAGTCCACGCAGGCTGACATCAGGCTCAAAACGATTTGCTATTTGTAAATTTTCTGCATGTTCAAGGACCACTTTACCCCATGATTCAGTCTATTGGGGTAGAGTTGTCCAAAATGGACTTAATGGATCTGTAATTATGTGATAACTTGCTTGGTAGTTTCTGCTTCACATAGATGCAGGAACCCCTTTTGCCTAAACACTGCTCTTACATTTTTGAGAAAAATCTGTTAACCCTTTACCAGACAATCCCGACTTTAAATTACTGAGAAAGGTTTTTGAAAACATTGTGGGCAAAGGAGAAAATGCTGGTAACCAGCATTTTCTCCTTTTCCCATAATGTTTTCTACCTATTAAAAAAAAATACCATCATCTGAACTGAAACATTTGAGTTGTTGCAGACGAGCCTTGAATTTTACTGTGTGGTTAATGGTTAACCAGTATTTCTCCTTTTTCCAGAATGTTTTCTGCAATCGTGTTTCCGAGAAAAATCCATCGTTTGAGTTGCTTTTGACTTTGCTGGTGACCAGCATTCTCTCTTTTTCCTACAAGATTTTTTACACTTTCACAGTCAATTACCAACATTTCAGCTAAATTTAACTTGCCGTCTGCAAATATTTTCAATGTAGACAAGTCAGAAATTTCATCATTAAAATTTTGGTACAGAGTTAATGCTTGCATGAGGACAATTCTACTTCAATATTCAGTCAGTTGTTTGACAAAATGAATTTTCTGGATCCATAATTATGTGAGAGCTTGCCTGGTGTAGTGTATCCTGGAAATGCATTAACCCTTTACCACACAATCCATATTTTAAACGACCCTGAGGAACAAGCCGTTTGAAAACATTGTTGGAAAAGGAGAAAATGCTGGTAACCAGCATTTTCTCCTTTTCCTACAAGGTTTTCCACCATTTTGAACACAGAAATCATTATTCAAGCTACATATGAATTTTCGTCTGCAAAAGCTTTCAATTAAGATGGATCCATTTTGTTCGTTGGGTAAAGAGTTAAGCCCCATTTTCCCAGGGTGCCTGATTCAGTGATGTTTTTGTCTAAGATGAATTAACCACCATGCTAAATGAGCCATTTTGTTTGGCTGGAAATAAGGTCTGTAAAGATGGCTATCCTTTGATGAAAGAGAGTGACAGGAATTTCTTACTTAACATCTAAAACCATGAACCTTTTTCCACTCAGGCTCAAATTTTAACAACCCAGAGGCAGAAAGCCTTTTGAAAACATCATGGGAGAAGAAAAAAATGCTGGAAACCAGCATTTTCTCTTATTCCCACAATGTTTTTTACCCTTTTCAAAGATTGAAATCATCATTTTGGCTCTATTCAATTTGTCGTCTACAAATGCATTGATTTTGGACAAATCTAAAATTTTGTTGTTCGGTGAAGAGTTATAGCTTTAACTAAACCCAATTCATTTTAGAATAATACCCAGATGATTGCAATTTTGTGGCTGCCTTTTGTCTGTAGTAGTTCCTCAAAGACGACATTGTAGATCAAAGATCAGACTGAGACATTTTTTGTAGTCTGATCTTGATCTACACTGGCCTCAGAGGCAACTGAAGTAGTAAATTTAAAGGCCCTTTAAGGATTAAGTTATGTATTCAATGTTAGTTAGTGAAGGCCTTTACATACATACATAATAATAAAAAGAGTCTGGGGGAGAATGGATTAAAGACAAAATCACAGTTGGATTTGAATTCAAAGTAATCTCTCAAACTGAAGTGGCCCTTTGATGTGTCAATAAGGGTTTTTTTCACATTAAGTTTTGAAAATAATTGTCCTTGTGATAAACTCAGCAGTATGCACAGTAAGTTAATGCATTCAAAAAAAAAGTATAGTCCCTTGTCAGCCTGCTCAGTTTGCACAGGCTGACCTGGGTAAAAAAATTTTTGCTTTTGCTACATTTGCAGGTGAAATGACCAGTGTACACCATGACTCAGTCGGTTGTTATACAAAATGGATTTTAGGGATCTATAATTATGTGATGACTTGTTATGCATCATGCATCACAGAGATGCATTAAGCCCCCTACTCACAGAACGTTGCTCAGATATCTATATAGCCTGCAACACGCGAAAGGGTGCATTCCGACATTTGCATAAAGTGTCGTCTCCGATCAGCCTGTGCAGGCTAATCCGAAACAAAACTCCGTTTTTATGTAATACTCTGTTTTGCACAAGTCTACTGTAGCACAAAATCTAATGTAGTTGTAAAGTGCAGTCTAGGATTAGCCTGCGTGGACTTTGAAGGCTGATCCAAGACGACACTTTACACAAATGTCTGAATGCCCCTTTTCGTGTGTTGAAGGCCATATAGCATATACAGTCTGTTTTTTCCTGAATGAAAAGATCCAATTTATCGATTTGGAGCTCAAGGGCTTTAACTCTTCTATTTAAATGAAATGGACATTCTTTGTCAGTACTAAAGATGGAGATATCACGCTGTTTTGCTAAGCGTCTGAAGTGTTACAAACTTAGTATGAACTAGACAATGGATCCAACCAACATCCTTCAGCACCACATGCAGATACTGGATCACAGCACTAAGTTAAGTACCCCCTGAGCTGTCTGATACAGTATACTGTATGGAAGTCAAAAGGCCTTGCAAAGACTAACCCGTAGAGCACTTAACCTAAATTTGATTGCTTTTGTTTTTACAAAAACAGCTTTGAAATTGTAATATCCAGCATTTTGTCCTTTTCCAATAATGTTTTCTGCCTTATCAAAGACAGAAATCATCATTTGAGCAATATTTGATTTGTCATTTGCAAAAACTTCAAATTTGGTCCAACTTAAAATTTTGTTGTTTGGTAAAGCAATAAGGAAGTTACAGATTTTCTTTTTTCCTCAACTTTGCAATAGACGGTTCTGTCATAAAAAGTGGAGGGGAATGTCTTCCTGGTAAAAAAAAACTGAATTTAATCACTTAAAACTTTGCACACGATTGAAAACTATTTACCAGTAATCAGCCAGTGTAATGATTTGCTACCCATGAGGCTTTGCTGAAATCAGACTGCAGATCATACTATTTGCAAGCAACATTTAACTTTTTACAAAACAACAAATGTTAGACTTGTCCAAATTCAAGCCATTTGCAGACGACAATTTAAATGTGGCCCAAAGTTAGCGATGATTTCAATCTTTGAATGGGTAGAAAACATTGTGGGAAAAAGAGAAAATGCTGGTTACCAGCATTTTCTGTTTTTCCCACAATGTTTTCAAAAGGCTTCTTCCTCAGGGTCATTAAAACAGGGGATTGTGTGGTAAAGGGTTAACTTTTTACTAAACAATCCTGTACTTGAATACCTTTAGCTGTTTTTTTTTGTTGCTTTACCCTTTACCTGGTACAGACCTTTCTAAAATATGGAAGGAAAAGGAGAAAACACTTTGTTTTCTCCTTTTCCCACAATTTTTTCCACCAATTCATAGGTATATCTCATCATTTGAGCCATGTTGAGTATTTTCATCTGCCAAGTCTAAAATTTTTCTGTCTGGTAAATAGTTATCTCTTTGCAAGCCAACAAAATTTTCGACTGGTCCAAGTTCAAAACTAACTGTTGCAGACTACAAGATGAATGATACCAAAATTGCCTTTTGAAAGGATAGAAAACATTGTGGGGAAAAAGAGAACATGCAGGTTAACAGCATTTTCTACTTTTCCCACAATGTTTTCTAAAGCCGTCTCTGTCAAGGTCGCTAAAACTCAGGATTGTGTAGCAAAGGGATGATAATGATCTACAATTATGTTGGTGAAACTGAGCATAATATTTGGCATGATACTGCCAAGTATTTTATCAGGTATGAGGGGTTTGGGTGGTGGCGTTTTGAATGCTTGCCATGTCTGCTGTTGTGGTTTTGAAACTTCTTGTATTTGCCATAGTATTTTGTGGAGAGCTGTAGAAACTTTTCCATGTAATATTTTTGTGGTGAAAATGCATTACACTGAACCAGTGCTTCTGGTTGCTTTCCCACTTGCACAAAGTCGAGACAATATTTGCCTTTAAAGTGCATGGACACAGCTACATTCCAAACATGGGTCGTGCATGGCTCAGTGGTAATACTTAGTGTAGGACTCTTAACCTGGAGGCCCTGGGTTCTTGCCTTGTCTTTGGTTGAGACACTTCAGAGCGCTTGGGGCTAGTACTGGCGAAACCCAGAAAATACATGAATATGTGAGCTGTTGCCGTGATATGGCTGAATTAATATTGAAAGCAGCATTTATTCTTTACCACATGAGAAAAATGTAGACTTGTCCAAATTAAAACAAGAGTAACCTTGAAATATCATTTATTTGGACCTTATCTCTGGACAGAAAATGTCTGTTACTTTTTAGCTCACCTGAGCACGAAGTGCTCATGGTGAGCTTTTGTGATCGTGCTGTGTCCGGCGTGCGTCGTTCGTCGTCCGTCGTCAACTTTTACCTTGTGTACGCTCTAGAGGCCACATTTTCAATCCGATACTCATGAAACTTGGTCAGAATGTTTGTCTCGATGAATACTCGGATGAGTTAAAAAATGGGTCATGTCGGGTCAAAAACTAGGTCACTAGGTCAAATCTTAGAAAAACCTTGTGTATGCTCTAGAGGCCACATTTTCAGTCAGATGCTCATGAAACTTGGTCAGAATGTTTGCCTTGATGATATCTCGGACGAGTTTGAAAATGGGTCATGTCAGGTCAAAAACTAGGTCACTAGGTCAAATCTTAGAAAAACCTTGTGTATGCTCTAGAGGCCACATTTTCAGTCCGATACTCATGAAACTTGGTCAGAATGTTTGTCTCGATGATATCTTGGACAAGTTCGAAAATGGGTCATGTTGGGCCAAAAACTAGATCACTAGGTCAAATCTTAGAAAAACCTTGTGTACGCTCTAGAGGCCACAGTTTCAGCCCAAAACTCTTGAAAGTTGATCAGAATGTTTGTCTTGCTGATATCTCAGACTAGTTTGAAAATGGGTCATGTCGGGCAAAAATCTAGGTCACTAGGTCAAATCTTAGAAAAACCTTGTGTATGCTGTAGAGGCCACATTTTCAGTCCGATACTCATGAAACTTGGTCAGAATGTTTTTCTTGATGATAGCTTGAACGAGTTCAAAAATGGGTCATGTCGGGTCAAAAACTAGGTCACTAGGGCAAATCTTAGAAAAACCTTGTGTACGCTGTAGATGCCACATTTTCCATTTGATACTCACGAAACTTAGCCAGAATGTTTGTCTTGATGATATCTTGGATAAGTTTGAAAATGGGTCATGTGAAAAACCTAGGTCACTAGATCATATCTTAGAAAAACCTTGTGTTTGCTCTAGAGGCCACATTTTCAGCCCAAAACTCTTGAAAGTTGGTCAGAATGTTTGTCTTGATGATATCTCGGTCGAGTTTGAGAATGGGTCATGTTGGGTAGATTGAAAATGGGTCATGTTTGGTCAAAAGACTCAGGTGAGCGACTTTTGGGGCAATCATGGCCCTCTTGTTTACAGGAATGAATCCTTTGCATGGCTTTTCCTCAGGCCTGGTATCCAACAACCATTCTTAAAAACAGTCTTTGTCTAAATTTTCTAAAGTTTAATGTAACACAGCTTCTGATTGGCTAAACCAAATGGTTTAGTCAATCAGAAGTTGTGTTACTTTCAAATTAGAAATTTTTGGAGAATAAGACCGAGTTCAAATTAGAAATTTTGGAGAATAAGACTGAGTAAGGTCTTTAAAGTGGTTGGTGAACATCGTGGAAAATGAAGAAAAAGCTGTTTAACAAGCATTTTCTGTTTCTCACAGTGTTTTCAGAAGCTCTCTTTCCTCAGAATCATAAAAATATGGGGTTTTTTTTATTACCAAACTATATGTTTTTAAGGGCCCCCGTAGAAAAAGTGATTGAAAACGTGGTAAAAGGAGAAATGCTGGTAACCATCTTTTTTCTCCGTATACCACAGTGTTTTCTTGTGATTCAAATGCAAACCACATCATTTGAATAAAATTGAATTCGTCGCCTGCAAACTCTTTCAGGTTTGACAAATCTAAATTTCTGTTGTATGGTTAAGAGTTGTCCCTTTACTGCAAAATTCTGACTTTTTACGACCCTGAGAAAGAAGCCTTTTGAAAACATTTTGGGAAAAGAAGAAAATGTTGGTAAGATGCATTTTCTTCGTTTCCCACAATGTTTTCCTACCCTATCAAAAGGAGTTCCATCATTTGAGTCACATTGACATTGTCATCTGCAAATACTTTCAATTTGGACACGTCTACACTTTTGTCATGTGGTAAAGAGTTATCCCTTTACCCACACAATCCCAACTTTTAACAACCCTGAGAAAGAAGCCTTTTGAAAACATTGTGGGAAAAGGAGAAAATGCTGGTAACCAACATTTTCTCCTTTTCCCACAATGTTTTCTACCCTTCCAAAAACAAACTTCAATTTTTGAGTCACATTAATTTCATTGTCTGCAAATGCTTTCAATTTGGACGAGTCTAAAATTTTGTCATTTGGCAAAGAGTTGTGGGAAGCAAAAACTCAGTGTTAACTCTTCACCAGACCATAAAATTCTTAACTAGTCCAAATTCAAAGCCTTTACATAATGACAAAATAAACATTACTCATAAAATGAAATTTGCTTTAGGAAGGGCAGAAAACATTGGGGGAAAAGGAGAAAATGCTGGTTACCAGCATTTTCTCTTTTTCCCACAATGTTTTTCAAAAGGCTTTCTCCAGAGGGTCATCAAAACTTGGGATAGTATTTAACCCTTTACCCACACAATCCCAACTTTTAACGACCCTGAGAAAGAAGCCTTTTGAAAACATTGTGGGGAGAGGAGAAATGTTGGTAACCAGCATTCTCTCCTTTTCCCACAATGTATTCTACCCTTTCTAAAGCAAATTTCAAATTTTCAGTCATTTTTATTTTGTCATCTGCAAATTAATGCTTTCAATTTGGACCAGTCTAAAATTTTGTTATTTGGTAAAGAGTTAAAGTGTTATTTTAGTAGTTTTTATGAACAACAACAGTTATATTCTCCTCAGCTAGGGTGGAAAAAGCAATAATAGTGTTTTGTGCATCAAGCTGGTGGCAATTTCACAACAAAAACACATCATTTAGATGAATTATGAATTGGGTCTCATATATACTCATTTACATATATACTGCCTTTCTTCTCTGAATCATTTAACTATTATTTTCTTTCAGAGGTTATGTATAATGAAGAATAAAGTGATATACCAAAATAGACGGCTTCCAATAAAGTTATTTTTCTAAGTCAGAAACCACAGTTACTGTGGTTGTTTAAAGGTTTTTATCTGATAAAGTTTCTATTTTCTTGAACATTGATGCACAGACAGCAAGATAGGCAGTTTTATATCTTTTTTAACCTTTAGCCTGCTAAGCACGACTCACTGACCTTTTGCAGACAATGTAGATCAAGATCAGACGGCACAGAACGTACAGTCTGATCTTGGATCTACACTGTCTTATAAGGTTATATTTTACCCAAAAAAATAAATTTGAAATAGCAACATTTGGGTTTTTCTATCAACTTGAAAGTTTAACTCTTTACCAGAAGACAAAATTTTAGCCTTGTCCAAATTGAAAGCATTTGCAGACAATTTCAATGTGGCTCAAACGGTGCAATTTTTAGCTCCACTGGCCAAAGGCCAGAGAGCTATAGTCATGGCGTTGTGTCCGTCGTGCGTCCGTCCGTCCGTGCGTCCGTCCGTTCGTCCGTGCGTGCGTCCGTAAACTTTTTCTTTAAAAAACTTCTCCTCAGAAACTATTGACTGGATTTTTACCAAATTTCACAGGAATGTTCCTTTGGTGGTCCTCTTTCAAATTCCTTCAAATAATTGTGTTCCATGAAGAATTCTGGTTGCCATGGCAACCAAAGTAAAAAACCTTTAAAAATCTTCTCCTCCCAAACCGCTATTTGGATAGCATTATTATTTTGCAGGAATGTTCCTTAGATACAGGTTTACAGAATTCCTTAAAAAAAAAAAAGATCTGTCAAAAAACATGGCTTTTATGGGAGACTCATTTTCCTTTTATGGTATAAAGTAAAATCTTTGAAAAATTTCTTCTCTAAAACTATTCATTGGATTTCATTGTTGTTTTGCAGGTAAGTTCCTATGGTGGTTGTCTACCAAATTGTTTCTTCAGTGAGCTAGCGAGCTATTGTCATGGCGTTGTGTCCGTCGTGCGTCCGTCCGTTCGTCCGTGCGTCCGTCCGTAAACTTTTTCTTTAAAAAACTTCTCCTCAGAAACTATTGACTGGATTTTTACCAAATTTCACAGGAATGTTCCTTTGGTGGTCCTCTTTCAAATTCCTTCAAATAATTGTGTTCCATGAAGAATTCTGGTTGCCATGGCAACCAAAGTAAAAAACCTTTAAAAATCTTCTCCTCCCAAACCGCTATTTGGATAGCATTATTATTTTGCAGGAATGTTCCTTAGATACAGGTTTACAGAATTCCTTAAAAAAAAAAAGATCTGTCAAAAAACATGGCTTTTATGGGAGACTCATTTTCCTTTTATGGTATAAAGTAAAATCTTTGAAAAATTTCTTCTCTAAAACTATTCATTGGATTTCATTGTTGTTTTGCAGGTAAGTTCCTATGGTGATTGTCTACCAAATTGTTTCTTCAGTGAGCTAAAATGCAGGATTGAATGATAATTGTTAAAAACTTCCTTTCGCCATTATAGAAATATCAGGCCTGTGGAGCGATACAGGCGCTCAAGCGCCTCTAGTTCTTTGATAGGGTAGAAAAACATTGTGGTAAATAGAGAAAATGCTGGTTACCAGCATTTTCTCCTTTTCCCACAATGTTTTCAAAAGGCTTCTTTCCATGGTCGTTAAAAGTCATCATTGTGTGGTAAAGGGTTAATGTTAGTTATTTAGCAATATAAGGGTTAACTCTCTAATACCTGAAAAAGAGATCCATGCTTTCTGAAAACATAAAGAGGAATGGAGAAATTGGTAAAAATCAGCAATGATTGCTCTACTGGTGGCAGTGTTCTTCAAAGAAGCTAGTGTCTATAATATTACCCATTTTGTGAATATTGTCAATCTTACCGTAAACTCTTTCACTACTGAGTAAATAAATTGCATTTTCTCAATGGCTATGAATACAGTTCTATAACACGATCAAAAGAACAATTCGTTCATGATCTAGGATAAAGCAGTGGACAGTGTAGATCAGAGATCAGACTGCACATTCTGTGGAGTCTGATCTTGATCTACACTGTCCACAAAAACTTCTGATGTCATCTATGTTATGGAAACAGTTGAAATGTTTTTTGTATTAATATTTTTACATTAGCCTTCTGGTCTAATTGAGTGTTGGACAAGAAAAGGAGTACGCACAGTGAGATGTAGAGGTCTCCACCCATATTTAACCCTTGAAGTGCTGTTTAAATTGCACAACTGCTTTTGCAGATGTTACGTTGTGCAAGATCAGAAAGCACAAAACATGGGCCATGCTCTGGCAAAAGGCGTTTAATGCATCTCGGTAATGCGTTCTACCAAGGAAGTCGTCACATAATTATAGATCGCTAAAATCCTTTTTGTCTATCAAAAATGACAGCATCATGAGGGTAGACTGGTCCTTTGGCATGCAGGAAATTGACCAACAGCAAAAAATTTTGACTCATATCAGCTTGTGCTTACTGTGCAGGCTGACATAGGTTGATTCTTTGTACAGATATATTAAACTCTCTTTTTCACGGAGCAATTGACTCATAATTATGTGGTAGCATAATTTACCTGGTGAAACATGCTGCTGCGATATGATGGAACTAATGTTGAAAGTTGAATAAAACACTATAAATTCATATATGGTCAAAACATTTAAATTTTGACATCTGATATTCAGCAGTCCTGGTATGGATGAACTGTGAGTAGAGAATAAATAAGTGCATTTTATGGTTAACTCTTTTCCAAACAATCAAATTTTAGACTTGTCCAAATATGAAGCATTTGCAGACAACCAACATTCTCCTATTCCCATAACAATATTTTTTTATCCTTTGAAACACATATCCCATCATTCTGAAAAAAACTATCATTATTGATGGGTCTAAATTTTTTATGTCTGGTGAAGAGTTAACAGTTTACCACAAAATCCTGAGTTTTAACCCTTTACCACAAAATGACGACTTTTAACACCCCTGAGGAAGAAGCCTTTTGGAAACATAGTGGGAAAAGGAGAAAATGCTGGTAACCAGCATTTTCTCCTTTTCCCACAAAGTTTTCTACCCAATCAAAGCAAAATTGCACCATTTGAGCCACTTTGAAATTGTTGTCTGCAAATGCCTTCAATTTGGATAGGTCTAAAATTTTGCTGTGTGGTAAAGGGTTAATTGCTCTAGGGAAAAAAGCATTGTGGTGTCCATGGTTGTGAGGTAGAGCATTGGCCTCATAACTATAAGGTCCTGAGTTCCATACCTTGGAGCGGGTGTCAACTTTGGCATTGTTCATTGGCCCACACATTCAGCATGAGTACTGGTATAGTTCCCAGGATGTAGAATCAAGAGAGATTAGTAAAAGGTATAAGAACTTTTTTCTCAATTGATGTAAAATAAATATGTTTAGACTAAGGAAAAAAGCCTTCTGAAAACACTGGGAGAAAAGGAGAAAATGCTGGTAACCAGCATTTTCTCCTTTTCGCACAATGTTTTCTTCCCTTTCAAAATCAAATTTCAACCTGTTAGTCTCATTTGTTGTCTGTAAATGCTCTCAGCTTGGACAAGTTTAAAATTTTGTCCTTTGGTAAAGAGATAATGAGACTGAGACAAAACTATGCAATATATCGAAGTTGAAGGTCATAGAAAATACCATAGTTATGATTAATAACTTGATGCTTGGCCCAGTCGATGGTGGACGTAACAGCTGCTGCATCTATCTATTCCAAAGGTTTTTTATCCTCTGAATGTCAAGGACTACAATTTACCTAAAGTGAGTTTGGTGACCGTAGATTAAGACCAGATCGCATGTTCTGTGCATTTTGATCTTGGATAGATCTATGCTGTGTCTTACCATGTGCTGTATAATCTGGCAAAATCAGCCTTGATATGGAAATCTCTTTGTTTAATTCTTTACCAAATGATAAAAAAAATTGGAGTTGTCCAAACTGAAAGCATGACAATTTAAATGGGGCTTGACATGTGTTTTGGCTATTATAGGGTAGAAAACATTGTGGGGAAAGGAGCAAATGCTGGTAACCAGCATTTTCTCCTTTTCCCACAATGTGTTCAGAAGCTTTCTTTATCAGGGTCTGTTCAACTGATGGGATTTTGTGGTGAAGGTTTAAACTGCCTTCGCCCTTTACTTTCTGAGCCCAGTAATGCAATGGGTAGAGTATAGGGTTCAGAAACCAGTGAGTTGCTGGTTTTAATTCCTAGCTCAGTGAATTGCTTGCTTCGGATTGATGATAGCTGAATGCCGATCATTGTTTCGACAACAGTAATGTGGGAAAGCAGCCTGTGGCTTGGAATAACCATTGTGCAAAGTACTGGTAAAAGAACTGCCAGGATATTATGAACTGGGCACAGATGTATATCTGAAAAAATGTTAGTTTTAAACAATTTACAAACCAATCTATTCTTTTACCACACAATCCTGAGTTTTTGCAACCATGACGAAAAAGCTTTTGTAAAAATTGTCGGAAGAAGAGAAAATGCTGATAAACTAGCATTTTCACATTTCCGCTCAATGTTTTCCATTTCTTTTGGTAGACAAATCCCATCATTTGATCCACAATAAATTTGTTGACAGCTAATGCTTTCAGTTTCGGCAAGTCAAGAGTTTTGATGTCTGACATAGGGTGGAAGTTTTAACCCTTTACCAAACAATCCCTGGTTTTCAATACCCTGGTAAAGAAAGCTTTTGAAAACATTGTGGGAAAAGGAGAAAATGCTGGTAACCAGTATTTTCTCCTTTTCCCACAATGTTTTCTACCCTATCAGGGACCTAAAGCTAATTTGTACCAATTCTGAATTTATCGTGTGCAGATGCTCTCAGTTTGGAAGAGTCTAAAATTTGTCGTTTGGGAAAGGGTTAATGTAGTTGCATCTAAAATGTTGTCATGTGAAATTTCATAAAAAAATGTATCAAGTTTCAAACTCATGGTATCATTTATTTATGATTTCAAGTTTTGTACTTCTTCTGCTCAATATATCCTTACTTAGCCCCATATAAAGTGATTTCATAAAGTACGCCGAGTCAGACAGGGGTTAGGGAATTCAGCCTGTTGCTAAAAAAAAAGGGCTTGTAATACATTGCTAATGGAAACCTTACTATCAATGGGCCAGTCCTCATAATTGCCATGGGTTTGTTTCACAAGTGTAAGGGAAAGCCAAACTCTCACTTAGCAAGGCCCTTATGCCCTGGGCTTGTTATCTCTTTACCAAATGACAAAATTTTAGACTTGTGCAAATTGAAAGTATTTGCAGACAACAAAGTGAATATGACTCAAATGATAGGTTTGTCTCTTACACCAGGGTATAAAACATGGTGGGAAAAGTAGAACCTTTTCTGTTAGGGTTGTTTAAACTTGGGATTGTGTGGTAATGGGTTGTATAGGGGTTTGGCCATGCCCTAATGCCCCGAGCTTGTTACACAGGGATTGGTAAAAGCCTAACTCTGTCATTGGCCAGTCCATAATGCCCCTAATGTTTGTAATCCAATTTCAGAATCCTTAGCCTTAGTCTGTTCTAATTTGTATCCCTGAACATACAGTACCCAATCTCATATGGCTTGCAACACGCGAAAAGGGGCATTCGGACATTTGCGTAAAGTGTCGTCTCGGATCAGCCTGCGCAGTCCGCGCAGGCTGATCCGAGACGACACTTTACGCAAATGTCCGAATGCCCTTTTTCGCGTGTTGCAGGCCATATTGTACTGTATTCATGTAACTGAGAGAAAATAAAGTATATTGTATTGTGTTGTATTGTATTGTATTGTATTGTATTGTATTGTATTGTAGCAGCTGGCATAAGAAAGGTTCAATACAAAGGAATAAAATTACAGCAATTAAGGCCTTGATGAATCAGAAACAAAGTCATTCATAGTAGATATCATTGAGCCTTGTCACAATCCATCATTGGTCATTTCAGCACAGTAATGAATTTGTTTGATTTAACCCTTAACAAAACAACCTGGTCCTGTAGCTCTTTACCGAACTACATTTTGGACTCGACCAAATTCAATGCAGTTGCAGACAACGCATTATTTGTAGCTCAAATGATGATTTCTGTCTTTTATAGGGTAGCAAAAAATTTTGGTAAAAGGAGAAAATGCTGGTTACCAGCATTTTCTCCTTTTCCCACAATGTTTTCAAAAGGCTTCTTTCCCAGGATCGTTGATAATAGGCATTGTGTGGTAAAGGGTTAAAGAAAGATAAAAATCAATCAGGTAGGGAAAATATCAGCATACCTGTTTTTACCTGCTCTTTTTCTGTTTTTTTTTTTTTAAAAAAAGGGCAAAGATTTATTGGTGAATTCAGTAATAAATAAAGTTTAATTCCTACATAAGTACCGTATGAGTCACGTTCTGGCAAAAGGGGGCTGAGTGCATCTCCCTGATGTATCATACCAAGCAAGCAATCAAATACTTAACTCTTTACCAAACGACAAAATTTTAGACTGGTCCAAATTGAAAGCACTTGTAGACGACAAAATAAACGTAACCCAAAAATTGAAATTTGTTTCACTCAGGGTAGAAAACATTGTGGGAAAAGGAGAAACTGCTGGTTACCAGCATTTTCTCCTTTTCCCACAATGTTTTCAAAAGGCTTCTATCTCAGGGTCGTAAAAACCAGGGATTGTTTGGTAAAGGATTAATAGCTCCATCATAGCCACTTTTTTCTAATAATCGACTTAATCACGAGGAACACTGGTCCTTGGACACACAGAAAATTGACCGATAGCGAAAACTTTCAGCCCAGGTCAGCCTGCGTGGATTGTGCAGGCTGACCTGGTTCGGTACTTTTTGCAAATGCTTTAAGCCTCCTTTTGCCAGAGCAATGGCTCATATTTTAATACTGGAAAAGATTTATTGAACATAACTAAGTATAGTCAAAAAATGTTTTATGTGTCAAAAATTGAATTATGATGGGTTTACCTATAAAGATACATCCTTACAGCCTGAGTGAAAAAAACGCTGTTAAAATTTGATAGACCATAGAATGTTTCAGAATTTAGTCAGCTGTGAAACTATAGATAGATTACCAATATACTGTATATGGTGTAAGGGATAAATACATATATGTGAAATATTTTATTTAAAACCGGAAACATCACAACAGTGATTTCTTTGTTAACCTCCAGAAAATGAAATACATTATCTACTGGTCTTAATCTATGCAACCTTGCCACTGTCAGGGGAAGCTATTTGCATGAAGATAGATGAATGATTATAGTTTGATGAAATAAAGATCAACCCCACCCCCCCATGCATTTAAGGCAATCTTTGTAAAATATATGGCTATGGTTACTAGCAGTACAGCATTACATATGCTTGCAAATGTATTTCATTCATGTTTCTGAAACTCAGGGATTGTCCTTGGGCAAGACACACAAGAGCCCTAGCCTGGTGCTGGTGAAACCCAGGACATGCTTGAATTAGTGAAATCATGGCTGCCATGAAATGACTTAAGGTCTGCGGCCCCTTACTCTCATATTTAAAGACAGAGGCTGCCGAGATTGGCCAAATAGTCTCTACGAAAACGTCGATGTTACACGATATTTAACGATGAGTTAGTGAGTCTACGGCCCCCAACTCTCATATTAAAAAACGGAGGCTGCCGAGACTGGCCGAATAGCCTTTACGAAAACGTCGATGTTTACCGGTGAGTTAGAGGCCGCAGACCTTAAAAAATGTTGGGAGCTTTGTAAAAGACCATTCAATCAATCAATAATTCAATTGGGAACCAGTATTTTCTCCTTTTCCCACAACGTTTTCTACCCTATCAAAGACAGAAATCATCATTTGAGCTGCATCTAATTTGTCGTCTGCAAAAGTTTTCAATTTGGTTGTTTCAAGTTTTATCATTCGGTAAAGAGTTAAATCTTGAAGTTCTAAATCTGGCTTCTTTGTCAAATTTTATGTGCCTGCTCATATATCATAAATAATATGTATTTAAACATAGCAGGATGTTCAGCCCTTTACTATACAATCTGATGTTTTAACACTCTTGAGAGAGAAGGCTTTTAAAGACATTGGTCACCATCATTTTTCCTTTTCCTGCAATATTTACTACCCATTTTAAACCAAATTTTGTCATTTGGACCACATTTTATTTGTTGTCTGCAGATGCTTTCCATTTGGATGAGCTTACGATTTTGTCGACTGGGGAAAAGTTTAGTCTCTTTTATATGTCATATGATAGGGAAAACATCCATGGTGTAATCCAGTACTGTGCAGACATCTGAACTCTTTACCATACGACAAAATTTTAGACCTTTCTAAATTCGAGGTATTTGCGCAGGACAAATGAAATGTTGCTGAAATGGTGGGATTTGGGATGGAAAGGCTAGAAAACATTGTGGGACAAGGAGAAAATGATGGTTTCCAGCATTTTCTCCTTGTCCCACAATGTTTTCAAAAGTCTTTAAGGGTCATTAAAACTCAGGATTGTGTGGTAAAGGGTTAAGAAAAGTTTAGTTGGTTTAGTTGAAACATATTTTATTACCATACATACATGTTTGCATGAGCAATTCATATAGCAAAATTTGGAATACATTGAATAATACATGACTGTACATTGGCAAAGGGGTCTGGCCACCAGTTCTCACAACTTAAGTTTGGCCATTCTCCTTCTCCAATTACGGTACACATTTTAGAAATAATTAACAGAGCTCCAGATAAGAGGGAGTGATGGTATTCTAAAGTCATTATTTCTCTTTTACACCCTATATTGCGGGTACTCATTAGAATTGTTTTGATGAGACAATTCTAACGAGTACCCACAACATAGGGTTCAATGGAGAATAATTAATATTTTAAATTTTGAAATCAAAATCATTCCCTCTATCTGGAGCTCTGTTACAGTTTTTAAAAAATGCAGAAATCAGTGTAAAAATAGAATTTTCATATCTTTTCTGTTATAGACTACTAGAAAAAAGCTTCTTTTCCATTACTGTTGCAAACCTTTCATTTTCTGGATAATTTTAGATCATTCATCTATCACAAATTCTTATGAAAAACCAATCTTTCCCTTTTCACAATGTTTTCCAAGGCAGTCAACCACAGGGCTTCTCATATGGTATTTTACTAGTCACAGGTTTCAAGTGGTACAGTCTTGAAAACTTAATGGTCCTTCAAAAGTGATGACTGTGAAATGTCCCAAATAAGTCTGGATGAAATTTTATCTGACAACACATGGCTCGAAAATATTGAAATACAGAGAAGAATACTTAAACCTAGATAGAACTTTTTAAATAACAGCATGAATATTATTTTGACTGAAGATACCCTACGTCCAGGCTATATTTTTCAGGTTATATACCTAGGATTAAAGTCAGCAAAATTTTTAATGAAAAATGTTGAACTCTTTACCGAATGATGAGATTTTAGACTTTTCCAGATTTAAAGCATTTGCAGACAACAAATTATATGTAATCCAAATGATAGGATTTGACTTTTGAAGCAGAGAAAACATGGTGAGAAAAGGAGAAAAGGCTGATTACCAGGCTTCTCTCCTTTTCAATCATGTTTTCAAAAACCTTCTTTCTCAGGCTTGTTAAAACACAGGATTGTGTTATGATACAGGGTTAACTCTTTACCAAACAATCCCGGGTTATCACGACTCTGAGAAAGAAGCCTTTTGGAAACATTGTAGCAAAAGGAGAAAATGCTGGTAAGCAGCATTTTCTCCTTTTTCGACTATGTTTTCTACCCTCACAGAACAAGTTTCAATCTTTGAGTTGTGTTAATTTTGTCGTCTGCAAATGCTTTAAATTTGGACCAGTCTAAAGTTTTGTCGTTTGGTAAAGAGATAAGTCCTTACTAGATGACAAAATAGCAGACCTTTTTCTGGGACAAAGAAAACAATATTGGCAACTCACAAAGTTTTTCTTCTCTTTCAAAGACAAATTTGACTGTTTGAGCTTGATTTGTCATCATTCTGTTTAGAAAAGTCTGAAATTGTGTCTTCTAGTGAAAGACCTATGGTTATTGGCATAGAAGGAGGGGCCGCAGTGATAAGGTCCTCACAACTAACATTGGGATTGCTGTTTGAGAGGTAGGGTCCTTGCAATTGATATGAGGGTAGCTAATTTTGGCATCCTGATATTTTTTTCATTTTCTACAACACTGTAAACATCATTTTTTACTCTCAAATGTTTTGAAAATAATTTAACCCTCTCCCATATTGCAGACCTCCTAAATCCATTTGATTGATGGCCACATCGATATTATAATATTTATCAGGTGTGAAAAGTTAGACCTGTGGAAATGTGGTGTTGTTCGTTATGAACAGTTGCTATGTTGCTTCAGAGTGTTTTCAGGTCTGCCTGGCGAGTCAAAATTGATAACTTGCCACGGAGACAAAACTATGTCAACAATTAAGACAAGAATGTGCCATTAAACTATCACAAAGGTATTCATCAAAATTGCACTAAGACTTTCTAATCTGTGATAGACATCAAATAGTCATTATTACCTGTAAACATTTGACAGGTAAGTACTTAATGAGACTGGCCTAGACATAGTGACCTTTGATGACCTTTATCAAATGTGAAAGTACACCCCTCACAGTCCTCTCTTCACTTTGCAGGGTCCTATAGGACTTAAAAATTTGTAAAATGTGTGATACAACCAAATTTTAGACTGGTCCAGTTTTTTTGTTTGTATGAAGTTAAAAGTGGTTTTCAAAATGTTGTTATACCACAGTGGCCAGTGCACCATTCCATGCTTCCCCAGGGTGTCTTTACCAGTCCTTGGCACAATGTTGTTGCCAAGCCACTGCCTGCTTTCCCACACAACAATCATTGAAACAGTGATCAGTGGTAACAGAGAAATTAATCCTTTCCCAATGACTATAATCAGTCCTTGGACAGAAATTTGCCAAGCTGGAGGTGTGAACCAGCAATCCTCTGTTTCAAGTCTTGTATGCTACAGACTGTGCTACCAGGCTCAGCTTGGTCCAAATTTTGACCCTTATCCTGCTAAATAAATTAAATGAAACTTTCCAGCAAATTGTAAAAATCTGATTGATGATATTTAAAATTCACTTTTGAAGAAAAATATCCCCTTATCAGACAGTGTAGATCCAAGATCAGACTGCACAGAATGTGCAGTCCGAACTTAATCTACACTGTCCGCAAAAGGTCAGTGAGTTGCGCCTAGCAGCCTATGGGTTAAGCATTTGAATACAAAAAGTTCACCATAGCTCAAAATACAGCTGCCAGCTTTTGAAATGATTGTAGCTAAAAGAAAGGTAGTGTAATGATCACTTTCTCCTTCTGTCACATTGTTTTAATGGCCAGAATGCATGGAGCCCGAATTCAGGTTGAATATCCATATTTCACTAACAGGTTTTGGGCCTTTGAAAATTTGTCAGAGTAGCACCAGAGTTCAGAAAAGTCTGTATTACATTGTACAAAATACATGAACCATGCTCTGTGAAAAGGGGGTTTAATGCATCTGCAAAAGTTATTGATGCAGGCCAGCCTGCGCAGTCTTTGCAGGCTGACCCGAATCAAAACTTTTTCCTATTGGTCAATTTTCTGCATGTCCAAGGACCAGTCACCCTACTGATTCAGTAGATTTCTAGACTAAATAGATTTTATGGATCCATGATGTGAGATGACTTGCTTGGTATAAATCATCACAGAGCTGCTTTAAACCCCCGCTTTTGACCTAGTGGCAGTAACATCCATATTAGATCAAGTTTACATACTCTGAATACCTTGACCTGAATAGAAATTTTTTTTTATTACCTAATTCCATTTTGGCTTTTATCGGGATAACATATTTACTTTTAATTATTATCCCTTTACCATACAAATCCTGTGTTTTCACAACTCTTTGGAAAAAGACTTTTGAAAACATTGTGAAAAAGGGAGAAAATGCTGGTGACCAGCATTTTCTCCTTTTTTCACAATGTTTTCTAAACTTTGTTAGACAAACTTCATCATTTGAACCACATTTAATTATGTCAGTTGTGAATGCTTTCACACTGGGGAAGAGTAATGTTTTGCTGGCTTGGAGAGAGGTGATTTTTTACCACAAAATCCCCAGTATTAAACAATCCTGAAAGAAAAGGCCTTTGAAGTAATTGTGGGAAAAAGGAGAAAATGCTGGTAACAAGCATTTCATCTTTTTCCCATTATGTCTTCCATCCCTGTCAAAAACAGAAATCATCATCTGCGCTACATTTGATTTGTCATCTTAAAATGCTTCCAGTTTGGTCCAGTCCAAAATTTTGTCATGGGGTGGAGAATTCTATGACATACATGTTAGATAAATGTATATTTGTATAACTGATTTCCCTTTCTCCCTTTCTCACTGAATTTCTTCTCATTGAATTTCATTTTGTAGTAACATGCATATTGAATGTACAAAGCATCTGAAGTCAGGCGATATTGGCAGGCTACATATAGCTTTTCGATGATCAATAGAAGATCAAAAAGGTCCACCCTTTTCCATTAAATCAAGCAACTATTTTCCCATTGTTGATAAGAATAAACCAGTTTACTCTCAGTAAAGTCTCCAAGCGATGAAACAACATCATGATGAAAGTTAACAAAAGCTCTTTAATCAAACATCCTAATTCCTGAATAATCTGAAGAAAATGTTTTTTGAGAACACTGTAGGAAGAGGGGATTGAGTGCTGGTAAATATAATTTTCTCCAGCAATGTTTTTTTTAACCACTGTACAATACAAGTCCCATAATGTTTTCAAGTAGTGTCTGCTCAGGTAGACCAATCACACTACTGGCATAGCCATTTCAGCACCATAGGTATAAACAAGGGCCATTGAGATGACATAGATCAAGATCTGACTGAACAAAACATGCAGTCTGATCTAATGGATCTACTCTGGCCACTTGTCTGATCAAGCTTATAAGCTCACTTGGGATTGTAAGAAAGGGTTGAGAAACACATGGATAGGTGCACTGTCTGCCATGACACAAATAAAATACTGTTGAAATTGAGGTTATCGTTAATTTTGTGTAAATGTAAGTAATCATTCAGAAGTACAAGATATGCCTTCAGGCTTTCAGAGAACTTGAATTATTGAAACATGTATAGAAAAAAGGCAGGGGGGAAAAAGTAATAACCATTAGTTCCACTTTATTGCTTTTGATCTTATTAAAATTCCATACATCATGATGGAATAACAGTATGTTGGATAAATGTATTGACTGGTTACATACTGTTAGCAAAATTACATGGGCCAACCTGCCTTCTGTAGGAACTCAATGTAATGTTTTGGACCAGCTGTATAAAAACAGATTGCCATCTTCACAAATATGTCCATACTTTTAAATGGTATGATTTACATTGAACTCTAAACCAAACATTAAAATTTTAGACTCTTCCAAGTTCAAAGCATTTGCAGATGACAAACAAAGACGGGACTCAAAAACTGAAATTCATTTTGGGACGGGTAAAAAACAAAGTGGGAAAAGGAGAAAATGCTGGTTACCAGCATTTTCTCCTGTTCCCTCTTTGTTTTCAAAAGGCTTTTTCTTCAGGGTTCTTTAAACTTTAGTTTGTGTGGTAAAGGATTAAATGCATTAAATGCACCCTTTGTTTATATGTGGCCACCACTGGGTCTTTAATAATGTTGTATAAAGGTCAATCAGTATGTCTATTCTAGTAATATTACTTGCTCTTATTTAGAATTAAGTAATGTGTTAAAGGTCTTGGCTGTACATAAAAAGATTTGTTTTTGTTACGTCAGTTTTAATCTGTTAAGTGTTGAAGCCCGGATTTAAATGCTTATGTGTACAGTTTACAACAAGATCAGACAGCACAGAGAGTGTAGTGTGATCTGTGATCTACGTGCTCTACTTCTTCACCATATATTCTAGCAAACACAACCTTTGAATTGCAATATTCTCATCATGAGTTCTGACTGAGAAATCCATTTCTTGTTTTTTGCACTACAAGAGTTTATCCAAGCCTGGCTGCACAGTTGGTAACCATACAGGACTTTTGCCCAGGAGATGCAGCCCATCACTTTGGCAATTTCTTTCCAAGCGCTGATGATTGTCATGTGAAAGGATTTCTCACCTTTGACCATTGTTTCGAAGATGGTAATGTGGGAAAGTAGTCAGTGGATTGTGGGAAGTATTTCTTGTAAGAGAAACTCTAGGAAAGCATAGACAGGTACGCTGGCTCTGCAATATACCCGAAATTAACTAGAAAACGGCATTAACTCTTACCAAACAATCCTGGGTTTTCACGACTGTGAGAAAGAAGCCTTTTGAAAACCTTGTGAGAAAAGGAGAAAATGCTGGAAACCAGCATTTTCTCCTTTTCCCACAATGTTTTCCACCCTTCCCAAACAAATTTCAATTTTTGAGTCCCATTTTGTTGTCTGGAAATGCTTTCAATTTGGACCAGTCTAAAATTTTGTCGTTTGGTAAAGAGTTAAACATACAAATACATACAAATAAAACTAGAGGCGCTTGAGCGCCTGTATCGCTCCACAGGCCTGATATTTCTATAATGGCGAAAGGAAGTTTTTAACAATTATCATTCAATCCTGCATTTTAGCTCACTGAAGAAACAATTTGGTAGACAACCACCATAGGAACTTACCTGCAAAACAACAATGAAATCCAATGAATAGTTTTAGAGAAGAAATTTTTCAAAGATTTTGCTTTATACCATAAAAGGAAAATGAGTCTCCCATAAAAGCCATGTTTTTTGACAGATCTTTTTTTTTTTAAGGAATTCTGTAAACCTGTATCTAAGGAACATTCCTGCAAAATAATAATGCTATCCAAATAGCGGTTTGGGAGGAGAAGATTTTTAAAGGTTTTTTACTTTGGTTGCCATGGCAACCAGAATTCTTCATGGAACACAATTATTTGAAGGAATTTGAAAGAGGACCACCAAAGGAACATTCCTGTGAAATTTGGTAAAAATCCAGTCAATAGTTTCTGAGGAGAAGTTTTTTAAAGAAAAAGTTTACGGACGCACGCACGGACGAACGGACGGACGCACGACGGACACAACGCCATGACAATAGCTCGCTGGCCTTCGGCCAGTGGAGCTAAAAACTACAAGCTTTCTTTCTCAAGGTGGTTAAACCTCAGGATTATTTGGTATAGGATTAAGGGTGAATTGGCCAATAAGTACATAGACTGGATAATCATGGGAAAAACTATTTTTATTGAAACAGAAATACAAAAGATCAACCCTTTACCAGACATTACAATTTTCGATCCCGCCAAATGATTGGATTTCTCTTTAATCCTCCTCCACACAATCCCAAGTTTTACAACGCTGAAGAAGAAAGATTTTGAAAACATTGCAGGAAAAGGAGAAAACGCTGGTAACCAGCATTTTCCCCTTTTCCTACAATTTTTTCCTACCATATCAAATCACCATTTAAGCTGCAAAGAAATTTTGTCGTGCGCAATTGCTTTCAGTTTGGTCTAGTCCAAAATTTTATCGTTTGGTAAAGATTTAAGTAAAATGAAACTAAGCTGTTGCAAAAGGGGTTTTAATGCTATGATCTATTATATCAGGCAAGTCATCACATAACCATAAATGTATGAAATCCATTCTGTATAGAAAGTGGCTGAATCCTGGAGTAGAATGGTCCTTAGACATGCAGAAAATTTACCAACAGCAAACTGTTTAACATAAGTCAGCCTGTGTGGACTTCTGATGATAGATCATGCATTGCATTACACTAACATGTTTTTAGGCATCCTTCACTCTTTACCAAACAATCCCTGGTTTTTATGACCAAGAGGAAGAAGCCTTCTGAAAACATTGTGGGATAAGTAGAAAATTCTGGTTACCAGCATTTTCTCCTTTTCCCACAATGTTTTCTACTCTTTTAAAGTCAAGTTTCAATTTTTGAGTCAAGTTTTTTTTGTCGTCTGCAAATGTTTTCAGTTTGGACAAGTCTAAAATTTTGTTGTTTGGTAAAGTGTTAAGCGATAATTTGAAAAGGTTATGGGAAAAAGGAGCAAATGCCTTGTGTTCATTAACCAGACCAGTTTTAACTCTTGTCTGTCCCTTTTCTGTTTCAATCCAGTTGATAAGGCCAGTATAAAAGACAGCATGACAGGATATGCAAATTGTAGAAATTGTAATGCATTATGATATTTGCATACAAAGATAGCTTAACTCTTTACCACACAATCCCGACTTTTAACGACCCTGAGAAAGAAGCCTTTTGAAAACATTGTAGGAAAAGGAGAAAATGCTGGTAACCAGCATTTTCTCCTTTTCCCACAATGTTTTCTACCCTTCTCAAAACAGTTTTCAATTTTTGAGCCATATCTATTTTGTCGTCTGCAAATGCTTTCAATTTGGACTGGTCTACAATTTTGTCGTTTGGTAAAGAGTTAAATATATGATACCTATCTGACCTTACCACAAGACAAAAATTTAGACTTGTCCAAATCAAAAGTATTAGCAGACAACAAAATTGAAAAGAGCTGAAATGATAATTCTTGGTGTTTTGAAAGAGTAGAAAACATTGCGCAAAAGGGAGAAAAATACTGGTTACTAGCATTTTCCCCCTTTTCTCTCAATTTTTTCAAAAGCTTTCTTTTCAAGGTCAAAAAAGCTCATGATCGTGCAAGAAAGGGCTATAAATAGAAACAGACACTATCACTGACTGTCATGAGAATCTTAGCTCTTTACCAAGCGACAACATTTTGGATATGTCTAAATCAAAAGCATATGCAGACAACAAATTAAATGTGGTTCAAATTGTTCTATTTGCCTTTTGAAGGGTAAAAAACATTGTGGGAAAAGGAGGAAATGCTGGTTACCAGCATTTCCTCGTTTCCCCACAATGTTTTCAAACGCTTTATTCTTCAAGCTTGTTGAAGATCAGGATTTTGTGGTAAAGAGTTAAATGCATTTTTTGCCTTTTTTTTTTACTTTTGAAGAGCTGAATAAATCAATTGGACCTTTTCCATCATGACAACCAGCCCAAAAACTGCTCTTTTTGTTGCTGTTTCTGCTGAAACTTGTAACAAAGTTGTAGACATTGTAGATATAAGAGTTCAGATTGCATTTTCCGCGTGCTGGTTAGAATCCCCAGTTTTGTAGATTTCTTTCAGAGGACTGATGATAAGTCGTTGCCACAAGATTCATTCCTCTCTCACCAGTGATCATTCTTTTCTTTTGACAACGGTCATATGAGAAAGCAGCCAGTGGCTTTGATAGAATAATGCATTATAAATGCCGGTGAAAGAAAATCAAGAAAAACATGGATAGGTGTACTAGCTGACACAATATAAGTGAAATAATGTTGAAAGCATGTTAAATACATACAAGAAATATCTTTAAAAAAAGATAGACGGTGCAAATTTGCCAGAAAATGGGCAGGGGGCCATAGAATAAACATGTCTGCATATTTGACCAATCACAAATTTCTCTCTATTCATTTTATATCAGTACATGTACCAAAAAGTAGGTCATTCAGCTAGCTGAAAAAACCCACTCTGACCTTTTATATGCGTGCATGAGTAGAGTTGTTCTAAGTATACAAGAGGTGAAAATAGATGAGCCATGCTCTGTGAAAAGGGGGCTTAATGCATCTGTGAAAAGTTTCGACCCAGGTCAGCCTGCGCATTCCGCGCAGGCTGACCTGGGCCGAAACTTTTCGGTATTGGTCAATTTTCTGTATATCCAAGGACCAGTCTGCCTCACAAATAAGTCGATTGTTAAAAAAAAGTGTTTGTTATGGATCTATAAGTTTGTTGTGGTTTGCTTGGTATGATGGATGATGGAAATGCATTAAGCCCCCTATTGCCAGAGCATGGTTCATATGTTTTATCTTTATACATATATCTTTACCACATAGACCCAACTTTTAATGACCTTGAGAAAGAAGCCTTTTGAAAACCTTGCGGGAAAAGGAGAAAATGCTGGTAACCAGCATTTTCTTCTTTCCCCTCAATTTCTACCCTTCCCAATACAAATTTCGATTTTTCAGTCGCATTTATTTTGTTGCCTGCAAATGCTTACAATTTGGACCAGTCTAAAATTTTGTCGCTTGGTGAAGAGCTATACCCAAGGAACACAGATAAACCCAAACCAGTCAGAGCCCCCATAATTCTTGTCACTGTCAAAATATTTTCTTTAATTATTGGTGCAAATAATATTTCATCCTGCCTGGGGGTGAGCTTTTATCCTTTTCAGAACTGTTGAGTTTGTAAGTATTGTAAATATATTATATAGATAAAGAAGCCTTAACTCTGCCAAACGACATAATTTTAGACTAGTCCAAATTGGAAGCATTTGCAGACAACAAAATTTATGTGACTGAAACATTGAAATTTGTTTTGGGAAGGGTGAAAAACATTGTGGGAAAAAGAGAAAATGCTGGTTACCAGCATTTTCTCCTTTTCCCACATGTTTTTAGAAGGCTTCTTTCTCAGGGTCGTGAAAACCGGGGATTGTTTGGTAAAGGGTTAATTAACTCTTTACCAAACGACAAAATTTTAGACATGTCTAAATTGAAAGCATTAAATTTGCAGATGACAAATGAAATTTGTCTTTCATAAGGTAGAAAATGATATGGGAATAGGCGAAAAATGTGGTAACCTGCATGTTCTCCTTTTCCCAGAACGTTTTCGAAGCCATCTTTCTCAGGGTCGTTAAAACTTGGGATTGTTAGGTTATTGGTTTACTCCTTACCAGGCAACAAGCAACAACCTTTTTAGACATGTCCATATGGAGAGCATTTGCAGACGACAAATAAAATGTGACTCAAAAGATTGCATTTGTTTTGAAAGGATAGAAAACATTGAGGAAAAAGGAGTAAATGCTCATGACCAGCATTTTGTCTCTCTCTTGTACAATGATTTTGAAAGCTGTCTCCTGCAGGTTTATCAAAACTCAGGATTGCAAGGTAAAGGATTAAAAAGGCAACTTTAGTATCTTTATTGCACTCAGTTGTATTTATTTTTTTACTTGTATTGTATGGAGTTTAACACCATTTTCGACATTATTTCAGTTATATCACAGCGGCCAGTGCACCTGTCCATGCTTTCCTGGAGTTTCTTTTACCAGTATTTCACACAATATTCTTTCCAAGCCACTGGCTGCTTTCCCACATAAACGTTGTTGAAACAATGGTGATCGGCTAGAGAGGAATGAATCCTGTAGCAATGACTATCATCAGTCCTCAGAAAGAAATTGGCCAAGCCGGAGATCAACTTATAGCGACCTATTCTCAAGTGCTGTACGCTACCGACTGAGCCAGATTCAAAAAGAATCTGCCACTAGAAGAAAATGCTTGCAACTAACATTTCCTCCTTTTCCCACATTGTTTTCTACCCTTTCAATGACAGAATTCATCGTTTGGGCTTCCTGTTATTTGTCGTCTGCAAATGTCAGCAACAGTATAAGACAAGTCTAAAATTTTGTCATCTGGTAAATTGTTGAGTCTTTTACATATTTTAAACAAAAAAATTTTGACATGTCCAAATTGAAAGTAGTTGCAGATGACAAACTAAAGGTAGCTCAAATGACGAAAGTAGTTCTTGATAGGGTAGAAAACATTGTTGGGAAAGGAGAAAATGCTGGTTACCAGCATTTTCTTCTTTTACAACAAAGTTTTCAAAAACCTTCCTCATGGACGTTAAAAGTTGTGATTGTTTGGTAAGGGGTTAAAGGAAGGAAGTCTGCCAACTTTAAGCTGATGCAAATACATGACATCGCTTTAACTTTTGGGTTGTTTTGACATATACATTTACCATCTATGACGTCTGAAAACATTGTGGCGAATGGAGAAATTGCTCATGACGTTTTAAAATCTACTTGCTCACAAGTACAAGTATTTTTACTATCTAGTTTTGTAATCTTTTTGTGTCTATTCTTGTTGTTGATTGTGAGAAACTATGCATTACAAAGTTAAGAGCATGCAGCTGAAGTGCACAGTGGGATAAGGTGCACATGGTATGTATGCAGCCAAAGTGCACAGTTGGGTAGGGTGCACATGGTATAGCAGTCTGAATCCTTCGCCAAGTGATCCTGTCATTTTATGACCCTTTTGAAAACAATGTGAGAAAGGAGAAAATGCTGGTAAGCAGCATTTTCTCCTTTTCCTAAAATGTCTTCTACCGTTTCAAAAACAGGAATCACCTTTGAAGAAATGTTCTGTCATTTTAATCAAAGTTGTTGTCCACAAAATTTAATGATTTTAATATTAAAAACTCCTAGATTTTGTTGTCTGGTTTAGACTTGTCCAAATTGATGCCTTTGAAGAGGACAAATGACAGACCATTTGGCGGGATTCGAACCCACAGCGGACAAGATCCTCGTTTTTCGAGGTTTAAAAGGCCAATACCATAACCACTGAGCTAAAGAGATATCTCCCTAACGCAGTTGTTAGGTTTTGTATTTAAATCGGGACGAAGCCATGCATGAAGGAGTGGTCTCATGTAACACACCCCCTCTTAAAGTCATCATTTATTGATGATTCAAAGCCTTATTAGGCAGTAAGTCTATTATTTACACAACAAATGTCCGTTTTTGGACAACAAATGGGATTAATGGCTCAATGGCCAATCCCGGACGAGCCCCCATCTTACGAACGAAGTCCGTAACAAAGAAACAAATGAAGAAATGCATAGCTGAAACACAAACCGTATCTGGCGGGATTCGAACCCACGGCGGACAAGATCCTCGTTTTTCGAGGTTTAAAAGGCCAATACCATAACCACTGAGCTAAAGAGATATCTCCCTAACGCAGTATTGTATTTAAATCGGGACGAAGCCATGCATGATTGAGTGGTCTCCCGTAACATTATATAAACAAAGGGATTTGTCTTTCAAAGTATAGAAAACCTTGTAGGAAAAGGAGAAAATGCTGGTTACCAGCATTTCCTCTTTTTCCACAATGTTTTCAAAAGCTTGTTTTTACAGGGTTTTTAAAACATGGCATTATTTGGTAAAGGGCCGAGTAGGTCTGGGTTTTGATCTCCTTAGTAACATTCCCATTTTGTGGTAAGTTTTTTACTTTTTTCTACTAACACCCCCCCCCCCCTTTTTTGACAGAAATATAAAATATTCATGTCTAAATGATAGTCTTTTTTTACCAAATATCAAATTTCCTGATGTAAGTGGGTCAAAGTCAAAGTGTAGCTGTGGGCTGCGTTGAAATTGAATAATAAACTTGTGTTGCGACAGGGAAGGGGAGGGGAGTTAAGCATTTTTCCTAAACCAATTTTAGATTTGTATAGCAAACAACAAGTTAGATTTAATTCAGATGATGATTTCCCATTTTTAGCTCCACTGGCCGAAGGCCAGCGGGCTTATGTCATGGCCTGTTGTCCGTCTTCCGTCCGTCCGTCCGTCCGTGCGTCCGTCCGTGCGTTAACTTTTTTTTAAAACGTCTTCTTCTCTGAAACTACCCATCCAATTTTGATGAAACTTCACAGAAATGATCCTGCCATGGTCCTCTTCAGAATTTCTTGAAAGAATTTAATTCCTTCAAAAACTCTGGTTGCCATGGCAACAAAACTGAAAAATTTTGAAAATCTTTGAAAATCTTCTTGTCTGAAACCGTAAGGCCAAGGGCTACCAAATTTGGCATGTAGCTTTATCTAGTGGACCTCTACCAAGTTTCTTCAATTTATAGCCCTGGGGTCAAAATTGGCCCCGCCCCGGGGGTTACAAGTTATACATGGGCTTATTTAGGGAGAACTTTAAAATTCCTCTTCTACCTAGCCATAGGGCCTAGAGCTACCAAATTTGGCATGTAGCTTTATCTAGTGGACCTCTGCCAAGATTGTTCAAATTATAGCCCTGGGGTCAAATTAGGCCCTGCCCAGGGGTAACAAGTTTTACATGGGCTTATATAACAAGTTTTACATGGGCTTATATAGGGAGAACTTTAAAATTCTTCTTTGACCTAGCCATGGGGCCTAGGGCAACCAAATTTGGCATGTAGCTTTATCTAGTGGACCTGTACCAAGGGTGTCCAAATTATAGCCGAGGGTCAAATTTGACTTCGCTCCGGGGGGTAACATGTTTTACATGGGCGGCCTTATATAGGAAAATCTTTCGCATCTAGCTATAAGGGCTAGGGCTATCAAATTTTGCATTTAGCTTTATCTAGGGGGTCTCTATCAAGGAAGCCCAAATTATAGCCCAGGGGGTCAAATGTAGCCCCACCCCAGGGGGTCACAAGTTCTACATGGTCTTATATAAGGAAACTTTAATAATCTACTTGTACATAGCCATATTTAGGCCTAGGGCTACCAAATTTTGCATGTAACTTTATATAATGGGCCTCTACCAAGAGGGCCCAAATTTTAACTTTGGGGGTCAAGTTTGACTCCACACCAGGGGTCACAAGTTTTACATTGGCTTTTATAGTGAAAACTTGATAAACCTGTGTCATGGATCACATATTTTACAGGGCCTTTTATTCAGCAAACTTGTTTTACATGACTTTTTATTGGGCAAGATTAAAAAATCTTTTTGTTTATAACCACACATTCTAGTTTCATATTGTAGGTCTGGGGTCAAAATTGCCTTCATTCCAGGGATCGCAAGTTTAACATGGGCTTCAAAATATTGTCACTTCAATTTAAACATTAATCAAGGGAAATAACTCTTTTTATGAAAGATAAAGTTCGTTACTATTTACCTCCCTTGATTATCAAGCTGCAGTGATACATGATTGGTGCTAGACAAGTTTTTTAGCTCCACTGGCCGAAGGCCAGCAGGCTTATGTTATGGCCCGTTGTCCGTTGTGCGTCCATCCGTATGTTAACTTTTTAGCTCACTTGAGCACAACGTGCTCAAGGGGAGCTTTTAGCATTTGTTTCAACTCAATAAAAGAATTTTCAATCATACACCAAAACAAAAAATTATCCTCCACATATCTGACTGTGTTTACAAACTATGAAGTGTTCATATTAATACACCATGTCTACTGTTTGATGATGACTAGCTTAGAAAAAGTATTAATAAAATAAGTTTGAAAAAAAATCTTAGTGATTTATTATGACAATTGTTAGCACACACGTAACTCATTACCAAACGATAATATTTTAGGCTTGTCTAAATAGAAAGCACTTGCAGACGACAAAATAAAAGTGATTGAAAATTTGAAATTTGTTTTGTGAACAGTAGAAAACATTGTAAGAAAAGGAGAAAATGCTTTTCTAAAGCCTTCTTTCTCAGGGTCATCAAAAGTAGGGATTGTCTGGTAATAGGTTAAAAAGATATATTTCAAACTGAGATTGATGTATATACTTGTTTTTTACTGGCACTGAAGGTCCGTCCGTCCATCTGTCCGTGCATGCATTAACTTTTATTTCAAACATCTCTGAAACTACTTATCCAATTTTGATGAAACTTCAAAGAAATGATCCTGCCATGGTCTTCTTCAGAATCCCATGACAGAATTTTATTCCTTCAAAAACTCTGGTTGCCATGGCAACAAAACTGAAAAATATAGAAAATTTTCAAAAATCTTCTTCTCTGAAACTGTAAGGCCTAGGGCTACCAAATTTGGCATGTAGCTGTATCTAGTGGGCCTCTACCAAGTTCCTTCAAATAATAGCCATGGGTCTACCAAATTTTGCATGTAGCTTTATCTAGTGGGCCTCTACAAGGAGGGCCCAAATTATAGTCCTTGACCCAAGTTTGTCCCCACACCACGGAACACAAGGTCACCAGTTTTACATGGGCTTTTGTAATGAAAACTATCTTAAGTCATCATGTTACTAACCATTATAAAGACTAAGGCTATTAGATTTAGCCCTGTCTCATGGGTTTCATGTTTTACAGGGCTTTTCATTGAGAAAAATTTGAAAATCTTCTTGTTTATAACTTTCAAGAACTGAATTATTTGGTATGGAGCTTTATATTGTGGACCTCCACCAGGATTCAAATAATTATAGCTTTGCAATCAAAATTGGCTTTGCCCATGGATCACAACTTTCTCATAGGATTAGATAGAAAAATGTTTGCATGTCCTCGTGTTTGAAATCAATTTGCTGAATATTGTAATGTTCGGCTTGTAGTGTTTTTACTTAATAGCCAGTGGAGCGATACAGGGCCATCATGGCCCTCTTGTTTAGATCATACAAAATAGTATGTAAATGTAGAAAATGCTGCATACCAGCATTTTCATCTTTTCTCACAAAGTTTTCAAAAGCCATTCCTTCAAGATTGTTAAATCTATTGTTTGGTAAGAGTTTAAGTTAAATCCAGATATAAAGACAACCAGTGCACCATAACATATATTCCTTGATATTTTGTGATCAGTGCAACATAAAACACGCCTGTAATTGATGTCTGGCTTAGGAATGCTGTGAATACTAGAGCAGAGAGGGGGAAAGGAAATCATACAAATGAAAAGCTCTTCTCTCTTGACAGTCAGAACACTCATACAGATATAGACCAATATGGTGAAAACACTGGAGTATCGATCCAAATAAAAACAATGATAGATTAGAGGGCAGATAAAGGTACTAATTTCTAATGAGTTCTCTATTTATTTCTGGTAACAGGAATGGTAACAGCTCAAGTATAACCCTTTATAAAATGATCTCGGGTTTTTACAACTCTTAGAGGTACATGTAACTGGCATGCTATATCTCCCTACGTTTTCTCCTCTTTCACAGACAAATTCTGTTAATTGATCAACATTTTATTTGTCATCTTGGAATGCTTTGAATTCTGACAAGTCTAAAATTTTGTGGTCTAGTGAGGAGTTAATCTTCTTTGATTTACACGGAACCTCTGACATAGTTTTAACCCATTATCTCCCGCTAGATGGCATTCTACTAATACACATCTATTTAATATGGGCATTCTGGGTACAGAACCAGATTACTTTTCAAAACAACAACCGTTACTTTGAATTTCAAAATGAAATAAACGTTTACTCAATAAAACGCTACCTGGTGCTATTCATTCAGCTATGATTGGCTAGCATGTAACCTATGCACCGGCCATCTATTAAAACAGCCCCTACATACTTGTGTAATAGGCTAATAGCTTCAGTATAAGCCCTACTTTTCCCAGGTATACGGGGATGGGTGATGCATCATAGCAGACAGGTCGAATCTTCGAAGAATATGACATGCGCAGACAAGGAGTTTTAACCAATTGCCATTCAGCCTTTTTTTGAAAATACCACTTTGAATACAAAAAATTACTGGCATAAAGCCCATCCCGTAATTTCATGACCATATGCAACCCTCTTCTTGCTGTCCTAGGTAAGTATTCTCATGTCTTGCCAAGTAGCGTAATCAATGCAGAATTTCATGGGCACATCAGAATTTTATGTTTCAATATCCTTAGTGTGTTTGTATGCAAGCAAACTAGAGACACTAGTATAATTTTTGTTTGTGGACCATGCTGGAGCAGATAACCAAGTCTGTGATTCAAAGTCCAGCAAATATGGTATGTACATGTGTCACAGAGATCTCTGGCAAAGAGTTTAATGCATCCACAGCAGTGTTTGTGATATGATTATTAAACTGTTGTTTGACAACTGGCATCACATCATACAACCTTGTGCTTCAAAAATTAAGAGCAAACATGATTTCACAAATTATACAAAACCTTATATGGCTTGCAACACGCGAAAAGGGGCATTCAGACAATTGCGTAAAGTGTCGTCTCGGATCAGCCTGCGCAGTCCGCGCAGGCTAATCCGAGACAGCACAGTACGTCTAAATTAGATTTTGTGCTTCAGTAGACTTGCGCAAAACAGAAAATTACATTAAAACGGAAAGTGCCGTCTCGGATTAGCCTGCGCAGACTGCGCAGGCTGATCCGAGATGGCACTTTACGCAAATGTCTGAATGCCCCTTTTTGCGTGTTGCAAGCCATGTGTGAAAGTGATCACAGATATTTGAAGGATAAGAGTGATTACGAGCACTCATATGTGAAATTTCTAGCCATTCCTTCCCACTTTTGAATTGGGATTTACATTTCTTAATTAGTATTCTGAATTATTTTCCTCTTGAGTGCTGTTTGGATAAAATGAAAAGTAAAAAATGAAGTAAGCAACCATGTCAAGCAAGAAGTAAAGACCAAAGCATAAGTGAGTTCAAAGATCATATTAGAGAATAGCAATCACAGATTAGACTGCATATTTTGCAGTCTAACTGAGCGACAAAACTTTAGACCAGTCCATGCTGATGGTAATAGCATATGGCAAATTAAGTGTGGCTCAAATGACTGAAAAGGTAGACTGGAAACTAGTATTTTCTGCTATTCTTGGAAATCTGCTTCTCTTGGGCTCCTAAACACAAGATTGCTTACCATTTACTATGCTATGCAGACTTCTAATGACCTTGAGAAAGAAGACGTCTGAAAACATTGTTAGAAAAGGAGAAAATGCTGGTAACCAGCATTTCTTCCTTTCTTCCTGTGTTTTCTACTGTATGAAAGACTATTTCCACAATTTTTGCCACATTTAATTTGGCATCTGCATATGCTTTGGGTTTGGACAAGTCTGAAATTTTGTCGTGTGATAAAGGGTTAAAGGGGTCCAGCAAAAAAAAGCTGATCAATGAAGTATCAAAATCACCATCATAACAAAGCTGATACTAGAATTTGATATGTCAACCGAAAAGAAGTGATAGGTCAATTCATTGGTACAAACTTGATGTCCAAATAAGGGCATTGAGATGGATCTGTAATATCTAGCCACTGTTGTACAAAATGCGGAGATTGGTGCTAAGGTAATCGAAGATCAGTGTTGTCAAAGGGGTTCAATGTGTATTTTATTGGACAGAGGTTGATATTTAATCTTTGTAGCAAATCTCACTTGTCACAACTAGGCCGCTTTCTGTAACTTCATTCTCGTCCTGATACCTGTAACATTGATGGTATCAGGGAAATTTATTTTAAAAAAAATACTTCTAGTTGCGATCACATGATCTTTTTGAAGATGGTGGTACCCTTGAAATCTTTCAATCTGCAACAACCACCACATTGAAGTCATTTGCATTTACCAATCCATCCATGAAAATTGACAACAAAAATTGATAAATCACTTTAAATCTGTATAGACAAAATCTTAACGGAAATGTATAAGATGTAATGCATATGTGGATATAAGACAAGGTATTATATCTGATTTCTTGATCGTTTCTTATGAATATTCATATGGTCGGGAAGTACCCCAATAGCCAATCGAAAGATCGATAAAATAATGATACTCTCTTGTAGAGAGGGTAATTTCATTTCTTCCGTTACAAAAAATAACCCTGGAAAAAAGTGAGGTTGTCAACATTTATGGTGGTCGTTAGCGTACTTGTCTCCTGTGAGATATGCCATTCTGCAATACAGGAGCGACACCATCGATCTTTGTGTACGATTTTAACTGATAATCTTTCGGTGTTACTCCAAAAATCTCTTTTAAAAGCTTCTCTATTGTGGTGTTTATGGGCGCCGCCATATTTAAAGTATCGCTAAGCTTGATTTGCAACGAATGATGTGATTGGATATCGACAAGTAAAAAATAGAAATATGGTGTATTTGTGATAAAAATATTTTAAATTTTCTCAATTTAGAAAAACTGAGATCACCAATCAAAATGCTTCATGAATAATTCATGAGAACAAGGAAATGCCAGCGAAATAACCCAGAGGCGATTACAGAATGAATCACCGAGCATGGAGAAAGAGGGCTTTTGAAAACATTGAAGAAAACAGAAAAATGCTGGTAACCAGTATTTACGACAATGATTTCTACCCATGAAAAAACAATTCTCATTATTTGATGTCATCAATTAAGTTTTGTCATCTGGTAGAGATTTAAATGATAAAATATCATGATTACGGTATATCTCTTTACCACATAACCACATGTTTACTGATCCTAAGAAAGCAGACCTTTGAGAACATCATGGACAAAGGAGAAAATGCTGGTTACCAGCATTTTCTCTTTTTCCTACAATGTTTTCTATACTTTACAAGAGGTATCTAGTCATTTGAGCTCCATTTAATTTGTTGTCTGCAAAATCAATCCTTTGAATTTGGACAAATCTAATTATGTCACACTGTAAAGAGATAAATCATCTTGTCTCATTAGTATTCATGATGTAATTTAATAAGTAATGCACATGGTTATTTACTCTATAAATTTATTTTACATTTTCACCATACATAATTATTTTACGTAAACCTTTATCACAAAATCCAGAGTTTTAACAACCCTTAGGTAAGAGGCTTTTGAAAACATTGTGGGAAATGGAGAAAATGCTGGTAACCAGCATTTTCTCCTTTTCAAACAATGTTTTCTACTCTTTCAGACATAAATTCCATCATTGGAGCCACAATTGAACCAGCATTTTCTCCTTTTTCCATCATGTTATCTAACCTTACGAAGACAATTTCCAACATTTGAGCTACATTTCATTCGTCGTTGGCAAATTCTTTCAATACAAGCAAATTCAAAATTTTGTTGTTAGGTAAAGAGTAAATGTAACAGGTAATTCAGACTGCATCCCAGTATTCAGCCAACAAAGTATATTAGTAACCTTGGTAACATATACAAGAATTCATGATCAGCCACAATTTTTTGCTATTGCAGCACGTTTCATTTGTTTTTTTGTTTTGGGTGAATGGTTATCATAGTTGTTGTTTACATTGTCTCTGCTTTTACCCTTACTTCGAGTTATCTTGTAGAATTTAAGGAAGTACTGGTAACAAGGATTTTTTCCTTTTCCCACAATGTTTTCTACCCTATCAAGGACAGAAGTCGTCATTTGAGCTACATTTAATATATTGTTTACAAATGATTTGAATTTGGTAGAGTTCAAAATCTTGTTATTTGGTAAAGCGATATATAGGATTTGATATGAGTTGGCTTTTGAGATAAATTTCTATCAACTCTTTATCAAACGACAAAATTTTAGACTTGTCCAAATTGAAAGCATTTGCAGACGACAAAATAAATGTGAATCAAAAATTGAAACTTGACTTTAGAAGAGTAGAAAACATTGTGGGAAAAGGAGAAAATGCTGGTTACCATCATTTTCTCCTTTTCCCACAATGTTTTCAAAAGGCTTTTTCTTAGGGTCGTTAAAACTCAGGATTGTGTGGTAAAGAGTTAAACGAGTCTAGGGAAAATGTTATTAAGCCAGCCATTTGCAAGCTTAATAGCATTTTTTCTTGACTAGTTTCATAAAAATTTATCTCAATCGCCAATGAATGTCAGATTCTTTTTATCACATAACAATATCTCACAAATTATAGATCAGAAGATGCAAAACTGTCTATGGATGCACCCACAGTGATATCCATAAAACCCATTCACTTCTGTGGAATAGTTACATTCAAAATGATGTGCCCATTCAAATAAATTCCGTGTATTAACTCTTTACCAGACAACGGTATTTGAGACTGGTCCAAATAGAAAGCATTTGCAGATGACAAATCAAAGGTTGTTGATATATCTAAAGTTATCTCTGATAGGATAGAAAACATTGTGGAAAAAGGAGAAAAATTCTGATTACCAGCATTTTCTCCTTTTTCCACAATGTTTTCAAAAGCTCTCCTTGTCAGGGTCATTAAAAGTTGTCATTGTGTGGTAAAGTGTTAACTCTTTACCCCACAATCCCAAGTTCTAACAACCCTGAGCTTTTGAAAACATTGTGGGAAAAGAAGAAAATGCTGGTAACCAGCATTTTCTCCTTTTCCCACAATGTTTCTACCCTATCAAGGACAGATTTTGTCGTTTTGGCCACGGTGGGCTTCATTATGTCATCTGCAAATGCTTTCAGTTTGGACCAGTCTAAAATTTTGTTGTCTGGTAAAGAGTTGAGGGGTCTGAAAAGATTGTGGGAAAACAAGAAAATGCTGGTAACAAGCAATTGCTCCTTTTTCAACAATCTTTTCTACCCATTCAAAGGCAATTTTCATAGTGTGTACCGTATAATAATTATTTGTTAGCTGCAAATTCCTTAAATTTGGACAAGTCTAAAAAGAGTTATGGAGCCTCATTGGAATCTGAATCACTAACTATTCATAAGAACATTCTCAGTCTGATTCTCTAAGATGTTTTAAATTTGAAAATAATACAACTTATGATTGGCTAAACCAAATGGTTTAGCCAATAAGAAGTTGTATTACTTTTAAATTTAGAAAATTTGGTGAACAAGACTAAAAATATTCTCAAGACCCAGAATGCGGACCAAAGCTGATGTGTGACACATACAACTCAGTTGATTTGGCTCTGTTTTTGCAAATGTTTGGAATGTGTTCAAAAAAGTCAAAAGGAAGGAGGAAATTGCTTTTTATTATTAATAACTATCTTTCTTAAAGTCTTGTCTGCCTAAGATATGCAAGAATAATTGCCCCTTGTGGTACCGAGAGTAGACGTAACCCTTTACTGATGAAGGCTTTTGAAAACAATTTGGGAAAAGGAGAAAATGCTGGTAACCAGCATTTTCTCCTTTTCCCAAATTGTTTTCTATCCTTTCAGTGATAAATCCCAATGTTTGAGTCATGTTAAATTTGTCCTCTGCAAACACTTCCAATTTGGTTGAGATTTTGTTGTTTGGTGAAGAATTAATGGCTTATGTGGATTGTATAGATCAAAATCAGAATGCACAGAGTGTGCAGTCTGATTTTTAACCCTTTACCAAGCAACGATGACTTTTAACGACCCCTGGGAAAGAAGCCTTTTGAAAACATTGTGGGAAAAGGAGAAAATGCTGCTAACCAGCATTTTCTCCTATTCCCACATTGTTTTCAACCCTATCAAACACAAATTTCTTTATTTAAATCATATTTAAATTGTCCTCTGCAACTGCTTTCAATTTAGACAAGTCTACATTTTTCTTGTGCAGTAAAGAGTTAATCAATACTGGGCTTGTAGGTCTGATATTTTGACTAATTCAGTTTCAAAATTGCGAAATATTTGCATCCTTAGAATTTACTGTGAATGATCATTCCATTTGTTTAGGGCTATAAAGGTTAACATAACAGACAAGTGTCGACCTTTCAGTAGACTGGCGCTCATTTTGAAAAAGTACAAAATTGTACAGATCAGCCCAAAAAAAGAATTTATGATTGATGGAAAGGTATATCTTCCAATGTTGAAAATGTATTGTTAGAGAAGGATCAGTTTCTTGTTATGAGAAGGAAGACAAGTGTGCCATTTCCAATTATGGTTTCAAAAGTGTCTCAATTACCAGGGGTGTCGGTACATCTTTTGACTGTTTAACTCTGTACCAAACAAACCAGAGCTCTAACAATCCTGAGGTAAAAAGGTAATTAGAACATTGTGGGAAAAGTAGAAAATGCTATTAACCAGCATTTAATATGCTTTTGATGATAACATTAGAGCCACATATAAGTTGTCATCTGCAAATACTTTCAAGTTGAATAAGTCTAAAATTCAATCAGTTGGTAGATAGTTAACTCTGTACCATTCAACAAAACTAGACTTGTCAAAATTGAAAGCGTTTGCAGACGACAACTTGAATGTGGCTCAAGTGATGGGATTTGTTTATAATGTGATAGCAAACATTGTGGGAAAAAAAGAAAATGCTAGTTAACAACATTTTCTCCATTTCCCACATTGTTTTCAAAAGGCTTTTTCCTCAGGGTTCTTTAAAATGCAGAATTGCATTGTAAAGAGTTACCCATTACCACACAATCCTGAGTTTTAACAAACCTGGGATATTAGCCTTTTGAAAACATTGTGGGAAAAGGAGAGAATGCTGGTTACCAGCATTTTCTCCTTTTTCCACAATGTTTTCTGACCTTTCAGAAACAAATCTTAGAATTTGAGCCACATTTAATTTCTTGTCTGCAAATGCTTTCAATTTGGACCAGTCTAAGATTTTGTTGTGTAGTAAAGAGTTAAATGTAAAATGTCAGCATCAAGTATTTTGGCTACTGTCACAGGAGTGATGAAGACTTGTTGAGGCATCAATAATGAATACATGTTACAAATATCAATATTAACTCTTTATCACACAATCCCGACTTTTAACGACCCTGACAAAGAAAGCTTTTGAAAACATTGTGGGAAAAGGAGAAAATGCTGGTAACCAGCATTTTCTGCTTTTCCCACAATGTTTTCTACTCTTCCAAAAACAAATTCCATTTTTTGAGTCACCTTTAATTTTTTGTCTGCAGATGCTTTCAATTTGGACAAGTCTAAAATTTTTCTCGTTTGGTAGAGAGTTAAAGGTTGGCGGATGACTCAGCCTCAACCGTGGCAGCTGTTGCTTTTTTGTCATACAGTATATTCTTTTCTGCCATATATGGAGTAGAAATTGTAGATCTTCAGTAAGAATAATTGACTAAATTCTTGTGTAGAGAAGCATTTCTCTACCCCTGACCATGTTTTTGAAAATTAATTCTAGGTTGCAGCAACTAAATATAAGTATTAAACCTTAGGCTGATAAGCGCAATTCAGTGACCTTTTGTGGACAGTGTTGATTAAGATCAGACTGCACGGAATGTGCAGTCTGATCAAGACACTACACTGTCCGATAAGGTATTTTTTCCCCCAGTAAAATCAACTTTGAAATCACAAAATTTCTGTTTTTACCATTTGGTGAAATTTTCATTTGATTTATTTAGCCACTTAACCCTGTACCACATGGCAAAATTTTAGACCTATCCAAACTGGAAGCATTTGCAGACGACAGTTTCACAGTGACTTAAAAAATGCAATTTTTGTTTGATAGGGTAGAAAGCTTTGTGAGAAAAGGAGAAAATGCTGGTAACCAGCATTTTCTCCTTTTCCCACAATGTTTTCTACCCTCCCAGAACAAATTTCAATTTTTGAGTCACGTTAATTTTGTCGTCTGCAAATGCTTTCAATTTGGACCAGTCTAAAATTTTGTCATCTGGTATTGAATTGATAGAGGACCTTCATCCCACATTTACCTGAGTTGATTCAATGAGCTTTTGAAACAAGGAGACTTATTTAAATCTGCCAAATTACAAATCATAATTGAGTCATGCTCTGTGAAAAGGGGGCTTAATGCATCTATGAAAAGTATAGATCCAGGTCAGCCTGCACAGTCTGTGCAGGCTGACCTGGGCTGAAACTTTCCGCTATTGATCAGTTTTCTGTATTTACAGAGACCAGTCTACCGTAAGATTGAGTCAGTTGTTAAAAAAAGTAGCTGTGATGGATTCATAGTTATGTGATGACTTGGTTGGTATCATGCATCACGGAGATGTATTAAGCCCTCTTTTGCCAGAGCATGGCTTATATACTTTGCAAATCAGCATTTTCTCCTTTTCCCACAGTGTTTTATACACATTTAAAAACTAATCTCATCATCAGAGCCATGTTTAGTTTCTCCTCTACTTTTGCTTTCATTGTGGATGCGTAAAAAATTTTGTGTGATAAAGATTTACTGTGCAAGAAAAAACCTAAATATGTTCCTGATAGTGCTGTAGTAGACTGACATGTGATACATCACATTAATTTTCATTTTTGAACACTAGGGGGACACCCTGACCTTTATTTGTAGCAGAGGGGAAAAACCCTTATTTAACCCTTTACCAGACAAAGCAGACTTTTATCCTCCCTAATAAAGAAGGCTTTCGAAAACATTTTTTCCTTTTCTGACAATGTTTTCCATCATTTCACAGCCAAACAGCATAATTCCAGCCACATTTTACATCTCTGTTTAGAAGTAGTGCAAAGGTTGTTATAGTCTACTTAGAGTTGTTAGTTCTGTGTAATATGGTTTTGAAAGTCCCTGTACGGTTACTTGTAAATCAGCTGTTTTAAAAAGGTCAAGTCTTTTGTTTCTGGAAAAGAGAATCCCTCTTTCATGGTTCAGCTGTCCCCAGCATGTTTTATAAGCAATTTGAGGAAGGGAGATAACAAGTTTCAAGATATATAGATAAAAATACAGTTGTTTCCCTGTATTTTTTAGGCAAGCAATTGAGGTAGGGGAAATAATAAGTTATGAGATGAACCTGTGAATAAACAGTTACTTCTCTTCAATGGTTGTATTGATTAATTGATTGTATGGTAGCATCATTTCAGTTATATTGTGGTGGCCAGTGAACCCATCCATGTTTTCTGAAGTTTCTTTTTGCCAGTACTTTGCAGAAAGCCACTGACTGTTTTCAAACATGTTTAAATATTATTACAAAAACTGCCAGTGGTTAGAAAAGAATGAATACTATAGCAATGACTATCATCAATCCTCGGAAAAAATATAGCTGAGCTGGAAATTCAAACCAAAGACCTCGTAGGTTCAACTCCTTTGCTTAACCAGCATTTTCTCCTTTTCCCACACTATTTTCTATCCTTTAAAGGTGGAATTCCAGCAAATTCACCATATATTATCTGTCATCAGCAAATGCTTTGGGTTTGGACAAGTCTAAAATTTTATCGCTTGTTAAAGTGTTAAGGTCTGTCTGCCATTGAGATACAGTTCCTCATAGCTAGTAATTCATTAAAAATGTATGAACTAGGATCATCAAATATCCCACTCAAGAAGTTGGGACCAAGGCATCTATCCCTTTCTAAATATTAGACTCTTTAAATTGAAAGCATCTGCAGACAACAAATCTAAAAGTGGTACTAATGAATTGAAATTCTTATGGTTGAAAACTTTGTGGGAAAAGGAGAAAATGCTGGTTACCAGCATTTTCTCCTTTTCCCACAATGTTTTCAAAAGCTTCTTTCCCCCCACGGGATTGTCTGGTCAAGGGTTATTTACAATATCTAGATGTATCCTTGTAAAACAGAAACTGTCGCTTGTCATGCCATTCTGGTCGTGTGTCTATTATCATTGTCTGTCTGTTATTGTTTGGGAATTACAATACCAGTGTCTTTTTCTGGGAAATAATCATCACTGGTCATTGTCCGACATACTCATTTGCATTCAAATATAACTTTTTATGCAGAGTCCAGTACACGTCTTTTGAAAATATTGTGGGAAATGAAGCAATTATTGCCTCTAACAAGTAAAAATGTTTTCAAAAGCTGTTAGTTATTAACACATGTGTAGGTGTACTGACTTTCATGATGTGGTCTAAGCTGTTAAAATGGCCTTAAACTCCAATTTAATCAATCTGCATTATTTGAATTTACAGCTATTGGGCCTTTAAAATCAGTGTGGGGGGGAAAAAACTTCAAATTAGAATCATTAGGGACCTTGTTAAAATTCTGATCTTCCCTCAGAAGGCCCTATAAATGAGAATGACATTTTCAATTTGTTGTTGCTTTCAATTTATAGAAAGGATTTAAATTTTTGTTTTGCAAAGAATTGCTCAATGAAGATTGAAGATCTGAATATTATTGAAAAAGCTGATTGCTACACTCTGGCAGCCAAGTTCACCTGGTGTTACCCTTAAGAAAGTAGCCAGCATTTTCTCCTTTTCCAACAATGTTTTCTGCTCTCTCAAGGAAAAATAGCATCTTCTGAGCCACACTGATATTGTTTGTCGTCTGCAAATGCTTTCAATCTGGACGGGTCTAAATTTTTTTGTGTGGTACAGAGTTAAACCCTTTACCAAATAATCCTAAGTTTCAATGAACGCTACGAAACATTGTTGGGAAAAGGAGAAAATGCTGGCAACCAGCATTTTCTCCTTTTCCCCACAATGTTTCCTACCCTTTTCAAAGAACAAAGTCATCTTTTGAGCCACATCTAATTTATTGCCAGCAAATGCTTTCAGCCTGGTGAAGTGTATAATTTTGTCCTTTAGTATAGAGTTAAGAGATCATCTTGTGTTTTTACGACGCTGAGGGAGACAGCTTTTGCAAATATCATGGCAGTAGGACAAAACACTGGTAAACAGCATTTTCTCCTTTTCCCACAATGTGTTCAATTCTTTCAAAGACGAATCCCATCATATAGCCACTTTGAGTTTGTCATTTGCAAATACTTTCAATATGGACAACACTAGAATTACTGGTATGCAAAGGGTTATTCCTGTAAATAAAACTAAACTTAAGTTTCCATGACAATACTCGATCAGGTGGAGAACTCAATATATTAATTAACCCTTCAAGTGCTCTATAAGATGAAATTGATATTTTCGTGAAGTAAAGGGCCTGCATAACAAAACTGAAAACTGTATTTTCCATCAGAATAAGTAACTAAATATCCCACTGTCTAAGTCCAGGATCAGACTGCATGATCTATGTAGTCAGATCTTTAGCATCACTGTCCACAAAGTTAGCTATTGCTACCCTCTATGTTCTTAGGGTTAACTCTTTATAATACAACATTATTTTAGATTTGTCCAAATTATAAGCTTTTGCAGACAACTATTTAAACATGTCTCAGTTGAGGAAGCTTGTTCTTGAATAGGTAGAAGAGATTACTGAAAAAGGAGATTCCACTTCCCACAATGTTTTCAGAAGCTTTCTCACTCAAGGTCATTAAAACATGGGATTGTTTGGTAAAGGGTTAAAAAATCATTAGGAAAAAATCAAGGTCTCCTTTTTCATCCTTTTTCCACAAATAATGGATTACACAGCAGCTAGACATGTAATAGTATGTATCTTCAGTTATTTTACTGTTTTACCAAGCAATGAAATTTTTGGCTTGTTCAAATTCAAAGCATTTCTAGATGACAAAGTAAGCACGACTTAACTCTTTACCAGACAGTCCCGACTTTTAACGACCCATAGGAAGATGCTTTTAGAAAACATTGTGAGAAAAGGAGAAAATGTTGGTAACCAGCATTTTCTCCTTTTCCCACAATGTTTTGTGCTCTATCAAGGAAAAATTGTGTCATTTTTGTCACCTTTAATTTGTCGTCTGCAATTACTTTCAATTTGGACATGTTGAAAATTTTTTGTTTGGTAACAAGTTAAAAGGCAAAATTTGTCTTGAAGAGTAGGAAATGTTTTGCAAAAGAAGAAAATGTGAGATGAAAGAACTATACATTGGGGTTGGGGCAATAGAAATGATTGTGACAGATTGTAAAAATGCATCTTACAAGCATTTGTAGCATTATTTCTTATGCCCAGTTGCCTCTTGTTTAAAACATTTTTGGTTTGAAAAGGTCCAAGTATCACATATAAGCCTATATTATCAAATACTCGTAGAGTTTTGCAACAGCATAGATACCTAAGGAATTGTGTTGGCAGCTTGAGTTGCCGACTTCAGGAAAGTCACGTAATTGTGTGAGATAGAGGCTTCATTTCAATACCACTGCAAAACACATTCAACTTTCTAGGAAAGTACTCAGTGGCGTCCAAAGAATGTTTTGAAAGTAAATGATAAGTTTTTGAAATAATTTTGAAAGGGAATTTAAACACCAAACTAACCAATCAGCAACTGACTTTGCAGTACTTTTGGATTTTAGTTGCATAATGAAAATTATCATGAACCTTTTTCTCAAGGTTTAACCCTTTGCCAAACAATCTCAAGTACTAAAGACCTTGAGAAAGGAGGCTTTCAGAATACATTGTGGGAAAAGAAGAAAATGCTTGTAACCGGCATATCCTCCATTTCATACAATGTTTTCTACCCTTCCAATATTTCACAAATTTCAACTTTTCATTCACATTTTGTCATCTGCCAATACTTTCAATTTGGACAAGTCTAAAATTCTGTCATTTGGTAAAGGTTTAATTGCTTATAGATGACTAAATAAGATGCATAAGTTTGCTGTAATTGTGAGATGACAGGAAAACTGTTGAAAATGGCGCTAAGTGAATTGGGAGGATCTCTTGCTTATTAGAAGGGAGGTGACTACATAATGAAAGGTTTAATAGGGGAGGTAACTATGTTACTTTTTGCAAGGTGTATTTGTAGCAGTATTGTAAGTGCTAATTTACCTCCAAAGAAAAACCTGTATTGTTATACATAATTGATTGACAGATTCTCATGTTACCCTTGTCAGCCAAGATTTTTTTTTTTCATGATGCATAACCCTGTACCACACAATCCTGTTTATGAAAGCTCTTTAAAACATTTTGGGAAAAGGAGAAAATGCTGGTAACCAGCATTTTCTCCTTTTCCCAAAGTGTTTTCTGCCTTATCAATGACAAATACCTTCATTTTAGCCAAGTCGTCTGATGATGCTTTCAATTTGGATGAGTCTAAAATGTTGTCATTTGGCAAAGAGTAAACATGCATCATCGCTACGTAAAGTGCTTAAGTGGACAGTATAGATCAAAAATCAGACTGCACGTTCTCTGCAGTCTGATCTTTGATCTATATTGTCAGGTATATTGAGAGATATCCTGGTTCAAACTTTCCTGACCTTGTCACAAGTGGGTTTTGTCGACTCCTCTAAGAATCTTCATACAGATATTGCACTCTAAGACTGAGTTATACTGCAAAATGATATTTGCAAGTTTCTGACAGTGTAGGTGCAAGATAAGGCAGTGTGTTTAACAGAGTCTGATCTCTATCTTTACTGTAAAGGTGACATTAGTTGCATGTTGTATACTTACCTTAATGTTGCACCTTTTTAGCTGAATACCAGACTACAAATTCCTTCTCTATATTAGATCTATATTGAAAGCATTTGCAGTTGACAAATGATTTGTGTATCAAATAACTTGATTTGTCTCTAAAGGGTAGAAAATGTTGTTGGTTACCAGGATTTTCTTCATTTCCCACACTGTTGTCATAAACCTTCTTCCTTAGGGTCTTTAAAACATGGAATCATTTGGAACAGCGATAAATGTTTGATAATGAACAGGAATGTCGGGAGAACTAGAGATGAGGAAAGGATGGACTATTTATTCGTCTTGTCTGATTATCAAACTAGTTTGTTCAGACAGTTGGTACATCCCTTCACCATACAACAAAAGTTTAGATGCGTCCCAAGTTCAAAACATTTGCAGATGACCAACAACTATTACTCAAGTGATGGAATATGACTTTTTAAGGAATAGAAAACACTGTTTGAAAAGAAGAAAATGCTGGTCACCAAGCATTTTCTCCTTTTTCCACAGTGATTTCAGAAGCCTTTTTCCACTGGGTCATTAAGTCTTTCCATACCGTTGACGACACCAGAAGCTTTTGTGGACAGTTTGGATCAAGATCAGACTGCATGGAACATTCAGTCTGATCTCTGATCTACACTGTCCACTGCTATATTCTAGATTATAACCGAACTGTCTCTTGATCTTGCACTCAGAAGAAATGTATTTTTAGCCTTTGAGAAAATGCAATTTGTTTATTCTGAAGTAAAAAAGTTAACTCTTTACCAAACAACAAAATTTAAGCCTTTACAAGACGACAAAATATTAGACTTGTCCTAATTGAAAGCATTTGTAGACGACAATTTCAATGTGGCTCAAATGATGCAACTTTTCTTTGATAGGGTAGAAAACGTTGTGGGAAAAGGAGAAAATGCTGGTTACCAGCATTTTCTCCTTTTCCCACTATGTTTTCAAAAGGTTTCTTTCCCAGGGTCATCAAAAGTCGTCATTGTGTGGTAAAGGGTTAAACTAATCCAAAATTCAAAGCATTTACAGACCACAAATGCGACTCAAAGATAGAAATTTGTTTTGAGATGGGTAGAAAACATTGTGGAAAAAGGAGAAAATGCTGGTAACCAGCATTTTCTCCTTTTCCCACAATGTTTTCAATATCTTTCTTTCTCAGTGTTGTTAAAAGTCGGGATCTTGTGGTAAAGAGTTAAATCAGGGGATTAATTGGTAAAGGATTATCAAGCAGATCAAACTCCACCTACACTCTGCATTACAAAATGGCCATTACAGAAATGGCCCAGTCTGAAAGCTGAGATTGAGTCCTTGTTGTTTGAATTATTTAAAACCTCTTTCAGAGGACGAAATTTTAGACAGGTGTCCTAACTGAAGCCGAGCCCTGGTAGCTCAGTTGGTAGCGTGCAGGACTTGAGAACACGGGGTCCAGGGTTCGATCCCTGACTACGACCCCTGGCTCGGCCAATTTCTTTCCGAGGATTGATGATAGTCACTGCGACAGGATTCATTCCTCTCCCACCGCTGACCATTGTCTCGACGATGATTATGTGGGAAAGCAGCCAGTGGCTTGGAAAGAACAATTGTGCGGAGTACTGGTAAAAGAGACTCCAGGAAAGCATGGATAGGTGCACTGGCCGCCGCGATATAACTGAAATAATGTTGAAAACGGCGTTAAACACCATACAATCAATCAACCTAACTGAAAGTATGAACCCTTTACCACACAATCCCGAGTTTTAATGACCCTGAAGAAGATGGCTTTTGAAAACATTGTGAGAAAAGGAGAAAATGCTGGTTACCAGCATTTTCTCCATTTCCCACAATGTTTTTTTACCCTATCAAAGACAGAAAGCATTATTTGAAAAACGTTTGATTTTGTCATCTGCGAAGGCTTTCAATTTGATTGAGTAGAAAATTTTGTCGTCTGGTAAAGAGTTTAATGATTGATTGATTGATTGATTGTATCGTGTTTAACGCCGTTTTCAACATTATTTCAGTTACATTGCAGTGGCCAGTGAACCTATCCATGCTTCCCTGGAGTTTCTTTATCAGTACTCTGCACAATTTTCTTTCCAAGCCACTGGCTGCTTTCCCACATAACCATCGTCGAGACAATGACAGTGGTGGGAGAGGAATGAATCCTGTCGCAATGACTATCATCAATCCTTGGAAAGAAATAGATCCGAGCCAGGGATCAAACCCACAACCCCCTGTTCTCAAGTCATACACACTACCCACTGAGCTACCAGGGCTCGGCTGGTAAAGAGTTAAAATCTGTAGAAGAAAATTTACAGATGGCTTTGTCCAGATTGAAAGTATTTGCAGGCGACAAATTAAATTTAGATCTAGTTCAGATTACAGAATTTCCTTTTGAAAGGAAGAAAACATTGTGGGAAAAGGAGAAAATGCTCATGACCAGCATTTTTTTCTCTTTCACAATGTTTTACAGAACCTGCCTCTTCATGTTAGCTAGAACACCGGATTGTTTTGTAGTGTGTTAATCCATAGACCGATATAATGGTTATCGTTGAAAATAGTGTTAAACAACTTACAAACTAATTTACAACCCTGCCACTGCAAAATAATTATTGCTGTCACTTATTTCCTGCTGTAGGAAAGTTCCAGTCTTAAGAATTGTAAGAATTTATCCCAAAATATTGGTCTGTGATCAAACTATGTTTATCGTGATCTACAGTACTTATGACTTACCTCAGTGCTCTTTTTGTCCTCATGCTAGATGTATTGTAAATTACATGTTGTTAATTTTTTTAGCAAAACATTGCAAAAATAAAATACAAAATTTGGTAGTAATGAGAAATTTCTCCATGTTACCACAATGTTTTCATGTTTTACTTTTCTGAAAGGTAGTATTTCTAGACATGTTTGCCGGGTTTCTTAGGTTGAAAGTTTTAGAAAGATAAGCTCTAGAACGTTTAGTGAGGAAAAAAACTTCCCAATAAATGGAGCCGGACAAACATACCAGCAGTTTTTCTCTGATCTGACCTCACAGCCTCAGCAGTAATTGAAGACATGCTACCGAAAATACTTGCAATTTTGTGGAGATCTTACAATTCTTGTATCAGTAATTGAAGATTTATTACAGAAAAAATAGGATAAGGAAATAGATTGCCAGTTTTTCAGGTGGAATTGAAATATAAGCAGATTGTTATCGATAGCTCAGTAGATAACTGAGTTTAGAGTCACTAGGCAGGATTGACTGGGAACGAAAGCATTGATTTAAATGATCTGTGAATTTGAAAAAAAAAGATGGATTGTGTGAATCATTTATCTGGATGAAATAGTCTGGGATTAGGTTTTTCTTTTTTTCCTTCGGCAGTGTTTTGTATGTGTCAATAAGCTGTGATGAAATGATTGATTGAATTTTACTGTGAATGGAGATACAAAGTTCTAGCGTTTATAGATGTGTTTGTGTTCTGCCTGCTTTCTTTTTGGATTCTGATTTTTTAAACACTTAACCACACAATACCAACTTTTAATGACCCTGAGGAAGACAATTTTTGAAAACACTGTGGGAAATGGAAAAAATGCTGGTAACCAGCATTTTCTCCTTGTCCAACAATATTTTCTTACCATTTAAATATTAATTTCAAATTTCGACTTGCGTTTATTTTCTCATCCGCAAAAATTTCTAGTTTGGACAAGTATTAAATGTTGTTTGGTAAAGAGTTAACTCTGTACCAAACAACAGAATTTCAGACTGGTCCAGACTGAAAAAAAAAAAATGCAGGCGTCATATTGAATGTTGCTCAAATGATGGAATTTGTGTCTGAAAGAGTAGAAAACATTGTGGGACAAGAAGAAAATGCTGGTTACCAGCATTTTCTCCATTTCCTGCAATGTTTTCAAAAGCTTTTACTCTTAGGGTCGTTAAAACTAGGGATTGTTTGGTAAAGGGTTAAATACTAATTAGTGAATATAAAAAATTTACAGCTTAGTTAATACTTACAAATGATAAAACTCTTCTTGTTCAAGTTGAAAGCAATTTCGGACCACATTTCAGTAAGGCTCAAATAATTGGATTTGTCTTTGAAAAGTTGGAAATCATTGTGGTAAAATGTGAAAATGCTGGTTACCAGCATTTTCTCATTTTCCCACAATGTTTCCAAAAGCTTTTTCTCTCAGAGTCTTTAAAAACAGGATTGTTTGTTAACCCTTTACCACACAATGACGACTTTTGACGACCTTTAGAAAGAAGCCTTTTGAAAACATTGTGGGAAAAGGAGAAAATGCTGGTTACCAGCATTTTCTCCTTTTCCCACAATGTTTTCTACCCTATCAATAAACAGTTGCACCATTGAAACTGTCGTCTGCCAATGCTTTCAATTTGGACGGGGCTAAAATTTTGTCGTCTGGTAAAGGGTTAAAGGGGCTAATTCTTTTATGTCTGTCACAACTTTAGTTGTCCTTGCAAGCCCGGCCAGGTAGCTCAGTTGTTAACGTATCTGATTTGTGACCTGGAGGTTGCGGGTTCGATACCTGGTTGCAGTGAACTTTCTTCCCGATAATTTTTCCCCTCTCACCTCTGATACATGTGAGAAAAGTAGTCAGTGGCTTTGGAAAGAAAGTTGTGTCAGTATTGATGTGAGAAAGCCTGGAAATACATGGATGCATCACCGACCACCATGATTATGACCTAAGCTGTTAAAATCGCATTAAACTCCAATGCAAATAAACAAAAATCAGTTGTCCTTGTAGCCACAAAATGTGCAGTCTGATCTATGATGTACACCGTCTGCTTCTTGTATATATATTCTTGGCAAAAGTTACCTTGAAATTGCAATTATTTCAGTGATATCTCTATTCTGAAAATGTCTGTTAGGTTAATGTAGTGTCCTAAGCTTTAAGACTTAAAATTATAGCATTGCTATAGAATAATGTCTTTTGACACCAGCATTTTCTCCTTTTCCAAAATGTTTTCAAAAGCCTTCCTTCTCAGAATCTTTACAATTCCGGACTATTTGGTAAAGGGTTTAACCCATTACCGGATAACAAAATTTTAGCCTTGTCCAAATTGAAAGCATTTGCAATCGACAATATCAATGTGGCTCAAATGGTGCTACTTTTTTTTTGATAGGGTAGAAAACATTGTGGGAAAAGGAGAAAATGCTGCTTATCAACATTTTCTCCTTTTCCTACAATGTTTTCAGAAGCCTTTTTTTTCTAGGGTCCGTAAAAGTCGGCATTGTGCGGTAAAGGGTTAAAGACAAAACAGTGATAAAAGACCAAACTTTATGAGGGAATGGGTTTGACTTCATTCATTGTAATCAGAAAGAAGACTGTCAAGGCTTGCTGCAGAAGCAATAAATTTGGTGTGGAGGGGAATCACATTCTCATTATCTCCAGTGACCAGTGTCCAGAAAAAAAAAGTATCCCACTGATCCATGTTTTACAAGAAAATAGGTTATTTCCACTTTATTTCATGCTTTCCGGCAGATTATCGAGAAATAATGGTGAGATATTTTCAATATTTCATGGTTACGACCAGTGAAAAATACTGATTTTTATTCGCTAACTCTTCAATTGAAGGCAGAAACAGTTGATGCGCAATAGTTATCTTGGTAAAATGCGCGTGCCTCTCAACCAGATCGAAATATGACGTAATTTACCCCACATTTCTCGCACTTGACATAATACTGTAATGCGTTGCTATGTGGAGGGGGTACACCACGGGGAATAACCGAAAAGAACTGTACTGTATTTTGATGTTTTGATGTAAGCCCCGCCCCCCACCCCTGGGTTAAAAGCATGAAACAAATATTTATCGAAATTTATTTCATCTCGTGAAACATCATTGCGCCACTTGTAAAAATATTACCAATGATGTTCACTCGTAATAAATTTCAATCTTTCACCGTAAAAAGCAAATATCCTCACTATAACTCTTGTAAGCCACAATTTTAGACTCTTCTGAATTGAGAGGATTTGCAGCCAATATATCAACCTTTAACCCTTATCCTGCTTACTTACTTCAAATGAAACTTTCAAGTTGACAGAAAAAAACCCAAGTTTTGCTATTTCAAAGGTATTTTTGGGGAAAGATATCTCCTTATCGGACAGTATAGATCCAAGAGCAGACTGCATGTTTTGTGCAGTCTGATCTTGACAATGTTTCTCACAGACCGCGTTTCTTGCGTTTTTGACGCAATGATTTCTTAGCTGACGCACTAAAATTCGTTGTGTGTGTCTGATGCAACCAAAAAAATATCAATTCAATCAAAACAATAGTTCATAATGCACACACTGATGGCAAGCCAAATACTAAGCGGCAAAATAAGGTTCGTATGCAGAGAAAGATTCATATGCCATGATAATTTCATACTGAGAGTTTATGATATGGTGCCCAGTGTCTGAAACCGATTTTATGGATAACTTATTGATAAATATCTGCCAGTACTGCACAAAAAGGAATTAAAGAACATGAATTGCTACCAACTGGCTTCTCTCTGACACAGTCACACATTTGAAGTTCTTGTTTAGTAATAATTAACTAGGTTTGGAATAACTATAGGAAGGTCAATTTGTCGCCCCGTTTTAAACGTTTACGGTCTGTGTATTCTAGACACTTTCTGAAACCGAAAAAAGAAAAACAGAAAGGACTTGCAGACTGTTTTGCTGTCCCTTCCACAAGTAAACACCTCGAAAACGTGAAAAAAAATGAAAAATAAAAAAATGCAACAAATATCCGGGTCTAGTCAGACTAAGAAAATAGTTTCAGTTCCGAGTCTGCAGAGTCACAAGGAAAGGTCCTTAAACATGAATTTAAGTAGCTTTAAAAAGGCATTTATAAAGTTGACCCTCAAGATTTTTGTTTGACCCCCAAAAATTTGGAATAAGGGTCACAAATGACCCTAAAAAATTTGAAGTTGGGAGAAACACTGTCTTGATCTACACTGTCCACAATAGGTCAGTGAGTCATGCTTAGCAGCCTAAGGGTTAAAGCACCTTTCACAACTAAAGTTGCGCTTGTGGATAGTGTAAATCAAGATCAGACTGTACAATATGCACATACAAAGCATACATGCCTTACCAAACAACCCTTCACTGCACAGTGTTTGCAGTCTGATGTTTGATCTACACTGTCTGCATTCCTGAAAAACTACAGACAGAAGGCAGTCATGAATACGCAATTACCTTAACTCTTGACCAAACAATCTCGACTTCTAACGACCCTGAGAAAGATGCCTTTTGAAAACATTGTGGAAAAAGGAGAAAATGCTGGTAACCAGCATTTTCTCCTTTTCCCACAACATTTTCTACTCCTCCCAAAACAAATTTCAATTTTTCAGTAGCATTTATTTTGTCATCTGCAAATGTTTTCATTTTGGTATAGTCTAAAATTCTGTCGTTTGGTAAAGAGTTAAGTCTTATTCTAGAATGAAAATGTCCATTGGGTTTATTCTGGGCTTAAAGGATTAAATATGGCTCAGATGGCAAGATCTGATTTTGGAAAGGTGGAATGATTTGTCAGAAAAGGTGTAAATGCTGGTTACCAGTATTTTCTCCTTTTTCTAAAATGTTTTCAAAAGCCTTCATCCACAGGATTACTATTTTGCCTGTGTGTAATATTTGATGTCGAAGCAGAATTGTAATGAATGTGGTAAATTTAACAGTAGGAAAGAAATATCTAACCCATTACTATACAATCCAGTGTTTTAACAACCATTATTAGTCAAGAAGTCTTTTGAACACACTTCGGGTAAAGGATGGTTACCAGCATTTTCTCCTTTTCCCGAAATGTTTTCTACTTTGAGAAAGACAAGGACTATAATGCGGGCTGCATTCCTTTAAAATTGGATTAGTCTAAAATTTCATAGCCTGATGAAGAATGCATGAAACAAATCAGCCTCCTGTAATGAAATAATTATCGAACAAGTTGTAAAACAAGTTGTCAAACGTTGATTGTGTACATTTTTAGCAGAGGAAATAAAATTGTGCAGTATGTTGTGCAGGAGTACAACAATGGAGGACAAGCCAATGCTGATGACATTACCTTGATGAAATTGTCTCGGCAATCCAGATTTCCAAAATTAATCACATTTTCCTATTCAGTGTGAGTTTTAATTTATTAGACTCTTAGAAAGGGGCAGAGTAATGAAACTATGAGATTCTGTGTGCAAGCTAGCCCTCTGTATGCTAGACATTTTGACCTTAGAAATTGTGAAGAATTGACCTAAGCTCTAAGCCTCGACCAAACAAGCACACATTTCAATGACCCTGAGAAAGAAGGCTTTTTGAAAACATTATGGGAACAGGGGAAATTTTTTTTTATATTTTCAAAGACAAATCCCTTCATTTGAGCCATCATGTACAACAGCTTACGTTACAGAAATCTTGTAAAGAGTAACAAATGTGTTACCTACTTGCAGTGGGTAGTGACTGATTGATTGTTTGCTGTTTTACGCCATTTTCAACATTATTTCAGTTATATTAGGGTGGCCAATGCCTCTATCCATGCTTTCCTTTAGTCTCTTTTACTAGTACTGTGCACTATCTTCTTTCCAAGCCACTGGCTGCTTTCCAACATAACCACCATCAAAACAATGGTCAGGGTTGGAATGAATCCTGTCGCACTGTCTACCATCAGTCCTAGGAGAGAACACTGGGTAGGAAGTCGTAATTCTTTAACAGACAACGAAATTTAAGACAGACTCAAATTGAGGCTCTAATTAAAAGCATTTGCAGACAACAATTTATGTGTAGTTCAAATGACGGGATTTTCTTTTGAGAAAGTAGAATGTAATGCAGAAAAAGCTGGTTTCTACAGGCTGCAGTATGATCTTGGATCTATACTGTCCATTTGTTTAGTCAAGCCTCTTAGGTAATTAACTTTTTACCAAATGACAGAATTTTAGACTGGTCCAAATTGAAAGCATTTGCAGACGACAAAATAAATATGACTCAAAAATTGAAACTTGCCTTTTGAAGAGTAGAAAACACTGTGGGAAAAGGAGAAAATGCTGGTTACCAGCATTTTCTCATTTTCCCACAGTGTTTTCAGAAGGCTTCTTCCTTGGGGTCGTTAAAACCAGGGATTGTTTGGTAAAGGGTTAAAGGCTTTTCTGAGTTCAACCCTTATCCTACTAATTAAGCGAAATTAAACTTTCAAGCTGATGATAAAAATGTAAATATTGCTCTTTTAAAGGTAGTTTTTGGGGAAAGGATTATCTCTTTATCTGACAAGGTAGATTGCACATCCTGTGCAGTCTGATCTTGATCTACACTGTCTGGAAAAAGGTCCTTGAGATGGGCTTAGCAGCGTAAGCCTTTTGTGTATTGTATCTTTAATGGTCTAAAGAGTTTGAGTTTGTATTACATGGTGCTTGAAGAGCTTAAAAGAGATGATTGAACAAAGGGAGACTATACTGTTAGTTATGAAAGACATAGAGCTCATTGATTAGAAATGTAGGGAATAATCATTCCGTCATAAAGAAAATAGACTTCTATGAAGAAATAAGCTCATGAAAGTGCTATGGCGTGACAAAAAACTTTCAAAGTTAATGGAAAATGGCTGACGCTATTTCTCCTGGTGTCGCTGTGAATATTCCCAATGGACATGACGGGAATTATATAACGGAGCCCAAATTCATGCCTTATTGTAATGGTAGACCAGGACTTTCCGGGACCATCCCAGATCCCGGGACTAAATATGTCACTTCCATGGAAGAAGTGACTTGTAAATTGAAAGGGATCAGAGTAAGTATCTCTTGTATATCCTTCCCATGTTGCTGGTCTTTGAAAACAGTGTGATAAAAGGAGAAATTGCTCTAACTCATTTTTTTAACCAATTACGTATGTGTTAAAGTGGTTTTGAATATTTTTGGTGCTTTAGTTATGAAAATGCCCAGACACAAGGTGTTTTGCCCTAACCATTGATAATATATCCAAGAAAAGTGCACTGCAGCAGTCTTTATGAATGAATCTTTTATGACAAAATTTTAGATCTGACCAAATTGAAAGCATTTGCAGAAAGCTTATTACATGTGACTCATATGTTGAGCATTGTCTTGGAAAGGGTAGAAAACATTGTGGGTAAACAAGAAAATGCAGGCTTAGCAAATTTGCTCCTTTTTCCATGATGTTTTTTGAAGCGTTCTCTGTCCAAGTCATTTAACTATTATTTGGTAAGGAAATGGGTCATTTTACATCGAGATACCATCAAATCAGCAATAACAAGAAATATCTTAAAAAAAGATAGATTGTGTAAATTTGCCCTGCAAAATTAATAGGCATGGGTCTTTAGAATAAACATGTCTACATTTTTTACCAATCACAAATTTATATTTATTCATTTGTTATCAGTACCAAAAAATAGGTCAAAAGCCAGCACATTCAACCACGCCGTAAAATAGCAAAAAGTAATTTTGGGAAAACATACGTATCCGTGTATCTCAATGATATTTAATGGTTACAGTTTCATTTATTTCTATTAAAAGAAAAAATGTATAAATTCCGTTCAGCTGGAGCAAATCCTTTGATTACATGGTGGAGCTATACCACAATGCTTCAGATCAATGAGATTATGTGTTCTGTCACATTTAGTTACTGACCCAGTAAAAATATTTGGGTCTGGAATGGAACATTTTTATTTGGGTTGAGAATGGAACAATCAATGAATCCTTTTATCCCTGAACTTTCCAAATTTGTTTTATTAGCTCCGCCATTTTCAAAGAAAACGACAAGTTATTTTTGAAGCCCTGGCATCATCTGCATTGTCTGTATTGTTGTTGTCTTCATTGAAACACTTTGACATTTTATAATATCTCTGTTATTGCCAAAGATATTTTCTTGAAACTCAGACAAGTTTTTTTAACTATCAAAAGGGGAACTCACACAACAGGCAGGTAACCATCAAAATATTTTTATACAGTTATGCCCCTTTTTCAACTTAGAATTTTCACTGAAAATCAAGCACTTGCAGCTGAGCATTGGCACCCACATGTGGTGCTCTTGTCTTATATACCAGTGGTCCTGCATTGGTCAAAGATGAAGGTGTATGTTTGTAATCCACAGGCCTTGGATTTGATGCTCACTCAAGGCTCATGCGTTTTTTGTGGAATTATCCTGTGGCAATACACTTAAAACTGGTGAAACCCAGGAAACACATTAATGAATGAGCTGTTGCTGTGTTACTGACTGAAATAATGTTGAAAGCAGCTTACATATTCAATCAAGTCAATCAAATAATCCCATGTTTTAATGACCCAGAGGAAGTAAGGATTTAAAAACGCTAATAGAAAGGAGAATGCTGCTTAACATAATGTTTTTTATCTAAATATCAAAGACAAATCCCTTCATATTCACTACATTTCATTTGTTGTCTACAAATACTTTCAAGCTCAACTAATCTAAACTTTCATCGTCTGGTACAGACTTAAGACATCACTACCTGCAGTAAACTGTATCCATCGTGCAACAGAGAATTTCCTAACAATTGTTGCATACAGAGAAATTGCTTATGGAAACTATTTCTCCTTTAGCTGAAATGCTTTTTTACATGTATCTAGTGCTTATGGGTGTCTTAGGAAAGACAGGGCAGAGCCCTAGCCTAGCGCTGGTTAAAAGCGGGACATATGTGAATATGTGAGCTGTTGCAGTGATATGACTGCAATAATGTTGAAAGCAGAGTAAAACACAATTCAATCAACTAATCATGTATTCAGTGTATTTAACCTTCAGTCATGTTGATGAAGGGTCAAACAAATAAAAGGCTGATTGAACTGGTCAATATGGCTTATCTAATAAATACAATGTCTGGGCATGGAAAAAGATCTTATTGGCTGTCTTTTCAATTATCAAATCTTTCTGTTTCTTTTAACTCTTTGCCATACAACAAAATTGTAGACTTGTCCAAATTTGAAAGGATTAATTTCGCAGACAATTTAAATGTACTGGTAACTCAAATAATGGAACTTGTCATTGATAGAGTAGAAAAAATGGTGGGAAAAGGAGAAAATGCTGGTTAACCATCACTTTCTCCTTTTCCCACAATGTTTCTAATGGTTTTTTCCTCAGGGTTGTCAAAACTTGGGATTGTGTAGTAGAGGGTTAAGCAGACTAATGAGAGTTTGTATTGCCATCTCTCTTTGCAATTTGTTCTCTGTCTTCAACTCTTTACCATACTACAAAATTTTGGACTGGACCAATTTGAAGGCATTTGGAGATGACAAACATTGCTTAATTGGCAATTTCTGAATTTCATGGGGAGGAAAAAAATCGTGGGAAAAGGAGAAAAAACTGGTAACCAGCATTTTCTCCTTTTCCAACAATGTTTTCAAAAGCTTTCTCTTTCAGCATCGTAAAAACTTGGTATTATGTTGGAAAGGATTAAACAGTTGCAAGGTGACCCTTTTGGTTCTATTGCTGATGTCAGAAGTAATCATGAAGAGGCTGTAGTAAGGCATGCATAGGTACTCTGGCCTCCTAGACATGATTGACATATGGTTGGAAATGGTATTAACAAACATCATACAAAAGCATTTTCTTACCATCTTGCAATGTAGCCATGCGTTAAAATGTAGATACAGAAGTATTGCTAAATGCTTCAACTAGCTATACATTGGAAAAGTATCAGGCTGTGGTTTTGTTCAAAGCTTTATCTGGTTCTCAATGCATCAACACCCTCTTGGTTACATCTTTAACCCTTTACCAAACAACAAAATGTTAGACTGGTCCAAATCGAAAGCATTAACAGATGTGAAATATCTGATGTAAAATTCAGTAATGCTCAAACAGTGAGACTTGTCCTTAAAAGGATAGAAAATATTGTGGGAAAAGGAGAAAATGCTGGTTACCAGCATTTTCTCCTTTTCCAACAATGTTTTCAAAAGGCTTCTTCTTCAGGGTTGTTAAACAAGGGATTGTTTGGTAAAGGGTTAAGTCGGAAGTTGGGAAGCATGAGATGCAGATGGCAACATTCTCAAACAATTGGCTTTTGTGAGTAGGACATCTCAGGCCATCATGGGGTCTCTTGCTCCTTTTAGTATCATACATAAATACTGCAAATGCTTGGAAAGATTTAAAAGCGTCCATAAATAATTATTGCAGTGGGGAAAAAAGTGTGAAGTGTGAAAGGTAATTGAATTCTTGTATCTATTTTTTTTCCTTTGCATGGTCGACTCTTGATGCTCTGAGGGGTCCTGCATAGTGGTATATTGTGGGACTTGTAACCTGGAGGCCCCAGGTTCGAGCCACACTGGATCCACTGGATCTTTTGTGGGAGTGTCCATGGGCAAGACACCTTAGACCCCTTGCCATTTACTGGTCAAACCCAGGAAAACATGAATATGTGAGCTTTCGCTGTGATATGACTGAAATAATGTTGAAAGTGGCGTAAAAAACCATTCAATCAATCAAACAATTGATGCTCTGACTTCTAGAAACATTGTGACAAAATAGAGAATGTTGCTTATTATGAGAAATTTCATGTTTTTTTACCCCACACTATTTTTTTTTTAAGCTTTTTTTTGTTGAGAGTCAATACTTATTTCCTTGCATAGCCATTTTTCTGTAAATTATTTCAATTAAATAAAGCACAGAAATTTCATAAGGAACTGAAAGCTTTAATCCTGTATGTTAATAACTGGTAAAAAAATGCTTTTGAAAATATTATGATAAAAGGAAGATATGACAGTTACCATTGTTTTCTTCTTTTCTCACAATGTTTTCTATCCTTTAAAACATAAACCCCATCACTTGAGCCACATGTAGCTACGCTTTTAACACGGGTCAATCTATTCTTTGCTATCTGGTAAGGAAACAAGACAGCTGCAGTTTATAGTAGGCATTGAAGGTTCTGTATTATTCAGATGATGCCTTTTGTTTCATACATATTGATGTTACATAATTATGGTGCTAACAATCATAAAAGAGTAATGTTATATAATCATATAGCTATGAATTTCTATGGGAAATAATCTTTTGTAACTTAAGTAAATAATAACCCTCGTTTTCAGTTGCAGCGATACCAGTTAGTACCATGATGGATGCCATAGCTGTTTTCCTTACTGTGTTACCCTTTACTACACAATCCTGAGTTTAAATGACCCTGACAGAAAAAGCTTTTGAAAACATTGTGGGAAAAGGAGAAAATGCTAGTTAACAGCATATTCTCTTTTCCCCACAATGTTTTCTTATTTTTCAGAGACAATACCATTAATTGAGCCACATAATATACTGTAATTTGTTGTCTTCAAATGCTGAACCAGTCTAAAATTTTGTTGTTAGGTAAAGGATTAAATAATGCCAAGTGGAAAGACTCAGCCTTTGTGACACATTTTTTTTATGATATTCAAGGTCACATTTACCAACCATTCAAATTCAAATTCTAATTCTAGATTTCATGGCTAGCAATCTGATTGGCTTAGATGATCTGGTGACTGAGTCGGGTGAACTGAGAACTAATGCTTTACCATACAATCCCCTGTTTCAAAGACCCTGAGGAAGATGGCTTATGAAGACAATGTTGGAAAAGGAGAAAATGCTGATAAGCAGTATTTACTTCTTTTCCCACAAGGTTTTTAACTCTTTCAAAGACAACACCCATCATCTCAGCTACATTTATTGTGTGGCCTGCAATGATGCTCACATTTTGGACAGGTGTCAAGTTTTGGCATCCGCTAAAGAATAGAAGGTTGATAGAATTCTAATTCCGAATTTGGAATGCAACACGCGAAAAGGGGCATTCAAACATTTGCGTTAAGTGTCACTTCGGATCAGCCTGCACAATCCGCGCAGGCTAATCTGAAAGGACACTTTCCATTTTTATGTAATCTGTTTTGCGCAAGTCTAATGAAGAACGAAATCTAATGTAGTTGTAAAGTGCCGTCTCAGATTAGCCTGCGCGGAATGCGCAGGCTGATCTGAGAAGACACTCTGCGCAAATGTCTGAGTGTCCCTTTTCGCATGTTGTAAGCCATTTCATAACTAGCTGTCTGATTGGCTATCATGTCTTTGAGATTGCTAGTCTTGGATGATTGTGAGAAATAAAAGATAGTGGAGAATTTTAAGTGTTCAGTACAGCCCCATGCCTACAGGCTTGAAGCTCGGGATAACCATTTTTGTTTAGATTGTGCTTTTTACCATACAAACCCAAATTGTAATGACCCTGAGGAAAAAGCCTTTTGAAAACATCATGGAAAAAGGATAAAATGCGGGCAACCAGCATTTTCTCCTTTTCCTAGAATGTTTTCTACTCTAACAAAGACAAATTCCACCATTGGGCCACATTTAAATTGTCATCTGCACATGCTTTCAATTTGGACGTGTTATCTACAGTTTTGTTGTGTGGTTAAGAAATAATCTACTTTCTATTGTGGTTTATTGTTCAATAAACCACATGTGTGAGTTATGAGGCACAATAAATAATCCACGAGGGCGATAGCCCGAGTGGTTTATTCATTGCGCCTCATAACTCACAAGGTGGTTTATTGAATGATAAACCATGATAGAAAGAAGATTATTTCGATTCTAACATGACCAACTCTTAATGAAAGGAAAACAAGTTCATACTTAGAGTAAAAATGCGGATGCAGATTATATTCCATTGAATAACTTACTTACTTTATACAGAATGACATCACTCTACATAAAATAACGTCACTATATAGTATAACATAGATTTTACCACGCCTGCGTTACACTGTGTTCATAGAGCCAAATTCACGTGTCATGTTAGAATAAAGAATTAACCCTTCAAGCCCCATCATAAATTTAGCTGTCTTTAACTCTTTACCAAACGACAAAATTTTAGACTGGTCCAAATTGAAGGTATTTGCAGACGACAAAATAAAGATGGCTCAAATGCTGGAATCTGTCCTTCATAAAGTCTTATTGGCTGTCTTTTTCATTATCAAATCTTTCTGTTTCCTTTAGCTCATTACCATACAACAAAATTGTAGACTTGTCCAAATTTGAAAGGATTAATTTTGCAGACAATTTAGATGTACTGATAACTCAAATAATGGAACTTGTCATTGATAGAGTGGAAAACATTGTGGGAAAAGGAGAAGATGCTGGTTACCAGCATTTTCTCCTTTTGCCACAATGTTTTCAAAAGGCTTTTTTCCAAGGGTTGTTAAAACCTGAGATTGTTTGGTAAAGGGTTAAAACTACCAGTATTTTCTCGTTTTCCCATAATGTTTTTAAAAGGCTTCTTCCTGTAAGTTGTGAAAACTCATGATTGTGTGATAAAGGGTTTACTCTTACATAACAAAATTGTGTACTTTTCCAAAGAGAGTTTAAGTTTTACAGATGACAGATACAGTGTTACTTAACTCTACCAAATGACAAAATTTAAGACTTGTCCAAATTGAAAGCATTTGCAGACGACAATTTAAATGTGGCTGAAAAGATTAAATTTTTCTTTGATAGGAAAGAAAACATAGTGGGAAAAGGAGAAAATGCTGGTTACCAGCATTTTCTCCTTTTCCCACAATGTTTTCAAAAGGCTTCTTCCTCAGGGTCGTTAAAACTCAGGATTGTATGGAAAAAGGTTAAATAATAATGGTCCTTGGAAGAAGAGAAATCATAGGAAAAGGAGAAAATACTGGTAACCAGCATTTTCTCCTTTTCCTACAATGTTTTCAAAAGCTTTCTTTTTCAGGGTTGTTAAATTTCAGGATTTTGTTGTAATAGTGTAACATTTTCAGAGTATAAAATGGACCTCTTTAAATGGCTGAAAAATCAAATTTAAAAAATCAAATCACTTAAATTCATGAAAATGTTTAAAGTATCTTGCAAGCTTGACTAAATAAGTAGAATGTGTATCTGGATCCCAGATATGACTGCATGTTCTGTCCAGTCTGATCCTGATCTATACCATTCAGAAAAACGCGTTTTTGCCTACAGGGATAAAAGGGTCAAATATTTCGCAAAAATGTTATGGAACCAAACTTTAATTTCCAAAAGATCTTCTGGCTAAACATACTGTCTGCTCACACTGTTCGTGTGACTTTTATAGCAATGGACAGTGAAGAAGACTTGAGGTGTTTTTTTACTAGTGAGAAGTCTGATTTTGTGTTAATCTCATATCCCCCTGTCTCTGAATTTGAATTTTCCAGAGTGGGTAGGGAGCAATTTGAATAAACATCATTTAAAATTCTCTTTGTGCATTTTAACTATATCATTAGGTTTGTAGATTTGTCTACACTGCTGGGTGGGATACTTATTTAGGCACTTGTGACTAATCCATGAGTGTTATCATCTCTATGCCAGACATTCATACTTTCGACTTTTCTTGGTTTAATGTATTGTAGGAAAAGGAAAAGGATGAGATTTCTAATATGATTTGTTTTAGAAAAAGGAAAAAAAGAGATAATAAACCAGAGGTAGAAACAAGTTTGTCAAGAAAAAATGGCCTGCAACACACGAAAAGGGGCATTCAGACATTTGCGTAAAGTGTCATCTCGGATCAGCCTGTGCACTCCGTGCAGACTAATCCAAAATGACAATTTCCGTTTTTATGTGATTTTCTGTTTTGCGCAAGTCTACTGTGGGACAAAATCTAAATGTAGTCGTTAAGTGGCGTCTCGGATTAGCCTGCGTGGACTGTGCAAGCTTATCCGAGACAACACTTCATGCAAATGTCCATATGCCTCTTTTCGCGTGTTGCAGACCATGTTATGTTTTAAATCGTGACCAAAAGATGAAAATTTTGACTCCAAAATGTGTGCAGATGTCAGATTAAAATGTTGTTCAAATGATGGGGTTTGTCTTTAAAAGGTTAGGAAATACTGTGGGAAATGGAGAAAATGTTTACCAGCATTTCCGATTTTCCCACAATGTTTTCAGGTTTGAAACAGCACCAGGCTCAAGCTCACAGTTTGATTTAAAGAGGACTTGATAGTCATGCCAAATTGTACCAAAGTTGTAAGAATTATTTTGTAACGTCAACAATGGCTTTTTGTTGTTGTAATGGTTGTAATGGGGTTTAACGCCACTTTAACAGCTAAGGTCATATCATGGCGGTCGGTGACGCACATGTGTTTCCTGGCTTTCTCATACCAGTACTAACACAACTTTCTTTCCAAAGCCACCGACTACTTTTCTCACATGCTTCTGAAGCAGAGGTGAGAGGCGAAAATACGCCGGAAAGAAGGTTCGCCTCAACCGGGTATCGAACTCACAACCACCAGGTCATGAGTCCGACACGCTCACCACTGAGCCACCCGGACGGGCTCAACAATGGCCATAGGCTGCTTTTATATTTGAAAACTGGATAGAAGCTCTATCTATCTTCTATCTATCTTCAGAGTACAAGTACAACTTTCCTATGTAGCTGTACATACTTAAGTTTCTGTTTCTTTATCTATTTCCAGAAGGAGACCAATGGTCAGTTTGTATTTGACAAAGTCTGTGACAGCCTGAACCTTGTGGAGAAGGATTACTTTGGCTTGAGATTTGTGGATGGAGAGAAACAAAGGGTAAGTGGTCTCTGAAAGTTGTTATGAATGTCTGTTTACGTGTGTGGGAAAGCAGCCAGTGGCTTTGAAAGAATATCGTGCGGAATACTGGAAAAAGAAACTCCACCATTCATAAAATTGAAGTTACTGGCTACTACACTATTATTTGTTTTATTTTGTTTACCAGTTTTGAATAAAATGTCAATAATTGGCAATATTTTGTTGTTGAAAAGGTGAAGGTATATAAAAAAGGGATATTACGCTGTAGTGACTTTCCTGGTCTTCGTATTTACTTCCAGCAGCGTAAGAAAAAATTGGCATCTTACTCGACCTTCAGTCTTACACAATACCAAATTTTCTCACGCTGCTCAAAGTAAATACAAGTACCAGAAAAGTCACTACAATGTAATATTCCGTATGTATAATTTGATAGCTACCAGCAGGAATAAAGCCCATGTCACTGTCATCTAATTTTTCTGAATAATGCATGTATTTTAAAATATGGAAATATGTCTTAGAGAAATTATTATTTTGAAATTTATTAGCACTGTATTAGTTCATCTTAATATTATTGATATGAGGTTCATCATGTCTTAACTGAAAATTATTATACCTTTTTTTTTTTTCGGTACAAAAACAGAGTTTTCTGGACATAATGGTGTCTTTTTCCTATATTTCAGCACTGGTTGGACCCCACTAAGACAGTCTATAAGCAGCTGAAAGGTAAATATGACAGTGGTAGACTGTCTCTGTTTAGCATCATATGTCAGACGTCAGACAATGCTTTTCTAACCTTGTCTCATAGAACTGATGTATGTGATGATCAAATTCTATTTAACTTCCCTACCAGTTACACTGGATAGGACCCTAGTTTGCTCTCTGTCCATCTTTTAATCTGTCTGTCAGTCCCTCCATGAATAAGACCAGACCCACTCCTCTGAAAGTAGTTTAAAATGACATCACATGTGATGTCACATAAGGCTTATTTAATACATGTGTAAGATAAGAAAATTCGCTATGGCTGTATTATATTGAAAACAAGGGAGATTATGAGGCAAAAGGTTGTCCTAAAAATTGCATTTGTATGTTAGAGGTTTAAAATGGTAACAGGAATTGAGTCTAAATTTACATATTACCAATATCAATATGATAATATCAGAATGAAATATGATCAAAGAATGAGAGATCAAAATAGAAACTGATGGATTGAATTTCCTGGCTCTGATTCTGGGAACAGTTGTCAGACCCAGCCAATTTTCATGTCCAATAGAACCCTCCAATTATATGGTGCATGAATATTTTGTGCTTGATTACATTCCTATTGGTTAGTCCTTTACCACATGACAAAATTTTAGACTTGTCCAAATTGAAAGGATATGCAGACGATAATTACAATGTGGCTCAATTGATGCATTTCTTCTTTGATAGGGTAGAAAACATTGTGGGAAAAGAAGAAAATGTTGGTTACCAGCATTTTCTCCTTTTCCCACAAGGTTTTCAAAAGGCTTCTTTCTCAGGGTCGTTAAAAGTCAGCATTGTGTGGTAAGGTTTTAACCCTTGAAGATGCTTGACTTAAACATAGTTGCTTTTGCGGCTAGTGAAGATCAAGATGAGACTGCACAAAACATGCATTCTAACTTTAAATCTACTTTGACCTCCGTAATGCTTGGACAATTTGAAATTGCAATTACTGGTACATGTATTATGTTTTTTTTTTGTTTTGTTTTGGAGTTATTTAGTGCTATAAGGGTAAACATTGACCATTCACTGTAGTCAGGCTATTATTAGACCTACAAATACCCATAGAAATGGCAAAAAAGAAAAGATATTTAATGAAAAGGAAAACTATCAATTTACAATGCAATGGAAGAAACTGTTTGAGAAGGAATGATTACTGTTTAAAAAGTAAAGCTTTTTCCAAAGCTGTTACATAATTATAGGAGTGTGAAAAGTGGCATTTGTTCTGTACTTTGTTCACACTGCTAAATTAGAAGAAAAGTTTGTTTTTTTTTGTATGGAAACAGACCAGAATATTGACTTGTAAGTCTTGGAGCTGTAAACTTGTTATATGGACATTTCAAGTCATGAAAAGATCTTAAAAGTACAACTTTCAGACTACTTTTGCCCTCAAATTATCAGGAAGTATTAGTTTGATCCAAGATTACAGACTGCATTTAGACAACACTTACTAAAGTTGTGCTTAGTGCTTTAATGGTTCAGTATTCTGGGAAACATTTAGCCCTTTGTTTTGATGGCCATGTGCAAAAAGCTTTTGAACCATTGTGGTAAAAGCAGAAAATCTGCTAACCAGCATTTCTCCTTTTATACTCTGTTTGCCATCATTTCTAAGACAAATCATATTATTTGTGCCATCTTAAATATGCCGGCCTGCAAATGCTATCAGTTCGGACATCATATTTCTGATACTTTTTCATCGTGTGAAAAGTTATGTGGATGAAGCAACAGCTGGCTAAATTGGACTATGATGTTCCTATCTTTGGCCTTTTGTCCATAGCAAATGCATGGCCAAGTTCCAGGCACTCAATATTGGGGGTTTGATCAAAGATTGGATATAGGTCAATGACCCCCAAATCTCTATAATTAATGGGGAAATGCCCACATCAATATATTGATGTCTCATAAAAGCATTGTTGAACCATTAACACCATGTCAGCAATAGCTCTATTGTCTTCATTCTTTACCAAGCCATATAATTCTAGACTGGCCTAAATTGGGAGCATTTGCAGATGAAATTTTAACCCTTTCCCAAACAACAAACTTTAGACCCTTCCAAATTGAAAGCATTTGAAGACAACAAATTTGAAAGAGGTACAAGTGTTTTGATAGGCTAGAAAACATTGTGGGGAAAGGAGAAAATGCTGGTTACCAGCATTTTCTCCTTTTCCCACAACGTTTTCAAAAGGCTTCTTCCTCAGTGTCGTGAAAACAAGGGATTGTTTAGTAAAGGGTTAAATGTAGCTCAGATGATGGAATTTGTGTTTGATGGGATGGAAAACATAATGGGAAAAGGAGAAAATACTGGTTAACAGCACTATGTTTTCATCGACCTTCTTTGACAGGTTTGTTAAAACTTGGCATTGTATGGTAAAAAGTTAAACCTTTACCAAACGACAAAATTTTGGATTAGTCCAAATTCAAAGCATTTGCAGACGACAAAATAAATGTGAATCAAAAATTGAAATTTGATTTGGGAAGGGTAGAAAACATTGTGGGAAAAGGAGAAAATGCTGGTTACCAGCATTTTCTCCTTTTCCCACAACGTTTTCAAAGGCTTTCTTTTTCAGGGTCGTTAAAAGTCGGGATTATCTGGTAAAGAGTTAAACCTTTACCAGACGACAATATGTTTACAATCATCCATATTGAAAGCACTTGCAGACAACAATTTAAATATAGCTCAAATGATGAAATTTTCTTTCAAAGGATAGAGAGCATTGTGGAAAAAGGAGAAAATGCAGGTTGCAAGGATTTTTTTCTTTTCCCACAATGGTCTTTTAAACTTTTGATTGTCTGTTAAGGGTTAAGCGGAATGTATTTATCTGGATTGTTTGGGAAATGCAGCCTGTTGGTTGAGGCACATTTGCTTGGAAACTAGGAAACATCAGGCATTTACTGATACTGGATATGTGTGCTTGCTATGAGTGACTAACAGATAAGCTTTTATGGTCCTATTCCTCATAATATATTCAAAGATGCAGATTGCCTTTTGGGTTTAGGAACTGACCACTCTTGAGAACAGTGCCTTGCTCTTAACTTTTTACCAAACAACAAAGTTTGGGACTCAACCAAATTGAATGAATTTGCAGACAAAAAATCAAATGTAGCTCAAATAATGATTTCTTTCTTTGATGGGGTAGAAAACATTGTGGAAAAAGTAGATAATGCTGGTAACCGACATTTTCTCCTTTTCCTACAATGTACATCATTTGAAATCAAGTTTAAAACAGCATTATATACAGTAAAAATCATGCATATGTACAGAGAATGAATAGATACCAGAATTGGTATTTCTGACAAATATGGAAATATTTTGTATAAATCTGTCAAGACTGCCACATCTTTATGATTTCAGGAGAAATTTCTTGGGAGTTTTTATAATATTTACATTGGGTATCTTGCCAGGTCTGTGCAAATATTTGTAGCCGATTATCGCAAGTGGTGAGCTGGCCAGTTTCTTCAGCATTGAGTATTTTAAGTAAATGTGTGTCTTGTTACTACCAGCAAGTTGCAAAATTACAAAAAACAATCTCTTGTTTTAACAACCTTGCAGTTGAGGGCTTTTATCAAAAGATTGTGGAAAATGGTGAAAACACTGATAGCCAGCATTTTTTTCCTTTTCCCCGTATGTTTTCTACACTTTCATCGACAAATTCCATGATTTGAGCCACTTTATTTGTTCATCTGCAAATGCTTTCAATTTGGACAAGTTTCTGCCATTTGGAAAAGATTAACTTTTTACAAAATCTTAGAATTGTTAGAACTGATGTCATTTGCAGATGACATATCAGACATGACATCAGAGATACCCTTGAAAGGATAGAAAACCTTTGTGGGAAAAGGAAAAAATGCTGGCTATCAGCATTTTTTCTGTCGACAGTGTTTTCAAAAGCCTTCGGCCATGGGGTTGTTACTAATACAGATTGTTGGGGAAAGGGTGAGAGAGCAAATAAGCTTGTTCCGATAGTTGTATCCTCACTAGATGTCAAACATTTTGAATTTGTCCAAATTGAGAGCATTTGCAGTGTACAAATTTAATTTTGCAGAGCCACAGTAGTGCAGTTGGTAGCACATAGGACTTGGAACATGGTGTTGCTGGTTCGAATCCTGCCCAGCTCGGCTACTTTCTTTCCATGGCTTGATGATAGTCACTGTGACACAATTCATTCCTCTCTCAGATCAGAATGTTTCAATAATGATTATGTGGAAAAGCAGCTTGGAAAGAATATTGTGTAAAGTACTGGTAAAAAGAAACTCCAAAAATGTTTTGTTTGAGCTTTTTTCTTGTCTGATATTCACTGTCATCTTTAGAGTCCTGCGTCCGTATTTACCAACCATTCTGAAAAACAGCCTTAGTCTTATTCTCCAAGATTTTCAAAACTAAAAAGTAACACACTTTCTGATTGGCTAAACCATTTGGTTTAGCCAATCAGAAGATATATTACTTTCAAATTTAGAAAATTCTGGAGAATAAGTCTGAAAATGTTCATAAGAATGGTTGGTGAATAAAGACCCTGGTAGCTATTATAAACACATATTTTGATTTGCTGAAATAGATTTATTTTCTTGATAGATAAATATTCATACGGCTTCTTCTGTCTGATTCTCTGGGGAGGAAAATAGAAGAAAAAATTTATACATATCCCTGTGGATCTTGTGCTGCAAAATAAATTAATTGGACTCTTTTTTTTTCAATGCTGAAACCTTTTACCAGTGCAAAATTTCAGGCTGACATTCATATTGGAAGGAATTGCAGACAACATTTCAATGTGACTTTACTCTGTACAATATGACAAACTTTTGGACTTGTCCAAATCCAAAACATTTGCAGAAAACAAAAGGCTAACATGGTGAAATTGTCTATGAAAGAGTAGAAAACATTGTGGGGAAAAAGAAAATGTTAGGGATTAGTATTTTCTCCTTTTCGAACAATAATTTCAAATTGTGTGGAAAAGGTATACTTGATGGCATTTGTCTTTGAAAGGGCAGAGCTAGAAAGCCTTGTGTGGTGTCTGTGGTTGTGAGGTAGAGCGTCAGCCTCATAACCATAATGTCCCGAGTTTGATACCTGGGAGCCGGCGTCAACTTTGGGATTGTTCATTGGCCCACACATTCAACGCGAGTACTGGTGTAGTTCCCAGGAAGCAGAATAGAGAGAGATTAGATAAGTTGTAAGAACTTGTTTCTCGGTTGATGTGAAATAAATGTTTAAACTAGAAAGCCTTATGGGACAATAAAGAAAGTGCTGTGTTTCAACATTTTCTTCTTTTGCGATCTTTTGGTAAAATCATGACATCACTTTATTATTGCTGAGACATTTTGTGGTAGCTTCAAATATACTTATTACCAGCATTTTCAAATGCATTTTTACTCCGAAAAGGAAAAAATCAGGATTTTATGGTAAAAGGTTAACTCCAAATAAAGTAAAGGTTTAGAAGGGGAAAAGACTAAAGCAAGAAAGTAGATAGCAGACAGAGGCAGTTTTCCCGACCTGTCAAAATGTCCAACAGGGTAAAATATGGCCCCTAATTAGGAGGAAAAAAGTTCTGAGCTCAAATATTTGCTCTGTCTGAGTTGATGCCTAACAAGGCAGCTCTTTCTCCCAGAATTTATCATTCTGAGTGTGAGATACATCCTTTTACCTTTCCAGGCATGCCAAAGTTTTAACGACCCTGAGAAAAAAGGGTTTTGAAAACATTTTCTGAAAAGGAGAAAATACTTACATTTTTTTTATTTTTTCATTTTCCTACTCTATTTTCTATCTTTTCAAAGACCATTCCCACTATTTGAGTTGCCCTTATACTGTCAAATTCAAATGCTTTTAACATGTCTAAAATATTGTCATCTGGTTAAGAGGGGTTTGGGTTGTCCAACTTTAAAGCAATTGAAAACGACAAAAAAAACCAATTTTGAGCAAATGGTTAGATTTTTTTGGATGAAACAAAAAAAAAAAATGGGAAAAAGAAAAAAATTATTACTGCCCTCCAAAAGCTTTCCTTTGGGGTTGTTAATATAAATCATATTGATTGTATGGTGTTTAATGCCGTTTTCAACATTATTTCATTTATATCGCTGCGGCCATTGCACCTATCCGTTTGTTCCTGGAGTCTCTTCTTACCAGTACTTCGCACAATTTTCTTTCCAAGCCACTGGCTGCTTTCCCACATAATCATCGTCGAAACAATGGTCAGCGGTGGGAGAGGAATGAATCCTGTCACAGTGACTATCATCAATCCTCGGAAAGAAATTGTCCGAGCCAGGGGTCGTAGCCAGGGATCGAACCCTGGACCCCGTGTTCTCAAGTCCTGCACGCTACCGACTGGGCTACCGGGGCTCGGCTATAAATCATAGGAGTGTTAAATAAAAGGTGAACTCTTTTCCAAACAACAAAAGTTTTGACTTGTCCAATTTGAAAGTTTGGAAGATAATAAGATAAATGTGACTCAAACTTCAAATTTGTTTTTTGACAGGTTAGAAAACATTGTGGGAAAAGGAGAAAATGCTGGGTACCAGCATTTTTTTCCTTTTTCCACAATGTTTTCAAAAGCCTTCTATTGCAGGGTCTTCAAAACTCAGGATTGTGGAGTAAAGGGTCAAATACTATTAGCTTCTGTCATTTGATTAGCGAGACCCTGATTGGATTTAGGTCTGAGTAGCATGCCAAATACGATTTCAGTTTGATTTTTCGTTCAGTAAAAATCAAGATCAGACTAAAGAGAATGTGCTGTCTCAATGTCTGATCTTTAATCCATGCTATCATACATTTTGTTAGATAATTATTTTGATGGAAATAGTCTTGAAATGACGATACTGTGCATAGGCGTAGCCAAGATTAAAATATTTATACACACAGTGAGGCACAAAGTGCTGAGAGGGGAGGGAGTGGGAGGATGGCAAAATTATTGCAAAGCACAGAGGAACTCCCTAGTCATCAGTGCATCAGTTCAACCCATCTATTTAGTTTGAAAAGATCTGCAAATTTAGGGAAAAAGCAGTACATGTACATTTATGTGATACTGTGATTTACAACTTTTTTATATGCACATGTGTATTGTGCATAATGGCTACTATGCCTTTGCTGTGGTGGCTGAAAAAAGTACACCTTTTATTTGTTACTACCAAGGTTAAAAAAAATTGTTAACTCTGTACTAATCAACACAATTCTGGACTGGAGCAAATTGAAAGCATTTGCAGATGACAAAATTACCAGTAATGTGACTTAAATGATCAAATTAGTCTTTGACAGAGTAGAAAACATTGTGGAAAAAGAGTAAAATTTAAAGCTGGTTAGCAGCATTTTCTCGCTATGTCTCTAAAGCTTTTTACCTCGGGGTTGTTAAAATCCATGATTGTTTGGTAAGGGTTACAGTGTGCTGAGATAAAACATTGCATTCAAGGGTATGGATGGCATCCCCCAAGCAGTCAGTCACTTCTGAAGCATGCAAGTATACCAAAGACTTCTAGGTTTGTAATGAAGTTCTTGGGTCTATGCATTATCCGCACTTTAACCCTTTACCTAATATGCCAATTTTAGACTCTTCCAGTTCAAGAGCAATGATGTCAAAAATGTGGACAAATGGAAATTCATGTATCTGATAAAGAGCAAAACATTGTGGGAAAAGGAGAAATTGCTCGTTACGAGCAATTTCTCCTTTTCCCACTATGTTTTCAAAAGCTATCTGTTGTTGATGCATCAAAATGAGTATCTGTGAAGTACAGGGTTAACTCTCAACTAATCAATCTTGAATTTTAACTGCTCTTGATAGTATAGTTTTTGAAATCATCGTGAGTAAAGGAGAAAATGCTGGTAACCAGCATTTTCTCCTTTTCCCACGATGTGTTATTTCCCTTCAAGAACAAATGCCATCATTTGAATCATGTTTTATTTGTCGACGCCATACTGCTTTCTATAAGGAAGGTTAAAAATTTTTCATGTTGGTTAACCCTTTACCACACAATGACGCCTTTTGATGCCCCTAAAAAAGAGGCCTTTTGAAAACATTGTGGGAAAAGGAGAAAATGCTGGTAACCAGCATTTTCTCCTTTTCCCACAAGGTTTTCTACCCTATCAAAGAAAAGTTGCGTCATTTGAGCCAGTATGAAATTGTCGTCTGCAAATGCTTTCAATTTGGATAGGTCTTAAATTTTGCCGTGTGGTAAAGAGTTAAAGTGTTGGGAAATTGCATTCAAAGGGATGGATGTCAACCAGTAAGCCATCAGTCACTTGTGAAGCACACTGTTCATCATGGTGTGTCTGCAATCACACCAGACTTCTAGGTTTGTGATGAAGTTTTAGGGCCTGTTCAAATCCATTCTTTTAACGCTTTACCAAACGACAAAATTTTAGACTGGTCCAATTTGAAAGCATTTGCAGACGACAAAACAAAGGTGATGAAGAATTAAAATTTGTTTTGGGAAGGGCAGAAAACATTGTGGGAAAAGGAGAAAATGCTGGTTACCAGCATTTTTTCCTTTTCCCACAATGTTTTCAAAAGGCCTCTTTCACAGGGTCGTTAAAAGTCGGGATTGTCTGGTAAAGGGTTAACGCTTTAACAACCCTGAGGAGAAAGGCTTTTGAAAACATTGTGGGAAAAGCAGAAAACGCTGGTAATCAGAATTCTCTCGGTTTTCCCACATTGTGTTCTGCCCTATCAGGAACAAGTTTTGTTATTTGAGCCACATACAATTTGTTGTCTGCAAATACTTTCAATTTGGACCAGTCTAAAATTTTGTTGTTTGATAAAGAGTTAATGTCACAAGGCAAGACAGATGTTGAAGAATTTCCGATTGATCAAAGCTGCCTTTTTCCTGCCGTTAAATATTCTTTAATTAATCAAATGTGTCTGTTGAAAGATCAGTGCCATTTTGGGATTTTGTGAAAGTGTCAAACCAGAATAGAAGTTGCTGATCTAGATAAGGATATTTTGAGTACTTGCCAGACATCATAATTTTAGATTTGCCAATTTTTGCCTATAAGGTTATATTAACTCTTTACCAAACGATAAAAGTTTGGACTATACAAAAATGAAAGCATTTGCAGACGACAAATAAATGTAGCTTAGACGATGATTTTTGTCTTTAATATGGTTAAAAAAAAACATTTTGGGAAAAGGAGAAAATGCTGGTTACCAGCATTTTCTCCTTTTCCCAAAATGTTTTCAAAGGCATCTTTTTCAGAGTCGTTTAAACTCAGGATTGTGTGGTAAAGGGTTAAAAGGTTATTTTAAATTTGTATATTTTAGACAGACACAGACTAATTTTGTTTTCAAGTGATTGAATGACTTCAGGGACTGTATTTACCAACCAGACTGTATTTACCAACCAGTCTTCAAATTGTTCCTTGTCTAACTGCTCAAGATTTTCTAAATGTGAAATGTAACACACCTTTTGATTGGCTAAACCAAATGGTTTAGCCACTGTTGTAAAATAAGACTTACCTGATAGTAACTAGTCAGCCTCCGAGGGTTACCAAAATTGTAAGTCGTCTTTTTAGCAGTCAAATGCCTCTTTCAATAGGAACACAAAAATACAAGTCTTATAAAGTCAGCGTCTGGGTATCGTCAATTGGCTAAACAAATGGTTAAGCCAATCAGATGTTATGTTCCTTTCACATTGAGAAAGTTTTAGAGAATAAGACTAAGAACATTCTTAAGAATGGTTGGTAAATATGTACTCTGGCAGGACTTGCAATATAGCAGTCAGCTTAACCCTTTAGCGCACAGTGCCGACTTTTAACGACCCTGAGAACGAAGGCTTTTGAAAACATTGTGGGAAAAGGAGAAAATGCTGGTAACCAGCATTTTCTTCTTTTTCCACGATGTTTTCAACCCTATGAAAGACAAACTTTATGATTTTAGTACTATTTTATTTGTTGCCTGTAAATGCTTTCAGTTTGGGCAAGGCCATAATTTTGTTGTCTGGTAAAGAATAATTACTACTAAGTTGTTCTATAGGAAGACAAAATTTCAGCTAAAATTGGAATTGAAGCTACCCAGAACTGAGTATATCAAGGTTTTTGGTAAATTTTGGTAAAGGTTTTTAGTTGGTGAAAATGGACCCAGGACTTGCAATAATTATAAGGGTCAGCTAAATTGCGTCCAGGTTGCTCTATAGGAAGACAAAGTTTCAACTAAAATTGGATCTGAAGCTGTCCAAAGCTGAGTGTATAAAGATTTTTGGTAAATTTTCCTGTAATGACATCATTAATCAAGCTTCTGTCAGGAAATTCATACATATTCAGTATCATTATAGTTTGGGTCTCCTGGGTCATGGAATAGTCTGGGTAGGTTATATGTTGAAAATATTTTCATTTTTCACTAGATATAGGACTGTATAAGTGGACAGTTTTTGTGAAGTGGGAATTTTTCGATTTTTTGAATTGGAAAAATTCACAAACTTTTTTGTTTGTGGTTTTTACCACAAGTATACCAAAAAATAACAGGTGTCTTGAATTTGTACGCAAAATGTCCGTAATCCGTAATTTGCAAATTTTTCAACAGGCATATATATCCACAGTAGTTCTTTTGTCCAACAGTAAATCGAGTTGAAATTATCCCTATATTTGCTGCAAACAACCATTTTAACTCTTTACCACGATACAAAAATTTCGACTTGCCAATATTGAAAGCATAAATTTATAGACAACAAGTTAATTGTGGTTTAAATTATGGGATTTAGTCTTGAAAGGGGAGAAAATTCATGAGAAAGAGAATCCTGATTAAATACATTTCTGACAACATTTTCAAAATTCTTTTTCCTCAGGGTCATATAACTCTTTACCACACGACAAAAATATGGACTGGACCAAAATGAAAGCATTTACAGATGACAAATCAAATGTTGCTGAAATGGTGATTTCTGCATTTTATAGGGTAGAAAAAATTGTGGGAAAAGGAGAAAATGCTGGTAACCAGCATTTTCTCCTTTTCCCACAATGTTTTCAAAGACCTTCTATTTCAGGGTCGTTCAAACTTGGGATTGTGTGGTATAGAGTAAAACAGAAGATTGTTTGAAGCGGTAACCCAGTTTGTTAAATCGAGGGTAAAATTGGTTATAATTCAGACGATTTCTTTCTGTCTCTAAACTCTTCTTGCAGGACCAGGCTATCGCTTTGTCCAAAATAAAGACTATTGCTGCAGTGTACTCATCCAATAGAATTCTGTATGGTACCCAAGTATGTTGAATTACCGTGATTACCGTGTAATATTACTTTTTAGGTACAGCTGCATCAAGTATGTTTGCAGAAAAGAAAATCTAGTTGGATAGAAGAAACAGTCCGCCAATACTTTTTAACTTATGCTTTACATGTTATTCTTAACCCTTTACCACACAATCCCAACTTTCGACGACCTTGAGGAAGAAGCCTTTTGAAAACATTGTGGGAAAAGGAGAAAATGCTGGTAATCAGCATTTTCTACTTTTCCCGTAATGTTTTCTTCCCCTAGAAAGACAAATTTTGTTTTTCAAGTAACATTTGTCATCTGCAAATGCTTTCATTTTGACAACGCTGAACTTTTGTCGTTTGGTAAAAGGTTAAAATGTCCTTTAAAGATAATTAACCCCTCAAAGAACAAACATTTTAAGGAAGGAAATTTAACAGCTCTTTTTCAATTGTATTGAAACATCACATGAAAAGGAACAACCATCAATGTCACAAGCAATTGCTCCTTTTCTAAATTAAGTTGTTGTCCAGAATTTCTTGTCTGCAGGGGCATAAAGGACATAATATTCAATTGATAATAGGATAATGCAGTGATGATGTGTGACAGACATCAAAAATACAACTCAATTTGTCATATTGGATTTTCAGGACATGGTAGGCTGTTATCTGTGGAAAATGCTTGTCATTATTTCCTAGAATAACCATAGAGACATTCTGAAGTATCCATCCTTGTCTTTGACATGGGAAATATCTATAATTTTCCTGACATCGTCCCCTCAAAAGTGCAAGTGCCCTTTAATTATGCTAGTCTCTTCATTGATCTAGGTGGCTCCTCTTGCCTCTAACTCTTTATTAGGCATCAAAACTTGGACTAGAAAATATTTGTAGGCAACAAATTAAACTAAAATAATTGTTTTTTTGGCAGTGTGGATCAAGATCAGACTATGCAAATCATGCAGTCTAATCTTTTCTGTAGAGAGTATCCAAAAATATTTGCTTTGCTGAAATACACGGGACAAAAGCAACCCTGAAATTGCAATTATTTGGGTCCTAGACTAAAACTGTCTGGTTGGTTTATTTGGTGCTCTAGTAGGGTCATATTGCTGCCCTGTGTATGGTAGTTATTATCTAATCGTCAAATTATTTATTATCTGATCATCAATTGCAGTGTCTTACTATACAAGAAGATAGCTAGCATTATTGCATTCTTACTCATTCAGAAATCGTGCACTTTTAACTCTATACTGAACAACAAAATTTTAGACTTGTCTGAATTGAAAGCATTTGCAGACAGCAAAATAAATGCCTTAAAATATTTGTTTTTCGAATTTTGAAAGATAGAAAACATTGTTGGAAAGGGAGAAAATGCTGGTTACCAGAAAAGCTTCCTTCCTCAGGGCACTTAAAAGTCAAAATTGTGTGGTGAATGTTTAACCTATGATTTAGGATTGTTTACCATTTGACTTCTACATTCAGGAGTTTTGTGACCAGTAGAGTATAATTTAACAAGGCAACGGTAAAATGATTGGGTAAAAATAAATCCATAGATTTACTGTGTTAAAACTTTGATATCCAAGATCGAGAAAATTTAGATTGGATAAAGTCAAAATTTGGGACTTGACCAAACTGATAGCATTTGCATACGCCATATCAAGTGTTGCTCAATATATCTGTCTTTGATAGGGTAGAAAACATCTATGGTAAAAGAGAAAATGCTAATTTCCAGCATATTCTCCTTTTCCCACAATCTTTTCAAAAGCCTTCTGCCTCAGGGTCATTAAAACTTAGGATTGTGTGGTAAAGGGTTAAATGTGAAAAATTCTGTGGGAATATCAAGTTATTTTCCCAGAACTAAAGTTTTCTAACTATACTGTGGAATTGATGTACATCTAAAATTTGAGAAGGTGAGTGATTGATACCATTAAATCTAGATATGTCATTGATACTGAACAGGTTGTTGCTCTGCAGTTCATTTCCATGTAGGTGGATACATTATTGACTTGTAACCAGTTTGACATTTTGATATATTGGCATTGTATTGAGGATGCAAGTCACTTTCTGCTGAAATATTGTTGAGGGTATTTATATGGACTGCAGGATGTTTTGGGCTATGAATGTTTCAGCTCTGGGTATTATCATTCTATACTTTGTACATATCATTCCCTTGCTCATGCCCATAGATTAACTTGTTTAAGTATTTATCGTTGGCCTTAAGGTCTACAGCCCCTAACTCTCATATCAAAAGACGGAATCTGCCGAGATTGGGCGAATAGCCTTTACAGAAATGTCAATGTTACACGATATTTACCAATGAGTTTGTGAGTCTACGGCCCCTAACTGCCATATTAAAAGAAAGAAACTGGCAAGATTGGCCGAATAGCCGTTACGAAAAGGTTGATGTTTACAGATGAGCTAGGGGCCGTAGACGTTAATTAAATAAATGACCGCCTTACACAACTTTGCAGACTTTGAAAGAATCCATGTTTTCAAAAGCCCTTTTTCTACAAGGTCATGAACGCTTTACCACATAATCCTGGGAAAGAACGACTTAGAGCAAGATTGCTCTTGAAAACATTGTGGGGGAAAAGGAGACTATCATTTTTTCTGTTTCCCACAATGTTTTCTACCCTTTCAAAGGCATATTGTACAATTCGAGCCACACAAGGTCATTATGCCTTTATCACACAATCTGGGGTTTTAACACCCAGAGGAAGAAGGCTCTTGAAAACATTGTGGGAAAAAGAGACCATCTTTTTCTCTATTTCCCACAATGTTTTCTACCCTTTCAAAGACAAATTTTATAATTCTTACTGCATTTGATCTGCAAATGCTTTGAATTTGGATCAGTCTAAAATACTGTTGTCTGGTAAAGATTTAACCCTTTACCACACAATCCAAGCTTTTAACGACCCTGAGAAAGAAGTCTTTTGAAAACATTGTGGGAAAAGGAGAAAATGCTGGCAACCAGCATTTTCTCCTTTTCCCACAATGTTTTCTACCCTTCTCAAAACAAATTTAAATTTTTCATTCACATTAATATTGTCGTCTGCAAATGCCTTCAATTTGGACAAGTATAAAATTTTGTCTTTTGGTAAAGATTTAATACACTGAATAGTTTTGTAAGAATTAAGTTTCATACATGCACATGGATGCAGGTAAAAACAGACTGGTTTCTGAAGAGAACAATAAGAGGAGTTTGCGTAACAAATCATTTAGAAAGTTAACGCAAAAAGTAGACTTTCAGCAGTCATGATTAATGTTTCTTGTTTGTTGCATTGTGTTAACCCTTACCAAACATTAATGTGTTTTAACGACCTGGAGGAAGAAAGCTTTGAAAACGAGGGAAAAGAAAAATTTACTTGTAACAAGAAATCTCGCCTTTTCAAACAATGATTTCTACCCCAGAGAATTTCAGCCGTTTTATACCAATTTTAAAGTTATCTGTAAATGCTTCAATTTGAAAGAGGTGAAAATACGTTGTTTGGCAAAGGATTAACTTTGTTTTAGAAACTTTGATAACAGGTATTTCTCTTTTTATTCTTTGTTTGTGAATGAAAACTGAGAATTTTCAAATACATTTTTAAAGCTGTTGGGCCCTTTACCAAACAGTCCTTAGTTTAAAGGGCCCAGAGAAAGAAGGTTTATGAAAAAAAAATTGTGGAGAAAGGAGAAAATGCTGGTTACCAATTGCTGGTTATCAATTTCCAACAATATTTTCTATCCTTTAATAGGTAGATTTGATCTTTTGAGCCACACATAGTTTGTCTGCAAATGCTTTCAGTTTGGATAAGTCTAAAAATTTGGCATCTAGTATAGAGTATAGGGAGTCTGCTGCATATAGAATATTTCAAACAATACGACTACGGTCAACCTACTTGAAATTGAACTAATAGATCAAACAATAAAAGTTTTGACTTGTCCAAATTCAAAGCAATGATAGACAATAAATCAAATTTAATGTTGCTCAAATTTTCAGAGTTGGCTTTGGAAGGGTAGAAAACATTGTAGGAAAAGGAGATTTTTTACAATGTTTTTAAAATGATTGATTGATTGTATGGTGTTTAACGTCGTTTTCAACATTATTTCAGTTATATCACATGGCCAGTGCACCTCTCCATGCTTTCTTAGAGTCTCTTTTACCAGTACTCAGCACAATTTTCTTTCCAAGCCACTGGCTGCTTTCCCCCATAATTATCGTCAAGACGATGGTCAGTGGTGGGAGAGGAATGAATCCTGTCGCAATGACTATCATCAATCCCTGGAAAGAAACTGGCGGAGCCACGGATAAAACCCACGACCCTATGTTCTCAAGTCCTGCACCCTACCAACTGAGCTACCAGGGCTCGGCTGTTTTTAAAAGCAGTCTTCATTAGGGTTGTCAAAGTCACAGGAATGTTTTGTAACGGATTGATTTATTATTTGTTTCAGGTGTGAGCCCATGTGTGCTGTGTTTTCGAGTCAAATTCTACCCTGCAGATCCTATGAAACTTCATGAGGAGATAACCAGGTGAGTTTCAGCCTCCCAGAGGACTGATAGTGCAGTGTTAACCCTTAGGCTGCTAAGCGCGACTCACTGACCTTTTGCGGACAGTGTAGATCAAGATCAGACTGCACAGAATGTGCAGCCTGATCTTGGATCTACACTGTCCGATAAGAAGATATCTTTCTCTCAAAAATACCTTTGAAATAGCAAAATTTGGGTTTTTACTATCGTGTTTCATGTTAGTTATTTAGTTGGATAAGGGTTAACATTTTACCTAACAATCTTGTGTTTTCACAACTAGAAGAAAGAACATGCAGTTTTATCTTGGATCTACGGAGCCCTGTAGGTGCCATGCTCTACACATTTTTATACCCCCGCAAAACGAATGTTTTCGGCGGTATACTGGAATCAGCCTGTCTGAATCAGCCTGTCGAGAAAACTAAATACTAAATCGTTAAAACGAAATGCTATTTCGAGAAAAGATAAAATGAAATGGTTGTGTTCGGAACACTTTGTTGTCATTGTCAGCCATGGCCATGTGAGATGATCTCACATGGCCATGGCGGACGATGACAACCAAGTGTTCCGAACATACCCATTTCGTTTTCTCGAAATAACATTTCGTTTTCTCAAAATAGTATTTTGTTTTATCGAAATAGCATTTCATTATTTCGAAATAAACATGTGTAGAGCATGACACCTACCGGGCACTGTATGGATCCATATGGTCAACTACATTGTGATATATTCTGGCCAAAACAATCTTGAAATTACAATATTTTGGCTGATTTTTCTTATTATAGGCAGGGTCCATTATATTTACTTAGGGCTTTAAGGTTTGACACACCATACAGGTTTAACCCATTTGCATAATAATAATTATGAGCTTGGTAATAATGCACAAAAGCAAGTTAAAGCAAAGACCATAACAAACTGAGGCAGCAAGTGTATCTGGTACCCTGTCTTTGTGTATCCCTGTAGGCAGTAGGAGTGGCTTTTGTGGACAGTATATTTGTATGTCGAGATCAGAGGACACCTAACATTGGCTGGTTACCAGCATTTTCTCCTTTTTCCCGCACAATGTTTTTAAAAGGCCTCTTTCCCAGGGTTGTTAAAAGTCGGCATTGTGCAGTAAAGAGTTAATAAATTTGTAAAGAAGTGACTGCTATCAACAGTTGAATGTCTATAAAACTGCTTATTAAATTTTGAAATATACACAGTGTGTATTCCTTTGAGAAATGTTGTTTTTCCTCAGAAAGAATCTGATTGAAACACCATATGTCCAGATGTAAGAGCTAGTACTCTCATAGGCCCAGTGCTCATTGAATAAACTTGTGTGCACTTTTCTATATATCTCTGAAGGAAACACCTTAGATGATGCAAAAAAATGTATATCAAAAATGTTTATCAGTCTATTTTCACACAGGCTAGTTTTAATGCAATGGAAAAAACAGTAAACTCTGCTTAAATCTTAAATCTTAAACTGCAAAGATTGGACTTGTCGAAATCCAAAGCAATTGCAGACAACAAATGAAGTGTAGATGAAATGATGCAATTTTTTTTTGAAAGGGTAGAAAACATTGGGGGAAAAGGAAAAAGAGCTGGTTACCAGTATTTTCTCATTTTTAGCTCCACTGGCCGAAGGCCAGAGAGCTATTGACATGGCGTTGTGTCCGTCCGTCCGTCCGTCCGTCCGTGCGTTCGTGCGTGCGTCCGTAAACTTTTTCTTTAAAAAACTTCTCCTCAGAAACTATTGACTGGATTTTTACCAAATTTCACAGGAATGTTCCTTTGGTGGTCCTCTTTCAAATTCCTTCAAATAATTGTGTTCCATGAAGAATTCTGGTTGCCATGGCAACCAAAGTAAAAAACCTTTAAAAATCTTCTTCTCCCAAACCGCTATTTGGATAGCATTATTATTTTGCAGGAATGTTCCTTAGATACAGGTTTACAGAATTCCTTCAAAAAAAAAATGATCTGTCAAAAAACATGGCTTTTATGGGAGACTCATTTTCCTTTTATGGTATAAAGTAAAATCTTTGAAAAATTTCTTCTCTAAAACTATTCATTGGATTTCATTGTTGTTAGCTCCACTGGCCGAAGGCCAGCGAGCTATTGTCATGGCGTTGTGTCCGTCGTGCGTCCGTTCGTTCGTCCATTCGTCCGTGCGTGCGTCCGTAAACTTTTTCTTTAAAAAACTTCTCCTCAGAAACTATTGACTGGATTTTTACCAAATTTCACAGGAATGTTCCTTTGGTGGTCCTCTTTCAAATTCCTTCAAATAATTGTGTTCCATGAAGAATTCTGGTTGCCATGGCAACCAAAGTAAAAAACCTTTAAAAATCTTCTCCTCCCAAACCGCTATTTGGATAGCATTATTATTTTGCAGGAATGTTCCTTAGATACAGGTTTACAGAATTCCTTAAAAAAAAAAAAGATCTTGTCAAAAAACATGGCTTTTATGGGAGACTCATTTTCCTTTTATGGTATAAAGTAAAATCTTTGAAAAATTTCTTCTCTAAAACTATTCATTGGATTTCATTGTTGTTTTGCAGGTAAGTTCCTATGGTGGTTGTCTACCAAATTGTTTCTTCAGTGAGCTAAAATGCAGGATTGAATGATAATTGTTAAAAACTTCCTTTCGCCATTATAGAAATATCAGGCCTGTGGAGCAATACAGGCGCTCAAGCGCCTCTAGTTCTACATTGATTTCAAAAGCTTTCTTTCCCAGAGTTGTTGAAAGCTTGGATTGTATGGAAAATGGTTAGCTCTTTAGGACTTTATTGGAGACCAGGCTATTTTTTACATGAAATTTTATTGGCATACAGACTTCTTATGGCTTATTATGTTTGTTTTGATACCTGTTGAGTGTATGGCACATTTATTTAAAAAGCAGTGGAGCAATACAGGTCTATTATGGCCCTCTTGCATAAGAGCCCAGCCTTACAAGTATAGAGGAAGAACAATATATACCAGCTGCAACTGACAGATTACTTGAAACTCTTGACAATGGCATGAAATGCCGTTCAAACAAAATTATGTTGCTGTAAATTTTGTCTGGGAATGAATGTAGGTCTTGTAGTACCTTCAGGAAAACTTCAAGGTTGGTTCCGTCAGAAAAGATAATTTGAGCCATGCTCTGTGAAAAGGGGGCTTAATGCACTTGCGAAAAGTTTTGGCCCATATCACCCTGTGCAATCCGCGCAGGCTGACATGGGCCGAAACTTTTCACTTTCTCAATTTTTTTTTTTTTCATGTCAAAGGATAAATCTACCTCATGATTCAGTAGGTTGTTTGTCAAAATGGATTTTATGGATCAGTAATTAGGTGATGCCTTGCCTGGTATAATGCATCAAGTGGATGCATTAAGCCTCTTTTTGCCAGAGCATGGCTCATATAAGCCATGCTCTGGGAAAAGGGGTTTAATGTATCTCTGATGTATTGTACCAAGCAGATCATCACATAATTATGGATCCATAAATTCCATTTTTTTTTTTTTTTTTTTCATCAACCGGCTGAATCATGAGGTAGACTCATCCTTTGACTTGTAGAAAATTGACCGATAGCAAAAGGTTTCTGGCTAGGTCAGGCTGTGCAGATTGCGCAGACTGACCTGGGTTGATAGTTTTTTTTTTTTTTTTTTTTTCTTCTTTTTTTTTTTTAACAGATGCATTAAAACCCCTTTTCACAGAGCATGGCTCATATCTTTATACCTCAGAGGTTCTCTTTGCATGATGAATTCTCATAAAACAGTCAGATATAGGAACTCTTTATGGAATATGTTTCCCTATATGGTAATAAATATGTTTTGTGTTTCTACAGGATATATCAGAAGAAACAAAAAATACAATATAACACTTCCCTGACAAAATATACTGAACCAAAAAAGAAACTTCCCCTGTGTTTAAGTGCAAATGCAATGTTATTAAAAAAATCAAAATATCAGATGACCTACATATATTCGGGCGAACGATTATGTGTCCGATAAAACAAATTTTAACTCGATTGAAAGCATTTTGCAGAAGAAACCCGCTGAAAGCGATTTTCACATGCATGCACGGACCAGTATAATTTGTGTATATTTTTTGAAACCTTTCAGTCTAATTTTTAGCTCCACTGGCCAAAGGCCAGCGAGCTATTGTCATGGCGTTGTGTCCATCGTGCGTCCGTCCGTCCATCCGTCCGTCCGTGCGTTCGTGCGTGCGTCCGTAAACTTTTTCTTTAAAAAACTTCTCCTCAGAAACTATTGACTGGATTTTTACCAAATTTCACAGGAATGTTCCTTTGGTGGTCCTCTTTCAAATTCCTTCGAATAATTGTGTTCCATGAAGAATTCTGGTTGCCATGGCAACCAAAGTAAAAAACCTTTAAAAATCTTCTCCTCCCAAACCGCTATTTGGATAGCATTATTATTTTGCAGGAATGTTCCTTAGATACAGGTTTACAGAATTCCTTAAAAAAAAAATGATCTGTCAAAAAACATGGCTTTTATGGGAGACTCATTTTCCTTTTATGGTATAAAGTAAAATCTTTGAAAAATTTCTTCTGTAAAACTATTCATTGGATTTCATTGTTGTTTTGCAGGTAAGTTCCTATGGTGGTTGTCTACCAAATTGTTTCTTCAGTTAGCTAAAATGCAGGATTGAATGATAATTGTTAAAAACTTCCTTTCGCCATTATAGAAATATCAGGCCTGTGGAGTGATACAGGCGCTCAAGTGCCTCTAGTATAGACTTTCATGTCAATAAGAAAAAGACGTTGAAAAAAATTAAATTCTTTTTAGTTTTCTTTATTTTTGATATGCCTAGAATTCCGCAAAATTTACGCGAACGTGCCATTGGCATGCTTAATGCTGGTATGACGATGAATGCTGTTGCTATGAATATTGGATGTTCTACTCGTGCTATTCGACACCTTAGGCAACGTTTTCAAGCAACAGGGCGTACGGAAGATCGACCACATAGTGGACGTCCTCGCGTCACGACGCGCGGCCAAGACTGCTAAATTCGGAACACCCACCTGCGCAATCGCTTTCAAACTGCCAAAGCCACTGCTGCTAACACCCCTGGTACACATAACAACCATATATATGCCCAAACTGTGCGCAATCGCTTGCGCGAGGGTGGGCTACGTGCACGTTGTCCATACGTTGGTTGTGTTTTGACGCGACGTCACCGCGTAAATCGTGTTAATTGGGCATGTACATACCAACGCTGACTTAGACAACAATGGAATAGCGTTCTTTTCTCTGACGAGTTCAGGTTTTCCATTCATCGAGGTGATGGCAGGGTTCGAGTATACCGTAGGAGAAATGAACGTTATGCCGACTGTTGCGTACTTGAACGGGATCGTTTTGGGGGTGGGGGTTCTGTCTTGGTCTGGGCGGGCATTGCACATGGCTTTTGCACTAATCTCGTCGTTACCGAAGGGAATTTGAATGCCCAACGCTACCGAGATGAAATTCTTGCGAGGCACGTTATCCCACTGTTTCAAAATAATGCCAATATCACCCTTTTTCGGCATGATAATGCCACAAGCCATACAGCAAGGGACAATGTGAATTTCCTCAGGGCGAATAACATTGCATTTATTAATGACTGGCCTGCCAAAAGCCCTGATCTGAATCCCATTGAACACCTTTGGGATAATTTGGACCAGCGTGTTAGACGTTGCCCTATTCCACCGTCAAACGTCATTCAGCTAAGACAAGCCTTAATTCAGGAATGGAACAACATTCCACAAGCCGAAATCAATACACTTATCCGTTCTATGCGCCAACGATGCCAGGCAGTCCTTTATGCTGGTCATACCCGGTATTAATTAGTGATTTTGGTGAGCGACCCCTTCCACATTTTAACTACCATTTCACTACTTTTGGATAAACCCTCAGCAATAATTTTTTTTACACAAAGTCGCAATAAAATACTCTTTCAATGCATATAAATGTAGTTTAATCCTGATTTTCATATTTGTGTATATCTGCACTTAAACACAGGGGAAGTTTCTTTTTTGGTTCAGTATATATATAATTTTCTTAACCCAGTCTTGAGTTTTAACCACGCTTAGGAAGAAGGCTTTTGAAAACATTGTGGAAAAAACAGGAAATGCTAGTAACCAGCATTTTCTCCTTTTCCCGCAATGTTTTCTACCCTATGCAAGATAATTTCAAGTTTTGTGTAACATTCAATTTGTCATCTGCAAATGCTTTCAATTTCTCCGTTTTAGACACCATCGTATTATGTTATGGCCCTGGTCGTCCATCTGTCCATCCGTCCGTCTGTCGATTAGCAATTTCTTGTGTGCGCAACTCCTCCTATAGTTTCCATTGGAATAAGTTCAAACTTACCACAACGAATCTCTTTGATGTGTAGTTATGCATGTAACTCTTTACATTTGGATTTCTGTAGGTGTTCTAAAGTTATCTGCCCTTGAATTCTGAAATAACCATTTTTAACCCATTTCACTGACAAGCCCCTTTGGGCATATATGCGCCGCTCTGCGAAGCTCTTGTTCTGCAATGTTTTCAAAAGCTTGTTTTTCCCAGGATTGTTAAAAGACAGAATTGTGTGATATAGGGTTAAACTCATAGAAAACATTTTAGTAATTGAGGTTGTGCTGCATTACCTCAATATATCCTTCTTAACCATTTGGTGGGGTAAATAAATGAAACAGAGGAAAAGCTTAATTTTGGGGCAATATTGGCTAGAATTTTTCTCAAAGAACAGTATACATAACAGATCAGGCTGCTTAATTTTTGTAGGCTGACCTTTAGCTATACTATCCGCAAAAAGCAAAATAAAGCAGGTTCAGATCAGTCCTGATTAACTTCTAATTTCCGTACAAGTGAATCAGTTTGAAATATGCTTTAAGAGTTTCGGGGGTAATGTAGTTTTGATGATTCTATCTATGATATTTTTTCAGGTACTTCTTATTTCTGCAGCTAAGAAGAGATGATTTGATGACTTTTCCTTTGATATTTTTGCATGTGCTACTTATTTCTGCAGCTGAGAAGAGATACTTTGATGACTTTTCCTTTGATATTTTTGCAGGTCCTACGTATTTCTGCAGCTTAGAAGAGATGTTTTGATTACTTTTCCTTTGATATTTTTGCATGTGCTACTTATTTCTGCAGCTTAGAAGAGATGTTTTGATGACTTTGCCTTTGATGTTTTTGCAGGTACTTATTATTTCTGCAGCTAAGAAGAGATGTTTTGATGACTTTACCTTTGATATTTTTGCAGGTACTATTTATTTCTGCAGCTTAGAAGAGATGTTTTGATGACTTTTCCTTTGATATTTTCGTAGGTACTACTTATTTCTGCAGCTAAGAAGAGATCTCCACCATGGTCGGTTGCTGTGTTCTGCACAAGATGCCAATCTTCTGGCTGCATACATTATACAATGTAAGTAAAAAAGACATCAGGTATGCTCTCTGAAAAGGAGGTTTAAATCTTTACAACATGAGAAAAGTTTTTATTGGATTGTAGCAAGCAAGTTGTCACAAAAGTCATGATGATGGATCCATAAAATTAATTTTGTCCCTTTACCAACAGTCATTAGAAAGACTGGTCCTTTGACATGCATAAAATTGACCAATATTAAAAAAGTACTGATGCACTATGCGCAGACTGCATAGGCTGACTTGGGTTGATACTTTTTGCAGATGAATTGAGGTCCCTTTTCCCAGAGCATGGCTCATATATATGAGCCGTGCTCTGGCAAAAGGGGGCTTAATGCATCTCCGTAATCCATCATACCAAGAAAGCCATCACATACTTATGGATCCATAATAGCCACTTTTTTTTAACAACCGACTCAATCATGAGGTAGACTGATCCTTTGACATGCAGAAAATCTACCAATAGCGAAAAGTTTCGGCCCAGGTCAGCCTGCGCGGACTGCGCAGGCTGACCTGGGTCGAAACTTTTCGCAGATGCATTAAGCCTCCTTTTCACAGAGCGCGGCTCATATATTGCAAGCATCCTGTCCCCAGAATGGTTTACTTGGATTTTAAAATTCAAAGCTTTTTAACTTTACCAGATGACAAATTTCCAGATATATCCATTTTGAAAGCATTTGCAGACAACAAATATCAGCCATAGGATGGGTTTTGTTATTGAAAGGGTTGAAAACATCGTGAGGAAAGGGGAAAATGCTTGTTACCAACATTTTCCCGTCTCACAATGTTTTCAAAAACCCTCAACAGTGTTGCCCGCCCGGGTGGCTTAGTGGTGAGCGTGTCGGACTCATGACCTGGTGGTTATGAGTTCGATACCCGATTGAGGCGAACTTTCTTTCTGGCATATTTTCGCCTCTCACCTCTGCTGAAGCATGTGAGAAAAGTAGTCGGTGGCTTTGGAAAGAAAGTTTTGTTAGTACTGGTGTGAGAAAGCCAGGAAACACATGTGCGTCACCGACCGCCATGATATGACCTCAGCTGTTAAAGTGGCATTAAACCCCAATACAACCAACTCAACAGTGTTGTAAAACAGGATTGTTTGGTGAGTAGTTAACAAACCTGAAGAGAAAAGCTTTTGAAAATATTATAGGGAAAAAGGTGAAAATGCTGTAAATCAGCATTTTGTCCAATAGCCACATTGTTTTCATTTCTGTTACAGACAAATTTATCAATTTTACAACATTTTATATGTCATCTTCAGTTGTTTCAAATCTAGTAGTCAGAATTGGTGTCCTGGGGAAAAAGCTTTCCCACACTACAAGTTTTAGACTCTTCCAAATTCAAAATGTCTGCTGTGGATGAACTTGAAACTGGTACAATTGAGCTTAAGTTCTCTGATTGGTTGGAAAGCATTTTTGGAAAAGGAGAAAATGCTGGTTCCCAGTATTTTCTCCTTTTCCCACAATGTTTTCAAAAGCTTTCTTTCTCGGGGTTGTTAAAACTCGGGATTGTGTGGTAAAGGGTTAATCCATAGTGTGTCAAATTAATGAAATATGCATTTTCAGTTTAAAAAAAAAGACCCAGCTATCACATTGTAAGGTGTAATTTAATTGAAAAATCTCATGAAATATTACTCAGTATGGCATGTTCTGGTCAGCTTGGTTTCGATCTACCAGTGCCTGTAAAATTAACTTACGTAGTGCATGGCTTTCTAAAGTTCACAGAGACGGAAACATGACTTATGCTTCGTTGAAAATAGCAACAGAAGATGGATACTGTTCAGGGAAGAATTTGTTACCGAAGTAACAATTTTGTTGTCATGTAGAACGCTATTTATTTGATTAGAGACTGATGAATTGAACATTGTTGAAAATTCAGTGGGCTTTCATGCATTTTTTTTTTGGTTTCCTGTGCACATTTGCAATGCAAATTTTCAAAGGACTGAAATTTCTGAAAAGTGTAAAATTTGCAGCATTGGACAAACCGTGTAAGTCAGGACCTTGCATAAGAACTTTATTACAATGACACACAATAGAGAAACATTTGGATGGAAGATTTCTTTTTTAGCTTTTATTATTAAACATTGAGGGACCAGGACTAATTTCTACTGGTTTCATGTGGTAGGCAATGCAAAAATGTTGCACAATGATAATGCTGATATTGCCTTACATTAATGCCTCACAAAACTTACAAGAAGACATTGTACGCAGTTTTTAACCACAGAAGATTGTGTGATATATAAAATTTGCTGTAACTTTCCTTCCAACATCATCTTCAATCGTTCCTTTAAATATGTGCGAATATTTTTCATATATTACTTGTACTTTTACTTATGGAATGGAACTAATTCAAGTGTATGTCCTAGCTGAATCAATGAAAATAGTGACATATTTTCTACCTTGTCTTTTCTGTTAGTATACTAGTTCAAAGGCCTACTGAGGCTTACAAGTTAAAACTTTCATCAGTCTTGTAAGGATTTTTTTTTTTTTTTCAAAACGTCCTATGAAAACCTGTGTGAAGTAACATTAATGCCATTAGGGATAGAATATTTTAACATAAATGCCATAACTTCAGTATTACCAAGGTTTTTTAATGCAAAAGATTGTGGGAATAGGTCTTCATGAAGCTAGTTATGACTGATAGGTGATCATCTGTCCACTGTTTCATGATGTATTGATTCCCAATAGGCTTCAGCTTATTTCTGACATTGTTATTAACCCTTCGGGCTGTAAGTATCATTTATCTGCTTTTGCAAACAGCATAGATTAAGATCAGATGGCACAAAATGCTGCAATTTGATCTTTGATATTTACTGTCTGATATATTTGTTTGATTGGGCAAAAACAGGCTGTTTTTTTTTTATTTTAAAATGTTTATTTTAATTAATTAGAGCTCTTAGGCAGACTTGTCCGTATAAAAAAGCATGTGCAGTACATAGACAAATGAAATATGGCTCACATGATGAATTTTGTCTTTGAAAGGGTAGAAAACAATGTGGAGGATGGAGAAAATGATGGTAACCAGCATTTTCTTCCTTTCCTTTGTAAAGGGCTTCTTTCTCAGGGTAGTTAAAGCATAGGATTGTTCATAAAAAGGTTAATTAGTAGTAAGATTAGAATACTAAGCCATATTAGGTGCCTTTGCACTAGGTAACCCTATAGTGTTCTTGATAAACAAAATGGCCTTTATATTTAACTCTTCTTCAAGGACCTTGGAAATGAAGCCTTCTGAACACATCCTGGGAAGGGGAGAAAATGCTGGTAACCAGCATGTTCTCCTTTTATCAACAATGTTTTTCCTAACTTTTTAAAAACAATTTCCACCATTTACTGTAAGCCATATTGTATAATGTCATCTACAAATGCTTTGGACTTGGTCTGAAATTTTGTGTGGAAAGGAGTTAAAGGGACCGTAATAGGTTTTATGCCTTAAATCAAATGTTCTTGCAGACAAATAGGACTAGATATACTTTCCTTTGCAATTGTATATACATTAAGTAAAAAGATGAAAAAGAAGATGAAGATGAAACTTTGGGGATAGTCAATTTGCAATCTGGAACTCCGTCTATTATCATTATATCAGATATGATGTCATCATGCTAATTTTAATACCAATCCTTGTCATTCGGCATACCTAGGGTGATCTCGTGATCAAGTCCCTTGGCTGTATCTGATAGCTTGATATGCACAGTGATGCATCCAGCATGCGGCATTGTGGCATTGGGGCATTGCCCCTTTATTTCCGAGAATGCCCTCAAAATCTAAAAACTATCTGCGCAAAATGCCACATTTTTACTGTTATATGCTCATTATTATAATTAAAAGCACAGTGCGCGGTGCCGAAAATTCACTTTAACACAGTGAGTGAGTTAAAGTTGCTGCAAGTTAAGCTTATTTACAAAGTGAAAGTTTAAGTTTTACTTACGGGCCTGAGATTTGAGAACATATTAAAGGCTCCAAAGACATTGAATGATATTTCTGAAATAGATAATTTCAGGCTTTATTCGGAGTTTATGGTCTCTTGAGTATTGAAGAGGATGTTCGACTTCTATTTTCAGATATGAAATAATGATTTCCGTGAATAAATCTTACGCTAGAAAGGAAACCATTTAGGCATTGTATCTAATTGAATCTTGATCTAAGGAGATAATTTGATAACATAGGCTAACCCTTTACTAAACAATCCGGTGTTTAACGACCCTGAGCAAGAAGGGGTTTGAAAACATTGTGGGTAAAGGAGAAAATGCTGGTAACCAGCATTTTCTCCTTTACCCACAATGTTTTTCACCGTTTCAAAGATATATCCCATTTTTCCTACCACATTTATAATCTGCAAATGCCTGCATTTCAGACATGTCTGAAATTTTTCCAATTGGTAAAGACTTGTACAGTTTATTATACTTGTGTACCAGTGCTCCTAGTTTGGTAACTTATTCCTCTTGCGGATGAAGTTTGTCAATTTGCAACAGACTACATGTTTTTTTTTTAAACGTTGTAGCAAAAGAAGAAATTTCCCTTCACAGTTTCTCCGTCTACCACAATTTCTATAAGTTTGAAGTCATGTTGATTAACAACATTTGACATTTAGAATGTTTTCAAAGTGGTGGGCTGTAAATTTGTACCAGGATATAACGAATTAACTCTTTACCAGACGACAAAATTTTGGACTTGACCAAATTAAAAGCATTTGCAGACGACAAATTAGATTTAGCTCAAATGATGATTTATGTTTTAGATAGGGTAGAAAAACTTTGTGGGAAAAGGAGAAAATGCTGGTTACCAGCATTTTCCCCTTTTCTCACAATGTTTTCAAAAGGCATCTATCTCAAAGTTGTAAAAAGTCGGGATTGTGTGGTAATGAATTAAACAGAGAATGCAACTTGATGCACTTTGATAAATGCATGGAATTATCATCAAATAACTGTTATTAGAGACTATGAGGTGCATTCATTTCTATTTTGGGATATGTAACCCTTTACTGCACAATTTTGATTGTAGTGACCCTCAAAATATACTTTTAAAGACATTGCTGGAAAAAGATAAAATGCTGGTAACCAGCATTTTCCCTTTTTTACACAATGCTTTTCTATCCTACTGTAGAACTTAAGCTCATTTGTACCTATTCTAGAGTAGGATTCTGTTTGCAGGTGATTCGAATTGTTTGCTACAATTTCAAAGACAGAATCATTCATTTGATTGTATCAATTTCAAAAGCTTTCAACTCAAACAAGTCTGAAAGTTTGTCGTCTAGTAAAGAGTTAACCCTTAGAGCGCCAATTTAACTGACAGACATTTACAGTCTTTAATTCCCTTACCACACAATCCCGACTTTTAACGACCATGAGAAAGAAGCCTTTTGAAAACATTGTGGGAGAAGAAGAAAATGCTCCTTTTCCCACAATGTTTTCTACCCTAACAAAGATGAATCTCACCATTTGAGCCGCATTTAAATTGTCGTCTGCAAATACTTTAAATTTGGTCGAATCTAAATTTTTGTCGTGTGGTAAAGAGTTAAAGTACAAGCATAGTATTGAATGTTGCTTTTGTTCAAAATGTTTAAACACACAGTGTAGATGAAAAATAAGACTGCTGGTTTTAGGCAGCCCTATCTTGATTTACACTGTTTGCAAAGCCAGCTATGGTTTTGAAAGGGGCTTTAATCCTTTACCACACAATTCCTTGTTTCTTACAACCATGAAGAATAAAGCTTTTGAAAATTTTGTTGGAAAAAAGTAGAAAATTCCAGTTTCCTGCTTTTCCCACTGTTTACTACTTTTTTGGAGACATTTATCATCATTTGAGTAACATTTGATTTGTTGTCTGCAAATGCTTTCAATATGGACAAGTCAAGAAATTTTGTGTGTCGTAAAATGTTAAGGGTTTAACTAATTGCATAGTCTCTATTTTTGATCTTGATTTACACTGTCAGCGAAAAAAATAGAGGTTTGCTTGGCCTTCCAAAGGCTAATATTTTTTGTTATAATTAATGGAAACACTTTGATGCTATAAAAAAAATTCCAACTGGTATACCCATAGACCTATCATTATTTTGACCCATCATTTTTATTCTGCCATAACCCTCTACATCACAATCCCAACTTTAAAAGGAAGAGGGCTTTTAAAAACATTCTGGGAAAAAGGAGAAAATGCTGGTTATCAGCATTTTCTCCTTTGCCCAAAATGTTTTCTACCCTATCTTATACCTTGATTTTACCCAATTCTGATTTGTTGCCTACAAAGGCTTTCAGTTTGGATGGTTCTAAATTTTGTTGTTGGGTAAAGAGTTTATGCCATAATAAATTGTCTATAAGACTCTAAGAAAAATTGGCCTCATGGAGAGAGGAAAGTAATTTGCAAGGTTTTGCTCTGTAAAAATTTCATTGAATCCTTGTAACCCATTACCAGAAAACATGGTGATAAAATAAAGAAAGTTGCTTTGATACCATAATTTTTGTCTTTTCTACAGTTCTTAAAGACTGAAGGTTGGACAATTCACCCAAGTACTGTAATTTCTCCTTCTTCCCATTAAAGTATTTTCAGAAAGGATCTAAAAATCTTATTATTTGGTAGTATAACCCTTTGCCAAATAATTCTGACATTTTACGATTCTGAGAAATAAGGCTTTTGAAAATCTTGTGGGAAAAGGAGAAAATACTGGTAACCACAGAGTTTTCCACCGATCTAAAGACACCTTTCAATTTGTATTCTAACGAACAAAGTCCGTAACAAAGAAACAAATGAACAAATGCATAGCAGAAATACAGGGACCGGGCAAGATTCAAACCTAGAATGCCCGGACAAAAGGCCAACACCATAACCACTGAGCTAAAGAGAATTCTCCCTAATGCAGTTGTTAGGTGTTGTATATAAATCGGGATGAAGCCATGCATGAAGGAGTGGTCTCCCGTAACAGTATGCTTATTTATTTAGTCATCTGCAAATGACTTCATTTTGGATAAATCTTATATCAAGTCCTTTCGTAAAAAGTATGCTTTACCATACAAAAAAATTTTAGACTGGTCCATGTTAAATGGACAAATTAAATGAAGCTCTAGTGATGATCTCTGTTTTTGATAGGGTAAAACAAACATTGTGGGAAAAGGAGAAAATGCTGGTTACCAGCATTTTCTCCTTTTCCCACAATGTTTTCAAAAGTTTTGTTCTTCAGGGTTGTTAAAACTCTGGACTGTGTGGAAAAGAGTGGATATGTCTACATGACAGGAAGTATAGAAATAGGTCAAGGTCGCAAGTCTCCTGTGCTCTACCAGACATTGAAGTCTAGCCTGGTTTCATCTTCTAGGAATCTTTATTGCTAATTTATGTATTTACTTCGTTTTTAGACTCATAAAATGCCCAGCCCTATCATTTGTTTTATAATTGGAGCCCGTTTGGTGGCTGGTCATGTACATAAGTTTCCTTCAGTTAACTCTTTACCAGTCAATCCCGACTTTTCACAACCCTGGGAAAAAAGCCTTTTGAAAACATTGCTTGAAAAGGAGAAAATGCTGGTAACCAGCATTTTCTCCTTTTCCCGCAATGTTTTCAATCTCATCACAGATAACTCTGACCATTTGAGCAATATTTAACTTGTCGTCTGCAAATGCTTTGTATTTGAACCAGGCTAAAATTTTGTCAAAACAAATAATTCATAATTTTAGACACTTCCAAATTCAAAGCTTCTGCAGACGACAAATTTGAAAGAGATACAAGTAAACTGAAGTTCTTTGATAGGGTAGAAAACATTGTTGGAACGGGAGAAAATGCAGGTTACCAGCATTTTCTCCCTTTACCACAATGTTTTCAAAAGCCCTCTCCATCAGGGTCGTTAAAACTAGGGATTGTGTTGTAATAAGTCTTAATTTGAGGATAAAAATAAGATTTTCCTGTGTTATAAGCATTTTCTGACAACAAAGTACATATGGCTCTAATGATGGAAGCTCAGGCTTTGAAAACAAAGAAAACATTTTGAGAAAATGAGAAAATAATGATTTTTAGCATTTTTCCCAATTCCCCCTCAAGGATTTCAAAAACTACGTTTCCTGTGGTAGCAAAAGCATGAGATTGATTAGTAAAGAGCCAAAAGATTAAAAAAACAAAAACATGCTTTTGTAACTCAATTTTGACTTAATATCCTTGAAGCTAAAAGCTTTTTCAAACAGTGATTGAAAAGAAGCAAATACTTGTGACCAACAATTGCTTCCCTTCCTGCCATGCACATTATGCAGGACTGAAAAAGTTTTCTATACTTTAAAGTGGTATATGTAATAGACAATTAGAACAGAAAAGTAGTTTAAAACAAAATTGCAGTTTGCCCTTGGATTAGTAGTAAACCTTAATGGGAAAGGAGAAAATGATTATAAGTGGAATTTTCCCCCTTTTCCACAATGTTTTCAAATGCCTTCTTCCTGAGGATCATTTAAACTAGAGATTGTTTGGTAAAGGGTTAAAGTTTGGATGGACATAACTGATGAGGTTGCAGTGATTTTTATAAGGCTGGCTGTCATTAAAAAAAAAAAGGTCGAGATACTGTATTAGTCCCATCATCCCGGCTGTTATTTTGCAATAACTTCGACATTTTTCTGATATCTCTGTCATTACGGAAGATATTTACTTCAAACTGAGGCTAGTTGTTAAATACAATAAGAAACAAAACCCATTCCAGATGAACAGGTAACCTTCAACTTATTGTTGACACAGTTATGCCCCCCCCCTTTTTTTTTTCCCCTCTGAATTTTCACTGACATAGCTGCCAAGCCTATGCATTGCATGTGGTCCTCGTTTTAACCTTTTACCAATCATTCCTATGTTTTGATGACCTGTAGAAAAAAAAAACTTTTAAAAACATTTTGGGAAACCAGAAAATGCTGTGAAACCATCATTTTCTCCTTTTCCTACAATGTTTTATAGCCTTTTTAAGTAAAATCCCATTATTTTTTAGCCATGTTTAATTTTTCATCTGCAAATGCTTTCAATGTGTACCAGTCTAAAATTTTGCTTGGTAAACGAAAAACTCTTCACCAAAAAACTAAAGACCGTTCCAAATTCAAGGCATTTGCAGATGACATAGTATAAGTGACTTGAAAGCTGAAATTGGTTTTAGGGAGGTACAAAATATTTTGGGTAAAGATTACCAGCTATTTTTTCTTTTCCAACAATGTCTTCAAGGACCTTTTTCCAACAGATCCTTATAATAGTTGATTGTGTAGTAACAGGGCTTATATTGGACAGACTGTTGTCCTGGTTGATTCCATCTCACCTTCCATGTATTGTATAAGTGAAAATTTTTGCAATGTGGAACTTTTCTGTTCACATATTTTACCACAAGTATACCAACAAATAACGAGTGCCTTGAATTCACAAAGATTTCCATACACAAAATGTCTGTAATCGGTTATTTGCAAATTTTTAGACACACATATATATCCACTTAAACAGTAAGCCTTCAAACAATGAAGGCAAAAAAAAATTCTTCTAATTACTAGTGTAGGAACTTTTCAAATAAGTTGATCTTTCACAGTTGTTCTTGGTTTTCTATCATTACAGCTGAGGTTGGTGATTATGACCCCCAGGATCATCCCCAGGGGTACGTGGCGGAATTCAAAATGTTACCCAACCAGAAACCTGAACAAGAACAGCAGATTCAGGAACTTCACAAATCCCTTGTGTAAGTAGAGACAGTATAGCGAAAGTGAAGGCCCGTCTACACTGGCAAACATTTGTGTGCAAATACTACCAAAGACCAGGTTTGCTGATGTTTGCAAACAAAAGTTTGCTAGTGTAGACCAGTCAGCAAACACATGCAAACATCACAAAACAGTGTTTGGTGATGTTTGGACATGTTCATTTTTGTTTGCTCTGTTTGATGATGTTTGGTGGTGTCCAAGTTTATTGACCATTCAGAGGCTATCTTTTATCATGTGATGGATGCATCACATGATCTTCAAGCATCACCAAACATTATTTGCCATTGTTTGTTGTAGTGTAGCCATATTATGGACAAACATGAACGACGAACACCAAACAAAAGTTTGGTGGTCTTTGCAAACAAATGTTTGCTAGTGAAGACGGGCCATTGGTGTTGAAGATACCAGATTTTAAAGACATTGTGGTTAAAAAAAAAGAGATTTTCTCTCTACGCTTTCCAAGACAATCTCAAGATTTTACAATCTTAAGAAAAGGAACATTTGAAAACTGTGGTGGGAAAGGGGAAAACATGCTGGTAACCAGCTTTTTCTCATTTAACCCATTACCACACAATCCCATATTTTAACAACCCTGAGGAAAAAGCCTTTTGAAAACATTATGGGAAAAGGACAAAATGCTGGTTACCCACAGTGTTTTCTACCCTATAAAATACAAATTCTACCATTTGAGCCACATTCAAATTGTTGTCTGTAAATGCTTTCAATTTGGACAAGTCTACACTGTTGGTTGTGTGGTAAAGGGTTAAACAGTACTTTCTGCCATTTTAATGCCAGAGTTTCATTATTTCAGCCTCCTTTAATTTGTTACATGCTTTCAATTTGGAAAAGTCTCAAATTTTGTTGTTTGGCAAAGATTTGAAGAATAATTATTCCTGTCTTCAGATATTTCTTATTATTTGTCTTTTTTACTTGTTTATTCTTTGTTTATAATCAACGTTTTCGGTATATTTCTTGCCTTTTTCACTAAGCAATCTGATGTTTTAACAACCCTCTGGGAGACAGCTTTTGAAAACATTGTGGGAAAAGGAGAAAATGCTATTTAAGACTTACCCCAAAATTTGAGCAACCTTTCATTTGTCGTCTGCAAATGCTTCCAGTTTTGACCAGTAGAAAATTTTGTTTTTTGATAAAAAGTGTGATTTTTATGAGTACAAGGAAAAGAACAGTCTTCAGTTTGCAGAAATTAATTCTGTACCAAACGACAAGTTTTGGACTAGATCGAACTGAAAGCATTTGCAGACGACAAATCAAATATTGCTTAAATGGCAGTTTCTGTATTTGATAGGCTAGAAAACATTGTGGGAAAAGGAGAAAATGCTGGTTACCAGCATTTTGTCCTTTTCCCACAATGTTTTCAAAAGGCTACTTCCTCAGGTTCATTCAAACTTTGGATTGTGTGGTAAAGGGCTAAGTATTTTGCTGCCTTAGTTTTATAAAAAAAAAATAAGCACCTGAGGATTAAATATAAAATTCTGGGATGATCCTTATGAATTAAAAATTGTATTTGCTAACGATCAAATATTAGTTTTTCATTGCTTGTGAAGGCTATGCTTTCAGCAATTTAGGTAGACTATCATAAAAAAAGCCCATAATTTTTCCGCTTTATGATTGGTAGATGAAAGAACACATGGTCATAGTTTTCACTAATTGGTCATAATTCTTGTCCAGAATTTCAATAACTGATTTAATAAAGGAATCTGCCAACTCATTTGTTTCTGCTGGCAAATGAGTTATCTTATCATTCCTTTGTCCTCACCTCCCACCACTGACCATTGTTTCAACAATGGTTATGTGGGAAAGCAGCCAGTGGCTTGGAAAGAATATTGTGTGGAGTATTGGTAAAAGAAACTCGAGGAAAGTATGGATAGCTGCACTGGCCACCGTGATATAACTGAAATAATGTCAAAAATGGCATTTAACATCATTAAAAACATAATCGTATCTGAAATCCATGTACTGCTAATGATGATGTAAGTTACTAAAGGAATCTTTTAGCTTATCCGAAGAATGAAAGATGTTCTTTACATGAACTTTCCATAACTGTTGACATAAATTAGAATTGACACAGGTCTAAATTGGTCTGGTCAGACCAAACAGACGGTAAACTAAATATATATGCCTCACTGATCTATAACTAATTGTTCATTTGTCTGTGATATCGAGTCTTCCACATGGATATCTTGTAATATTTTCAAGTCGATCAAGTGTTATTTTCTGCTTTATGCATTGTTACTTGCTCTGCATGGGAAATTCTAACAGTGGTAAACTGAAAGGAAAATATAACTAACTACAAACAGCTTTGTTTGTTTGTTTATATTGGAGACTAATGCTGTTGTAACAGCTTAGGTCATTTCATGGTTGTCAGTGTACCTTCCCTTGTGTTTCCTAGCTTTCTCACAAAAGTACTTAACCAACTTTCTTTCCAAGCCTAACTTTCAGATTTTCAAAACATTATGGTCTGTTATTATTTCATACATTTTTCTAAAATCTGATTTTTTGTATATACTGTAGGGGTCAGGTACCAGCAGAAGCTGAAGCAAACTTTCTGAAGAAGGCTGCATCTTTAGACACGTATGGTGTTGATCCTCACAAGGTCAAGGTTAGTATTTCAAGGTGAAAGTCAAAATCAGTTGTCAAAGGATACTTACAGCTTAAATTGAATGAGAGATAGATTCTTACGTAAGTTGGAATATGAGATAAGATTTCATTAAATGAGTCCAGGCAAAATGTTACATTGTATTCAATAAATCCAGGAAAAATGTTATTAAGCAAGCTTTTGGCTAGCTTAATAGCATATTTTCTTGACAAGTTTTAACAAAATTTTATCTTAAAGGCCAACAAATGTCAGACTTTTTTTTATCACAAAACTGTATCCATAAGCACTCTAAGGGAAATCTACATATTCAAGAATGAGACCAACTGTTTGCTGACTTGCATATATTAGGAAAATGAAATAGTTCCAATGAAGCTGAAGTAAAATTGCTTTATCTTCAATCTGAAAATAAAACAAACCTTAGCTTTACCACTGTCAATAGTTCCACTGTTGAATTGGTCGTGAAATATGTGTCAGACATTGTTTTTGGAAATGAAGGTCACGAATACAATGTTTTAACAAATGATGCCATATAACCCTCTTGTATGACATCACAAAATCTTGTATCAAACCTATGTAAGATAAGGAAATTCATAATGGCTATATCACACTGAAAACAAGGGAGGTAATGTGATAAATCTTTATCTTTGCCTTTAAACCTTTACTACACTATTCAGAGTTTTAACGACTCTGAGGAGAGAGCCTTTTGACTACATTATTTGAAAAGGAGAAAGTGCTGGTAATCAGCATTTTCTTCTTTTCCCACAATTTTTCTTCCCTATGAAAGACAAATTTCATGTTTTGCAATATAGTTATCGTCTGCAAGTGTATTCGATTTAGACAAGGCTAAACTTTTGTGATTTGGTAAAGAGTTAAATATCCTGTCTTCATGAAATCTAAACATATCTGTAGTCGGACTCTTTAGAGTAGTTATTGTGCTACCATAGGCTTTTTAAGGCCATGCTTGTTGCTCATTACCTCTGGATTTTTTTCCCTCCTGAAGAATATGACACATGAATGATAGATTTGTGTTAAAGTTGAATACAACACTAGAAAATGTGGCAAAATAGGAAATGATTCTTCAAGAATAATTTTTCCATATCCCACCATGTTTTTGTAAATGGTCTGCTGCAAGAAAAACAAACTGTCTACCAGTTTTGTAGACTAGTTGTTTTTACATGGAGTATGTTTAGGTGATTGGCATGGTTAAAGACTGAGACACAGCCATAAATTGAATCAATACTCTTGGTTTACCATTACTGTCTGGAATTTGTGAATCTGGGTTGATACACCCCTTTCCTCCCTTTTTGAAGTGGGGAAAAAAAAAGTTGGGGGTGGGGGATGTTAGGCTGGAATAAAGTTGTCTGTCTGTGTTTCTATCTGTCTGCCTGTCAGTAGATGCCATATATGCTGAAATTTTATTTGAAGCCTCCCTACTATGGGAATTGTGTAGCTGTATTTTTCACTAAGATAGATTTGCTATTACATGAGTTATGGCCCTTTAATTTTGATCTCTGATTAAGTGACACAACATCTACTTAGGGGGTATCCACTGATCTGCAACAATTTGGGTTTGCCTTGTATTCGAACTTTGTCATTTCTGTGCCAACTATTTGGTTTTTACAAAGGGTAATAAACTACTTGTACTTTTATTGATAGCTGTAGTACCAGTATCTGTTCAGATCCTCTTAGGTTCAGTAGGTGAGACGCCAAGCCTGGGTAACTCTGTCGGTAGTGTACAGGACTTGAGAACAGGGGGTCACTGGTTCAGTCCCAGGTTCAGCCAAGTTTTTTCCGAGGATTGATGTTAGTCATTGCAACAGGATTCATTCCTCTTATCTCTGGCCATTGCTTTGGCAATAGTTATGTGGGAAAGCAGCCAGTGGCTTGGAAAAAATATTGTGCAGAGTACTGGTAAAAGATAGTCCAGGAAAGCATGGATAGGTGCACTGGCTGCCGCGATGTAACTGAAATAATGTTGAAAACAGCATTAAACACCACACAATCAACCATACAATCAGTGGGTGAGACATTAGATTCGTAAACAGGGAATCCCTTCTTGCAAGCTAGATTAACCTTTACCAAATGATTCGGAGTTCTCACAATCCACAGGAAGAAAGCCTTTAAAAACATTGTTGGAAAAGGAGAAAATTCTGGTTATAGTAAATAGCCAAATGCAAACGTTAGTTTGTGCGGACTGTGAAGGCTGACCTCATTGATAATATCTGCAGATGCATTAAACCGCCTTTTCACAGAGCATGACCCAATATCTTTAATATGTTTATATAATTATGTATATGATAAATATGATTTACTCAAAGGTCTGTATCTTCTATTGTCTATTGTACAGGACCAGAAGGGGAACCAAATGTATCTAGGTGTCACTCATCAGGGAATCATGACATTTCATGGTAGCCGGCGTACACAGATATATAACTGGTAAATTTTTCTTCAATACACATAAATTATTTCTTAATCTTTTACCACACAGTCTCGAGTTTTAACGACCCTGAGAAAAAAGATATTTTGAAAACATTGTGGGAAAAGGAGAAAATGCTGTTTACCAGCATTTTCTCCTTTTCCCACAATGTTTTCTACCTTTCTAAATGCAAATCATATCAATTGAACGAAATCGAAATTATTGTCTGCAAATGCTTTCAATTTGGGCAAGTCTAAAATTTTGTTGTTTGGTAAAGTTAACCATCTACCAGATAGCAACATTTTAGACTCCTCCAATTTTAAAGGATTTGCAGACGACAAATCAAATGTGGCACAAATTATGAGATTTGTATCAAAAAAGGTAGGAAGGACTGGGGGTAATGAAGAAAAAGATGGTTACATGTACAATGTTTTCTCTTCTTTCAGTAGCAAATTCCATCATTTTATCAGCATTAATTTTTTGTCGTCTGCAAATTCTTTCAATATGGACAAGTCTAAAAATTAACTCTTTACCAGACAAAATTCTAGACTGGTCAAAATTGAAAGAAGTTGAAGACAACAAATCAAGAATACTTCAGATTATGGAATTTGGTTTTGAAAGGGCAGAAAACATTGTAGGAAAAAGGAGAAAATGCTGGTTACCGGCATTTTCTCCTTTTCCTACAATATTTTCACAAGACTCCTTCATCAGGTTTGTTTAAAAGTCGGGATTTTGTGATAAAAAGAGTTAAAGAAGAAAATGCTGGTTAACAGCTTTTTGTCATTACCCCACAATATTTTTTTAGCCTATTAAAGACAAATTAATCTCATCATTGGAGCCATATTTAAATTGTTAAAGATTTCAAGATTGCAGCACATTCATTTTGGACAAGTCTTAAATCATATCGTCTGGTGAAGAGACTTTACTTCGTACCACACAAGAAAATTTTAGACCTGCCCAAGTTGAATAGCATTTGTAGAATATACAGCAAATGAGGCTCACATATAGGGATCCATTTGTGATAGTATGGGAAACATTGCGGGAAAAGGAGAAAATGCTGGTTACCAGCATTTTCTCCTTTTCCCACGTTGTTTTCAAAAGCCTCGTACATCGGGGTCGTTAAAACCTCGGATTGTGTGGTAAAGGGTTCAAATGGTGTTAAATAGGTGTATTTCCAGAAACATGTCTCCACTCATGGTGTGAATAATCATGTCATCTCAAATTCCAATATCAGGGAAATAATGAAATTTTCAGAGGTCAACTCTAGATCTAAAACAATAATTGTAGAGCCAAAGGAATTCTTGATTGCATTGTTCAAATTTGTTGTCAAGTATGGGAGATTTTTGTTCGGGTGTATTTTGTTAGAGAATGTCTTTTTGTAACTCTTTACCAAATAACAAAAATTAAAGACTTGTCCTAATTGAAAGCATTTGCAGACTACCATTTTGGTGTAGATAACATGATGGGATTTGTTTGTGGAAGGCTAGAAAACAGTGTGAGAAGAGAAAAAAGGTTACCAGATTTTTCTCCTTTTCCCACATTTTCAAAGGGCTTTTAACACAGGATAGTAAATACACAGAATTGTTTGATAAAGGGTTAAAGGTATTGAAAACATTGCCAAGCCCCGGTAGCTTGGTTGGCAGCATACAGGACTTGAAACAGGGGGTTGCTGGTTCGATCTCCGGCTCGGCCAATTTCTTTCCAAGAATTGACAATAGTCAATGCAACAAGATTCATTCCTCTCACACTGCTGACCATTGTTTCGCTTATGGCCATGTGGGAAAGCAGACAGTGGCTTGGAAAGAATATTGTGGGGACTGCTGGTAAAAGGAATCAGGGAAAGCATGGATAGGTGCACTGGCCACTGCGAAATAACTGAAATAATGTTGGAAAAGGTGTTGAACACCAAACAATCAATCAATCAATATTGAAAACCTTGTTTTATCTCTTTACCAAACGACAAAATTTTGGGCTTTACCAAATTGAAAGTATGTGCAGATGACAAAATGAATGTAACTCAAACTTGTGTCTTCGTTGGGGTAGAAAATGTTGTGGGAAAAGGAGAAAATGCTGGTAACCAGCATTTTCTCCTTTTCCCACAAAGTTTTCAAAAGCCTTCTATCTTCAGGGTCTTTGAAACTCGAGATTATGTGTGGTAAAGAGTTAAAAGAAACAATTGCGATTTACATGCAAATTACTCCTTTTCCCATTATCTTTCCTAGAGTGTGTAGCAGGAGTATGAAATGTCACTGTCATGCAATAATTCTTCGATGAGAATGTCTATGGCTATTGGAGAGAGTTTTGTGCAGCCCAATAATATGTAATTAATGGTATTGCTGTGACAACTTTCATTACTTAGACAAACATATCTTTTAACGAAAGACATCTTTTACAAAAAAAGAAAGATGGCATAAATTTGCCTGTGAATAGGCAGGGGCCCTTACAATAAATATGTCTACATTTTTGACCAATCACAAATTTCTGTTTATTCATTTTTCATCAGCACCAAAAAGTAGGTCAAAAGCCAGCACACTCATATACGCCGAAAAACAGCATATCAGGGCCCATTTTCACCAACCATTCTTCAGTCTAATTCGGGAGAATTTTCTAATTTTCAAAGTAATAGAATCTCTTACTGACTGAAACAAATTGGTTAGCCAATCAGAAATTGTGTTTCTTTCTAACTCTAGAAATAACGCTAAGAACGTGTTTTAAAATAGTTGTGTGAATATAAGCCCAGGAATACTCAGTCTACAATGATGGTTGTATGTTTCAGGTCCCAGATCAAGAAGCTAGCATTTGAGGGAAAGACATTTATTATTCATGTGAATATAAATGAGGTAGGTATTTCAATACTCTTAAAAAGTTTGACAGAGTCAGATACTTTTGTATCTTTAGATTTCATTAACTTTTTTCAAGCAAGAAATGTTCAGTTATGTGTAATTTGGGGTATGTATCATTCTAGGAAAAGTCTTATGGACTGGACAATATCTTCTGGTTAACTTTTTACCAAATGACAATATTTTACACCTTTCCAAATTGAAAGCATTAGCAAACAACAATTTAAATGTGGCTCAAATGATGGAATTTGTCTTTGATATGGTAGAAAACAGTGATAGCAGGAGAAAATGCTGGTTACCAGCATTTTCTCCTTTTCCCAGATTGTTTTTAAAAGGCTTCTTTTTCAGGGTAAAATGCAGGATTGTATGGTAAAGGGTTGAATTTAAAAAAAAATTGTTGCTCTTTTTTTTGTCTCAGTGTAGCAAAAGAATTCTATTATGTTTCATGGGAATTCCATTTTTTTTTGTTCTTTTTATACCCCCCACCTACAAATTAGAGGGTGGTATACTGGTTTCACCAAGTCTGTCAGTCTGTCCATCTATTCCTCTGTCTGTAGACTTTTTTGTTTCCAGGCTGTAACTCAAAAGCCATTTGACCTAGGACCATGAAACTTTGTACAAGTGTTCCTCATGACCCAAGGAGATGACCTTGTTTTTGGGGTCACGTAGATCAAAGGTCAAGGTCACAAGTGAACTTTTTTGAAAATGGTTTCCATGCTCTAACTCACTAGCTGTTTGACCTAGGACCCTGAAACTTTATACAAGTGTTGCTCATGACCCAAAGAGGTGCACTATTGTTTTTGATCACATAGGCCAAAGGTCAAGGTCACTGATGATCTTTGTTTTGAAAATCATTTCTGTTCTCTGATTGTGCTGCTTCAGTGACAAGGTGCTGGTGGGGGTATTTGTCTGCTTTGCGACAGTTCTAGTTTGTATTCTGTAAATGTAAATCTGAATGCTACTGTCTCATCTACACAAACTAAGTAGAACAAAATGTAATGTACAATTCTGATCTTTCAACATGAAATTTCTGATCAACACAGCCTTGATATTGGGAGTATCTTTATATGTTTTATAGGCAAAGTTTTAAATGCTGTGTCATGGAACATTATTGAATTCCTATAAAAATTTTGACATGCGAGTTACACTTTACATTGTAAGGCCTTAAAAAATGCTTTGTGTGAATATTTCATATTTATGCAGAGGTTCCTATACTTTTCAAAAACATAAAATCTGGAATTTTGAGGATTAGTTCAATGATCAAATGAGGGAAACTATTTAATGCTATCTTAGATGAATTTAAAGAAATATGTTTGTGTTCTTAATGCTTGCCAGGACCCCCAGGTTTCTTCTAAAAAGGTGAGAGAAAAATAAGTTTATGAGAATTCCAATCATCATCATGATCAATATCAGCAACTGCTTTCTATTTGCAACGTCACTTTGATTTCATTTCTACACATATATAACATCAGTGAAGGCTAACATACATTAAACTAATACATGTACATCCATGCAAATAGATTGCAGTAACAGCAGCAAAACGTATTAGCAGATATTCTGGATGCAAATTACTGCTTTAGCTCTTTACCAAACTATAAAATTTTAGTCTCATGCAAATAGAAACCATTTACAGACAACAAAGTACTGTGTAAGTGGAAATTTTGTGACGTTAAAAGTTTTGCGATTCCGCAAATTTGAAAAATTCGCCAACTTTTCTGTTAGCTTATTTTACCACAAGTGTACCAACAAATAATGAGTGTCTTGAATTTGCAAACATTTCTGTACGCAAAATGTCTGTAATCGGTAATTCACAAATTCTTCAACAGGCATATATATATCCACATGTACATTATTTTTAAAAGGCTGCTTCTTAAGTGTTGTTAAAACTCAAGATTGTGTGGTAAAGGATTAAGACATGAGTACATCTGATACCCTTATTCAATGATCTGACTGAAGAGGAACAAAGCTGTCTACAATTGGTGAAATGTTTATAAAAATTTATTTTCAAATTATGCATTTGATGTTTAGTGTGAATATTTGATGCAATATTTGTGTATCCATAAAATTCTATATTTGGAGTTGGTTTGCACATACTAGGGCTAATTGATAAGTTTTGAGCCTTGTATTGAAGGAGTTACAGTAAGCAGGGATGCCCTTTTCTGTCTGACTATTTAGGGCTGTGTACCCAAAGACTGGTGACCTTTTGGTCAGTCTATGTTGAAGAAGTAGCACTCTTGAGTAAACAAGACAGGTGACATTTGCAAAATGGACAGTCACTAAAAGAGCAGTTTCAGTTTCGTTAATTGGCATAAACGACATAGTATATGTTTTTGGCCATTTACATTTTGAAAAATAAGGAATGTGGTGAAGAGGAATGATTCAGTATTTGCATAGGAAAGGTTTAGCGCCCAAGGATATCCATATCGATATTATAGCAACACAAGAGAATCGTGCTCCTTCATGCGATACAGTGAAAAAGTGGATGGCAGAAATTAAGCATGGCAGGCAGAGCCATGATGGTGACCTACGTCCTTGAAGACCTGTCACTGTTGCAACCCCAGAAATGGTCAATAAAGTCCATAATAATGTTATGACTGACAGGTGAGTTACAGAGAGGTATATAGCCAGTACAGGTGGGATTTCACAGGAAAGAGTACATTCCATTCTTACCTAAGATATTGCAAAAAGAAAGCTTTCAGCCCATTGAGTACAAAGACATCTGACCGTCGATCAGAGGCACACCAGGCGGACTTTGCAGTGTGCTAATCTGAATCTATAAAAGGCAGATCCCGCTAACTTTCTGCAGAAGTTTTAGTCTATGGATGAAGCTTGAGTCCATCATTTCACCACAGAGGCCTTACAACAGTCTAAACAATGGAATCACATTGGTTCACCCAGCCAAAGAAGTCAAAGAGTGTCACATCAGCTAAAATGGTTATGGTCTGGATTTTCCGAGGTGCTGATGGCAATTTGGTAGTAAATTATCTGCATAAAAGACAAACAATTAATAGCACACATTATGCCTCACTTTGTGGGCAGTTAAGAGAAAGTACAGTGAAGGGACTTTCTGAGTGGTCAAGAAAAGGACTTCTTTAAAAGTCACATTGAGGTCCTGAAACATTACTGGCAAAAAAGATTAGATACTGAAGGGGAGTATGTTGAATAATGATACAATATGTCTGCCAAAGTCAACCCTTACACATGAGGCTCACAACTTACCAATCAGCCATCGTATTGTTGTATGGTTGAATAAGAATTAATTGCCAACAAAAAGTAATTGCCCCTTTTCTAGCTATGTTTTGGAGCTCTATTGTTTATTTGTAAAAAGAGAATATAGGCAATAGCTTTTGGTAAACTGGTGGGGGCATACCTAGCACTGGCATACCTCAGCAGGGATATGGAATGTAAGATGTCAGCCATTGTAGACTGGCTGTCAGAGCTGTGAAATAGAAGTTTTCATTAACATTTTGATCAAAGTTTTTGAAAAGGAGCAGTGTTACAAATTTATGGCAGTTGAATTCTTTACACATTGAGTTGCATTCGATATGATAACGGAAGATGTTTTCAATACATGTATTGATATAAATGAAGGGTATAAGTTTGCTTTTGGTCAACCCTTTACCACACAATCCTGAAGTTTGATGACCCTGAGGAAAAACCTTGGGAAAAAGTAGAAAATGCTGGTAATTAGTATTTTCTCCTTTTATCACATTGTTTTTTACTCTTTCAAAGACAAATTCCATCATTTGAGAATCATTGAATTCTCATCAGCAAATGCTTTCATATTGGACCAGTCTAGAATTATTTTGTTTGGTAAAGTGTTCAGGAATATATATCCTACATTGTTATTACCCTTTTAAAAAGAACTTAACATTCACAGTGATTAACCCAATACCATCAGATCCTGTGTTTTTTGACCCTGGGGAATGAAGCCTCTAAAACTCCAGCTGTTAAACACCATTTTTAGCTCACCTGAGCACAACATGCTCAAGGGGAGCTCTTAGCATCACCCGGTGTCTCGTCCGTCGTGCATCGTCAACAATTCTTTAAACATCAACTCCTCCTAAACCGCTGGGCCAATTTGGAGCAAACTGGGCTGGAATGTTCCTTGGGAGTTCCTCTTTAAAAAGTGTTCACAGAATTTGATTCCATCAAAAACTCTGGTTGCCATGGCAACCAAATGGAATTTTCTAAGAAATTCTTTAAAAATCTTCTCCTCTGAAACCGCTGGTCAGATTTTGAAATAATTTCACAGAGATGTTCCTTGGGTGACCCTTTTCAAAAATGTTTGCAAAATTTTGATCCGTCAAGAAACATGGCTCTGGTGAATGGGGGCTACTTGCACTATACAGAAATGAAGAAATTCTTAAAAATTCTTCTTCTCTGAAACCGCTGTTCAGATTTTGAAATAATTTCACAGAGATGTTCCTTGGGTGACCCTTTTCAAAAATTGTTTGCGAAATTTTGATCCGTCAAGAAACATGGCTCTGGTGACTGGGGGCTACTTGCACTATACAGAAATGAAGAAATTCTTAAAAAATTCTTCTGTGAAACCGCTGTTCAGATTTTGAAATAATTTCACAGAAATGTTCCTTTGGTGACCCTTTTCAAAAATTGTTCGCAAAATGCTGATTCGTCAAGAAACATGGCTCTGATGGCTGTGGGCTATTTACACTATACGGACATGAAGAAATTCTTAAAAATTTTTCTTCTCTGAAACCGCTGGTCAGATTTTGAAATAATTTCATGGCAATGTTCCTTGGGTGACTCTTTTCAAAAAGTGTTCACAAAATTGTGATCTGTCAAGGAACACAGCTCTGATGGTGGGCGCTATTTGCACTACAGGGACATGAAGAGGAATTTCTTAATTCTTCATCTCTGGAACGGCTGGTCAGATTTTGAAATAATTTCACAGAAATGTTCCTAGGGTGACCCTTTTCAAAAATTGTTTGGGAAATTTTTATCCGTCGAAAAACAACAGCCAATTGTTGGCACCTGCATGTGGTGCTCTTGTTCGACTTATGTTTTTAGTCACTATTGAGCATGTGCTCTTCTTCAAGAAATTGTCCTTGGGTGATCTATCCAAAAATTTATTTGCAGAAATCTGATTCATCAAATTATTGCTGTGGTGATGATTGTAGGGGTGGTGACAAATTCTGAAATGACTGTTACAGGTGACCTTTCCAAAATTGCTTGGCAAAATAATGATTTTGTTTCCAAAGTTTCAATACCTCAAAAAAAATTGGCTATGGTCCTCTCAAAAATTCAGGTGAGCGATCCAGGGCCCTCTTGGCCCTCTTGTTGTCCTTTTCCCACTACCATTTAAAAACAAATATACTTTAATAGGAGTCATATTTCTTTTGCCATAGCTAGCATGAGAGATAGCTGTTTCAACAATAAAACTGATAAATATATAGCTCTAATTTGTTGACATCCCAAAGTTTAACAGTATTGGTTTATGTAAATTTTTATAGACAAAAGTTATAGATTCCTGCCATTATCCAGCCCGAATAACTCAAGTCAGAGAGCTTAGGACTTACAAGACTAGTGTCAAGTCTTGTGCCAACTGAAGTTGTGGGTTCCAGCCCCATGGCTTACTATCTGATATAACTAATAGTTTTTCCAACAAGACCTTAAACTGAGGTCCAATATGACTGTACTAAACTGTGCATATTGCAGAACCAGGCATAAAAAGGATGAGTTTCACCCTGTATCTTGCACTATCCGCCATAACATAACTAGTGGAGGCATTGTCCATATGGGCAATTGGTGGGGGCGATAAATAAACAGAAAATGAATCAGTTCCTGCCATTATATCATTTTACTAATGGATGAGATCTGGAAGCAAATTCTATTAGATGTTACACGCATGGAAGAACGAGCATTTCATCATTTGAGGCAAATATTGTGGGAAAAGGAAAAGATTATGAAAACCAGCTTTTTCTTTCCTTTTCCCACTATGATTTTTAATCTTTAACTCTTTACCAAACAATCCCTGGTTTTCACGACCCTTTGAGAGAAGGCTTTTGAAAACATTGTGGGAAGAGGAGAAAATACTGGTAACCAGCATTTTCTCCTTTTCCCACAATGTTTTCTACACTTCCAAAGAGAAATTATGGTTTTTGGTTCACATTTTGTTGTCTTCAAATTCTTTCAATTTGGACAGGTCTAAAATTTTTTCGTTTGGTAAAGAGTTAAAGAAAAAAAAATTCATTTCAGCCATATTGTTGTCAGCAAATGTTTTCAGTTTGGACAAGTCTGAAATTCTTCCAAGTCAAAGAATGTATACAGCTGTGCATACAAAAAATATGTTGGTAGATAGAAGGCATGCAAAGCTTTATTTTATACTGCTTATTAACTCGTTACGACACAGCTTGCTTTTAATGCAGCTGCAGTAGACAGCTTTCGAAAACATTGTGGTAAAAGGTGTACGGTAAATGCATGTTATAAGAAATTGTTCATATTCCCTCCAGGTTTACTACATTAATCAAGAAATAATTTACTGTTTTTTGTTTTGTTTTTTTCAATAGAGTAATGTATAAATATACACAGCAGTTAGTCAGTGCTTGTTTCAGCTTAATTCCGTACCAAATGAAATAGATTTTACATCCAACTAAATTGAAAGCATTTGCATATGTCAAATGTAACTTCAAAGATGATCTCTGGCCTTAAAATTATTGAATACATTGTGGGAAAAGGAGAAAATGCTGGTTACCAGCATTTTCTCCTTTTCCCCCAATGTTTTCAAAAGCTTTCTTCCTCAGGACCATAAGAACACAGTATTGTGTGGTAAAGGTTAGATTAATAGATGCACATAATAAGTCACATTATCATATCTTCTGCAGATTGAATTGATTTACCGGTATTATTGTACTTTTATTGACAAACAATCAAGCCTAGCTATCTCTTTACCAAACGATAAAATTTTAGACATGTCCAAATTGAAAGCCTTTGCAGACAACATATTAAATGTAGATAAAATGATGGCAATTGTCTCTGAAATTGTAGAAGAAAAGTCAAAAATGCTGGAAAAAATAGTTCTTTTCTCACAAGGTTTTCAAAAGGCTGTTTCCTTATAGTTGTTAAAACTTGGAATTGTGTGGTAAAGAGCTATAGAATATGTGTTCTGCAAGCCTGGTTGTAGTCTCAGCATTTGAATATTAATTTTACACCTATCTGGAGAAAACGGACCAGATATTACCAGAAATTCTCTGAGAAAGAATTATAGCTTCTAAAGTTGTGCCTTGAGAATTTAAATACAATCAAATCTAGAAAATCATGTCTGTATTTGCTTACCAGTTTAAATACTGTTACATGTATTTGAAATTCCAAAACAAGCCATTTAATTGGATAAGAAGTTCTTTCTTAGCCAATTAAATGGCATATCTTTGAATTTCAAATTAGAATAGACTCTTTGAGTTATTGATATCATTAGATCTAAAACTTCTGTAAGAACAGATCCTCTTTTTTAAAACCTACAGTTAACTCTTTACAACACAATCCTGAATTTTAGCCACGTGATGGAAAGGGCTTTTGTTGGTTACAAGCATTTCTACTTTTCCCACAGTGTTTTCTAAAGGCCTTTCATCAGGATCATTAAAAAACTGGGCTGGGTGGCAAAGGGTTAATAAAGGGTTGTTTGTGTTTTTCAGCCAATACATAGAATCATCCATTTATCTTTGTTTGACAGCAATAACTTTCAAGTCATCTTCAGCAAACTGGTTTTAGGAGGCTACGAGTTAATTCTTTACCAAACCACACAATTTTGGACTCGACCAGATCAAAAGCATAATCACACAACAAATTAAATGTAGGTCACCTGATGATTTCTGCCTTGGATAGTTTAGAAAACACTGTAGGAATAGGAAAAAATGCTGGTTACCAGTGTTTTCTCCTTTTCCAATGATGTTTTCAGAAGCCATTTCTTTCTTTGTCAATCTTGGGATTGTGGGGTAAAGAGTTAAACTGTAAGTTTTCATAGATAGCCATTTTTTTTTTTTATAGAAATTGATAATTTATTGTTAGAAAAAATATTTATGGAGAAGTTGGGTTTGCAAAATATTTTGTATAAGGTTTTGAAAGCCAACAACATGTAAACAGTCATCAGAGCTTTTATCTTTTCACAGAAACACCAACCGATTGGATACAAATGTTTCACGGTTGCAGGTTGCAAGTATCTGTGGAAGTGTGCAGTGGAGCAGCAGTTCTTTTTCACGTATGTCTATTTTGTTTGACCTGGTTATCAGTTAAAGTATCTCTCTGTTAGTCACATCTGATAATCACATTTCTAGCTCAGCTGTTTCGAAGAAAAAGTGCAGGTATTGTCATAGCCCTATTGTCGTCTACTTCAGTGTCATGCAAAATTTTGACATTTTTTGCTATCACACCATCAAAAGAGGACCTATACCAGTACAGCAGGTAACTATCAAAATGTTTTTGACACAATTATGCCCCTTTTTCAACATAAGAATTTTCACTGTAAATCAGTCTACCGTATTTTGCATATGTTTTGGGACACCCAAAGAATTGGGACACCATAAAAAATCGCGAAAATAATTATTTTTCATGACCCAAAGATTTGGGACATACTAAAAATTGCGAAGCAAGATCGGTATTTTTTTGTTCCAAAGAATTGGGACAGTGAATATCTATTTTAAAAAAAATCTTTCAATCCGTTTGATACCCTTTGTTTGCAACTATTTATTTCGCGCAGTTTTATTTCTACAAACGTAACGTCGTAAGTATGCTTCCCAACCCTCCCGATTTCAATGGGAGTTTCCTGATTCAAGACAAAAAACTCGATCACCTGACAGTCTAATTTAAACCCCAATTCAAAAAGAAATCCGACGTAAGTGTAAAAAGGGTGTGATAAACTTGTATCCAAGATACATAACGTGTATAACGTGTATAATTATGTACATCCGAAGTTGACAGAGTTGACACGCATGTATTTCACGGTCAATCGAGTTTGTTGTTTATAAACAGAAATCAAGGTACAGCATTCTAGTTTACCCAAGGTTTATCGATCGAAGATCGACGAACCAATCAAATTTGAGAACGGTCCAAGCAGGTACTTGTCAGAGTGGGATTAACGCCGTTCACCTGACGTACATGTAAGCAGGTAAAATATGTTGTGAATTTATCTACAAATGCAAAATAACATCCTCATCGCGATCCCAGGACGCAGACAATAATGAGTGACAAGTTAATCATCAACGGCAATAATGAGAAAAATCGAAGTTTTAAGCTCTTAGTGCTCAAATTGATCGGTGAAATTCCAATCTGTCAAAAAATAGACCAACCTGCATATGACTGCATGTTTATCGACATCAATGACGTAGCAATATTTTAACGTCGGCAATATTCGACGGGTTAGCGGCCATTGACTTTCAGTATGACAGATTGTCTTGTTTGACCATAAGTTTTGGGACAGCTGACAAAATAATTATTTTTTGTAGACCAAAGTATTGGGACACGAAAAAAATTAATTATTTTTTACTGTCCCAAAACTTAAGCAAATTACGGTATTTCTAAAAGCAACTGCAGCCGGTTATTGGCACCCACATGCGCTGCTCTGCTTTCAAGTTGTCCTGTCCTTTTTTTACTGTGAACATGATTATGATCTTTTAGCCTTTGTATTAAAGGAAAAAAGTAAAGAATGCTTGGAAAGTGATTGACAAGTCTTTGAAAATGGGTGGTTTTAGCTCTACCAAACGACGCAATTTTAGACTTATCCAGATTTAAAGCATTTACAGATGACAAGTCTGTAGCTGAAATGATAGTAAATATCTGTGAAAGTGTAGAAAATCTTGTGGGAAAAGGAGAAAATGCTGAACCAGCATTTTCTCCTTTTTCCACATTGTGTTTTCAAAAGGCTTTTTCCTTGGGGTTGTTAAAACTTTGGATTGTATGGTAAAGAGTTAAGACACAAGAACATTTTTGTATTAATCTTTTTACAGTTCATAATTTCTATTAGCACTAGAGGGGTCAACACAGATAATTTGAATGTATTACATGTATAATGAATATTAAAAGTACAAAATGTTTCTTGCTTTATTTAATTTCAGGTTAAACAACTCAACAAGTGTGAATAAGGTGAGATCTGGAGGCAGTTTGTTCTCTAGGGGCTCCAAGTTTAGATTCAGGTATGAAACACTGGATTGCCAACTTACTGAATTATATGAACTTGTTACCAAACGATGGAGTTTTAAAGTAACAATAAAGGCCATATGTAAACAAAGGGGGTGTTATAATGCCTTTGAATTTATATCAAACCATTTAAAAGTACGGAAATTATTGTGAAGATGACAATCGGTCCAAGTGTAAGTCGTAAACAGAGAAATTAATTTCACCACTAGGTTAAAACCTGCCAGGTAGCTGTGTCTTTTGTTTACTTTTTGCCTGATTTTAAGATTCTTTCTTCTGCCAGCGACTAACATATGGCCAGACCACACGATAACACTTTACCAAAAATTTTAACAACCCTGAGATATAAGCCTTTCGAAAACAATGTGATAAAAGGAGAAAATGCTGGTGACCAGCATTTTCTCTTTGTCCCACAATGTTTTCATTTTTTGAGTCACATTTATTTTCATTTCTGCATTGAATTTTCCCTGTACCACGTAAACAAGATACAGGCTTGTCCAAATTGAAAACAATTGAAGACGCCGATTTAAATGTGGTTTTAATGATGGAACTCATCTTTGGTAGGGAAGAAAACATTGTGGGGAAAAGGAGAAAATGCTGGTTAGGGTCAGTCCGGGTAAATATGGACAGAGGTATAATTACAGACACAAGCTACATTTCGGAAAATACCCGAGCGTATTTTAACTCCCAATATCCTTGCTACAGTCTGTTTAAAGCACTTATTTCTGTGTCAGTGTGCTATTTTTGATGACGACTAAGTTTATGTGATAATGCAAGCACATTTAATGTCACACTTGATTCGCCCGTTCTCAACAGTGCTTGAATTTAAAGATTTGTGCTACAACTCTGACAGGTACTTGAACGCTTTCATGAACTACAGAAATTTTACACTAGGCCCTAATGATGTTAAAAACTAAGACAAATGATTGAAGAAAAGTAATAAATCATCAAAATAATGGCAAATTACACATTAGCAGAAATAAAGAAGAAAAAGACAAGTGTCCATATTAAACCAACCCTTTGAACACACTAAAATTACTTACAAAAAAATATTTCTTCTGTGCTACAAAATTCATTTTTATCAAATATTTGAAAAGGAGGATATCTATAGGGTAAATTGAAAACTTGAGTCGGACAGGATCTCGAGTTGGGCTATTAGGATAATAAAGTAGAATGGGATACTATTCCGAAAATAAACACATTGAGCACTACTGATATTTAGCTTAAAGGAATGATCTTTCATTTCACTGCATTTTGTTACTATTATCCTGTCTTTGTGCAGGTCATGTTAGATCTATTACTATTATTATGCATTTAGGCCACACCCAATCCATTGTTTTATCAGGTTATGGCAGTATTATTCTTTTGAAAATATTATAGGGGAAGAAGAAATAGCTTGTATCAAGCAATTCTGTATTTTTCTCACTTAAAGTAAGGTGTTAGTAATTTTCCAGTCTGTGTCCTTACTACACTCCACATGTCTGTATTTACCTGGATTTGACTAAGTAACTTCAACTGCATTTTCGCAATATCTTGGGCGGAGTAAACTATACAGTATAGCGAAAATATCAAAGAGGAAAGTCGTGAAATATTAACACATAGGTTTTAGGGGTCATGGCTTTCAAATTGTAAGAGAGGTTGACTAACGAAGATGAGCTATGTAAAAATCGTCTGTATTTACCCGGATTGACCCTACTAGCATTTTCTCCTTTTCCCACAATGTTTTCATAAGGCCTTCCTCAGTTCAATAAAAGTGGTGATTGTTTGGTGAAGGGTTAATGCAAGTCTGAGATTTCGTCTTTTCGTAACAAGTAAAATTGTTATCTATGATGTTACCTATTTCTTCTGCTGCAAATTTGTTTCAGGCATAAATGAGTGAATGAATTAACTCTTTACCAAACGACAAAATTTTAGACTGGTCCGAATTGAAAGCATTTGCAGACGACAAATTAAAGGTGACCCAAATGACAAAATTTGTTCCCGATAGGGTAGAAAACATTGTGGGAAAAGGAGAAAATGCTGGTTAGCAGCATTTTCTCCTTTTCCCACAATGTTTTCAAAACCCTTCTGTCTCAGGGTCGTTAAAAGTTGGAATTGTGTGGTAAAGGGTTAACCTGTTTAAAATTACCAATTAGTCCTATGTTTTAATATCCAGAGGTTGAAAACATTTTTAGCTCAGCTGTTTTCAAAGAAAACATTGCGGTATTGCTAGAGCCCTTGCGTCATTTGTGTTGTGATTGTCTGCATCGTTGTGCAAAAGTTTGACAGTTTGTAATATCTCTGTTGTTATAACTGAAGATTTTTACTTCAAACTTGGACAAGTTGTCAACTATTAAAAAGTAACCTGTCCAGACAAGGGCAGGTAACCATCAAAATAGTTTTGACACAGTTGTGCCCCTGTTTTGACTTGAAATTTTCACTTAAAATCAAGCAACCACAGCTGAGCATTGGCACCCTCATGGGGTGCTCTTATTTGAAAAGGAGATACACTGGTAACCAGCATTTTCTACTTTCCCCACAACCTTTTTTTTTACCATTAAAAAGATGGATTTCAATTACGTATTGTAAAAAGTTAACAAAAGACAGAGCAACCTGGCATCTTTTGACCTAGTTTAAAATTTCATTTTTCTGCCAGCAGCTAACATATGGACTGAACTTACAATAAAATGTTGTCTTCACAATAATATATGGATCTGTGGAAATCAATATTTGACCAATCAGGTCATCGCATTTTTTTGGCCCGATAAGGAGTTGTGCTGGCCACTATTTCGGCTCCCAACTTCACGACTGTTAACGTTGGAGATGTGCAATCATTACTGTTTATTTTGTGTTTAAAAAGTTTGTAATTAACGAAAAAAGGTTAAAAATTGTGATTTGCGAACGTATACCTCTGACATGAGATACGTGTAGAGGATAAAAGTTAGCATTATAATTATAATTGACGATGGGACCTGTGAAAAGAGTTTTGATCAATGCTACATTTACACAAAAGAATAACCAGTGCTAGGTTTTGCTCGGAAAGATACGTAAAATGTCTTACACTACAGTGGGGAAAAAGGGTAAAAAATATTTGAAATACTAATAAAAAGAAAGCATGTTCACTCAAACATCCAACCTTGTTAATTAACATCTGCACAACCTATCATAACAGTAATTGTCATCAATTTCATGTCGACATTAACCTTTACACTTGATGCTTGAAAAGTATGCTGAATGTGTAGATACAGATCATATTGTGAATAGCAAACAGTTTAATCTTGGATTTAAACTATCTGTGACTTAAATTAAAATTCTGACCAATACAGTGTTGAATACATATTTTTTAAGGACACTAGCTTGAATTCCTTATTGACTGTAGATTTTAATAATGCAACATCTGTTCTGAACTGGGTTGGTTCAGCTGCAAATGGAACTATCAAAATTTGACTATGCCATTTTGAACCGGATTAGCACATCTATGAGAGTGTCGGTACACTGTTAATTGTTAGGGTGTATGTTTGATTGGAAATCAAATAGCCGCTCTAATCCGGCTGACCACCCATTAAGTACAGTTTATCATAAGATGAAACAATCAACTGTATACCGACGATGATAATGATAAATTAACAAGTTTGGTAATTGACAGCACACTTACACATATCACAGCAAAAAACCATCTACCCATTAACCTGAAAAAGAAACCTATTTCAGACTTGCAGTTCTTTATTGAATCAGACAGTGTATATAAGTATTTCGAAATGCTTGCAATTCAGTGTAGACTACTATCGAATATGATGTTCAGACAACCGAACTAGCCTTATTAAATCAAAACGCTTATTTAATTCTATTTCTAGCATTGTATGGCAAAACTGAAGTCTATTAGGTGTTTAAGACCTTCTCGATGAAGTCTAAACTTTGTTAAAACTACTAAATATTCATTGTCCGTAGCCCCCAAAATTTGTATTTGTGTGCATGTTTTGTGTAATTTAGTTCAATCATGTCTCTTAATTTGATATCTAGAATTCATCATCGGAAAACAAATCTGTTTGGAATATTTTTTCCATATTTTACCGATAGGAACAGTATTGACAGTGAATTTCAAGTAGTGTATCTGCTATACTGTATATGTGTATTCCGCGTTTGTTTGGGAACCTATGGCAACAGTAACCAAGGAAGTCGGTTTATCTTATCGCCACGGATCCATGTAATTCCATACTTTAGATGGTATGATTGAAATTTAAATGCATTTTGCAACCCGCACTGTTTATTTTTGGCCTATACTTAAACCCTATACCGCACAATCCCAACTTTTAACGACTCTGAGAAAAACAGCTTTTGAAAACATCGAGGGGAAAGGAGAAAATGCTGGTACCCAGCATTTTCTCCTTTTCTCACAATGTTTTCTACCTTTCCCAAAATTTTGGAGTCACATTTATTTTGTCATCTGCAGATGCTTTCAATGTAAAGTAGTCTAATATTTTGTTGTTTGCTAACATTTAATTATTCTATTTCCAGTGGGAGATGCCAGAATGAGGCTTACATGGCTAGCGAGGAGATCAACAGAAAGGAGCCAGACTTCCAAAGGTAGTTTCTCTGATGTAGTTATAGGTCTTGATAAACTCCACCTCTTTCAAAAGCTTAAAATTACAATCCACTAAAACTGAGACAGAATGGTGTCTTTTTGGCTTAACTAAACTAGTGGATGGTATAGATCCAAGATCAGACTGTGCAGTCTGATCTTGATCTATGCTGTCTGCAGAAGCCCCTGTTTTTACTTATGATGCTGAAAGGGTTAGAACTATCACAGTAAGACCCTAATGAGTACCCACAACACGGGTTTTATTGAAGAACTAAGGGGAAATTACACTTTGAATCCAAATAGAATTGAGCCATGCTCTGACAAAAGGGTGCTTAATGCAGCTTTGTGATGCATTATACCAAGCAAGTCATCACATTACAATGGATCTGTTAAGTCTAACAGTCGACTGGATCTGGAGGTAAATTGATCATTGGACATGCACAAAATTGACCTGTAGCGAAAAGTTTCGACCCAGGTCAGCCTAACCTGGGTTGATACTTTTTTGCAAATGCATTAAGCCCCCTTTTCACAGAGCATGGCTCAGATTTAAATTCCTCTCACTTGTAATGTGCTTAGCCTAGACTCGCTTCAGCTTACGCTTAAACTCACAGCCCAATAGCCCAATAGTGGCAGCATAGCTTGATAGTTTTGTAGGCAAAACCATGTAACTCTTCACCAGATGACAAGAAACCCATTAAATGTTGCTTTATAAGATGGGATTCGTCTTGAAATGGGCAGGCAACACTGTGTGCAAAGGAGAAAATGTTTGTTACCATCTTTTCCTTTACCCACATTTTTTTCAAAAATTTCTTGAAAAGGGACAAATTGAACGCATTTGCAGATGACAATTAAAATGTAGCTCAAATGATTTCTGTCCTTGATAGGGTAGAAAACATTGTGGGAAAAGGAGAAAATGCTGGTTACCAGCATTTTCTCCTTTTCCCACTATGTTTTCTAAAGCCTTCTTTCATTGGGTCGTTTGGTAAGGGATGAATAGTTGTACCCATAGAGGGCCAAAAATGTAGAAGGGGTTTCCCATCGATCAAGGTTAGCAAGTATTGCAATTTGATGGCAGTTATGACCAAAAGTGTCTTATGTTCAATCTGACAGTGTAGATCCAAGATCAGACTGCAACTTTTCTGTGCTGTGATCTTGATTTGTGCTATCAACAAAAGCATTTTTTGGTTCTCAAAAGGTTATAAGCTTATGTAGGCAAAACAGCTTTATAGTTATGTAGGCGTAATTGCTCACTAGTTTTGTACAGATAGAAGATTTTTTGTTGCCAATAAGTGCTTTTAAGCCTAATCTATACAAACATTTAGAATATTGTCTTGATCTGAGAGATGTTGAAATTATTTTTTAACTCTTTACCAACCAGCAATTTTTTTATACTTGTCCTTAATGAAAGCATTTGCAGATGACAGAATACAGTCATGAGACTCAAAAATTGAAATGTATTTATGAGAGGATAGAAAACATCAGGGAAAAAGGAGGAAATGCTGGTTACCAAAATTTCCTCCTTATTCTACAGTGTTATCAAAAGCCTTCTTCAGGTAGTAAAAATTCAGGATTTTGTGGTAAAGGGTTAACCATTAAAACAATCACAATAATTTTAGATACATGTTGTGACAGTGTAGATCAAGATCAAACTCTATGTTTTGTATCACCTGATCCTTGACGTACTGGAGCTTATTATTATTAAAACCCGGGCAAATAGTTGCTTAGAAATTGAACTTCAATATTTCAATTGTTTTCATTAACAAAAATTTAGCAGCATTTAGGGCTGTGATTAAAATAAGCTGTAATTTTAACGTAATTATTTTTTATTTAGAGTTTGACTAGTTTTGTATCTACAGATGCAAAATGTACCTGTTCTTAAAATGCTCCGAGTATGACTTGACCCTTTACCAAACAGTCCCTGGTTTTTACGACCCTGAGATAAAAGCCTTCTGAAAACATTGTGGGAAAAGGAGAAAATGCTGGTTACCAGCATTTTCTCCTTTTCCCACAATGTTTTCTACCCTGCTGGAAACAAATTTCAATTTTTTAGTTATGTTTATTTTGTCGTCTGCAAGTGCTTTCAGTTTGGACAAGTCTGAAATTTTGTCGTTTGGTAAAGAGTTAAGGAGGTTTACAATGCAGATCAAGATCGGATTGTATGAAAATTTATTCTGTCAAGGCTGAATTTGCCGGACTATCTGACTAGATATCAAATAGTTTAAATTCAAGACTTAAGACTTTTCATTCTGTGCTGTGTGATCTTGATCTACCCTGCTAGCAAAAACAACCAAAGATTTGACCGACAACCAAAGGATAAATACTTAAATATCTTATCCGTATTTTCAGATATAGTGTAGAAAGTTTTATAAAACATGTTCATGGGAAAAAACTTGTTAAAGCGTGAGGATTTTTTAACTTGGTGTTATTTTACTTTTTTAAAACACTCTAGTCGACAAAAAGCAAAGTTTTATTATTTCTAGACTAGATTAAAGGATTGGTCTTTAGGAAATTTTAATTGAACCACATTTCATTTCAAACCTCAAATTGAGTTTTTCTGGACAATTCTTGTTCTTTGACCCCGTTTCTTTCCCCTTTCTTTTTCGTAGAGAATAAGTTTATGAAACATTAAGAAAATAACTTAACCCTTTACTACACAACGAAATTTTGGACCGGACCAAACTGAAAGCATTTGAAGTCAACTATGTAAATGTAGCTCAAATGATTATTTCTGTCTTTGATAAGATAGAAAACATTGTGGGAAAAGAAGAAAATGCTGGTTACCAGCATTTTCTCCTTTTCCCACAATGTTTTCAAAAGCCTTTCTTCCCAGAATTGTGAAACCAGGGATTGTTTGGTAAAGGGTTAAAAAAAACATTTCCATCAATTTTCGCTTAAGATTTACATTCACTTTTTAAAAGTCTGACAGGTCATCTTTAAGTCACTGCAGTTAACTCATTACATAACAACAAAAGTTTAGACTTGTCAAGATTCAAAGCATTTGCAGATGGCAACTGAAATGTTTGGAATCAGCCCTGCATCCACAAGTTTTGGTACAAATGAGGGAAAAGCAGCCAGTAGTTTAGGAATAGTCTTGTGGAAAAGTGGAAGGGAACTGGAAGGGAAATGTATGACATGATGTACTGACAGCTTGTATTATGCTGAAATAGAGTTTTGAATAACAAAGCGCATTTATCAGTACTTCTTTAGGGCAGTATGGTAGAGTTATCTTTCTTTGAGCATTGTGGTGCATATTTGGTAAGAAAATAAGTCTCTGGAGATGGCGCAATATTGTCAGAACATATTAGGTAACCTGTAAAGTAGACATACGGAATAGTATGTTGTAGTAACTTTCCTGGTGCTTGTATTTGATTCAAGCAGCGTGAGAAAATTTGATGCACCAGGAAAGTTACTACAACATAATTTTCATTTTATTATATACCTATGAATTTCAAAGACAAAATTTTGCAATTATTGACATTTTATTCGAAAATGGTAAACGAAATGAGACAATTTATGGTGTGGAGGGTAGTAACTTTGTTTTTATGAATGGCAGATGAATATTATTAAGTAAAATTTTGACAAATCAAATAGCAAATCAATGCATGCATAGTCCTTGCCTGAGTTATGTCATCATACCATTTTGGAACCGTATTTCACAGTGTGTAGATGCAGATGTTTTTTTTTTTTGTCATGTATAATATTTTATCCAGTTGCGACGCTTGTAATTTATGCCAGAAAGTTTACTGGTATATAATAAAAGACATTAACCAGTCTTTACAAAGAATAACAAATGAGAAATGAAAACCGAAATATGCTAGTTAAACACTGCACGGCAGTGAAATGTGCCTCCATTAACGTAGGTGCTTGCATTTGATTGTAATTCATGTATGTTACCATTGATTTTTGTTAACGCTTTGTCCCAGTAGTAAGTCTAAACACACCTTTAATTTGAAGGGTTACCCCTTCAGAATTTTTTTTTTTTTCAAAAATCTTTTTTTTATCACCAATCTGAAGCACCTTCAGAAGTTAAGCAAAGCTTTGCAGCAAAAATGACCTACTATACTTCTTTTTACTCTTTACCACACAATTCCGAGTTTTAACGACCCAGAGGAAGAAGGCTTTGGAAATCATCGTGGGAAAAGTACAAAATGCTGGTAACCAGCATTTTCTCCTTTTCCCTCAATATTTTTTAACCCATCTGATACAAACACCCATGTTATTGACACATTTAGTTTTGTTGCCTGCAAATGCTTTCAATTTGGACTGGTCTAAAATTTGTCATTTGGTGAAGAGATAACTCACTTTTGTTCCCATGTTTGATACTCAATAATCTTTCAAACTTACTAGCTACTCACTTTACAAAAACTCTGCATCTGAAACACCGTACCTTGCTAATGTGCACAGCCCTAAAGTGAAATATCATAAAGCAAATATGAACACCGGTATTACATTGCTTTACTTTGCTTTTTGTCCATTTTGTCCCAGTGTGTGTCTTTTAGCCCTTTACCAGATGACAAAATCTTCAAACTTCTTCAGAATCAAAAAAGTTGCAGACAACAAATCATATGTGGCTCAAATAATAGGGTTGCGTGTTTTAAAACGGGAGAAAACATTGTTGGAAAGAGAAGAAAAATGCTGGTTGCCAGTATTTTTTCCTTTTCCAACAATGTTTCTAAAAGCTCTCTGTCATAGGTTGGTTAGAAGTCGAGATTGTGTGGTACAGGGTTAAATACTTCCGGTCTCCCTTTTTTTAATACATGCACTTTAACGATGTTGTCCAGCCATTGACTAAAAATTTGTGGAATCTTTTCTGAACTTTCATAAGCCCTTAAATCTTTCCCGTACAACAAATTTACTCTCTTCCATGTTGGAGGCATTAATTTTGCAGGCTTCAAATCTGGCTAAAAAGATGAGATTTATCTGTGAAAGGATAAAAAACATTTTGGGAAAAGGAGAAAATGCTGGCAAGTGGCATCTTGTCCTTTTCACACAATGTTTTCTACTGTATCAAAGCTGATCCAGGTAGTGTAGTCAGTAGCATTCAGGACTCAAGAGCAGGGGGTTCGCTGGTTTGATCCCTGGCTCAGCCAATTTCTTTCCAAGATTGATGATAGTCATTGCGACAGGGTTCATTCCTTTCTGATCATTGTTTCGATGATGGTTATGTGGGAAAGCAGCCAGTGGCTTGGAAACTCGGAATATTGTGCAGAGTACTGGTAAAAGAAACACCAGGAAAGCATGGATAGGTGCACTGGCTGCCGAGATATAACTGAAATAATTTTGAAAAAGGCGTTAAACACCATACAATCAATCAATCAAACCTTATCAAAGATAGAAATCATCATTTGAGCAATATTTAATTTGTTGTCTGCATAGTCATGCTCTCAGTTTAGTCGAAACCATGATTTTGTTGATTACTAGCATTTTCTCCTTTTTCCATAATATTTTCAAAGGCTTGCTTCCTCAGATTTATTTAAACTTGGAATTGTTTGATAGAGAATAAGCCCTTTACCACTCAATCCCAAGTTTTGATTACACTTAGGAAGAAGCCTTTTGAAAACATTGAAAAAAAAAAGCCGTTAACCAGCATTTTCTCCTTTTCCTACAATGTTTTCTACCATATCAAAGACAAATTCTATCATTTAAACTACATTTTAATTGTCTTCTGCTAATACTTTCAATGTAGACAAGTCTAAATTTTTGTCATGGAGTAAAGAGTTAATTATTTTTTATTTTATGTTTTTTTCTGATGAAGAACCTCATTTGTGAAACAAGCTTTTTTCTTCAACTAATTTCTATCTTTCTTCTTTCCCAACTTGCATGACTATATTGAACTCATTACATTCTGCATTTCTTGTTCTCCGGGCAGACAACTACACCAGCTGAAAACATCACAAACAGAGAAATTGTTAAAAAAGTGTGAATGTATTTCACCTTAACTCTTTACCACACAATCCCAAGTTTTAATGACCCTTGGAAATAAGCCTTATGAAAACATTGTGGGAAAAGGAGAAAATGCTGGTAACCAGCATTTTCTCCTTTTCCCACAATGTTTTCTAACTTTTCAGCAAACCCAATCAGTTGAGGTACTTATGAATTGTCATCTGCAAATATTTTCAGTTTGGACTAGTCTAAAATTTTGTTGTGTGGTAAAGAGTTAAATGATTTTAACTCTGTATTAGCAGCACGCTGGGAAATGGAGGTTTTATGCATCTGCTTGATTTATTGTACCAAACAAGTAATAATGGATAATGACTGTAATAAATAGAGGATATTTGTTTTTTACGGTGAAAGATCGAAATTTATTTCATCAAGTGAACATCATCAGTAATATTTTCACGAGTGGCACGGCCACGAGTGAAAATATTACTGATGATGTTCACGAGATGAAATAAATTTCAATCTTTCACCGAAAAAACAACAACAAATATTCTATTTATTTCATGCTTCTAACCCTTTCTAGGGGGAACTTAACCAAAATCCAGTACAGTTCTTTTCAGTTATTCCCCATGATGTACCCCCTCCGCCTAGCAACGCATTACAAAATTATGTCAAGCGCGAGAAATGTAAGGTAATTTACATCATATTTCCATCTGGTTGTGAGGCACGCGCATTTTACCTAGGTAACTAGTGCGCGGGAACAACTGTTTCCGCCTTCAATTGAAGAGTTAGAATATAAAAACCGGTATTTTCACTGGCCGTAACCATGAAATATCGAAAAATATTTCACCGATATTTCTCGAAAACGTACCGGAAAGCATGAAATAATGGATTCGTAATATCCATGTAGTCCAACAATCAACTGAATTTAGAGGTACAACTGTCCTTTGACATGCAGAAAATTTACCCATAACAAAATGCTACGATCCATGTCAGCTTTAGTGGACTGCGCAGGCTGACATTGGTCAATATATTTTTTATAGATGCATTATACCCCCTTTTCACAGACTACAGCTGAAATGTGTTTTATATAAATTTTTTTAAAGTCCTCTGCTGTAACCTTGTTTCCAGAGGCAATGAGTTGAGAAAGATTTAGGTAACATATTTACTGTTTGAATGACTTGGTGTTCTTCCTTCCTTATTTCTAGCAAAAGAGAGGCAATATGAGCTTCATTTTTATGTTAAGGAGTAAAATCTTTAAGTATTGTATTGTTTTTATCTTTAACTTCTACCTTCATGTGGGCATTTTTTTACATTTTATGTATAGCACAGGATATGATTGTATTTGTTAATGTTGAATTTGTTCGAAGAATGAAGCATGTGAAAGTGATAAAGAGATGATTATATTGTTACAATTTAGAGTGCTCAATCAGCAGAATGAATGCCGGTCAGAATAGCAACAAGAAATATCTTTGCAAAAAGACAGACAGCATAAATTTGCCGGCAAATGGGCTAGGGCCCTTAAAATAAACATGTCTACATTTTTGACCAATCACAAGTCTCTGTTTATTCAATTGTTATCAGTACCAAAAAGTAGAACAAAAGCCAGCACATTCAGCTGAGCCAAAGAAAAATACTGTATTTTAAAGCTGTTTTTTCTTGCCAGAATGTCTACAGCAGAGCCATCTAGTGTGCAATGTGATCATGATATGATATATAAACACGGCTTTCAAAGTAACTAAAGTTTTGATAGGCATGATAAGGTTTAATCATTTACCCTGACAATCCTGACTTACAAAAACCTTACAAGATGGCTTTTGAAAACATTGTAGGTAAAAGGAAAATCCTGCTATCCAGCAGTTTCTCGTTTTCCCCACAGTGAATTCAGAAGCATTTTTCACTATTTTAACACATTAAATTTGTTGTCTGCAAGTGCTTTGGATTAGGAAAGGTCCAAAATTTTGTCTTCTGGCAAAGACTTAATGGAAAGAAAATATGAGACAAAGAAAGCAGAGTGTTTTCTATGCAAAAAATTAAAATACTTGACATCCTTTTACATTCTTTCAAGTAATCTATTTCAGTAGATGCTTCTTTTTCACTGCTTCTTGAACTCATAATGTAGGGTCTGTAGCCCTCTGTAGATCTACCTTTATTACCTACCACAACAATGATTTTCTGTTATGTGAAATTTTCTATAATTTTAAGTCACATTTTTTGGATAGAAATCAAAGGAATATCCCAGATTCCCAAAAACTAATATAATTATGGAAAATCCATTATTTTTAAGCAGAAATACTTAAATATTTACCAGATGACAAAGTTTAGACTTGTCCAAACTGAAAGCATTTGCAGACAACAAATTTCATACCACTAATATGATGGAATTAGCTCATAAAAATGGAGAAAACATGGTGGGAAAAGGTAAAAATGCTGGTTACCAGCATTTTCTCCTTTTCTCACAATGTTTTCAAAAGAATTCTTTATTAGGGTCGATAAAACTTTGTATTATGTGCTTAAGAGTTAAAGTATAACTGGATTGGTATTGGGCAATGTTTCACTCAGTGAGACAAAATCAATTTACATAGGATGTAATTAGTCCACAAGACTTATAATTTTAAATATGATTACTTTTTCAGGACATGTTCTTTGCCCAATTTTGCCAGAAGATCAGACTCAAGGATGAATGCTCGAAACATAGCACCATTATCCCAGTCTATAACTGAAGGTGAGTCAAGGTCACTAAATACCGAATTGTTCAGTCATTTATAGGAAAGTGCACTGTACATAGGATCTGTTGTTATACTGTGCATGATTGCTACAAAGTCTTTCCTTGTCTTTTACAATATCAATTCTTAACATTTCCTCTTCAGTTATATGGCTTGCAACACGCGAATAGGGGTATTTGGACATTTGCGTAAAGTGTTGTCTCGGATCAGCCTGCGCAGTCCGTGCAGGCTAATCCGAGACGGCACTTTACGACTATATTAGATTTTATCCTACAGTAGACCTGCGTGAAACAGAAAATCACACACGATGGGAAAGTGTTGTCCCAGATTAGCCTGCGCAGGCTGATCTGGGACGACACTTTACACTAATGTCCGAATGCCCCTTTTCATGTGTTGCAGGCCATTATAAAAGCTATGCTCTGGTAAAAGGTCATTTAATACATCTCAGTGATGCATGGTACCTAGAAAGTCATTTCATAGTTACAGACACATGAAATCTATTTTTCTCACAACCAACTGAATTATGAGGTAGACCTGTCCTTCGACGGGCATAAATTAAATCAATAGCAAAAAGTTTTGGTCTAGGTCAGCCTGCACAGACTGCACAGGCTGACCTGGGTTGATATTTTTTGCTGATGCATTAAACTCTCTTTTCACAGAGCGTTTTTCATAATTATTGTTCTCACCAGTACTATGGCTTGTCTGTAATTTTGCTGCATAAATCAGTAGAGCTATGTTGTATCATCATTTGTTCATGACTTTTTGAAATACTTGTACAAAGGAGAAATTGATGTCTCTAACATGCGGTATCTCCATCTATCATCATATTTTCTTAAATACATTTTGCCTGAAAATTTGATTTACTTTCCAATCTAGTCGTGCAAGTGTCTTCACTTTAGAATGCAGATCAATAGTGTCACATGTTTGCATGCCTCTGTGTTCTGCCTTGTTTTGAATACAAAAAAGAATAGGTTTAAGTCTTATTTCTACCCTATAAGTGACAGGTAGACTTACAATTGTACCTTGCAGTGCTGAAGAAAAGAAATAAACACATTTAAAGTTGGATGAAAAAAAAATAAATTTAGATATTGCAGTTTCAAGGCTACTTCTGCCTGAATATTTAAAAAGAAAAAAGGTTGCACTGCATGGATCAAGATAAGACTGTATCTGATCCCGATCTGTGCTGTCAGATCAAAACAAGTAAATTTCAGCTTAGTGCTGTAAGAGTTACATTGAGCAATGGTGTGCTTGTCCACTGTTTTAGAAATAGAATCCTATGATAGTTATTTTTGCGAGGTGAACTGTATGTCACACAATGCAGCACAGTGTACTCCAGGGTTAGTAAAGGTCAGGATTTTGTGCTCAAGGACTAGCTGATACCTATTATCTATATCACATACCTTTGCTTCTGTCCTGCTCTTTATTTTAGTGACCAAATATGTTTTATTTATTGTATTATTTATTATTAACTTTCACCTTTAGATCACTAAGTAAATTAAACGAATATTTTCATGTTGGAAATCAACCTGAATGCCGCAAAGGCTCAAATTACCAAACAATATAGATCTAAGATGGGACTGCAGGTTTGGTGCAGTCTGATCTTGATATACATTGTCTATGAAAACAGACTTTGTTAGTGATGTAAAGGTTAAAAACCCTTTAACATACAGTCTGGTATTTTCCAAGACTGTAGAGGAAGCTTTTGAAAACATTTGGGGAAAAGGAGAAAATGCTTGAAACAAGCATTTTCTTCTTTTCCCACAATGTTTACTCTTGCTGAGGATAAATCACATTATTTTGATCATATTTTATTTGTTGTCTCCATTATGCTTTCACTTTGGGCAAGTCTACATTTTTGTTTCCTTTTTAACTCTTTCCTTACTGTAGACGACACAAAAGGCTTTTGTGGAATGTGTAGATCAAGATCAGAGTGTTCGGAACATGCAGTCTGATCTCTGATCTACACTGTCCACTTCTATATTCTAGATCATGACCAGACTCGGTCTCCGTTTTGAAGCGAAAGTATATTAGTGGCCTTTGAAAAAAATTGTACAAGTAACTTTATTTGTTTAGTAGTGAAAGAGTTTAAAGTAAATTTTGTACCTACTGTCTCTTTTCTGTTTACTCTTTCCCTCATGGCTGAAGTATATCTGCTTCAGCAGTACAAAAGATAGGAAATATCTCAAGTCAACAAAATGCTTTCAACTTATGCTGCTTTTAATTGTTTTGCTATTTGAAAAAGGTAAATGTAAACAGGTTGCTAGATGCTTTATATATGATATGAAAGTTTTTAGCTCCATTGGTCAAAGACCAGTGAGCTTATGTCATGGCCTGGTGTCCATTGTGCGTCCATCAGTGTGTGTCCATGTGCATGCATGCTGCTTGTGTAAGTTGTGTTAACTTTTATTTCAAACATCTTCTGTGAAACTACCCGTCCAATTTTGATGAAACTTCACAGAAATTATCCTCTTTAGAATTTCCTCTAAGAATTTCATTCTATTAAAAACTAGTTGCCATTGCAACAAAACTGTACATATGAGAAAATCTTTACACATCTTCTTGTCCAAAACCATAAGACCTAGGGCTACCAAATTTGGGATGTAGCTTCATCCATTAAACTTTTGACAGTTTCTTCAAATGATAGCCCTAGGCTCAAAATTGGCCTTGCCATGGAGGTCACATGTTTTACATGGGCGTATATTGTGAAAACCTTCTTGTTCCTTACCATAAAGCATACAGCTTCCAAATTTTGTATGTAACTTCATCTTGTGGACCTCTATCATTTTTTTAAACTGTAGCCCTGAGTTTAACACATTCCACAAAGGTTTAAATAGTGAAAACTTTAAGAAACTTATTTTAGTGCATGAAGTCAATATGATTTAAGCTTATAAACTGACCAAGGGAAGTAACTTAAGTTATTTACAAACATATAATTTGTTATGATTTACCTCCCTTGATTATCAAACAGCACTATTACATGGTCGGTGTTGGGCATTCAAGTTTTTTGGAAAAAAAAATGTTGAGTATTTAGTGAGAGACATTTATTTTGATGTTAATAGTTATGCTGAGATGAATTGAATATTTAATACAAAGTAGGGTTTCTATCATTCAATTTTTTGCTCCGGAACTTTACCTTTCATGCCATTGAAAACATGTTTTCTGCTTCTGAGATTTGGAAATCTTCTTGTCAGAGCATTCTTTGTAAGAGTTCATTGATATTTGGTATGAATGGCATGTGATTAAACCAGCTTGTATTCTTTGACATAATCACTGCATTTTCAGTGTGAAAAAGATACAATTTTGCTAGCACTAGGCTATTTTTTCTATGAAAGCTTATTGCCATACTGACTTCTTATGATTTACATCTCTGTTAACTCTTTACCAAACGACAAAATTTTAGACTGGTCCAAATTCAAAGGAGTTGCAGACGTCAAAATAAATGTAACTGGAAAATTGAAATTTGTTTTGGGAAGGGAAGAAAACATTGTGGGAAAAGGAGAAAATTCTGGTTACCAGCATTTTCTCCTTTTCCTACAATGTTTTCACAAGGCTTCTTTCTTAGGGTCGTTAAAAGTCGGGATTGTGTAGTAAACAGTTAAGGCCATTTTAGTTCAAAATACATCTATTTAAAAGGCAGTGGAGCGATCATGGCCCACTTGTTTGTGGAATCCTTGCTAATCATTTCTAAAAGAAAAATGATTGTGAATCTTTTGTTTAAGTGCTTGTCTGTCCTACTGTTCTGACTATCAATATTGAAGTAATGAGCATTTTAATTTCTGAAAGTCTTGGTCAAATTTTGGTCTCCTCTATCAATTTTTGAGCGCTATATTTTCTAGGTTTCCCTCATGTATTGATCAATCAAATGAATCTTTTGTTATCTTAGATGTAAAGTTATTGATAAACTTACCGAAAGGGATCTTATTTTTCTTTGTAAAAGTTTGGCGGGATGTGGAGGGGGGGTTTATACTGGAATTGGGTTGTCTATCAGTCGCTCTGTAGACATTTTGTGTCATCTTCTTCTCCTACAGTTTTCAGCCAATTTGAATAAAATTTAAAGAGTCTTCCTACCATAGGAACTTGTTCACATGCATTTTTCAGTATGATTGGTCAACTGTTACAGTAGTTTTGGTCCTTTGGATTTTTTAACCCTTTCCCACACAATAAAATTTCAGACTCTTTCAAATTCAAAACAACAAATTCAAAATTTGTACAAATGAACTTAAGCTATCTGATAGAGGAGAAAACATAGTGGGAAAAGGAGAAAATGCTGATTACCAGCATTTTCTCTTTTTCCCCCAATGTTTACAAAAGCCTTTCCAAGGGTGGTGATAGGGATTGTGTGGTAAAGAGTTAAACTTATCCAGTGAAAAGGCACAAGGTGGATATATTTGTTGGCCTGGGATACATCTAACTTATGAAACAATTTTATGAATGAATTAAGGTCTATGAGGGAAAGAGTTTAGGTAATTCTAGTAAATCTTGTATAGATAGATATCCTTTCTTTTATGTTGCATGCATTTGTTAATGTCTATTTGTATTCACTTGTATATTGTAGATAAAAGTGGGCAAAGATACAAGGGTAAGTCTCGAGAACTCCTGCTGCAATATTTTAACCCGCCTATATAACAGTTCTGTTTAAAAAAATTTTTTTTTTGGCAAAGATACAATGCAAACTTTGATTTTTTTGTTCCATGTAAATTTTTACTCAACTGAGCACTAAGTGCTCAAGATGAGCTTATGTGATCATGGTGTGTCCATTGTTTGAGGCAACTTTGCCTTGTGTGCACTGGTTTAAATGTTTGCTTTGAAGGCATCTTGGACAAATGTAGAAAAGAGGTCATTTCTAGCCACAAAGTAGGTCACACTCAATCTTTTATGTGTATGCTTGAGGCCACATTTTCCACCCAATGTACATGGAGTGAAACTTGCTTAGAACGACTGTTTTGATCACATATGGGATGAGTTTGAACAGTAGCCCATCAGGTCAAATCCCTGAAAAATCTTCATAATATCACAGATTGGTTTTAAAATTAGGTTAGTTTGGCTCAAAAAGTAGGTTACCAGGTAAAATATTGCAATAACTTTATATTAGCCCTCAAGAGGTTACATAAAGCTTGATCAAAAAGTTTAAATTGATGGTATCTGCAATCAGTTAGGGGGAAAAAATGAACCTTATTTGTGCTTTTGATGCTAAATTTTTAGTCAAATGATCATGAAACTAGGTTTGACAATATCTTTGAGGAATTTGAAAATAGGTCACTTCAGGTATAACAGGTCACTGTGTTAACCCTTTCCCAAACAATCCCTAGTTTTCACGACCCTGAGAAAGAAGCCTTCTGAAAACATTGTGGGAAAAGGTAACCAGCATTTTCTCCTTTTCCCACAATGTTTTCTTTCCATCCCAAAACAATTTTCAATTTTTGAATCACATTAATTTTGTCGTCTGCAAATGCTTTCAATTTGGATCAGTCTAAGATTTTGTTGTTTGGTAAAGAGTTAAATTTTCAGAAATGATTGTAGATGGTATAGAAGTAATGTGAGAAATGTAAGTGGAACTAGGTCATAATGTTTGTCATAGTGATATCTTATAAAGAAACCTTATTTTTGGTCTATGGTTCATGGTACCTGCTTACAATGCTTGTCTTTGTGATATCTTGTTTTTCCATGAATATATTACTTTCTCAAATATGGAAAAGTTCATGTGAGTGATCCAGGACCACTGTAGTTCTCCATGTTCTATGCATTCTGTAGACATGTTTTATCCCATTTGAAATTATATACCCTAGCTATTTGCCGCAAAAAAAATTTAGGGGAATAAAAAGGTTAACATTGCTTATAATCACGAGTTCTAAAAAAAATGAAATGCCATGTCAGTCTTCGGAAAGAAAATCAGAATTAACAGTTTCAATCATAACTCTGTAATGGCTAAAATATTTCATGAAATATCAAACTGGGTCAGGTCTAAACTCAGACAGCATGTTTTGTTCTAAAATTTTAAACAGTAAAACAGAGCAAGTATGAAAACAAAGAATACAAAATTCTTACAAATTCGACCTTTTAACACAAGGACTTTAACTTTAAATGTTGTAAATGATGACATTTCATCATCTAAGTTGTTTGCTAATGACTTTGATTGGCATTGTGAAATGAGGAGCAAAATATTCCAATCTTTTTGCAGATGATCTCAATTTCGGTGGTTCTGTGAGAGGGGAGATACTTCCTTCCAAAAAGAGTAAGCAAATGATTGTAGGGTGTGCATTGTTAAGTTACTGGCAGCTACCACACTAATGCAAAGCTTTACTAGACGATGGTTCCTTGCTAATTTTAGGGCATTGTTAGGTGCACATTGATTGCAATTTTTCTTTACATGATCTATATTTATTTAGTTACATTGCACCATGAAGCACACTTACTGATTAAAAATCTACATATAGTTTTTATTCCTTTTTCTAGTTATTCTAAGAGGAAGGAGTGAGGGAAGAGGAACAAACTTAAACATTTTCAGGGTGTTTTCAATTCAAATTTGACCTTTATGACAAAAATGTTCTTGAAAATTTTTGTTTTGAAAAGTTACTTTTTTTCTTCTTATTAAGTTCATGTTCTCATTATTAGTGACAATAATGTTACATGGAAAGGGTAAGAATGTTTTATAAATGATAATTACCAAGCTGGTCTCATGGAACATGCTCAGTTTATTTCTCATGCTTGTTTCCTCGAGCATTCTCTGATGAAGGCATGTAGTATCCAACCTTTCCAGCATGGATGTATGACTTACAACATGCTCCGACTTCTCTTTACCAAACAACAAAGTTTGAGACTTGTCCAATTTGAAAGTGCTTGTAGGTGACAAATTAAGTGTGGTTTGAATATTGGGATTCATCTTTGAAAGGGTAGAAAACAGTATGGAAAAAGGGGAAAATGCTGGTAACCAGCATTTTCTCCTTTTCCCACAGAGACTTTCAAAACTTTCTTCTTATGGTTGGGATTGTTTGTTAAAGGGATAACCAATCGTGGACCAAACATCTGTTGATTTGGTTGTCATTCCTCAAAAAATTGAGTGAAATGTATAATACTCTTTTCATATTTCTGTATCACAAAATTTTATGTTATTTGCATACGATGAATTGCTTCACAAAGTTTGTTTGGGGGAGAAAAAGACTAGCAAGGTCATGGTCTAGGGTCTGAAATAAGAATATAAAAGAAGTAATAAGTGCAATGTCATGCAGATAGCTTGCTATCAGTTAAGGTTAGTTTTTTCATGTGACAAGATTTATTAGCTCACCTGAGTACAAAGTGCTCAAGGTGAGCTTTTGTGATCATGCCGTGTCCGTTGTGCGTCGTGCGTTGTCAACTTTTACCTTGTGTACGCTCTAGAGGCCACATTTTCAGTCCAAAACTCTAAAAATTTGTCAGAATGTTTGTCTTCCTGATATCTCGGACGAGTTCGAAAATGGGTCATGTCGGGTCAAAAACTAGGTCACTAGGTCATAACTTAGAAAAACCTTGTGTATGCTCTAGAGGCCCCGTTTTCAGTAAAAAACTCTTGAAAGTTTGTAAGAATGTTTGTCTTGATGATATCTTGGCAGAGTTCGAAAATGGGTCATGCTGGGTCAAAAACTAGGTCACGGGGTCAAATCTTAGAAAAACCTTGTGTACGCTCTAGAGACCACATTTTCAGTCCAAAACTCTTGAAAGTTGGTCAGAATATTTGCCTTGATGATAGCTCGGACAAGTTCATAAATCGGTCATGTTGGCTCAAAAACTAGGTTACTAGGTCATATCTTAGAAAAACCTTGTGTACGTTTTAGATGCCACATTTTCAGTCCAAAATTCTTGAAACTCGGTCAGAATGTTTGTCTTGATGACACTCTGACAAGTTTGAAAGTGGGTCTTGTCAGGTCAAAAACTAGGTTACTAGGTCAAATCTTAGAAAAACCTTGTGTACGCTCTAGAGGCCACGTTTTCAGTCCAAAACTCTTGAAAGGTGGTCAGAATGTTTGTCTTGATGATATCCTGGAGGAGGAGTTTGAAAATGGGTCATGTCAGGTCAAAAACTAGGTCACTACGTCAAATCTTAGAAAAACCTTGTGTACACTCCAGAGGCCACATTTTCAGTCCAAAACTCTTGAAGTTGGTCAGAATGTTTGTCTTGATGATATCTTGAGTGACTTTGAAAATTGGTCACATCGGATCAAAGACTAGGTTACCAGGTCAATTCTTTAAAATAGTTGATGTAGCTTTAGAGTCATCATTTTTTGTCCAATACTTATGAAAATTAGTCGGAATGTTTTTCTTGATAATATGATGAAATTGAAAATGGGTCACATTGGGTAAAAACCTAGGTTGCCATGTTAAATCTTGGAAAAACCTTGTGTACACTGTGTACACTGTAGAGGCCAATACCTATGAAAGGTGGTCAGAATCTTTGTTTTGATAATATCTACAATTGGAAAATAGGCTATGTTTGGCTAAAAAGTAGGTCAATGAGGGAAATTCTAGAAAAAGCTTGTGTACAACCTAGAGGCCAAATTTTCATAACCGGGAGGGCCTAATTATGAAAGCTTGGTAGAATGTTTGTCATAGTATCTCGAAAAAGATTGAAAATGGGTCATGTTTAGTCAAGAGACGTAGGTGAGCAACTTCAGGGCTATCATGGCCCTCTTGTTTTGATAAAATGTTTTGTGTTCAGAAATACCATGAAATTCTCAAACTTGCTACTCTTCACCAAGTATTAGATTCAAAATCAAGAATACAAGTAAGAAATAATACAAATACAGCATGATGCAGTGTTTATTTTTACATAAAAAAAACCATTTTGCTTTTCGTTAAATGTTTCTATTGTTTGAGATGTACTAATTCTTATGTGGTCCAAAATCAGCTGTTCTATACTATGTTAAAGTTGAATCAAGCAGGTACCGTCGGTTAAGAAGTAGGCTTCTGAAAACATTACGGGAAAAGAAGAAAATGTTGGTAACCACCATTTTCTTCTTTTTCCATAATTTATTTTACCATTTCAAAAACAGAAATTATCCTTTTTTTTTCTACAACGACTTTGTCCTCTGCAAATGCTCTGAATTTGGACAAGTCTAAAATGGTGTTGTGTGGCACAGGGTTAGACCTTTACCAGACAACAGAACAGTAGACTTCTCCATATAAACCCATTACCAAACGACAAAATTTTGGACTGTTCCAAATTGAAAGCAGTTGCATACAAAAAATCAAACATTGCTAAAATGATGGTTTCTGTCTTTGATAGGATAGAAAGCATTTTGGGAAATGGATAAAAATCCTAGTTATAGGTATCTTGTAGGGTTGTTAAAATTTGGGGTTGTGTAGTAAAAAGTTAATAAGCCTTTGCAGATGGCAAAGTTAATGTGGCTTAAATTGAGGGTGAAAGGGAGAAAATGCATGTTACAGTTTACTCGTATTCCCTCAAAATTTTACATAAGCCGATGCATCTCAGGGTTGTAAAAACATGGGTAATCTTTAACAAAAGACGAAGTTTTGGACTTGTCCAAAGCCAGAACATTTGCAGACCACAAATTAAATACGACTTAAACAGTGCAAGCTGTCTTTGAGAGAATAGAAAACATTTTGGAAAAAGGAGAAAATGCTGATTATCAGCATTTTCTCTTTTCCCAAATTGTTTCACAAAGCTTTCTTTCTCAAGGTCCTAAAAACTCGGTATTGTGTGGTAATCAGTTAATTTGGTCCAGGGTCTGATCAGGAATAAATAATCTGTAGGTTGAGAAATAGTTTTTTAGCTCAACTGGCCAAAGGCCAGCAAGCTTATGTCACGGCTTTGTGTCCGTCTTTTGTTCATCCGTCTTTCAGTCCGTACGTCTTTGCATGAACTTTTATTTCAAGTATCTTCTTCTCTGAAACTACCCATCCTATTTTGTCCAAAGTTCACCGAAATGATCCTGCCATGGTCCTCATTAGAATTTGTTGAAAGAGGTTGATTCCTGTTAAAACTCTGGTTGCAATGGCAACAAGACTGAAAAATATTGAAAATCTTTGAAATCTTCTTGTATGAAACCATAAGGCTTAGAGCTACCAGATTTGGCATGTAGCTTTATCTAATGGACATCTACAAAAACTGTTCAAATTATAGCCCTTGGGTCAAAATTGGCCGCGCCCCGGGGGGGCTCACAAGTTTTACATAGGCTCACACAGTGAAACTTTAAAAATCTTCTGGTTCTAAACCGAATGGCCTAGTGCTAACAAAATTTAATTTGGTATGTAGGTTCACCCAATGGACATCTACTTGGAGTCTTCAAATTATAACCCTGGGGCCAAACTTGGCCCCATCCTGGGGGTCTTAAGTTTTATATTGGCTTATTTAGTGAAAACTTAAAATTCTTCTGGTACTAAACCATATGGTCAAGAGCTACCAAATTTGGCATGTAACTTCACCCATTGGACCTCTGCTAAGATTCTTTAAATCATAGTCTTGAGCCAAAATTGGCCCTGTCAGTGGGGTCACAAGTTTTAGATAGACTTATATAATGAAAACTTAAAGATACCTTCTTGTTCCTCAGCCGAGCCCCGGTAGTTTAGTCATTAGCGTGCAGGACTTGAGAACAGGGGGTCGTGGGTTAGATCCCTGGCTCGGCCAATTTCTTTCTGAGGATTGATGATAGTCATTGCAACAGGATTCATTCCTCTCCCACCGCTGACCATTGTCTTGACGATGGTTATGTGGGAAAGCAGCCAGTGGCTTGGAAAGAAAATTGTGTGGAGTACTGGTAAAAGAGTCTCCAGGAAAGCATGGGTAGGTGCACTGGCCCCTGCGATATAACTGAAATAATGTTGAAAACGGCATTAAACATCATACAATCAATCAATCGGTCTTGTTCCTTACTGTAAGGCCTCAGGCTACCAAGTTTTGCAAATCTTTTTGTTTATAACCATACAGCCTAGACCTGTATTATTTGGTATCTGGCTGTATCTTGTGCACCTTTACCATGATTCAAGTAATTTTAGCTTTAGATCATAACTTTTAAATGGGTTTTTATAGAGAAAACTTTGTAGGTCTTATTGTTAGAAACCATTTGGCCTAAAATTGTAATGCTTGGTGTCTATGGTTTGTACATATTAGCCAATGGAGTGATATAGGGCCATCATGGCCCTCTTGTTTAATCACAAATTACATAAAACTGAATGCACCTCTATTAGCATATCAGCAGGAGACTAGAATATTTTGCTCTTTTAAACAAATGTCTAAAAATTACTGATATATCAGAGAAAAACAGAAAAAAAGTCAATGGATTGATAATATGTAAATAATTCTTAGGAGGTGACAGTTCACCTGTAGGATCTTTGCCCCAAAATGTTACGCTAGATAATTCTTTGCTTCCATAACATTTAGTAAACTAAGGACCACTTCCAATTTATTATGTACAGTTATCACATATGATATATTTATAATACACGTATTTTATAAATTAATAAATCGTAATAACTTATTTACTCACAGTATGATTATGGAATGAATAGCCCAACTAAATACCTGCATGTTTGAATACATGTCTGTGTTTGTATATTACCATAGTTAATTAACAATAATTGTTACTGTCATATTTGAGAGTCATTTACTCCAAAAGTCATCCAAATACAGGGAAAAAAAATGAAAAAAAAAATTAATCATACTTCCATGAAACATTGCTATAAAGTATAGGCAGACCTGGGCTGGAATTGTTTGCTGTTGGTCAAATTTTATGGATGTAAGAGGACAAGTCTACCTCATGATGCAGTCGGTTGTTATAGAAAGTGTATTTATGGATTAAGAATTATCTGATGACTTCTTTGGTACAATGCAAGACTAAAATGGATTAAACCCCTTTTCTCAGAGCATGGCTCATAAATATTTTTATTATACTGCAAAGAAATTTCTCGTGATCTGATTGGATAATATGCCCCGAACATATATATCATGTACACTGGCAAAACCAACGTAAAATGAGTTTCCCTTTCGGGAGCCCCATATACATGACTACACTTTCAACACAACATCCAAAAAGGCGGTGTCGATCAAGATTAACATCAAAATTATGCACCAAACTGCATGTTTTACCAAGGTTTCAGTGACGTCAGTTCCCATTGAATTGGGGCTCTCAGAAGGGAAATTTTACTTCGTCAGCATACTCAATTTTTGAAACCAAAAAACAGGTAAAGTTCGCTTGACACACGTTGCAATGGTAAAACTTTGCAGTATAATAAATTCGTTGTACGGTCAGGTGGCAGGAGACTTGGAAACTTGTTCATGGCTGTGGCGAATCATGTCACCACCTCGCCGAACGGTCAGGTGGCAGGTGACTTGGAAACTTGTTCACGGCTGTGGCAAATCATGTCACCACCTCGCCAAAGGTGAGGTGGTGACATGATTCGCCACAGCCGAAACTTTGGTGAGGTGGTGACATGATTCGCCACAGCTGTGAACAAGTTTCCAAGTCCCCTGCCACCTGACCGTACAACTAATAATGTACAGACTGAAGACAGACCCTGAACTGGCTGCTGTCAGCTGATGAATCTACATTCACTAAACAGCTTTGAGTATATGGAGTTTATCGAAAAATACACTTTGCATACCAATGATATTTACCTTTTTTTGCTTCTTAAGAAGGCAAAAGTTTGAGATATCTGGACTATCATGAAATTGACAAAACCTGACATTCATATCCAATTAATTGTGGGGTAATCTTATATGTGCAAAATGATCACCACACCAAAAATGACACATATACTGTGTGTGGACTTTATTTACCCTTTGACCTTTTACCACATAATCCAGTGTTTTTTCAAACCTGGCACAGAATGCATTTGAAAACATTGTGGGAGAAGAAGGAAAATACTGGTAACCAGCATTTTCTCCTTTTTCCTATAATGTACTCTATTTTTTCAAAGACAGAAATCATCTATTGAGCTTCATTTAATTTGTCATCTGCTATTGCTTTCAATTTAGACCAGTCTAAATTTTTTTTCATTTGGTAAAGGGTTAAATAGCCCTTGTCATTGATAGGACACACAGGTCTCTTTTTCAAACAGAAGATACAATGCTATTAACTCTTTGCCAAAAGATGACAATTAAGACTGTGGAATTTAAAGTATATATAGATGATAAATTAATTTAAGCTCAAATGCTTGGATTTGCCTCTGATAGTGTAGAAAGCATAGTGGAAAAAGAAGAAGCTGGGTTTCCAGCATTTTCTGCTTTTTTCAAAGTGTTTTTGAAAGCTTTTTTAAAAACAATATCATTTTAAACTCTGGATCATTTGGTAGAGGGTTAAATGTGGGAAGATTTTTGTTGCAGCCTTCCGGCAGATCTTTTGCCCGTTTTTAGTTGTTGTTGTTGTTATGCATGTCAACATTTGGAACTAACCTTGTTTTTACAGCTTCCACTTTACCACATAAAACAAGTGTGCCTTCTGTCTCTGTTGAACCTTCAGTTAGTCAGCCAGTGCGTCGTGACTCTCGGGGCAGTGGCGAGAGAAGACGCAGCTCTTCAAGGGAGCGTGAAGAGAAGAGGCCTGGCTCCAGAGAGCGCAAAAGCTCTGTGGAAGAAAAACGCAGAGAAAGTAAAGGTGAGCCTAAACCAAGACTGGTTGACATGACACGCCAAAGGTCACTGAGCGATGAAGGGCCAGTGGAGGTTGAACAGAGACATAAGGTTCTTGTGGATGAACGTCCCATAGTAGCGGAAATTAAACTGGAAACTAAATCTGTAAGACCCGTTGAGGTGCTTCCTCCCGAGACCAATGAGATGCCACGTCAAGGTATAGAGATGACCAAACACATCATCCCATACCTCACTAGTTACCTCATCTCACCTTTATCAAACCATTAACCCTTTACCTCACAAAACAGAAATTTTAAATGCTCTTGTCAGAGAAGGCTTTTGAAAACATTGTGGGAAAAGGAGAAAATGCTGCTGAGCAGCATTTTCCCTGTTTTTCGACAATGTTTTCTGCACCCTGCTTAAAGAAATCTCATAATTTATGCCAAGTTTATGTTGTCATCTGCAAGTGCTTTCATTGTGGATGAGACTCGGATTTCGTAAAGAGTTTTGTCATACACAAAGCTTGGACTCTTTAATATTGAAGACATCTTGGGAAAAGAACTGCATTTGAACATGATATGGTGCATATTGAGTTTGTATATATTTCCTATGGAAGAAATTTCATTAGGAATTATACTAGTGCTCATATTACGCTGTCAACACATTCTGTTTGAAGCATAATTATGATTTTATAGTGAAGAAAATCATGAGGGAGAGGGATAAAATGGCTTGGACTGGTATACAGTGTTCACCCATTCTATGACAGAATCTTTTATGCTGAAATAACCCAACTTTCCTCTTTTGATTGTGAACAGAAAATGTTTTGTCATTTTAACTCTTTATCCAGCGACAAAATTTTAGACTCGTCCAAATTGAAAGCATATGCAGACGACAAAATAAACATGACTCAAAAATTGAAACTTGACTGGAGAAGGGTAGAAAACATTGTGGGAAAAGGAGAAAATGCTGGTTACCAGCATTTTCTCTTTTTCCCCCAATGTTTTCAGGAGGCTTCCTCCTCTGGGTCGTAAAAACCAGGGATTGTTTGGTAAAGGGTTAAAGATGCTTTTGCCCTGTTAACCCTTTTTACATACAGTCCCGAGTTTCAATGACCCTGAAGGAAGAAAACTATTGAAAACATTGTGGGAAAAGGAGAAAATGCTGTTAAACAGCATTTTCTCCTTTTCCCACAATGTTTTCTAGTCTATTTTGGACAGGTTCAGTAACTTTGGCCACGTTTGATTTGTTTTCTGTGTATGCTTTGATTTTGGACAAGTTTTAAATTGTAGCTTGTGATAAAGAATTAATGTTGTTTGAAATACAATTCTTGTTCTAAACTATGTTCATCAGAAGCTCTTTTAATCTTGAAGACATGCTGTTGAAATGGCTGCTGCAACCTCATAGACAAATCTTTCCAAAAGAAAATCAAGCAAATATTTAAGTTAGGAGAAATGGGTGAATTACTGTCATTACCAATTTGTCTTTTGAAAACCAGAAATTCATTTTTTCATTAGAGTTATGTTTCTGGGGGAGGCCTTTTTGATATTATATGTCAAAGGAGATGTGGGCTTTTATTGATGCTTATTTCATCAATGAATTTTAGATTACTTTTATAAACCTTCATAATATCTGCATTTCAGTTTGCTTCTGTAAACCTTCATTTATCGCTTCATTGGAATATGGCCATCTTCATTATCCTTTCCAATATATAAACATTGGTTTACATTTTCATTTATCCTTTACAACATATAAACAGGTTTACATTTCCATTTATCCTTTCCACAATATAAAATATAAACATCCTTTACAAAATATAAACATAGGTCTACACTTCCATTTATCCTTTCCAATATATAAACATAGGTTTACATTTCCATTTATCATTTCAAATATGAAAACAGGTTTACATTTTAATTTATCCTTTACAGTATATAAACATAGGTTTACATTTCCATTTATCCTTTCCAACATGAAAACATAGGTTTAAATTTTCATTTATCCTTTCCAATATATAAACATAGGTTTACATTTTCATTTATCCTTTATGTTTACATTTTCATTTATCCTTTCCAGTATATAAACATAGCTTTACATTTCCATTTATCGTTTCCAATATGAAAACATAGCTTTACATTTTTGACTTAAAAGAAAAAAATATGATGAAGAGATAAATTTCATATTATAAGAGATTTCTGTCTTTGCTGTGAGGAACTCCTTTTTTTACTACCTTACTATATTTACCAACATTTACCAAAAATTTTGACCCCTTTCCAAGTCTAATCAAAGCCCTCAGAATTTAGTAACAGAAATTAATATCTTACAAATGTCTTCGGCTGGAACATTTTTGTTAACGTCTGTTATTAATGCTACACTCAAACCATGTTCCTGGCAGCTATGTATCAGACAACAGTGAATGAAACAGGATTGACGTGATACATCGCACAGGAAAGGGATAAGCAAACTTGTAATACTGTGATTGCCGTGCCAAACTTTTAAACTGTCAAACAGTCTTCCACGGCAACCCCTGGAGCACATGAGAAACCCAACAGACTACTGTGGAATGGGCGATCGCAAAAAACTTACCAGCACATAATAAGCCATATGGTCGGGATGGAACGCACTGGCATCCATGGTAGAATGCAGATCAAACCGTAGTAGATCTTTGAACACCATGGAACTGAGCAGCCCTTCCCTGCATACCAAGGATAGCACATGGTACCGTAAAGAAACCTAGCTAGACCTAGCTGAACCTGGTAAATGGAGAGAAACTACCAAAATCTCATGGCCCACTAGATCTAGGGCAAACAGGGCTGCCATGGTTGCCAGTAACATGGTGTAAATCTAGCATAAGAAGTACAAATTTTAGTCATTTCCTTCTTGCAACAGATACACAGGTTTTTCACTCTGTTTTCCTAGGACAAGCAGGTCTATTGCATATAGTTTCCTGTTTTGAAGTGTCAGTATTTTTAAGTTTTTTTTTTTTCAAATATATGTTGTGAAATTGCTGAACCAATTTCAACCAAACCTCACTAAATTTTTTCATTTGTTTTATATTTCTAAGACTTAAGAAATGTCACAACACCTAGACTGTTCATAGCCTGTACGTAGTATCATCCAAGTTGTTCAAATTGCCATACTGGTATGTCCTCTGGGTCAAGTTTGGTGCTAGTTTGGTGATCACAATGTTTTGTATTAGTTGATTGCACAGAAAAATCCAACTGTCAAAGGTTCTTCGGCAAGGAAAATTCCAACTGTCAAAGTATCTTGCAAGGAAATTTCCAATGTCAGAGTTCATTGGTATTGAAAAATCCATCGGTCAAGTTTTTGAGGGCGTATAGTTTTTGTTTCCATAAAATATAGATTTTTATATGTAAGTTATCTGGAAAGTGAAGGAGGAGAAGCTATTATTTCATGCTTTCCGGTAGGATATCGAGAAATAGCAGTGAAAATATTTTTCGATATTACACGGGTACAACCAGTGAAAATACCGATTTTCATGTTCTTGTTGCCTAAGTTAATTGCGCGTGCCTCACAACCAGATGGAAATATGACGTCATTTACCTTACATTTCTCGAGTTTGACATAATGGTGTAATGCATTGCTATGCGGGAGGGGTACGCCACGGGAAATAACAGAAAAGAACTGTACTGGATTTTGATAAAGCTCCTCCCAGAAAGGGTCAAAAGCATGAAATAAATTGAATATTTGTTTTTTCGGTGAAAGATCGAAATTTATTTCATCGAGTGAACACCATCGGTAATATTTTCACGAGTGCTGCGCCACTCGTGAAAATATTACCGATGGTGTTCACTCGATGAAATAAATTTTGATCTTTCACCGAAAAAAAACAAATATCCTCTATTTATACATACACCCAAGACAGATTCAGTGTATCTCACTGCTGGAAATAGGACATTGTGCTCCAATACTGTTCATAGATAAAAGAGCAAAGTTTTTGTAAGACATAATTGGACATTTTTTCAGAATATTCAACATACAATTCAAGATATATATTAATAGAACTTCCAAATGATTGGTCATTTTGTCACAATGCCCTCCAAATAATTAAAGACATAAATTAGATGAGCCTTCGAATGGTTCCCTTTTGTGTTAGATCTAACAATATTTGTTATGGTAGATCTAAATATTAGCCTGGTACATTGTGTTAAACCTAAAAACGCCAAATAAATCCAACACACATTTTCAGTCTGGAATAAGAACACTGGTAGAAGCAATGCCAATCCCACTTTTCTGTTGCATGTTTCCGTTAAGCAGACAGTATAGATCAAAAATCAGACTGCATATTTTCATGCAGTCTGATCGTGATACACATTTGCTGCAAAGGCAACGCAGAAGCAAAAGACACTTTGAGGGTTGATGTTTGCAATTTCTATCCATGGTCTACCTTTATAACTTAAGGTGCAGAGACCATGACCTCGGGATATCAAGGCTTTGACCTAGGATTTTCCAAACACTAACCAACAGAATTCAAAGATAAGTTTTTCGGCTGTCTGCCATTTTGACATCATTACACATTATGCCTTAACTTCATGTTAGCACATCTGAAGGTGCCAGTCTGAAAACTTTTTGAATAGACAGTGACAAGTAAATTTATGTAACTTAACAATTTCTCCATGCCTTACAATGCTGAACAATTTTTGTCTTTATCCACACCATTCAACATGGATTATAAAACTATAAAATTCCATGCATTCATTCATCTGTTTGTTTGTTCGTTCTTTCATTCATTCATTCATTCATTCATTCACTCACTCATTCGTTCATTCATTCATTCATTCATTACAAATATGAGTAAGAGAGTGAAGTATAATACATGTAATGTACTTGTCTTGCTTTTGCATCACATAATAATGCTATAATATGCTAAATATAAAGCTCCTAACTTGCTGAAATATTGTTAAGAGAAATTTTGACCAGCAGGGTGCAGGTGAGATCCAAATGGACTTTTATAGTCGAGAAATAAGAGAAATACATGTAATTTCAAGGTTACTCTTGTCCTGAATGTCTCAGTAAAGGAGACAGAGTAGATTAAAGTTCAGACTGCATGTCTTTTGTGCAGTCTGATTGCATGATCTCCACTTGCTTTAAAAGCAACAAAAGTTATGAAAGGTGTTTCATATTACCATCTGAAACAAATCTGCAGCAGATGACTGAAAACATCTATGTGAAATTTGATAACTTTTGTAAGAAAAATGAGAATTTGCTCATTGAAAAGTAACTTTAAGCTTGGCTGTTTTTGAAGAAAACATTGACTTTGTCATAGTTTTTTCATCATTTGTGTAAGTGGTCTGCATCCTCGTTTTTTGTGCAAGAACTATGACATAATCTCATATCTGTCCTATTTCTGAGGAAATATACCAAGTACCAGATGGGCAGGTAACCTTGAACAAATTTTTTTTCTGCTCAGTTATGTCCCTTGTTCAACTTCTGATATTCTACTGATAAAGTAATATTGCAGCAGAGTGCTGGCATTTGCATGTGTTGCTCTTGTATGTTTTGAATATTTTGAAAGAATGGTCTGCTTCACAGTATTTTGACTCTTTACCAGATGACAACATTTTGGACTAGACCAATTGGAAAGCATTTGCAGATGATAAATGTAGCTCAAAAGATGGAATCTGTCTGATAGGGTAAAAAAAAAAATATGGGAAAAGGAGGAAATGTTGATCACCAGCATTTGCTCCTTTTTAGCACAATGTTTTCAAAAAGCTTCTTTGTAAAGGCCATTAAAACTCAGGATTGTGTAGTGAAGGGTCAACAAAAATAGTAACTTGACTCTTCTTGCCACTGCCTCATACTACATATTGTCATATTGCTAGCATGACATATTATTTTACATTTTATTAACCCATTACCACACAATCCCTACTTTTGACGACCCTGAGAAAGAAGCCTTTAGAAAACATAGTGGGAAAAGGAGAAAATGCTGGTTATCAGCATTTTCTTCTTTTCCCACAATGTTTTCTACCCTTCACAAAACGAATTTCAAATTTTCAGTCACTTTTATTTTGTTGTCTGCAAATGCTTTCGATTTGGACAAGCCTAAAATATTGTCGTTTGGTAATGCGTTAAATATTATTTTGTAAATATTATATTGATACATGTACTTTGAGTATTAGAGACATAATTATCACATTTTTTTTTTCTGTTAAATTGATAAAATTATTTGTAACGATTTGCTCTTTACTAACAGATAATTATGTGAATGACTTAAAATTTCAAATGATGATTATAATTGTCTTTTGGTGAAAAGGATGTGCTTTAAGATTTTTTTTTAAAACAATGGGAACAGTAGCCATTGCTTATAACAGTCATCAAATTCTCTTTTTTGTGCTATTCATGTTAAAGTATTTTTTTCTTTATTTTGGTCGAATATATCTGCCATGAAAAGGGATCCTGCATGGCTCAGTGATAGGTGTTGATCTCATAACCTGGAGGCCCTCGAGCCTCTCTGGAAGCACTTGATATTTCTTGGGAGTGTCCTTAGGAAAACTCTCCAGAATTTTGGCCTAGTACTGTTGAAACCTAAGGCATACATGAATAAGTGAGCTGTTGCCATGATATGGCTGCATTAATACTGTAAGCAGCGTGAAAAAAAAGTCATTCAATTAATTGATTGATTCTTTTGTATAATAGCATGCAGTATTTTTGTATCATAATGGGTTAAATGGTGTGAGATGGATGCACAGTGTAACTTGTAGTAACTCTTTACCAAATAACAAATATTAGACCAGTCCAAATTCAAAACATTTGCAGACTGCGAAAATAAATATGACTCAAAGATTGATTTTTGTTCTTGGAAGGGTAGAAAACATTGTGGGTAAAGGAGAAAATGCTGGTTACCAGCATTTTCTCCTTTCTCCACAATGTTTTCAAAGGCTTGTTTTCTCAGGGTTGTTAAAAAGTCTGGATTGTGTGGTAAGGGGTGAATCAACTGCTTCAGGGGCACACAACAGAATTTAAGATTTTTACAAATTGAAAGAATTTGCAGACAAGAAATTAAATGTTACTCATGACATGTAATTTGTCTTTCATAGGTTAAAACTCAGGACTGTTTGGTTACCAGCATTTTCTCCTCTTCCCATAATGGTTTCCAAAGCTTTTTTCTCAGGGTTGTTTAAAGTCAGGATTTGTGGTAAAGGGTTAAAACAGGTACTTGCTTAAAGCAGGCTTGCTTAACCCTTTACCAAACAGTCTAGAGTTTTAATGACCATGAGAAAAAAGGCTTTTGAAAATATTTAGAGAAAAGGAGAGAATGCTGGTTACCAGTATTTAATCTTATCCCAACAATGTTTTCTAAAACTGTCTTCTACATGGTTACAATTTTGTAGATTGGTAGAAAGTTCATGAAAATTTCTTTATGTAATGCTTATATAAATGTATTTTGGTCTGCTTTCAGAAAATGCAGTTGATGTGCCCAAGTCAACAGGGGAAGTGCCAACCGGTCCAGTTATTAAGGCTCCCATTGCACAGGAAGAAGATACAATCGTAGCTGAGGAGATGACACAAGTTCAGTCTAGCCAGGTCCAGTCTACAAAACAGAATGGTTCTATACCTGTTATCATAACATCCCCAGCAGAGGATGTTTCGCCAATTGAGTCCAGTCTACTGTATGAGCCTGATGAAACAGTTATGGATCAGGATGACGAGAAGAATGCAAAGAGTCTTGAAGAGCAAGTTCTAGAGTTAGAAAAGGAGTATGAAAAAATGCAGCAAGAAAACCATATCGAGGACACTGTGCAACCTACGAAGGTTGCAAATACAGAATCCACGCCTACAATGCCTTCCCAGAGTTCAAGTGAAGCACCCAGAAAGGGAGGTTCTTGTGGGAAAATTCTGGCATTTACATTTTTTTCAATTTTTGTTACGTTGACTGTTACAGTTTGTGTTGTCATGTTTTCGGACATTCAACATCCCATCATGCAACAGCTTCGCTCACATTTAACCTTCCTCGAACCAACCCGAGATTTTATTTTGGATAAGTACCAGGAAATTTTCAAGAAATCATAAATCTACAATAGCCAACTCTCAAGTCAGCAATCTTTATTAGTGAACAATCTATATCTCTCTTTTTTGCTTTTTTTAAGCCCACAACCAAATGAATACAGCTACTACTTTCCTGCCTTGGACAGCCATTGAAAACATGGTTGGGATAGGAGAAACTGTTTGTTACTTGCATTTGCTTCTGTACCCCACAGTGTTTTCCTTATTTAACTATTTACCAGATGACAAATTGTAAGACTTTTCCAATTTGAAAGCTTACACAGAATGATGACAAATGAAGCTCAAATGGTAGAATCTGTCCTTGAGAGTATGGAAAAGATTTTGGGAAGTGATGAAAGTCTTGCCACAGGATTTTCTTTTTCCCCTGATCATTTTCCTTTTCCCACTATGGTTTCTTCTATTCTATATACAGATGTTATTTTTAACCTCCTCATGTTTTCTGCAAATGCTTTAACCTTGAATAAGTCTAAAATTTTGTTGTCTGGTAAAAAACGGCATGTCTGAAAGGACAGTCTATTGTATTGGGTCCAACCCTTTACCTGAGGAAGAAGCATTTTGAAAAAAGTAGTAATCAGCATTTTCTCTTTTCCCATAATGTTTTCTACCTTTTTCAGAAACAGATTCCACCATTCTAGCCAAATTTCATTTGCTGTCTGCAGATGCTTTCATTTTGGACAAGTCTAGAATTTTGTTGTATCGTAGAGAGTTGATCAATAAATTTTCAAGTAACATATCAGCTGTGATTACACCTAACACCTGTACTCTCAGATGCTGTTTTAATGCTTTTATAGATTCTTTGTACATGATGTATTTGGTTGTGTCATCTTGTTGATCATTTGTTGAGAGGGTATCAACTTATTCTGATAATGCCAACTTTCGATTTATTGCAAGTAAAGGAAACTTGTTGCTTTTAACAGGAAACTTGTTGCTTTTAACAGGAAACTTGTTGCTCTAAACAGGAAACTTGTTGCTCTGAATAGGAAATCTTTTGCTTTTATCCCTTTACCAAACAATCCCAAGTTTTATGACCCTAGGAGTCAAAGGCCTTTAAAAACATTGTAGGAAAAAGGAGTAACTAGCATTTTCTCCTTTTCTTGCTGTGTTTTCGATCCTTTTAACCTTTTACTACACAATCCTGAATTTTAACGACCCTAAAAAAGAAAGCATTTGAAAACATTGTGGGAAATGGAGAAAATGCTGGTAAGCAGCATTTTCTCCTTTTCCCACAATGTTTTCTACCCTTCCCATATCAAATTTCTATGTTTGAGTCACATTTATTTTGTTGTTTGGTAAAGAGTTAAAGATGGTTCTCATTATTTGAGCCACATTTTTATTGTCAGCTGCAAATGCTTTCAACATGGACAGCTCTAAAATGTTATTTGGAAAAGAATGCACCATGTAATGCCAGTGCAACACAAGAATTTTTAAAGTATACATTTTTTATTTGACAGAGTCATGGCAAGCCAGGATAATAGTGCAGTATCTCAATCTTATGTCAACCAAAATAGACATTGCAGTGGGTCAAAGAATCCCATTCCATTTTCTCATTGATGCTAAACATCGAGATCAAGTAGATCTTTTTTTTTGAAAGAAGGGATTTTACTGGAATGTCTTCAAATCCATCTGCTGCAAATTGTTTTATGCAATGGCTACTTTTCCCTTTATGCTTTTAGAAAGCCTGTCATGGCAAAGACATACCAGATCATATTTCTATTTTGGTTAAAGACTAAAGACTTTCGATAGGTGCTTCATTGATGAAAGAGATAGTAAATAACCCTTTATCATACAATCCCATGTTTTAGTAACTCTGAGGAAGAGGCCTTTTGTGGGTAAATGAGATAATGCTGGTAACCAGCATTTTTTCCTATGCCTACAATGATTTTTTACCCTTTCAAAGAACTTCCATTTAACCCTTTCCCAGATAAGACCTGGTTTTTACAGCTCTGAGGTTGAAGGCATTTGAAAACACTGTGGAAAAAGGAGAAAATGGTCATAAAGAGCATTTTCTCCATTTTCCACAGTGTTTTCTTCCCATACAGATAAAATACCACCTTTTTAGCCACTCTAAATTTGTCGTCTGCAAATTCTTTCAATTTCAGCACACCAAAATAGCTTTTGAAATGGCTTTTAATCCTTTATTATATACCAGTAAATTTTCCTGGATCAAATACATGCGTTGAATTGGATGAAATAACACACACAACAGAAAAAAAATCTGTATCTACATGCAGTGAAATACGCTCCCAAATATGGTATGATGACATATCTCAAGCATGGACTAAGCATGCATTGAGTTGCGATTTGAATGGTTAAAATGTTACGCTGTAATATTAATCTGCCATTCATAAAAACAGAGTTACTACCATCCGCACTATTGTCTCATTTTGTGTGCTGTTTTCGAATAAAATGTCAATAATTGCAAAATATTGTCGTTGAAAGTTGTAGGTATGTAATAAAAGGAATATTGTTTTGTAGTAACTTCCTGGTGCTTGTATTTACTTCTCGCTGCGTAAGAAAATTTTGACATCCGTCTCGCACAACATCAAATTTTCTCAAGCTGCTCGAATTGAATTCAAGCACCAGGAAAGTTACTACAACATAATATTCCGTATTTATCACACAATCCTGAGTTTTAATAACCTTGAGGAAGAAGGCTTAAAACTCAGGATTGTGTAGTAAAGGGTTGAAGCAAAATTAAAACATATATACTCGTTTCATGTCAAAATTGTGTAAAATCTTTTTTTTCTCCACCAGACAACAAAATTTTAGACTGGTCCATGAAAGCACTTGCCAATTTGTGATTCAAATGATGTAATTTGTCTTTGACAGGGTAGTAAACATTGTTGGGAAAGGAGAAAATCCTAGTAACAACTTTCCACATGAGATTGTGTGGTAAAAGGTTAAAATTTGATATTCTGGCAGGTAAATAATGTCATGTAGAACTTGATGCAATAGACTTTTTTTTTTTGACATAACAATGTTGAATTTTAACTGAATGTCTGGTTTTGTATGATTTATATTGTTTTTATACATGGACATAGTTATACGGTGGTCTTGAATTTTTATGACTGTTTTTCTGTCTTTTGTCTAAATCTGGACTTGCCTGAATTAATGCAATAGTACCAGAAATTATATTCACCAAATATTCTTAACTTATTACCAAACGACAAAATTTCAGAAGTACACATTGAAAGCATTGGCAGATTACAAATTAAATGTTGCTCAAATGGTGAAAATTGTCTTTGAAAGGGTAGAAAATATTTTGGAAAAAGCAGAAAATGCTGTTTACCAGCTTTTTCTCCCTTTGTTAGAATATTTTCAAAAGCATTTCAGGGTGGTTAAAATACATAATTGTGTGGTAAAGGGTTATTATATTATAAACTCCAGGCCAAGCCATCTGATTGATCAGAGACAAAATGGCTAAGCCAATAGGATGGCTAGTTTTCGAATGTTTAATCTGAATATATTTTTGAAGGGTTGGTGGATATACGGTAGTCCAGAATTTTGGTCTCACTTTATTTAGATAGAGGAGCCATAATATGCCAGAGATACTCAGTTTGTTGCACAACTTTAGTTCTATGTCAGAACAGGTTGTTAGATGGTAGTTCCAAACTGTTATCTGCATTCATGTGAGCATTTAACCCTTGACCAAACAATCCAGTGTCTTAACTCTTTACCAAACGACAAAATTTTAGGTTTGTCCAAGTCGAAAGCATTTGCAGACGACAAAATAAAAGTGACTGGAAATTTGTTTTGTGAAGGGTGGGAAAAGGAGAAAATGCTGGTTACCAGCATTTTCTCCTTTTCCCATAATGTTTTCTAAAGGCTTCTTCCTCAAGGTCGTCAAAAGTAGGGATTGTGTGGTAATGGGTTAATGACCCTGAAAAATAAGGCTTTTGAAAACATTGTGGTAAATATGAGAAAATTTTGTCCATTTCCCACAATACTTTCTTCACTTCCAAACACAAATTCATTAATGTAAGCTCTGTTTAATTTTTCATCAGGAAATTTCTTTAACTCTTAACCAAACGACAAAATTTTAGACTTGTCCAAAATGAAAGCATTTGTAGACAACAAAATTAATGTGACTCAAAAATTGAAGTTTGTTTTGGGAAGGGTAGAAAACATTGTGGGAAAAGGAGAAAATGCTGGTTACCAGCATTTTCCCCTTTTCCAACAATGTTTTCAAAAAGCTTCTTCCTCGGGGTTGTGAAAACCAGGGATTGTTAAAAGAGTTAATTTGAACAAGTCGAAACTTTTGTAATTTGGTAAAGAGTTAAACTGGTCAGGAATAAAATATACCTTGACGTAACAAGCAGGAAATTATATGAACAATACCTGATCTAGCAAACCTCATCAATGTACGCCCACGGAATAGAAACTTCTGTAAAATCCACACAGAAGAAAATGCTGCTCATTGTGCAACTCAGTAGCCTTTCTGCTGACTTTGAATTTTGTGAAATATGACAACACATGCTGGTAATCAGCTGGAAGAAGCACTGTGTCATGCTGGATCCCATCTGAAATTTTTGTTGTAAAGTCATGTGGTAGAATTAAAGGGTTATTATAATTTGGTATTTATTTTTCTTTTATTCTTTTTTTATATATTGGCTTTAGAGAAACACACATACTCGTAGAAATGCTTTTAAAGCACAAAAACAGTCTCAGTCACCTCTATAATAAGTAGGTGATAAGTGTTGTTAGGGTTTTAGCCCCACTTGGCAGAAGCCTGCAAGCACATGTCTAAGTCTGCCATCATGCATATGTTAATCTATATTTCAGAAATATCTTCATTTACTGAACAAATTTTTACCAAACTTCACAGACCCTCTTGTTTTTTTTTTAGCTTCAGCCTATTAAGCATTTTTCACATCACAACCTCCGTTGCTTTTGGAAGACAGTGTAGTTCTTGATTGTACTGCAATGTGAAGACACATTCAGTGCAGTTTGATCCAAAACCTACACTGTTGTTTTAAAAGCAGCTGTTGTGCTGGTCATTTCATATATAAACCCTTTACCATACAGTTTTGTATTTAATCCCTTACAACACAATTGTGAGTTTCGACCACATTGAGGACAAAAGCTTTTGAAACATTGTGGTAAAAGGAGTAAATGCTGGTAACCAGCATTTTATCCTTTTCCCACAAAGTGTTCAACCCTTTCAAAAACAGTTTTCAATGTTTGAATCACTTCAATTTTGTCGTCTGCAGATGATTTCATATTTGGAAGAGTCTAAAAATATGTCGTTTGGTAAAGAGTTAAGTAATGACCTGTTGTTATTTATAGGTCAGATGGTCATTAGATCTCATTTCTGTCAAATAAGTTGCATGTTTGAAAGCATAATTGGAGTTTTATTTGTGTCTTTCGAATCTCTCATTCCTATTTTGATAGAATGAGGGACCAACATTTGAAGGGGAAGATCAATGAAGTTACTTTGTTTTGTTTTAGGCTTGAGTTGCTTTGCTTTTGTTCAGTTTCAAATCCACATCTACTTGCTACGTTTCATAACCCTTTACTACATGAAATAATTTGGACAAGTCCAAACTGAAGGCATTTGCAGACAACAAAATAAATGCGACTAAAAATGAAAATTGTTTTTGGAAGGATAGAAAGCATTGTGTAAAAAAGGAGAAAATGCTGGTTACCAGCATTTTCTCCTTTTCCCACAATGTTTTCATAAGTTGTCTTCCTCAGGGTCACTAAAAGTCGGGATTGTGTGGTAAAGGGATAATTTTGGAGCTAAACTTTTATTGATTTGAGCCCAGATGGTTTACCTGCAAGGTTTGTTGAGTTCAGTTCTTGCCCTGCCAAAATTTGCATTCCAAAATCAGATGAAGGTGCTTGAAAGTATCCTGCAAGGTTTGTTGAGTTCAGTTCTTGCCCCTGCCAAAATTTGCATTCCAAAATCAGATGAAGTTGCTTGAAGGAGCCTTATTGCTTGTTACTAACCACATAGTGTCGTTGCCAAATGAACACAACAGAAAGTGCAAGTTGACAAAGAATAGCCACAAATTGCAATTTCCGTCTAGAAAACATCATAGAAAAAGGAAATTATGTGAGTTACTTTGTTTTGCTTTTCAGACAAAGTTTTCTATCCTTTTTTTTTTTTTTTAAACAAATTCCAACAATTGAGACACAGTTAGTTTGTTGCCTGCAATTGTTCCAATTTTGGGGAGTCTAAAATTTGGTTGTCTGGTACATGTAGTTTTGATTATACTTTACAAACCTACTTACTATTACGTAGACAAACTTAAACATTTGAGCCATGCTCTGGCAAAAGGGGGCTTAATGCATCTCCGTTATGCATCATACCATGCAGGTTATCACATGACTTGGAGCCATTAGATCCATTTTCTCTGACAAATGACTGAATCCTAAGTTAGAATGGTCCTTGGACATACAGAAAATTGACCGATAGCGAAAAGTTTCGGCCCAGGTCAGCCTGCGCGGACTGCGCAGGCTGGCCTGGGCCGATATTTTTCGCAGATGCATTAAGCCCCCTTTTCACAGAAGGTGGCTCATTTATTTTGTCTTCTGCAAATGCTTTCAATATGGACTAGTCTAAAATTTTGTCGTTTGGAAAAGAGCTGAAGTGAAACCTTGAAACATTGTCGTATTATTCGTCATTCATGTACTGGCTGTAGCAAGTAGCATAATGGAGTTGAAATGGATATACATGTACTGCTCATGTTTCATTAATAATTTGTGTGAATGTGTTTTATGTTGCAATTATTTTTTGTTTTTACCCCTTTTTATTTGTTTCACTGTTTTTATGTAGTTAGATTTTAACGCTGGAAAGTGAGTTCAAATTTTAGATTAGTATTTCCATATTTTTTATTTCTTTTATCGGTGTTTTTTAGATTGCGTATTCTCAGCCTCATTCCATTTTCCCCTGACCCTGACCTCATGCCCTGACCTACTAAGCCTCTTTCTAATTTTGTTCCTTTCAAAGATGTGTTTGATACTGTCATAGGATTTGACCAGCTTGCTTTCGAAAGCCAGATGAATCTAAATGTAGGTCTGATTTAGCGTTTCATTCCAGGTTTTCCTGTTTACATTGGTCAGCAAATAATTTACCCTTTACCAATTAATCCCGAATGGTAGCGACCCTGACGAAGAGTGCTTTTGAAAACTTTGTGGGAAATGGAGAAAATGCTGGTAATCAGCATTTTCTCCTTTTTTCCCACGTTTTCTATCCTTTCCAAGGCATGTTTCATCATTTGAGACACATTAATTTTATGGTCTCCAAATATATTCAATTTTAACCAGTCTAAAATTTTGTTGTGTGGTAGATCTAAAAAGTTTAATCCTGTTTCAAGCAATGCAAATCTAGTTAACATTAGATACTGTGGTAGAATTGAATTATTCCAAACAGAAGCTTCAAATTGTTTATTAGCATGATAGGTGTTAACCTCGAGGATTACTTAATTTCTGCTTCAGGTAGTGTAAATCAAGATCAGATTACACAGCATTTACTGTCTGATCTTTCATATATACTGTTCAAATATTTAGGAAGATATTCCTTTAAAATATACCCTGAAATTTCGAAAGTTTTGGTAACATTTTTGGAACTAAAAGAACCCATTTTATTTTCTTTTACAGTTCCAGGTTTAACTCTTTGCCACATGACAAAATTTGAAGCTTGTTTAAATTTGACCTAAATATATTTGCAGATGACAAATTATAGGTTGCTCAAATGATGGAATTTGTCTTTGATAAAACAGAAAACATGGTGAGAAAAGGAGAAATTCTGGTTACCAGTATTCTCCCCTTCTCACGATGTTTTCAAAAACTGTCTTTGTTTTTCCCTGATCTCTGAATTGCATGGTAAGGGGTTAAGATGCTGTGCATGATTTCATTGCTTGTCTCTAGTGCATGCTTCTTGTGGCTTCATCCTTTCCTTTTCTGTTATTTTTCCCTTAATCCTAGTTCATTTGATCTCCCTTTGAAAATGTCTGTCAGCTGCTTTGTGTGATACCATTATTTTAGCGTGATTCTTTTGATGCTTTCTCTCTATACAACACAATCCTGCTTTCAACAACCTTGAATAGGAAGGCTTTTGAAAACATTGTGGGAAAAGGAGAAAATGCTGGTAACCAGCATTTTCTCCTTTTTCCTCAATGTTTTCTACCTTTTTGAAGACAAATTTCATCATCTGAACTTCATGTGATATATCCTGTGCAAATACTTTCAACACCGACAAATCTAAAATTTTCTTGTTTGGTAAAGAATAAATTGAATTCTTGCAGTTAGCATTTTTGAAAGTGATATTTTGGTCTTGTGTTCTGTTAGTTAATAACCCTTTAGCAAATTGAGTTTGAACAGCCCTGAGATAGAAAGCTTCTGAAAACACTGTGGAAAAAGAAAATGCTGGTAACCCTTGCCAATACAAACAATTTTTGAGTCGCATTTATTTTGTTATCTGCAAATGCTTTCAACATTGACTTTAGATTGTTTGGTAAAGAAATAATGATGCCAAAATAAAGCCTGTCAAATTTTGTTGATTTAAAAAGTATGAAAGCGAAGTTACGCCAAATTCACATTTAACTGTTCACCTGATGACAAAATTTTAGACTTGTGTGCAAAAAATTTGTAGACAAATATATGTCATGCTCTGTGAAAGGGGGGCTTAATGCATCTGCTAAAGGTATCGACCCAGGTCAGCCTGCGCAGGCTGACCTGGATCGAACCTTTTGCTTTTCATAAATTCTCTGCATGTCAAAGGACCAGTGTACCAGTAGATTGAGTAAGTTGCTATACAAGATGGATTTTATGGGTCCTTAATTTTGTGATGACTTGATTGGTATCATGCATCACAGAGAGGCATTAAGCACCTTTTTATGAGAGCATTGCTCATATGTATGGTTCAAAGGATGAAACTTCTCTTCAAAAGGCTAGCAAACATCGAGAGAAATGGGGATGCTGGTAGCCAGCATTTTCTTTGTTTTCTCATGTAGCGTTTTCAAAAGCTTTCCTCTTGGGTTGCCAAAACACAAGATTGTATGATACAGAGTTGATAATAATATTTATCTTAACAATCACAGGATGACATATTGTCATGTGACCTATGTGACAGGGTAAAGATGAAATGAGAAGTTTCTTTTGAAAAGTAAATCAGTACTAATGTGGAATACCCAAAGATTTCATTGTTAGAAGGGCAACAGATACATTTTTATACCTTGTTGATTTAGATTATCATGAACAGAAGTTACCATCCGATTTTGAATCTATGCTATAAACCAATTTCTCATAGATTCTAGCAAAATATATTTTAAGTTTGTAATACATGTATTTGTAGCTCCTACAAAGTCATCAGGTTTACCACAAAGATCAACTTCCAGCAGTTGACTTATGTACACTGTTGTGTATAGTATTTTTGTACAGAATCATGCAACTGGACAAGAGAGAGCAAGATTTTTGCCTGTTGCTTTTATCTCCTAAGGTTATATAAGTTGATTCATATACATGTGCATCTATGCAAGGGATGGTTCACTTGATTGTAAAACCTCTGATTGTTCAATATCTTTTGGTTAAGCTACCTGCCATTGCTTTAGCATTGCCTCATTTTTTATGTGCCAACTCTTTACTAAACAATCCCGGGTTTTCACAACTCTCAGAAAGAAGCCTTTTGAAAACATTGTGGGAAAAGGAGAAAATGCTGGTTACCAGCATTTTCTCCTTTTCCCACAATGTTTTCCACCCTTCCCAGAACAAATTTCAATTTTTGAGTAACATTAATTTTGTCGTCTGCAAATGCTTTCAATTTTGCCAGTCTAAAATTTTGTCGTTTGGTAAAGAGTTAAAATGAAAATGTATTATTAAATGATGGGTACTGCAAGAAATATAATTATGTGAAACATTTAAATGAGTATGTGAAATGAGTATTACACTGCACTTTGTTATTTTTATTTTAAATGGGCATAAATTCAACTCTGTCTAGGAGAACAAGCCTGTATGCTTTCAATATGAAGCCTCCATATTCTTTGAAAATCTGAGTTTTTGTCATCTAGTAAAGAGTTGAGGGCTATTTCTTGCCACCACTATTATGATGGTTCTTATCTTTTGTTATTCAACTCTATTGCTACTAATGAAACCTATAACAATGATCCCATGTTTCATTCTTGAGGTAGAAGAACTTTGCTAGTAACCAGCATTTTCTCCTTTGCCCACAATGTTTCCAACTCTTCCAGAGAAAAGTTGCATTGTTTCAACCATATTCAATTTGTGTTAAGCAAGTTTCAATCAGTACCTCGCAACAACAGTTTTATGTTACAGCTGCAGCGTATAAACTCCAAAAATATTATAACTCTTTACCAAATGACTTAACTCTTTACCGCACAATGCGGACTATTAACGACCCTGGGAAAGAAGGCTTTTGAAAACATTGTTGGAAAAGGAGAAAATGCTGGTAACCAGCATTTTCTCCTTTTTCCACAATGTTTTCTACCCTATTGAAGAAAAATTGCACAACTTGAGCCACACTGAATTTTTGTCTGCAAATGCTTTCAATTTGGACAAGGCTAAAATTTTGTCTTCTGTTAAAGGGTGAAGTGTGGACTTGTCCAAATTCAAGGCATTTGTGGCAGACAGACTGAAATTGGCTTTTTAAGTGGAAATTGTCTCTGAAAGGGGCAAAAAACATTGTGAAAAAGGAGAAAATGCTAGTTACCAGCATCTTCGTCTTTTCCCACAATGATTTCTAATCGTTCAAAGACAGTTACCCACAATGATTTCTAATCGATCTAAGACAGTTACCCACAATGTTTTCTAATCGTTCAAAGACAGTTACCCACAATGATTTCTAATAGTTCAAAGACAGTTACCCACAATGTTTTCTAATCGTTCAAAGACAGTTACCCAAAATGATTTCTAATCGTTCAGACAGTTACCAACAATGATTTCTAATCGTTCAAAGACAGTTACCCACAATGTCTTCAAAAGCCTACTTCCTCAAAGATGTTGAAACTCAGGATCTAATGGTAAAGGGTTAACCATTTGACAAAATGTTAGTCACATAGACGCTTAGAAAGTCATCTGCTCGAATGTAGTGCAGAATTTTTTTTTATAATATTATTTTTTTCCTTTAGGAGTGTATACACTATCCAGATTGATTGATTGGTTGTATGGTGTTTAATGCCGTTTTCAACATTATTTCAGTTTTATCGCGGCGGCCAGTGCACCTGTCCATGCTTTCCTGGAGTCTCTTTTACCAGTACTCCACACAATATTCTTTCCAAGCCACTGGCTGCTTTTCCACATAACCATCGTCCAAACAATGGTCAGTGTTGGAAGAGGAATGAATCCTGTCACAATGACTATCATCAATCCTCGGAAAGAAATTGGCTGAGCCAGGGATCAAACCCATGACCCCCTGTTCTCAAACCCTGCACACTACCAACTGAGCTACCGGGGCTCAGCACACTATCGAGACTTGAATAAAATAGTACCAAAATGTGTAATTGTCTCATCTCTTTTTATGCATGTATACAAACTAGCATATCAGATTTTTTATTTTTTACCTCTTATTTTATGTAAATATGTCAAATGTAATAGAAGTAAAAAATCCTTTCTTTAAGGAGCAATCTTTTAAGATAACCTGTACAAATATCTAATACCGTATGGTAGTATAGTATGTGAGTAAAAAATAATTTGAACTATAATATATTACTGTATAAAAATTGTAAGTTTTATTATGTTGTATTGGTATAGTACAGACTCTAAACTCTTTACCAAACAATCCCATGATTTGATGACCTTGAGGTTAAAGACTTGAAAACATTGTGGGAAAAGGAGAAAATGCTGGTTACCAGCATTTTTCTCCTTTTCTCACAATGTTTTCTACCCTTTTCAGAAACATCCTATCAATTTAGCCACATTTTATTTCTGTCTGCATATATATGCTTGTAATATGAACCACTCTGAAATTTTGTCACCTGGTAAAGAGTTTGAAAACTTTTCCACCTTTGAGCAAGGCTTACCCCTTTTTTGTTGAGACTTTTGTGCAAATAGAAGACATTGCTCATTGTTTGGTACAGGCTACCTCTTTTTAATTCTTTCTGTTTTTGCTATGTTAAGTTATAGAAAATTCAGTCTTACCTAACTTTTAGGGAACGGAGCACAACTTTTGTTGCTTTTCCAGACAGTGTAGACGATGATCAGAATGCACAAAATATGCAGTCTGACCTTAACCTTTTACCACACAATCTGATCCATTATACTGGTAACCATGATGTTTTCCATCCTATCACAGACAAATTCCAGCATTTTACCCACACTTACATAGTTCATCTGAAAAAGCTTTAAATAAAATTTTGTGGTGTGGTAAAGGGCCAAATCTAAGCTGCAACTTCGTGATATAACCTGGCTAAAACCCCCTTAAATTTGCATGATTTTTAACTATTTTTCCTGACAAGATCTTTTACATAAATTCTGGCAAATTACAGTAATTCCAGCGACATTTTGGATAATTCATCTAAAAAAATTGTCAAAAGATTCAGGTTCATTTCTTTCATTTACTCTAAAGCTTATATATTGGTAACTGATCTAATTTGTTTAAATGTCAATATTCAAATAAATCTATTCTGCATCTCACACATGTATGTTTGAGAGCAGGGGAAAGGGGTTAAAAGGCTTGGAAAGGGTTATCTATGCTTTTTATATTCAAATCATTGTGGTGTAAGGTAAAATATGGTTTTGTGTATAAAGTAGAAACCTGTTCAACATGTATGAATGTGTACCTATTCTATTTTGCTGTAGCAAAATGTTATAAAATGCTATCTACATACATGAGAAATTAAAGACATTTCATGCACATATTTCTATGTTTTTTTTTTCAGTGCACCGCTCTTGAAAATATTACCTATGATATTTACTCAGAAATCTAAACACTGAAAGTCACTGAAATCTTCATCGCCCAAACCTGTTTTGACTCGTTCCATGATCCCTATCAACCTATCAAATGGTCATGTGGGTTCACAACACTGATGCCAAGCATGGTAGCTGAGTAACTTAAAGGGCTTGAAAACATGGGGTTACTGGTTCGACCCCAGCTTAGCTATTTTCTGTCAGAGGATTGATGATAGTTATTGCAACAGGATTCATTCTTCTCTCACTGCAGCCAGTAGCCTGAGAAGAAAAGAGTGTGGAGTACTGATAAATAAAAGTCCAGGAAAACATGGATAGGTCCACTGGTTGCCGAGATAAAAATCAAATGATTTTAAAAAGATGTTTAACACTATACAAACAAACAAGCAATTCAAAACACTGACTTTAACCCTGACCACAGTCTTGAGTTTTGATGACCCCGAGGAAAAAGGCTTTTGAAAACGTAGGAAAAGGATAAAATGCTGGGAACCAGCATTTTCTCATTTTCCCACAATGTTTTCTAACCTTTCAAAGAAAAAAAATGTTTTTGAAGTCATGATTTATTTTTTGTCTGAAAATGCTTACAATTTGGACAAGTCTAAAATTATGTTGTTTGATGAAGAGTTAAGAGAAAAGGTGTAGATCGGCTCCAATCACAACAACAACATGATAGTGTTTGCTGATATTTATTTCCCTATACAAAAATCCTTGAATATTACATCAAGAATTTCTTCTGAAGAAATAGTTCCTGTAATTTTCCCTATCTCTCTCAAGGCACGTCTCAAGTACTCTGATGCTAGAACAATGTCGTCTGCCGTAATCATGTAATCAAATTTGTCAAGGTTTTCAAGGCACATGATAAGATGAGATCTGTGTCGTGTCTGTGTAATACTGGGATGACCAACCAGTGGGTTGCCACACCTACAAGAAACCGACATAGTTTTAACCCTTTCCCAAACAATTAATCTCTACTAGCCATGGGTAACCAGCACTACAGTGCTCTATTTGCCAATGGCTAATCAAGTCAATATTTGTGATCCCTGTGATATGTCACTTACCTGATTTTGATACTTATCACCCGTAAAAATGTATTGCTGAAAACCAATCAAACGTCATGTAACAAAAATCTTTCAACAAAATCGACACATAGTCGGATTCCATTATCTGGTGTTGGAATTATCCCAAATTTCATTGAACTTACTTGTTACTGTAAATGTTGAAGGAAATATTGTTCATCTATATTTTTTAATGATTCCCTGCATACCCCAACATTTCTCTTCTGTGGTCAGCATTTTTATTTATGCTGATGATGGACAGAAAATGTAACACACTATTTCATTTGTGTTTTTAGATTAGACTGCAACCAATTACGCATACTGTAGGTGATTTACTTTCAGCTCATTTGCAGTTGTCAAATCTGACTCAAATGGTGAGATTGTCTATGGAAGGGGAGAAAACATAGTTGGAAAAGAAGAAAATGCTGGGGACCAGCATTTTTTCCTTTCCAAGAATGTTTCCAAAAGCCCTCTTCTTCAGGGTCCTTTGAAGTCGGGATTGTGTGGTATAACGTTAAAAAATGATTGTCTAGGAGAAAAGTCACTTACATATTGGCCACTTTGTCTCGTAGAACATCTATGAAGTTCTCCATTCCTTTGCCAGTCACACAGGATATACAGCATACAGTCCGTTTGTCTTTAAAAGACTTAGCAAATCTTGAATCTTTGATGTTATCTGAATTAAAGCTGTCAGTAAACTTATCACACTTTTCCAAATCACTGTTTCCGTGACTGTGTTCTATTCTATGAGAATGAGTTGTTCCTCCTACACAAACACTTTCATTGGCAGAATTTACACCTACTTTCATTTTCAAAGAATTTAAGACATCGTTTTGTAAAAGATCTATCTTGTTCAATAGAATTATAGTATTATCATGCTCAAGCTTAATATCCTCAGAAATATCACTTTCTAAATCTGACTCTGTGGGCTGGTTATTAATAGTCCTCTTGTTATCGATATTTATGCACTCTTCATTGTATAAAAGTCTATGCTCATTCAAAACTCTGTCTAAAGTTGCCCAAACCTCTCTTCTTAAGTCCACATTTTTATTTTGTAAGTCACTATGATCAGTGTATTGAGTACAGTCTATCATAAAGATTCTTATATCTGATTTTTTGGCTCTGAAACATAAAGTACAAGTATTGTTACTGTAAAATGTTTCTAAACCTTTACAAAATGACCCAAAGGAAGATGGCTTTTTGAAGACAATGTGGGAAAAGGACAAAATGTTGGAAACCTACATGGTACCCGTATGGTAACCAAATCGTTAACAAACCGATAACAGGAACAGAAAATGAGAAATTAAAGACTTAATACTTATATTGCAATGAAATGTGCCTCCATTAGTACAGATGGCTGTGCTTTTTTTTATACTTCATATATGATGCCTTCGTTTTTGTTTATGCTTGGTCCTGGTAGTAGGACCTCTAGCCTGAAGAGTTCTACTGATGGGAAAAAGAAGGATAACAAAAGAGGTCTGCTGCAAGACAGAAAAGTCTTCTGCAGATAGTATTGTATAACATAAAATTAACTCTTTGCCAATGATCCCATATTATAACAAACCTGAAGCAGAAGAATTTTGAAAACAGAAAAGGAGAAAATCTAGCATTTTTTTCCTTTTGCCACATATCAGCTCTTTCATAATACTTTCATTCTGTTATCTGAAGCCTCTTTTGATTTGGAAGAGCCTTAACTCTTTTTCAAACAATGCAATTTTGGCCTCAACCAAATTGAAAGCATCTGGAGACAACAAATCAAATGTAGCTCAAAAGATGAGTTCTATCTTTGAAAGCCTTGAAAACAATGTGGGAAAAGAAGAAAATGCTGGTTACCAGCATTTTCTCCTTTTCCCACAATGTTTTTAAAAGCTGTCTTTTTCATGCCTGTTAAAAGTTGGAATTGTGTGATAAGGGCAAAACATATCGAAGAACTTTGGCTCATTTATAATTATTTCAAATTTGTCATCTGCAGCTGCTTTCAATTTGGTAGAGTCTAAATTTTGTCATTTGAGAAAAGCTTAATTACCTGTTTATAGCTCTAACAACACCCTCTTTTTCTATGAGATCCTGGGTGTCCCGGAGCCCCGCTGTGTCACTTAGTAACACTGGGTACCCGTCTATATTGACTGGGGTCTCTATAACATCTCTGGTTGTACCCGCTATCTCTGTTACAATGGCAGCTGGTCTCTGACCTTTAAAGATACATCCTTACAGCTAGAGACAAAATGTACTGTTTAAAAAACTTGAAAGTGTGTAGAATGGCTCAGCTGTGTAAACATGGATAAATTACTAATATATATGGAGTAAGGGGTAGAAAAACCAAAGTGAATTGTCCTCGTTCTGAACCAGAAATGACAACAGCAACTGCTTTGAAGGCCTTCAAAACATGAAACGCATTTTCTATCCGTTGTAATCTATGCAACATTGCAGTCATCAGAGGCAACATTTGGCATCAAGACACACAAACGATTACAGTTTTATAGATTAAAGGTGAAATGGGTTAAAAACTGGCTGAAAACTGCCTGAAAACAAATGTAGATGTATCTTTAACATAAAATTGTATAACCCTTTAAACAAACAGAATGAACTTAAACAACCCTGAGAAAAAAAGCTTTTGAAAACATTGTGAAAAAGGAGAAAATGCTGGAAACCAGCATTTTCTCCTTTTTCCACAATGTTTTCTACACCTTTCCCAGACAAGTTTCAATTTTTGAGTCACATTTGTCTGCGGCAAATGCTTTTAGTTCGGGCATGTGTACAATGTTGTGGTTTGTTAACGAGGTAACCTGTTACCCAACAGTCCAATTTCTTTTTTACCAAGACAAAAAACAAGATTAGAAAACTAGATGGGTTAGTAAAATTCTGGTTACCACCAATTGCTCTGTTACCACAATGATTTTGAACCTTCAAAAGGCAAACCCTGTCATTTTAGCAACATCTAATTTGTCGTCTGCAGATGCTTTCAATTTGGAAAAGCCTAAAATTTTGTAACCTCTTAACTCTTTACCACACATCCGAAGTTTTAACAACCCTGGGGAAAATACTTTGGAAATATTTTTGGAAAAAGAGAAAATGCTAGTAAGCAGCGTTTTCTCTTTTTCTAACAATGTTTTCTATTCTTTCTGATACAAACCTCATAAATTTTGCCACATTCATTTTGTTGTCGGCAAATGCTTTCAATTTGAACCAGACTAAAATTTTGTTGTGCAGTAGAGAGTTAAAGAGATAAGCAGGTAACAACTCACTTACTTGTGTTTTTTTCCGGCAGTCACATGACAAATCTTTAGCCAATCAAAAACCTGCTCTCAAGATAAATTTCACAGGACTGAAATGTGTGTAAGAATAGAATCAATGTACTTACATATAGCATTCAGCAAGCTACTTTTCCCAATATTTGGTTCACCCAGTATGGTGACATGGACACCTTCCCGTAATCGCTCTCCTTGTCTTTTATCATTTATGTAACTTCTGATTTCTTCTCTCAGTGTCTGAACCATGCGGAGTACTTGAATGAAAGCAATAATAACTTTTTCCTGATTGGGTCGTCATCAAACTCATACATGTATTTTAGCCACTCTCTGGGAAAAGGGGGTTTTATGCATCTTCGTGATGCATTATACCAAGCAAGTCATCACATGATTATAGAGCTATAACATCCATTTTTCTCTAACAACCGACTAAATCATACGGTAGAATACAGCAAAAACTAGAGCTGTCACTGAATGTGACTTTATACCCCCACCAGCGCTTTGACAGTATTTTGTACACAGACGGACACAAGGACGGATGCACGGACGGACAGACACACGGACAGACAGGCTGATTCCAGTATACCCCCGAAAACATTCGTTCTGCGGGGGTATAAAAATCGACCCAAATCGGCCTGCAAGCACTGCACAAACTGACATTGGTCAATACTTTTTTTCAGATGCATTAAGCCCCTTTTCCACAGAGCATGACTCATTTAGATTTTTGACCCATTATCTATAAAAACAGTTTTCATATCAATGCAGTTGACAACTTGTGAAAAACTTGTGGGAAAAGGACAAAAGGCTTGTTACATGCAAGTACATGTACTCCTTTCATAAAATGTTTATCAATTTTTATTCAAAACAAACACAAATTGTTTTTATTAAACAATATCTTTCTAAGGGGTTTTTTTTTTTTTTTGATTACAATTTCTCAAAATAGAAAAGACCTTATCAAAACTTAAAACAATTACAAATATTGTACTTTAAGACTGTTTCAAACAACCTTCATGTTTATCTCTAGTTTAAACTTTAAAACACTAGGTCAATGAAACAGATATTTCACTGAGGGAAAACAGCTGGAATTTTGTTTTTTCAATATTATCTCAACCAGAATATGGAACAAAGAAGCCAACAGTATAGATCCAAGATCAGACTTCAGGATCTGTGCAGCCTGATCTTGATATAAACTGTCCACAAAAAGCAGCTTCAGCAGTGATTTAACCCTTTACCAAATGACAACATAATGGACAAGACTAAATCGAAAGCATTTCCAGACAACCAATGTTACTAAAATAATGATTTATGTCTTTGATAGGGTACAAAACATTGTTGGCAAAAGAAGAAAATGCTGGTTACCAGCATTTCCTCTTTTACCTACAATGTTTTGAAAACCTCTTTCAAGATTATTAAAAGTCAAGATTGTGTGGTAAAGGGTTAACTCTTTACAACACGACAAAATTCTAGCCTAATCCAAATTGAAGGCATTTGCAGATGACAATTTGAGTGCAACTCAAAACATGAAATTCGTCTTTAACAGAGAAGAAAACATTGTGGGAAAAAGGAGAAAATGCTGGTTACCAGCATTTCTCCTTTTCCTACAATGTTTTCAAAAACCTCTTTCAGAATTGTTAAAAGTCAGGACTGTGTGGTAAAGGGTTAAGGTTTAACTTGGAAACTTCTTACCTCTGTCAATTACTTCTTCCTCAATGTGTTGATCTTCACTAAAATCTATGAAAGCTTCCAAATCTGCAACACACTGAGCAACCAATGTTTCGATTAAGGAAAGCTTTAGAATTTTTTTTTTTTTTTAAATAAGGAGCAACTTCTTGTACCATGCAATTGCTATGTTCCTAAATTTGTTTTAATTACGATTTGGTAAGGAAATTTTGATTATCAATGACAACTCGATGAATGTTTCCTTGCATTCAGTGGTAATGTTTTATCTACTGTAGCTATTTTCATCACAGATACCTTCTGGTCATTTACAATAAAGATCTATACAATATACTGTAGTGCATATTTAAGATCTACACAATTAAAAGGTTCAGTCCTTACTTTGGTAAAAGGTCTGTACACTTTAATGAGCAGTGCTTACTTTTATAAAAGATCTATGCAGCTTTATGGTTAAGTCCATACATTTATAAAAGATCTATGCAAAATAAACTGCAGACCTCACTTTAATCAAAGATCTACATAGGATCTATGCAATTTAGGGTCAAATGCATACTTTTATAAAAGAACTATACAGTATATAGTCAATTCCATACTCTTATAAGATATATACAATATATACTCAAGTCCATACTTTCATAAAAGATATATACAATGTATGGTGGACTCCATACTTTTATAAAAGATCTATGAAATTTATCGTCAAGTCCACACTTTTATAAAAGATCTTTTCAATTTATAGTCAATTCCATGCTTTTATAAAGATATACATGTATACAATTTATAGTCAAGTCCATACTTTTATAAAAGATCTAAACAGCTTTATGGTAAGGTCCATACTTTAAAAAAATCCATGCAAAATTAACTGCAGACCTTACTTTTATAAAAGCCTGTCTCCAGTGAGAATAAAGTTGACTCAGATCTCCCTCCATCTGTCTCAATGCTTGTTTACGCTGTACCTCTGTCTCTGCATGAATAAGATCACCTAAACCCTCAACCTCTGTTAAATCAAGCTTTCCATTCAAAAAGGCTCTGGTAAAAAAATATGATCAATATATGGCAAAGTAGCACACTGGGTACACCTAAGATGATACAACACAGTCTGTGTCATCTGATCTTGATCTTCACAGAGCGCAAAAGCAACTAAAGCTGGTCTGAGCACTTTTCGAGTTAATTTCTTAACCGACAACAAAAATCCTAGACTTGCCCAACGAAAAGCAATCGCAGATGACAAATAAATGTGACTCAAAAGTTGGAAGTTGTTATAGGAAGGATGGAACCCATTGTGGGAAAAGGAGAAAATGCTGGTTACCAGCATTGTCTCTTTTTTCCCACAGTGTTTTCAAATGCTTTTCTTCTCAGTGTCTTTAAGAGTCGCGATTGTGTGATACATTACAACCCCTGATAAACTTGTAACAGACAACATTGAATACTGACCCTTTACCAAACAATCTCAAGTTTTCTCAACCCTGAAGAAGTAGACTTTTTAAAATATATTGCCAAAAAAAGGAGAAAATACTGGTAACCAGCATTTTATGTTTTTCCCACAATGTTTTCAACCCTTTCAAAGACAATCCCATCATTTGAGCCAAATCTAAATTGTCATCTGCAAATGCTTTCAATTTGGACAAGTATAATTTTTCCTGTGTGGTCTCAAGTTAACACTTTACCACACAATACTGACTTTTAACAACCCTCAGAAGGTCTTTGAAAACACTGTTGGAAAAGGAGAAAATGCTGGTTACCAGCATTTTCTCCTTTTCCCACAAAGTTTTCTACCCTATCAAAGAAAAATTGAGTCATTTTAGCCACTATGAAATTGTCGTCTCCAAATGCTTTGAATTTGGATAGGTCTAAAATTTTGCCATGTGATAAAGGGATAAACCTTAGGCTGCCACGCCTGACTCAATGCATTTTTGCAGAACTTACAGTCTGATCTTGGATTCACACTGTCTGATACATTGAGATTTTGTTTGGCAAAATGAACTTTGGAATCGCAATGTTAGGCTCTTTCACTATTGGCCAGAAATTTTCATTCAATTTACTTAGCAGTGAAAGGATTATGATCATAATGCATTCTGATCTACATCTACCACAAAGCTACTTTAAGCTGACAAGAAAATCTACACATAGCAGACAGTATACATCCAGGATCAGGCTGCATGTTTTGTGCACTCTAGGACTGTATTCACCGACAATTCTTGGTAACATTCTTTGTCTAACTCTCAAAAATTTTCCGAATTTCAAAGTAATAAAATTTCTGTTTCGCTAAACCATTTCAGAAGCTGTGTTACTTTCTTATTCTTGAATATGATTAGAAATACAATATACAATGGGTGTTTAATACGGCCTGGTCGTGATATACCATCGTAAAAGGTAACTTAATTTGTGAAAAGCACTTTAAGAGTTAACTCTTTACCATACGAGCAAATAATCAACTTTTCCAAACTGAAAGCATTTGCAGATGACAATTTAAACAAAGCTCAAAAGATGGAATTCCTTTTTGATAGAGTAGAAAACATTCTGGGAAAAGGAGAAAATGCTGGTTACCAGCATTTTCTCCTTTTCCCACAATGTTTTCAAAAGGCTTCTTTCTTAGGGTCTTAAAAACTCGAGACTGTTTGGTAAAGGGTTAATATTTCATTCCATATGTTACCTTTTAGTAAATTCGCCTGGTTCAGCTTGTCTACAGTCTGGTATTTTATACAAAGCTGACAAAACAGCAGATATTACGGCTGGACCTCCATGAACTTGAAATTCCAAACAGTCTTCACCCGTAAAGCTGCTGGGACCTGTTATAATTAAAATTGTCTAGAATGAGCTCCATTTGCTCCCTAATGTTATTCCTTTACCACATATTTCTGAGTTTTAACGACCCTGAAGCAGAAGCATTTTGAAAACATTATGGGAAAAGGAGAAAATGCTGGTAATCGGAACTTTTGTCCTTTACCCACAATGTTTTCTGTCTTTTCAGAGACAAATCCTCTCATTTGATCCACAGTTGACTCTTTACCACACAATCCAGACTTTTAACGACCCTGAGAAAGAAGGCTTTGGAAAACATTGTCGGAAAAGGAGAAAATGCTGGTAACCAGCATTTTCTCCTTTTCTGACAATGTTGTCTACCCTATCAAAACCAAATTTTGTCATTAGTGTGACCTTTAATTTGTCGTCTGCAAATGCTTTCAATTTGGAAAAGTCTAAAATTTTGTCGTTTGGTAAACAGTTAAGTTATCATCTGCAAATGCTTTCAATTTCAACAAGTCTAGAATTTTGTCTTTTGGTAAAGACTTAACCCTTTATCTCACATTCCCGAGTTTAAATGACCCTAAAGCCAGAACCTTTAAAAACATTGTGGGAAAAGGAGAAAATGCTGGTGACCAACATTTTCTCCTCTTTCCACAATGTTTTCTATCCTGCCAACGACAAAGTTCATTGTTGAGTCACCTCTTTTTTGTCTACATATGCTTTCAATTTGGGTGTTAAAAATTTGGAAACTTGGTAAAGAATAGAAAAAACAGTTACTAAAACTCTTAAGTAGATGAAAACTGTCCAAATTATAAATTCTTGCAAATGACAAATAAAATGAGACCCAAATGATAGAATTTGTCTTTATCAGGTAACCTGCATTTTCTCCTTTTCTCAGAACTTTCTCTCCCCTTTCAAACATAAATTCTTCGATTTGAGCCACAGCTGATATATTGTTTGCAATTACTTTAAATTTGGACAAGTTTTCTTTTTTTGTCTGATAAAGAGTGAATGAAATAACAAAAAAATAAGCCTGCAACAAACACTATAAAATTATGTGGGTCATACCTGGGAAATAAATGACTAAGCCTTTATCAATTGATAGCTTGGTCTTCGGGTCTATGATTTTACTTAAAACAGCTCTCCTAGGAAGAATTTTGACATTCAGTGGAATCATCTTGCTAATTATGTCCTTGACCTTGGACCCAGATATCCTTATCACAGCAACTCCACACTTTCCAGGTCCAGATGAAAGAGAAAAAATTGTTGCTGGATAAGATCCTGTTGTAACACTTCTAATATTACGGGTGTACTGTAAATGCAGTCTGTGCTTTGTATGGAGCATATGTCCACTTCTCACATTTCGATGAATGTTGAATCTGTGCTTCAATGTTGAGGTTGACACCCTAGGATGATTAGAACTATTATAAAGCACACCTTCCCATGTAACAAAAAGTCTGGACAGAAAGTTCTTAAGGCTAATTTGATATCTTGTTACATTCAAGTTGATGGGAGACCTCATCTTGATGCCAGAATTTCGGTCTTTGTTTGATGTCTGCAGTAGGTTCAACTCCTGAAAATAAATATTGACAGAAAAAGCTGGTTTTAAGTACTTAAATTCAACCCTCTCTGTGACATTACTTTCCCCTTCTAGAAGTCTCGGCTTCTATACCAGTAAACCAGAGAAAGATATATGGGTAAGGCAATTATAATGTGGCAGGTATTATAATCCTACCTCTGCCATCAAATGACATACAATTGCTTGGTCACAAGTCCAAGCACTTACCATAACACACTTTGCTTAACTATCACCAGAGTGCCAGATAGAGGGAGCGATTTTGACTTCAAAATTGAAAATCTTGATTATTGTCCACTAAACCCAATAAACCCTATGGAGTAGGTACTCATTAGAATCGTCTCATCAAGATGATTCTAATGAGTACCCACAACATAGGGTTTCGAACAGAAATAATGACTTTAGAATACCATTACTCCCTCATATCTGGAGCTCTGATCACACAGAGAACTACACCAAACTGCTTTACTGTAAAAGCTAGTTCAACAGCAAGGCTGGTTAAGTGTTTATGTATCAAACTACTCTACATAACATATATTAAGCATGACACTTCCTTGAAAAGTTAGCTTAATAGATTTACCCAAAAAACAAATCTGTAGCATACGACTATGAAAACATCCTTGCTTAACTCTTTACCACACAATACCGAGTTTTAACAACTCTGAGAAAGAAGCCTTTTAAAAACATTGTAGGAAAAGGAGAAAATGCTGATTACCAGCATTTTGATACATTTCCCACAATATTTTCTACCCTTTAAACGACATCCTTATTTTAACAACCCTAACCGAGAAAGCTTTGGAAAACATGTTAGGAAACTTAGAAAATAGTGGTAACCAGCACTTTTATCCATTTTCAACAACTTTATCTCAACAACAAATCTCATTATTTGAACCAAATGTGCCACATGCAAATAATTTTAATTTGGACAGGTCTAAAATGTTCTCATCTTTACAGCATGGAGCTGTCTGTTGCAAGACATAAAAAGCCAGCTTCTGCAAATAGATCCAGAGACATACACTTATCTATGTCTCTGATAGATCTAATGAGCTTAATCTCAACTTTATTTAAGAGAGAGAGAGAGAAGGAGACAGACAGACAGACGGTTCAATCGATCAATTTGTAATATACAGTACAGCCAAACAGTCAAAAAAAAAAGAAGCCTTTCGCTTTGTATAGGTTCTATTCTCCGAGTAATATTCTATCTAACACCGTTAATTACAGAAAAGGCGATGATTAATGGACCAAATACACCCTAAAATATGGAATATCTTTGCACAGAGGCAACACAGAGGCATTTCAAATTCCCTTCGAGATTTATGAACAGGGAGTGAAAGGAAAAAAAAAAAGGAAATTCTCAATTTGGAAAATTTTTCACAAAAAAAAGAATGTTTTCTGATATTTTTATCATGATACTAGATCTAGATAGATCAAATTTAGATTTATCATAATTTTATTTTATATTTAAAACAACATCCCCTTGTTAATAATTTTCACAGTCAATTGTCTTTCTTTTCTTTCAATGCTTTAATGCTTTATCTGTTCTAATGTTAGATGTATAACTGCAGAATAGGTAAATGTAAGGCAGCAATACCAATTTGAAATTTTGAACAGCAATTTTTATACTGCGAAACAAATTTTAGACTATGTCGGCACAAAAATAGAACATCCTTGCTCTGTGACCTGTCATACCTGAGCGATCGAAAATCAACCAATCATACAAGCATATTGCAAAATTGTGCTAGTGTGGATAATTTACAGGTATGTAATCATCAAAAGACTCTAATTAATTACAGATGGGCCGTTCTGAAACCGATGCGAAATAAATGTATTTTGCACATTTCATTATCTGGAAAAAGCCCAACATATTTTGTCAATAAAAGCCATCATGTGTTTACACAGGGATTTAGCTTGCCTATACTGTACATGGATCTGTTCTGATTATGATTTTCATTATGATACTAGATCAAACTTTTCGGTTTGGTAAGATTTATTTGACTGTTTGCTGAGCAAATTGCGAATATCATTAATCAAAAATAAGATCAGACTGCTCAGACAGCATCTTGGAATTAATAAACAACCATTCTTTATCAAAGGAGAATGAGTCTACTTAGTCCTATTTATAAGACCCTACGTACGTTATTTCACATTTTGACATTCATCGTGTACGTAGGGTCTTATCGGTTCCTTCTTAGGTTTCTTTAGCAAACTCCGACATAGAATTTTGTCGCTGTTTGAGCAACAAATTCGGACACTTAAAATACAAAGTGCCCAATAAAACTTATATCGGTAAGTAACAAGATAAATCAATAATGAACCTATTTTAAAGATTTGATTGTAAAAGACTTACGTTTTATGAGTTAAATCCGCTTCTATTTCACACTACCCTATTTTTGAAGTGAAACCGGTGTGTAAGTGTGTAGTTCACGCAACTAAAAGAATTTTTTTAAACGAAATTCCTTTACCTTCATTAAAGTGTTACAGAAAGGGGCAACCCTCATTCACAAACATAACTGTGCCTAGAAAGAAGTACTGAATCGTCTAATGGTCCATAACAGACAGTTATCAAGTTTTAAGACTGTTTATAAATAAAAGAAACGCCGAGAGAATGTCCTAGTAATTCGTCCCAAATCTAGTTCGTTCCCACGTATTCTGAATCGATTTCCCCGGATTCCTCGTCCAACATGAGTTTCTGATACTTTCTGGAGTTGGTGTGTTAAATAAAGTGACAACTTTCTTGAATGATTGGTTAAGTGTTACATATCAGATTTTAAGATGTTTTATGTGCATGGCTTTATTTTACGTAGATAAAGACATGGACATAAATGAACGTACGGCAGTGAGGCTCCAAGTATTTATGTAAACTATAACTTTGGTAAATATTGAAAAGCTTCATTTCATGAAAGAGGAATTAGATCTATCGTCGATCGACGTGTTTTCGAGGGGTACATGTTTTCTAATCCGAAATGCATCCCAGTTTTCTTGCGTACTATGAAGTGAAAGACGTCACCTTTTTTTTATGAACCCCTTATTTGAATGCAAACAATAGTTTCACTACTGTTAATTTAGGAACTGCAACCAAAACAAGACCGTATGCATGTTTCTAAAGGAAAGATCGGTTTTAGTGGCATTTTTATGACCTTTTTTGGATCAGAGTTTGTTTTTTTTTGTCTCTTACGACAAAAAGAAAAAAAAAAGTCCAGACCACTCTCTGTTATTACTGAGAGTGAATATTTCCAACCCTTTTATTAAGACACTGAATATTTTCAGGTGATTTATGATAAAGTAGTTTTGAAGAAAATTCCTAGTCTTTCTTCACAGCTCCTAATAAATTGATAGAAGGAACCAAAACCGGTATATCCGCTTAGGGTACACTTAACCCCTGAGCTGTAAATCTGTGGTTAAGATTTCATATTAGAGGGTTGGACAATAATGGTTCTCAGCTACAGCTTAAGCAACCCATATTTATTATTTGCAGCAAAAAAAGTCTGTTAGATCAAGATAATTGTGAAAATTTTCTGTTTAAAGTAATTAAAAAGCTAAAAAGACGGTCTGAAGTCTCTGATCGGGCTAAGTCTAACGGAACATTATGTTGTGTCATGGGTTTCTGCGTTTTTTGCACCGATCAATTTTTCATGTCTGTTAATTTATGGATAGGTATTTCCGCATGATTTGACAAAGAAAATGTCAAATAAGGGTGTCAATTTACTACAAAACTGTCATTTTACATAAGATAACGGAAAAATGGCTCTTTTTTATTTATTTTTTTTTCTTGCGTGAGGCAGGGATCTTATATACACCTGCGTGAGGTTTCGCGTGTAGCCAAAATTTATTACGTGAATTTCAATTCCACAACTTGATTTTCGTATTGATTTGCTTGAGCAGAAATACTGCAAAAAGCAATATTTTTTATTTTCTGGTATTCTAGTCCTGCTGTCAAGAGAAGGCCAATGGACGCTAAATTTTACACTCGTTCGTCCCGTTCATCGCGCTTCAAAAACCGAAGCTAATTGACTTAGAACTGTTCATTTATATTAACCAAAAAAGTTAGTTCTAGTGATAGGAAGCATTTTAGTTGAGTTTTGGTATACATTATCTTTTTTCATGAACTGTTCAATGGATATTTAAAGCCACGCAATGAGGTCGGGGTTTCCCATGTCTAAATTCAGCTTCTGGCACAAGACCGAAGTGCTGAATATGTTGTTATCATTGAATATACATGATTCAAGTAGGGACTATGGTTATACAGGCATTTCACATTAATTTATGTGGGGGTTATAAAAATAATTTTGGTAAACAGAACTTCATTTAAATATTCGTGAAATAAAACCGTCAGTTAAGCCCTTCGAATCGTTGGTCCACCCTGTCACTTATTCTGTGTCAAAATGCTTGTTGGCCACAGGAAATTGTGCAAAAACACCGATCTTTATGCAATTGATAGAGCCAGTGAATTCATAATCATTACTGAATGCAGTTCAAAATATCTAAAAAGGTTAAAAAAATTGGTTGCCAAAACCAACGTTACAATCCGGTCGAGAGGGAGGGGGGGGCCAAACCTAATTTCGTTCAAAAATCGTTCGGAATGTCGGTTCTTTATTTAACCCGAAATATGCTTGTAAATATGGCGGCATTTGTGTTGAAAAAGTTACATGATCGAATTCTAGATGAATATATCATAAATGTGGCACTTTTTGAGAGAGAAATAGGTAAATTTGTATCCAGTTAAGTTATCTTTCATGTTTAGTTCAGTGCTTTTTCAACATTATCTCGAATTTTAGGAAATCGAATTTGCTACATAGAACTAAGTAGGGCCCGTTTAGACGTAACATGCAAAAGAAAAGTAAAATGTGAAATGTCCGATAGATAAATGTTGAACAGCAAACAAGCATGTGTACGTCTAAATATTTGGACTAGAGTCTACTGTACACTAGAGCAGAGACATACAATACAATCTATGTCTCTAACTAGAGTTAAGCTTTACAATAAAGTTCATTTTTAGTTTTACCAGACAATTAGTTTTAGACTCTTTCAAATTTAAAACATCTGTAGACACACAAATTTGAAATTTGTACATATGAGGTTAAGTTCTCTGATAGGGTAGAAAACATAATGGGTGGATAGGAAACATAGTGTGAAAAGGAGAAAACTCTGCTTGCCAGCAATTTCTGCCACAATGTTTTCAAAAGCTTTCACACTTGGAGCCATCAAAACTCAGTATTGTAAAGTTAAATCTTTACTACACTACAAAATTTTAGATTTTCCCCTTTCAAAAGTGCTTACCAAGCAAAATGTTTTCAACACATATTTCCTTTTAGGTTAATATATGGTAAAGGGTTAAAGAGTAGAATGGATATTAGAGAATGAAAATGAAGATCAGAGTGCAGTCTAGAAGGCTGATTTTGGTTTACACTCTGTGCAAAGAGTATTGATGGCCATGATTAGCAGGATATATATTAACTCTTTACCACACAGCAAAGTTTCAGACCTTTGCAGACAAGAAGTTAAATGTGGCTCAGATAATTTGTTTCTTACAAAGTAAAGAAAATGCTGGTTACCAATGTTTTCTAAAGTTTTTTCCCTCAGGGTCATTAAAAGAGATTGTGTAGTAAAGAGTTAACCCTTTACCAAACAATCCCTTGTTTTCACGACCTTGGGGAAGAAGCCTTTTGAAAGCATTGTTGGAAAAGAAGAAAATGATGGTTACCAGCATTTTCTCCTTTTCCCACATTGTTATCTACTCTGTCAAAGAACAGAGTTAATTGGCACCATTTTCAAATTTGATGTGTGCAGATGGTCTCAATGTGGAACATTCTAAAATTAATGATTTGGGAAAAAGTTAACTCTTTACAAGAGGATAAGATTTTAAACTTGTATAATTTTTTTAAAAAAATTGCAAACAAGGGAATTAATGTAGCACAAATATCTTTGAAAGGATAGGAAACATTCTGGGAAAGGAGAAAATGTGGATTTAAAAGCATTTTTATAGAGTTGGTCTTTAACTTCAACCTGAGTTTTAACAACCTTGAGGAAGAGGCCTTTTGAAAACATTGTGAGAAAAGGAGAAAATGCTGGTAACTAGCATTTTCGCCTTTTCCCACAATATTTTCTACCCTATCAAAGAGAAAAATCATCATTTGAGCTACATTTATTGTGTCTTCTGCAAATGCTTTCAATTTGGTTGAGTACAAAATTTTGTTGTCTGGTAAAGGGTTAACGCATGGGGTTGTTCAGTAATGGGATAAATTGTCTTCTGCAGATGCTTTCAATTTGAACAAATTCAGAATAATGTATAAAGAGTGCCAGGACAAATTTGCTTTTCATTTTAGATTAACACTTAAACTAACGACTAGTTAAGACTTGTTGAAATCATAGGCAGACGAATAATTTGATATATCTTTAATGAAGGGTTCGGTTTTTGATAAGATAGAAAACATTGTGGAAGAAGGAAAACATTTTATACCAGTTCTTCAAAAGAACGCTTCCTCATTGTTGTTTGGATGTGGGATTGTTAACTAACTTCAACTTACCATAGTGTGTGAAGATTCAAACTTTGCCAGAGTGGTCTTGCATTCATATAGACAGTTTGGCAGCATTCCTTACTGAACAGCTTTGAAATAAAATCATTTTTGACTTGGACTTCTTTACTTACTGAAAAGACTTACTTGTTTTAAGTTCCACTGACCAAAGGCCAGAGAGCTTATGTCATAGCCCTGTGTCTATTGTGCATCTGAGTATTGTGTTAACTTTTTGTTTTCCAAACATTTTTTCTTAAACCATCCATTTACTTGTGATCAAACTTCACAGAAATGATCCTGCTTATGGTACTCATGAAATCTGTTCAAAGATTTAAGTAGTTGTAAAAACCAAAATCACAGGTTGCCATGGGAACAAACTGAAAAAAGTTGAAAATTCTTTCAAAATCGTCTTGTCCAAAACCATAAGGCGTAGGGCTACCAAATTTGGTATGCAACTTCATCTAATGGACCAGTCACCTCTACCAAAAGTCATTTCTGAAATTATAGCCCTTTGGTAAATACTGGCCATGTCCCATGGGTCACAAGTTTTACATGGGCATATATATATTGTAAATTTTAAAGATGCCCATCTACAGCCGGTGAGCAAAAACGCTGTTAAATTTCAAACAATTTAGAATGGTACAGAAATCAGCCCTTTGTGTAAACATGGATAAATTACTGACATACATGGTGTAATTGAAAAAAAGAAACACAGAGATTTGTATTAGAAACTGATCATTGGTCAGAAGAAAACTGGCTGACGATCGAAGCTGTAAACAATGGCGGTGCGTCACGGAAATTTATCGTTGGTTTCCGCCTAGAGTCAGATACGGTGTAATTTGCATATAGGCCGTGACCTCCGTCTGAAAATCGAGGCTGCAACAGAGAAGCCTCCATTTTCCTTTGTTTACCTCATTAGACGCAGGGCGAAGGTCAAATATAGTCACATGACAGAATGCATGATCATCATACGAATCTACCCGAGTGTATAACGGATATATCGAAAATCTTCGATTCAAAAACCGGAAATGACGAGTTTACATGGAAGGCTGCAACTCAGCGAAATGCATTTTCTATCGACTGTAATCTAAGCAACCTTGCAACCGTCAGGCGCAATATTTGGCATGAAGATATAAGAATGACTATAGTTTGATAAAATAGAGACAAAATGAGTTAAAATGGCTGAAAATGAGTATAAGGGCCTCTTTAAAATCTTTTTGTTCATAACCATAAAGCTCAAGACTACCAAATTTTGTATGTAGCTTTATGTAGTTGACCTCTTTCAGGATTTTCCAGATTATAGTCCTGGGTCAAAATTAGCTCCGGCCCAGGAGTCAAAAGTTTCATCTAGGCTTATATAGTAAGAACTTTAAAAATCTACTTGTACCTAACCATGAAAAGTAGAGCTCTAATATTCTGTATCTGTTACCATCTAGTATGCCTTGACCAAGATAAGTGAAATTTACTCTGAGAGAACTGGCCCTTGGGGCCACAAGTTTAACACAGGCATATATAATGAAAATTTAAAAAATCTTCTAGTTTCTAACTGTAAATCCTAGTGCTACCAAATTTTGTCACATAGCTGCATCTAATGGATCACTACCAATTTTGTTCAAAATCTAGCCCTTGAGTCAAACTTGGCTCTGCACTGGGTGTCATACCTTTCACAGAAAGCTTTTTATTGTGTATAAACTGTACACATTTTGCCTTGACTTGTATTTATGGTATGTAACTTCATCTAGTGGATCTTTACCAGGTTTCAACTAATCATCATAGCCCTTGGGTCAAAAATAGCCTCATCCTTGGGGTCACAACTTTCATGCAGGCTTTTCTAAAAGAATTTTTGAAAACCTTCTTGTTCCATACCACACGCTCTAAAATTGTTATGTTTGGTATGTTGTATGATATTTGGGACCTCTACAAAGTCAATCAAATTATTACCATAGGGTCAGAAATTGGTCCCACAGAAGGAGGTGGGATGTCACAAATTGGTCTCTGGTGATTTGTTCAGGGCCATTCTAACCTTTTGGTTGAAAATGCTTTCTTGGAAAACTTTTGTTCAGAGTTCATGGATATTTGGTATGAATTAAACTGGGCTAGACATGCTTGATTTCATTAAAGTTACCTTGGTGGCATGTGAAAAAGACATTACTTTTTTTTTTGAGCTATCATTGCAGTACAGATTTCTAGCAGTTTGATGACTTTCGATGCCAATTACACATATGGCAATTGTAATTTATTAGGCAGTGGAGTGATACAGGGCTATCATGTCCCTCTTATTTAGGGCGTTATTAGTAGCTAAAGCATTTTGATACAGTAGCCTGAAGCCATACAGGCTTATTAGCATCAGTGAGAAAACCTGTCTTCCACAGGGGAGAATCATTAGTGATGAGTTGGACTATGTACTGGCTTGTAGTATGCAGCCAGAGTGATTTATTTTAACCCTTTACCAGACAACAAAATTTTAGCCTTGTCCAAAATGAAAGCATTTGCAGACGACAATTTCATTGTTGCTCAAATGGTGCAATTTTGCTATGATAGGGTAGAAAACATTGTATGAAAAGGAGAAAATGCTGGTTACCAGCATTTTCTCCTTTTCCCACAATGTTTCCAAAAGGCTTCTTTCCTAGGGTCATTAAAAGTCGGCATTGTGCAGTAAAGGGTTAACCACTTATCTTGGAGTATGGGATAGGGTATATTTGACGGAAAGTGTAGACCAAGATAAGACTGCACATATGTACAGCCTCATCTTGCTCTTAAATCTCGACTTAGTTTGCCAGATGTATAGTCTTAATAACCTCTCATCTATTTTATGAAATATGTGACCTCATTAACTATTTACCTAATGACAAAATTTTAGACTGGTTCAAATTGAAAGCATTTGCAGACGACAAATTAAAGATGGCTCAAATGCTGGAATTTGTCCTTCATAGAGTAGAAAACATTGTGGGAAAAAGAGAAAATGGTGGTTACCAAGATTTTCTCCTTTTTCCACAATGTTTTCAAAAGGCTTCTTTCCAAGGGTCGTTAAAACCCAGGATTGTTTGGTTAAGGGTTAACTCAAAAAAAAAAAAAAATTTGGACCTGTCCAAATTCAAAGCATTTGCAGAGGACTAACTCAGTGTGGCCTAAATGAAGTGATTTGTCTTAGAAGGTAGAAAAAATAGTGGTGAAAAAAAAGCGTATGCTAGTTGCCAACATTTTCTCCTTTTCCCATGTTTTCAAAATCAGTTTTTTCTGAGGGTCCTTAACACTTTCCCACACAATAAACTGTTTGAAAACATTGTGGAAAAAGGAGAAAATGCTGTTCCTACAGTGTTTTCTATCTTTTCAAGGCCAAATTCCATAGTCTGCAACTTCTTTCAATTTGGACCAGTCTAAAATTTTCTCCTCTGATAAAAGAGTTAAAACACAGGAACATCTGGTAAAGGGTTAACTCTTAACTCCTTACCAAACAATCCCAACTTTCAACGACCATGAGAAAGAAGGCTTTTGAAAACATTGTGGGAAAAGGAGAAAATGCTGGTAACCAGCATTTTCTCCTTTTACCACAATGTTTTCTACCCTTCCCAAACCAAATTTCAATTTTTCAGTCACATTTATTTTGTCGTCTGCAAATGCTTTCCATTTGGACCAGTCTATAAGTTTGTCGTTTGGTAAAGAGTAAACTACACACAAAAAATGTAGACTTATCCTCCCATTGGGAGAAAAAAGTGAAATCCAAATTATCTCCCTTGTTAGATAAAAACCAAGAAAACCAAATAGCAACTAGGTCCTTTTATTTGATATCCTTTGTTTTTATCCTTGGTTTACTAGGAGATGTTGTGATTATTATAATTTGAATTATGATGGATATGCACGGTCTTCATATTATTTGCAAATTGAATTTCACTCACCATTACCATAGAAATGCATGAAATAGATCAAATTTCTGGTTTGATAAATTTTGAAGGAGATATTTCAACCTGAACATTCCTAGATAGTGCAAAGGATATCAAGGATAAAAACCAAGTAATACCATATTCAGGACCTAGTTAGTAGTTAAGAGCTATCAAGGGAAGTAACTTTCTTCTGTCTCCCATTGAAAGCATTTGCAGATGACTAAATGTGGCTCGAATGATTGAAATTGTCTGTGCTAGCCAGAAATGGTGGGTAAAGGAGAAAATGCTGACTTTCTCCTTAGGGTCATTAAAACTAGGACTGTTTGTTGAAAGGTAAACTGGATGAGATACAAGTTCTAGAATAGTAACAATGTAGCCTGATATAGGTTGTCAGAATCCCAATGTACACTGAATATAGACTGCTGTGGAAAGACCATACCTCAGTCATTTCCTTGTAATGCCATGTGCCCAGTGGAATACTATATATACATATTGTAATGTATACATGTAAATAGTGGGTGTGTGAACTTAGGTGTTTCCAGGTGTTAGACATAGTATATTATGTACCTTATTATGTTCCAGGTAAATAGTTTATTTTTTTCTTATGATGCTGATATGAATATGGGAACACATTCTTTGATTCTTCTGTTTTCCATCAAACCATATACATGTATATATGTTGATTAGATTTCAGGTAGAAAGGGTTTCATAGAACTTCAAGGTGCTATGCATATTTTGTAGATTAAGATTTAATCCTTTTCCACACAATAAAATTTAGGACAAGCTTGTCTTAACTCAAAAAATATGTAGCAGCCAAATTATGTGTGACTAAAATTATGGAATTTGTCTTTCATAAGCAAGAAAAAAATTGTGGGAAAATGCTGGTAACCAGTATTTTCTCCTTTTCCCACAATTTTTTCAATAGTTCTCTTTCTTAAAGTCATCAAAAGTTGGCATTGTGTAGTGAAGGGTTAACAAGTTGAAAGCTTTAACCCTTTACCACACAATCCCAAGTTTTAATGACCCGGAGTAGGAATCCTTTTGAAAACATTGTGAGAAAAGGAGAAAATGCTGGTGACCAGCATTTTCTCCGTTTCCGACAATGTTTTCTTCTCTATAAATGACAAATTTCATTGTTTGAGTTAGATTTAAAATGTTGTCTGCATATGCTTTTAATATGGACAAGTCTAGTTTTGTCCCATGGTAAAGATAATAACTTAATTGTTTCCCAAATGATGGAATGTTTGTCTTTGATCTAGTGATTGGCTTTCCCGAAAGAGAAAGGCTTTTGAAAACATTTTGTGAAAAGGAGAAAATGCTGGTCACCAGCATATTCTCCTTTTCCACATTGTTTTTCTACCCTTTCAAAGATAAATCCCAATGTTTGTGTCAAGATTTATTATTTTATAGGTGAATGCTTTTAATTTGAAAGTCTAAAACTTTGTTGTTTGGTAAAATGTTTATTTGATAGAATTGGAAGCATTTATGTACCCTCATTTTAGTGCTGAATGCTATATACCAGAATGTTGAATGCAATTTGGATACTTTCACATATTACATAATAATTTCTACATAACATCATACAATGGTTATTTTACCCTTTCCCAGACAAGTGTGTGAATTTAAGACCCTCAGAAAGGGGATATATCATTAATATTGTGAGAGAAGGAGATATTGACGGTTGACAAAAGTCATGTATCATGTTAAGATTTGACAGCTGGAAAAAAAAGCACTTAATTCTTTTCCAAGTAAACTTTTAGATTCAACCAAATTGAAAGTATCTCAAATGATGATTTTTGTCATTGATAGGGTAGAAAACATTGTGGGAAAAGGAGAAATGATGGTTACCAGCATTTTCTTCTTTTCCTACAATGTTTCTAAAGGCTTTTTCCTTCAGGTTCATTAAAACTTGGGATCATGTGGTAAAGTGTTAATTCTCTATCAAATAAAATTTTCGACTGGACCAAACTGAAAGCATTTTCAGGTGACGAATTAAATGTAACTGAAGTGATGATTTCTGTCTTTGATAGGGTAGAGAACATTGTTGTAAAAGGAGGAAATGCTGGTAACCAGCATTTTCTCCTTTTCCTACAATTTTCTCAAATGCTTTCACCTTCATGTTCATAAAAACTCTGGGATTGTGAGGACTAAAGAGTTAATGTTTTGTTATTGTCAGGTTAGACTGTATATACAACACCTGGGGTCAGTCTCTCCTCATTTATTAGCCTGTAGTCCTAAAATTGGCTCGAAATGGCTTGATTTATGATGGACCCTGATATGTTTGGCATGTGTAAGGTCACTTCTGTGACAGATGCAAGAATCGAATGTCCATTATGGGGATTGTTATGTGTTGCTTGTTATGACTTATTGTGTACCTCTGTACTACATTCATATTGAAAGTGCTTTGAATACAACAGAGTGAAGGTAGTTCAAATATGGAATTTGTCTTAAGAATGGTAAAAACATTGTGACAAAAGTGAAAAGTCTGGCTTACAGCCGCAAGCACTATTTACATGGGAGTGTCCTTGGGCAAGACCCAGACTTTACCACACAATACTGACTTTTAACGACCCTGAGAAAGAAGCCTTTTGAAAACACTGTAGGAAAAGGAAAAAATGCAGGTAAACAGCCTTTTCTCCTTTTCCCACAATGTTTTCTACCCTATCAAAGACACATTTCATCATTTAAACTACATTTCAATTGTTGTCTGCAAATACTTTCAACTTGGATCAGTCTGTATTCTGTTGTGTAGTAAAGAGTAATAGTCTTATAATAGTGATGGACGGTTTATTGAAGATTTCACAAACTCACACAGGTGTGCAAACCACATTTTCGCTGATAACTCTCTTTTTATGAAAGACATTGAAATATGGTTTTCAATTTTAAGATTGTTTTCATTTAAGGATTTTTATATCCAAAAATAGCTTTGGTCTGGAGTTACCTTTTAACAGTTTACCAGACGACAAATTTGTTGACTTGTCCAAATTGAAAGCATTTGCAGTTGACAATTTCAGAGCGACTCAAATGTTGACACTAGTCTTAAATAGAGTAGAAAACATTGTGGGAAAAGGAGAAAATGCTGGTTACCAGCATTTTCTCCTTTTCCCACAATGTTTTCAAAAGGCTCCTCCCCCCCTCAGGGGCATTAAAAGTCAAGATTGTGTGGTAAAGGGTTAAGTTAGTAAGTTGACTGCTATAAAATTTATAAGGTATTGGTAAAATAGAAAATCTTCTGGAATGTAGGCAATCCTAGATGTTTTAGATATTTATAGGATATGAATTTATTTTGTGTAATGGACACCTTATGTTAGCTTCAGAGCACATTCAGAAAAACAGAATCAAAATAACTTTGTTGAAAATTGTTTTTAGTTTGTTTTTCAGCTTGAATGTTTTTTGTGTTAATCCGTTTTCAACATTATTTCAGTCATGGATAGCCTCTACAAATATCCATGCTTTCCTGTGGATTTTCTTTTACCAGTACTTCGTACAATATTCTACCCAAGCCACTGGCTACCCGCTCACATAACCATCGTTGAAACAATGAACAGCCATGAGAGGGAGGAATGAATCATGTTGCACTGACCATCATCAATCCTTAGAAAGGAAATGGCTGGGGATTGGATTAGATTTTCTCCTTTTTCCATGATGTTTTCTACCCTTTCAAAGATAAATCACATTATTTGAGCCACATTTAATTTGTCGTCTGCAAATGCACTCATTTCAGACAAATTCAAAATTTTGTTGCATGATACAGAGGTAAATCTGTCCAGAAAAGCAAAATTTTAGACTGTTCCAAACCGGAAACATTTGCAGACGACAAATTTATTGTGGCCCAAATGATGTTTTTTTTTTGAAAGGGTATAAAACATAATGAAGAAAGGACAAAATTTTGGTTTTTGGCGTTCTTTGTATAATTCTTAATGCTTTCAAAATGACATCTACTGAAGGTCGTAAAAAACACAGGATTGTTTGGTAAGGGTGTACTCTTTACCATATGACAATATTTTAGACTGGTCAAATTTGAGAGCATTTGTAGATGACAAGTCAAAAGTGGTTCAAATGCAATGATTTTTCTCTGAAAGAGTAGAAAACATTGTAGAAATTGCAGAAAATGCTGGTTACCAGCAATTGCTCCTTTTTCTGCATTGTTTTAAAAAGATTTCATCTCCATTGTTAATAATGGGGATTCAGTGATAAACGGTTAAGCAACTATGCTGTCAGTTCTGTTGTGAGGGTTAACCTTCTACAAAATTTCAGACTTGTCCAAATTGAAAGCATTTGCAGATGACAATTTCATTGTGGCTGAACTGGTGCAATTTTTCTTGGATAGGGTATGAAATATTGTGGGAAAAGGAGAAAATGCTGGTTACCAGCATTTTCTCCTTTTCCCACAATGTTTTCAAAAGGCTTCTTTTCTACGGTCGTTAGTCGGCATTGTGCGATAAAGGGTTAACTCTTTACCAAACGACAACATTTTAGACTAGTACAAATTGAAAGCATTTGCAGACGACAAAATAAATGTGACAAAAATTGAAACTTGACTTTAGAAGATTAGAAAACATTGTCGGAAAAGGAGAAAATGCTGGTTATCAGCATTTTCTCCTTTTCCCACAATGTTTTCAAAAGGCTTCTTTTCTACGGTCGTTAGTCGGCATTGTGCAATAAAGGGTTAAGCTATGTGACCGTCATAAACCCTCTCCAGGCAAAAAAACAAGGATGATTGTCATGTGTTACAGCATCTGTCACATTGCTCTGAATAGGTTGTTGATCATCTAGTTCTTTCCTTGACCGAACTTATTTATCAAGAAGCTGGAAATTGGCTTCTTGTCTCCTACCATTGTTGACATTTTTTTAACTATCGACATGTTCAAAAATGGTGGCCATACTTTATAATTAGGCTACCTTACTGTTGGTATACCAGTGCTAGCTCTGACCCAAGTAAAATAATGGTCAACAACTTTTTCTTAAAAATTACAAAGTTAGCGTGCGAAGTTTGGTTTAAAAAAAAAAATAACATGCACATGTAGCAGCATTGAACAAACTTTATTTTTTGCTCATAGTTTCAAACTTTCATTCACATAATTGTGTCCATTTAAAAAAAAAAAACTCATATATATTTAATCTTACATTGTAGAAAATATTGTGGGAAAAGGAGAATTTGTCCAATACCATTTCCTGGGATAGTGCTCCTTTTCCAACAATATCTGCATCAAAGCATAAAGGCTTTTAGGTCCTAGTTTCTTTTGATGAATGTTTTCTCCTTTACCAAACAACTAAATTTTATTTCAATCTTGCATTGTAGAAAATGTTGTGGGAAAAGGAAAATTTGTTCTACACCATTCCCTGGGATAGTGCTCCTTTTCCCACAGTATTTGCATAAAAGCATAAAGACTTTTAAGTCTTTGTTTCTTTTGATGAATGGTTACTTCTTTCCCACACATTTTTTTTTTTTAAATTGTAATAAATGATGTACACAAGTAATAGGGAATATTTTCTATTACATGATGATTTACCTCCATTTAGTATCTGTTGACCTTAATTATTTTCAAATAAGGTCAATGAGGCGGTTAAGATGTCGAAAATTAAGTCATTCACTCGATAGTACCAAAATAGTGAAGTAGACGGAGGTTCAGGGCTCGACATTAACAGTTGTCCGATAAATTTTGGCAAGTGAAAACATGCCCTGGACAAGTAAATTCTAAATCTGGTTGTCCGATGGGACAAGTGCATTTCAAAATTTAATTTTGGGAGAGAGAAAAATTTGCGTATGCATAATTTGCGTGTCGACGACAGAATTCCGTAATAGTGGCATGTTGACAGCTGACTTTACTTGCCGATTTTATCTATATCATAAAGTAATCCGTCCATCATTAAATCATTTTTTTATAATCCTTTAGACGCTCACTGAAATTTCATAGTAGATGCAAGCATTCAGTGACCTGGATGCAGAGTTTTCCCTGACCCCCTGTTTCTTTGAATTTGGACCTCCAAATTTTCTGAATGACCCTCAAAATTTAGATAGTTGCCTTCTTAAATTCATTTGCAGGGGGTCGGGGTCAAATGACCCCCATATGACAAAGTCCAGGGAAAACCCTGTGGATGTATGCTCCAGGTCATCAAACGTTTGCATTTGCTATGAAATTTCAGTGACCATCTGAAGGATTGTGACCATGATTTAATGATGGATGGATTACCTTAAAGAAATATCTAGGTCATATACTGCATATTAAGCTCCGCCCACTTGGTCACAATACAATGTAAACTGGCTCCGCCTATCTCATTAGAGAAGATGTCGATTAAGTACTGCAGTCTTAAGGGGGTTGGTAAATAGCAGTACATGTTTGAGGTTCCACTTGATTTGATCTCATTTTCATTGGTGTTCTAACTGTCCAATTTGTATTCAACTTTAACTGTTAACTACAATTATGAAATTATGTAACCAACTAACTGTAGCTTAATGAATGGACATGTATTTTAATATTGCATTTAATCGAATCTGAAAACTATTGCAATACAGTCCATTAGGCAGTAGCGGATCTTGGGGTTATAGCGGATAGGCCGTTAATGTTTTACCAAGAAAATCTTCTGTCGGCATGTAATAGAACTAATCCATGTACCATTGAAAAGAATGATATTTCCACGATAGATTGATGATATTTTTTTTTACAATATGCATTTGTGACGAAACCTTCAATCAAATTTTCAGGTATGTAAAGTTTAAATCACGAGTTTTTGGTATGAAATGGTGTATAAATATGTCTTCTTTTACCACAAAGAATACCAGCTCCATGTATAAACGCGTGACATTGAATATTGACCTAAAAATACCGCACCCGATTTGGTCAGTAGTGGATCAGCCTTGCGAGGTAATGTGTATATGCAGAACTTCAGAGGGGCCTTCCCAAAATCAATGTTGACTGTCAAACCGATGTAAAATGTGAATTGAACTTAATCTGTAACTTTTTAAAATGAGGATGAAGGTCTAGAAAATAGAAATTATAGGTCACTGTAAAATCAGGAACTGTAGGCCTACCTTGTGATAAAGGGGTTTATGTATTGGTTAAAACCAGGTATCTTGTCAAAACTGCACCTTAGGGTGTGTTGATCTTCATCTCTGATCAAAATGTTTGTAGACTAGTTTATATCTTGCATAAATTGTAATAATTATGGTCATTGTGACCAATGCATGGTGGAAATTTAGTGCCACTAGCACTTATATCAACTGATAAATAGACCTTTTACAAAAAAACAGTAAATGTAAGTGGTAAAAGCTTAAGCAAGGCCAGTGTGAATTTGTGCATTAATTATATGAAGCTTTGTCTTGTTTCAGGTACTCATGACTGAACCATCTGATAATTGTCTTCTTCAACAAAGAAAAATCAACCCTCAGTTCTGCATGCAGTGGCATTGCAACTGTTTTGACAGAAAACTCAGTAATTTAAGGCTATTGTGCCTTTGCAATAAAGCCACCACAAGCTGAAACAAAAACAAAGTTATTGGTCAATAGAGAATACTCCAATATGAATGACAAAAATGCTTGTCTAGTGTGCATTCCAGATTTATTGATATTTGATACAACTCTATACATAAAATGGTCACAGACAAACAAAGAAATCATATAGTATCTGATGAAGCAGGTTTAACTATAGGTCATCTGCAACTACGACTTAGACCATTGGCAAGTTGTTTTTTGAAGGCGAGATTTTCATTCTCGCCTTCATATGTCAGCGCTCGGCAGTTTGCTGCAAATGCCTCTGAACAGCATTATCCAAACGCCTTTCAAGTAGTTGGATACTTCTCGAGTACATAAGAACAAAATAATGTCGAGACCATTGTAAATTTAATCAGATCAGCAAGAAGAAACTTCAAATTTCTAGAAGGAATGAAATCGAATTCTTAAAAAGCATCGTTTTTGACAAATGCAAAATACTTTGGATCAGTTGATTGTTACAATGATGTTGCTACAGCAACAAATAAACTGTAGCTGTAATAAGCCAATCGAAACCTACTAAAATGACGTCATTCGGACCTACTTCCACTCCACAACGCATAAACAACTAACCAGAGGGATCGTATATGTAAATTTACGACCCCTGAACTAACCAATTGAATAGCTTTTTTGAATGACGTATCGCTGACAGACCTCTTTTCTCTGTTGACAACATTATTCTGTCTTTATGAGAAGTAAAATTTCAATGAAATAAATTCCTTTGAATCATCAAGTGTTTATACAAAATTTTCTCTTTCAAAGAAATATCTTTTTCTTCTATCAAAGTTGTCCTTGACATTATGATTAATGAATAGGTTATTGTTAGGCATCAGCGTGGCCCAGTTTTGATTCCGGAGACCCGTGAAAAGAAAAAGGTAAATCAGTTGAAATCACAATATGTGTCATTTCGAAATAGTTCCGGCCAGCATAATGTACCGGATGTATAGCAGGGGATAGCCTGGGTTCCAGTCTTATCGTTTCTTTCCTTATATACGAGTGTGATCGGACTTTACTACGTCAAAAATGACAATAACATGATCTGTAACTGTTTTATCACGCAAAAAGTTTGAACTTCTTCTTTTGATCGTCACGGTGCTTAACGTTCAGCAATTATTCATAAATATTTAACCGTTTACCACTCACTTGTAACAACTCTGAAAAAGCAAGCTTTTAAAAACATCGAGGGAAGAAGGGATATTGCTTGAAACCGGCATTTTTTTCCTTTTACCACAATGTTTCTACCCTATCAAGAGCAAATTTCGTCCCTAATTTGGGCCACCCTGAATTTGTCGTCTGCAAATGCTTTCAATTTCAACTTAGTCTGAAATTTCGTAAAGAATAAACGCTTATTGCAATGAATTGTTATCATAATCACTTACCTCCATCATTATTAGAACTGAAATCTTTACGTAATATAATCCATTTGTTTTCCTCGAAAAAATTTCCTTCAGCTACACTTCTTTTCAAAACTGAATAACACAATGATAAAATTATCTTGACACAGAGAATCCAACAGTCCTAGAATGCATCGAACGTGTTCATGTTTTTCTAAGGACACAGACCAAGGGCCTGTATCTGTGTAACTGTATACGATATATTATTGTCGAACAAAGGAATATGGTTTATCTCAATTGACGGGTAGGCAGTCATTTTGCTTTCATGTTTGCCGACAAGCTGAACGTACATTCCGGTTACGCGGGATAAATGAAACACAAGCGTTAATGTCAACGAACCCTTAGACCGCTTATTACGTTTGTCTCTTTTGCAGACAAGGAAGATGAATCTATGGTCTGTATAGAATATGCAATCTTATGTCGGATCTGCAGTGTGAGCTACCTTGTAATAATCCGACTAAAACAGCCCTGGATGGAGTTGCAATAATTAAGCATTTTTCCCGAAATGGAAAATGCCAATTTCATCAATCCAGCGCTCTAAGGGTTAACAGGGTCTCAGAGATTACAAGAATCGTATAAACAGAGAACATCCTCGGACGTCCCTCATAGGACCTATGAAGTCAACCATCAAATGATGTTGGTTATCCTTAATAGGATGGTAAACATTGTGCGAAATGGAGAAAATGTTCGTTGCCGGTATTTTCTCATGTTCCTGCAAGGTTTCAAAATACTCTTTTTTTTTTTTAAAAGCCCCATTCTTTAAGGTCATTAAAACTCAGCACATGTATTGTAATCTAAAAGTTAAATCTCCGTTTTGAACATTGAAAGTCATTTGTTTTGAAACTCTTTTCAATCTTGATAAAATATATTTCAAATAAAATGGTAAACAATTAAAAAAAAAAAAGGCCTTTTAACCGAAATACAAAATTTTTACAACCTCAGGGAAAAAAAACACTTTTTGAAATACTTTTGGAAAAGGAGAAAATGCTAGTAACCAGTATTTTCTCCCTTTACCATTATGTTTTGTAGTTTTTCCCAGCCAAACGGCACATTTTCAGCTGCTCTTAACTTATCATCTGCTAATTGCTTTAATGTAGACGGCCCTAATTTTTTGTTATTTTCTAAAGGCTTTTGTAAAGGGTTACTAAGACCAGGGATGGTATATACACATGTAAGATCCCTGCTAAGATGGAAAAAATTGTCAGAAAGTCAAAAAAATAATGTTGATTATCATTATTTGCTACTTTTCCTACAATGCTTTCAAAAGCCTCTTCTTCAACATTGTTAAAAGTCAGTATTGTGATCTAAAAGGCCGAATCTCAGTTTCTATACTCTGAAAGGCACCTTTCTAGAAACTCTTTGCTCTTTCAATAAAATTGTCTATGGAATAAAATGGTAAAGACTTTCAAGAAATAAATCATCTCATAACAGTTTTAGACCTATCAGAATTGATTGCATTTTCAAGCAAAAACTATTCTTCAACCCTTTACCATATCCTATCAAGTACTGTTTTAACAACCCTGAGAAAGAGGCCATGTAAAAACTTATTTTGAAAGGGAGAAATTTTCTTAACTCTTTACAGGAAGAAAAAATTTCAGACTTGCCAAAATTGAATGCATTTTCAGATAGCAACTTAAATCTGGCACCATTGATGGAACCTGTCTGAAATAGGATGGAAGACATTTCAGGAAAAGGAGAAAATGTTAGTTAGCACCAAATTCTCCTTTTCACACCAAAAGTTCACAAGCCTTCTTCCTGACGACCTTTTAAACTCATTATTGGGGTAATAGAGGGGTAGATCTAAGTTTCTATACAACGAAAAAACATATACGGGTAATGGTAAATCAAAACTCTTTGCCATCACATAAAAGTTTTCCGTCAAATAAAATGGCAAAGAGTTTCAGAAAAGTCCTTTCGTTTAAATTTTTTTCAACACATTTTCACAAGCCTTCTTCTCCAAGTTTGTTAAAACTCAGGATAGTCAACTGGTCTCCACTGCACAGGAACATTGCACAACCCTATACACTTTGCTGTATCAGGAGAGGCGATTAAACTACAGTAAAATGTATCGCAATATGTTATGCCTATATTCCAAACTCGCCTTCATACTGTACTTTCAATACTTTGATTATGATTTATTGCAGACTGTAGTAGATATAATTACATGCCTAAGCAACTAGAGTCTTGAAAACATCATGATAAGAGGAGAAAATGCTTGTAACCAGCATTTTCTCCTTTTACTTCCCTCAAGGTATAGCAAACTTTTTAGAAACAGCAATTTGAGCCATATAATTATAATTTGTCCTCTGCAAATGCTTTCATTTTGGAGCAGTCTAAAACATTGTTGTGTGATTAAAGAGCTAAATAAAACGATGTCTTCTATGCCAGAAGGCAGTGTAATGAATATTCAGGCTACTGATTATTTATTCTAAGAACTGTATCTGGGATTTCATCAGACAGTCGAAGCTTTTTACATCTTACCATGGAGCTTATTGTATAAAGCAGCATACAATTAGCTGTAACTGCATCATATAAGTGAAAACCCTCCTCTTTTGAAGCAAATAAGTTGCCAAAATATGTTTTAAACCCCCCCCCCCCATCAGACAGATATTCTTTGTATGGCACACTTTACTCAATATACAGGGGGTGCAAAAGTAGGTATACAGTGTATAATTAGTGACATATTATGCACTGTATATCTACTTTTGCACCCCCCTGTATTCTGTATCAATAGGTAAAACTGTTGTCCTAAGTAGCATAATCTGCAACAACTAACTTGCTGTGCCTTCTTTAATTGGTTTCTTCTTCCTTGTATGGTTGTGGATTGTTTTATTGATATTACTTTCCAAAGAATAAACAGCCATCCTCAGATGTAATTTACCTGTTTGGTTCGAAAAAAATTTGACAATTGATGAAAGTGCTCATCATGATCAAGTTGTGCAACATTGATTTCCATGCGATACAAACCTGTTTATTTCATATTGATGAAGAAAGATGATATGTCATGTACTAACAAAATATTTGGGAACAAACTGTGTTGTACGTTAATGATGTCAAACTATTGGCTGGAGTCTTTCTAGAGAGCATGTTTGTTTTTTATGAGCTTTCAGTGAAAACAATGAAGCAAAATGGTGAAAATGCTCATCATGAGGAATTCTCACTTATAGTCAAAACTTTTTTTTTTCAAATTTCACCAAAAAAGAATATCATATAATGGGAGAAAGAAATAAATATAGTTACTGACACAACCATGGGTTACTGATTCATGAATGTGTCAGTATACCGGTTTGACTAGTTTATACTGTTTTAAAATTCCACTTGAGTGCAACAATCGATATCATTAAACAGTGAACTGATGTAGTTTACCACTCTTTATCTCTGACTTATGCCTTGAAATTCCCCCCTTTTCAAATACCATTTAAAAAGGATGCTGTTTTCTACTTTGAACCATTTTACTGAAGCCAATTAACCTTACAGTCTATTTCGTGGCCTTTTCAATTACAATTATGGCACACAAAAAAAAACTCCTTTGCAACTGGATTGGCTGGGTAGTGCTTACCTTCGATCCGAAGGGGAGCTCCGATGTTATTTTTTTATTGTTTCTCCATTCCAGAGACCCAATCACAAAAATAACATCGGAGCAAGCCTTCAGACTGAAGGTAGGTAGTGCCGAGACTACGACTAAAATTGTTAAATGTTAAAAACAATCTTGGCCTGTCTGTGAATCGAACTCTGGATCCATGTAAATATATCAAAAGTGCACCACCACCGATTTAATTGTAGATTTACGGCACTTGACAGCTTTCAGACTGATTTCAGATGACCTCTCAACTACATTAGTCTATACTATCCGTTACTACCCAAAGTTATCTGCTATTGACCTAATTAGCATTTTCGAAAAAGAAGGTATTCTTTATTGTTAAACGATTTTTCAGCTAAAAATGTGGACTGCTTTTGAAAGATCACATATTTTGCTGTTGAATGGTATCATTTATTATCCTATATATGATGGATTAAAAACGTACGCAACGATAATTTCGTTAGCGATCCATTACTGCCTAAACGACTAACATATAAACATGCTAAATTCAAGTTGAAATAAACTTTGTTTGATTAATATAGCAGGCACTTACGAGTCAAACCAAGTGATTTTGCAATGCACTTGTCCGACTTATCCAGTAAATCAAAAAGTTAATGTGGAGTCCTGAGGTTATCAACCTTAGCCTTTAACCCTTTACCAGACGACAAAATTTCAGCCCTGCCCAAATTGAAAGCATTTTCAGATGACAACTTCAGTGTGGCTCAAAGTGTGCAATTTTTCTTTGAAAGGGTAGAAAATATTGCGAGAAAAGGAGAAAATGCTGGTTACCAGCATTTTCTCCTTTTCTCACAATGTTTTCAAAAAACTTCTTTCCCAGGGTTGTTAAAAGTCGGCATTGTGTGGTAAAGGGTTAAATTTCATTTGAATTTTCATTTTGCAATTCACTAGTACCACTGCTAAATCCAATACTGTAAATGCAGTTAATTTTTCCTTCTTTTGTTATCTTTTTTTATTGGCGATGGTTTTCGTTTAGGACGACCCATGTTGACGTATAAGTGAAGAATGATAGGATTTTGGTGGTGCAAGATTGAGATTTATTAGCGTAATATCAACATGTCAATTAAATTCAATTATGAATTATTGTTTTCTTTTTGTTCGCCGACATTTAAACAACGCCGGTTTACGTGAGCAATGTACACAAATTTATGTCTAATTGGTTTCCTTCACTCACCATCGCCGTTTTTGGCAGTACTGAAATCCAAGGCATTCTATCACTGCGTCGATTAAAATAGTTAATCAAAATTTAAAGTGAAATAAACATTAATCGCCAATTGTTCTCCAATTAACGGCTTAGAATAACAACTGCTAACATGACGCGCGTTGTGGAATATACCAGCCTTTCGATTACCTAAGGTTGCGTCTGCCGAGGTGTGAAACAAGCGTTTATCACACGTTTCCGGTGCAAATTAACACGTGATCCAGGCAAGTAAAGGGAATTTTACCCGACGCTTTTGGGAATAAATTAATCAACAATTTTTATCGACAATTGGAAGAATTAATCGACAGCTGAATTAATTAATCGACAATTGTCGATAATTTCGATTGGTAGTGCAAGCATTGGTATACTTTATCATGTTAGCATATTTTACAATGACGGTGTGCTGTACCTTGTTGCCACTATTTACAATTTTGGTATTCTTTATTTTGTTGGTACACTTTATGTTGTTGCTATACTTACAATGTCATCATAGCTGTGCTTAACAATGCTAGTCAATTTGGCATGCTTTACAATGATTGCCTACCTTACAAGGTTGGCACAGCTCACAACACTACCATAATTTACTAAGTTAGCATTCTTTACTATGTTGGCTAGCTTTGCTATGGTATGTTGGCATGTCTTACAGTGTAGGCATACTGTAAAATGGCATACTTCAGAACGTTGCCATAATAATATCCTGCCATACTTTACAATGTTGGCATTCTTTACAATAGTGTAATATTTTATTAAATTGCTATTCTTTACAATACTGGCTTACTCAACAATGATAGTGTGTTGTACCTTGTTGACACTCTCTGCAATTTTTGCATGCTTTACAGTGTTGTTACACTTTACAAAGTCATACTTTACAATATACTACCATTCTTGTAATAATGCAATAATTTATGGTGTTGGCATACTTTACAGTAATGCTGGTGGCAGTGGTGCTATGATTGCTGTTACATTAAAGTGATCTTTCCATATAAATGGAAAAGAAAAATCAAAATATGGATTACTGTCAGTATAGAACTAATATTCTTATCTGTAAATCATATTAATCAGCTAAGGGACTCCCAAATGAAAGCCAGGACCTCCCAAAATCATAGCAGTTGAGTCTCAAGAGTTTAGTAAACTGGAAAAAAAAAAATGCACTTGCAACAGTTTTATGTTTTGTACAGTAACATACACAAAATAAACAAGGCACAGAATGAGCTGTCTGATCTGAGATCTGTACTTATGGATACTTTGTGCTGAGTCTTGGGAAAAAATCAAAAGAGCTTTGCATTTGGAAAATTCAGGTCTTTTTCACTGATTGGATAATACTGTATGTATATTGCTCGAAAGGGCTAATTAGGGCACACAGCTTCACTCTTTCTTACACTTGTGGTCTTACATATAATTAAGGTAATTTATAATGGTTGTCATACTGTAGAATGTAATGAAATTAACCCTTTACCAAATATTGCATACTCTTACTGTTCTGAAGAAGATGGCTTTTGAAAACATATTGGAATTAAAAGAAAATGCTTGAAACAGATATTTTCTTTAATTCCTATGATGTTGCCTACATTTAAAGAGACACCTATTGTCATTTTAGTCACATTAACCCATAGCCACACAATCACAACTTTTTACAACCCAGAAGAAAAAGTCTAATGAAAAAAATCATGGAAAAGGAGAAAATGCTGGTAACCAGCATTTTCTTCTTATCTTACTTTTTTTTCTACCCTTCTCAAAATGAATTTCAAGTTTTGATTCTCATTTATTTTGCTGTCTGCAAATGCTTTGCATTTTGACTAGTCAGAATAGGACTTTCGAAAATGTTGGGAAAGGAGAAAATGCCATTAACCAGCATTTTCACCTTTTCCAGAAACATTTTATTTCCTTTTCAAAAGCCGGGACCTGATAGCTCAGTTGGTAGCATACAAGACTTGAGAACAGGGGATCGCTGGCTCGATCCTTGTCTTGGCCAATTTCTTTCTGAGAATTAATGATAGTCATTACTACAGGATTCATTCCTCTCTCTCCACTGAATATTGTTTAGAGGATGGTTTGGGTGCAAAGCAGCCAGTGGCTTCAAAAGAATATTGTGCAGAGTACTGGTAAAAGAAACTCCATGACAGCATGGATAGTTGCACTGGCCACTGTGATATACAGGTAAATGAAATAATGTTGAAAACGGTGTTCAACACCATACAATCAATCAATCCTTTTCAAAGACGTCTTTCACCATTTCAGCCACCTTTTATATTTACAACATAATCCTAAGTTCTTATGACCCTTAGGAGAAAGCCTTTTGACAACATCATGGGAAATGCGGAAAAATCCTCATAACCAGCATTTTCTCCTTTTCCCACAATGTTTTCCACCCAATCAAATACAAAGTTCATCATTTGAGCCATGTTAAAATTTTCGTGTGGAAATGCTCTCAATTTGGACAAGTCTACAATTTTGATGTGTCATTTTGTCATTTGCAAATGCTTAGGATTTGGACAAGTCGAGAATTTTTTCAACTGGTAAAGAGTGGAGGAATTTAACCTTTTACCACACAATACAAAGTTTTAATGACTGAGGAAAAAAGCTTTTGGAAACATTATGGGAAAAGGACAATATGCTAGTACATAGCATTTCCTTTGTCCACTATGTTTCGTACCCTTTCAAAGGCAGTGTCAACCATTTGATCAACATTTAATTCGTTGTCTGCAGATGGTTTGAATTTAGACAAGTCCAGAGTTTTGCTGTTTGGTAAAGAGTTGATATTAATTGTCCATATGATTATTATATACTGTGATAAACTAACTCTGGCCTCTTATCAGTGCTCTCTGGGGTCCTGCCTAGCTCAGTCAGGTAAAGTGTTGGACCCGTAACCTGGAGACCCAGGGTTCGAGCCGCACTGGATCCACTAGGTTTTTTGTGGGAGTGACCCTGCGCAAAACAGTTCAGAGCCCTAGCCTAGTACTGGTAAAATGCAGGAAATACATGAATATATGAGCTGTCGACGTGATATGACTGAAATAATGTTGAAAGCGGCATAAAACAACATTCAGTCAATCAATCAATCAATCAATCATCAGTACTCTGACAATATTTTGCAATATATAAATGATGGCCAAAAAAGACATGCTTGTGTTTCTTGCATCTTGTTTTGACAGTCTGAAAATGTCATATCCATTTGCAATGGAAAGATGATGGTGGTAACATTGTTTCACAATACAGTTGTCTGCAGACAGCTTTTTTGTTTCTCTTCTTTTGTAAATTCATGGCCTAAAAGAGTTGCTTGTACCTTATTAGCAATTTCCCCTTTTGTAACAATATCACTTTTATTCATGTATTGAAACTGTAATTATGTATGTTGATTTTCCACGTTGTACATGGCTATTTTAGAAGTTGTCTCACTCAAATGGAAAAGTCTAAAATTGTGTCGTCTAGTAAAGAGCTAATAGACAGTTAATGAGGTGTTGAGGAAAGGGAACAGCCTATCAAGTTGTGACATAAAAAAAATGTAGAAGTGTCAGAGCTAAATGTCAGGGCAGACAATCAAAATTTTGGGGGAAAAACGTTTTGTATAAATGTTTGCATTCCAACTTAGTTTCTGACCTTTCTTCTTTCTTAACTCTTTATCACAACACAAAATTTTAGACTTGTCCAAATTAAAAGTATTTGCAGACGACAAAATGAATGTGACTCAAAAATTGAAAATTTGTTTTTGGAAATGGTAGAAAACATTGTGGGAAATGGAGAAAATGCTTGTTACCAGCATTTTCTCCTTTTCCCACAATGTTTTCAAAAGGCTTCTTTTGTAGTCCTTTAAAGTCGGCATTGTGTGGTAAAGGGTAAACTTTTTACAAGAATTTACAAAATTAAGACGTCCAAATTGAAGGCTCTTTGCAGATGACACATGGATTAATGACTTAAGGAAGACGATCTACATGTGTGAAAAGGTAGAAAGCGTTATTGATGAAGAAGAAAATGCTTCTTACTAGCATATTTCCCATTTTCTTACAATGTTTTCAAAAGCCTTCTTTGATAATTTTGGGGATTATCGAGTAAAGGGTTAATCCCCTGTAATACAAAATAAAATGTTACAAGGAGTGGATTTCATTGGTTGTTTCTGTATCTTTCATAATGTTGAGGTGTAACTCTTTACCAGAAGACAAAATTTTGGAAGTATAGGATCTGTACTCGCCATCTTTCTTAAGAATGATATTTTTAGTCGAATTGTGAAGAATTTTCTGAATTTGAAAGTTACACAACTTCTGATTGGCTAAACCATTCAGTTTAGCCAATCAGAAGTTGTGATACTTTAAGATCTAATAAGTTCTTGAGAATTACACTAAGAATATTCCTAAGAATAGTTGGTGAAAACAGACCCAGACTGAAAGCGTTATAATGCTACAAATGTTGCCCTTATTCACAACTTGAATTTTCTATGACGGTGTAGAAAGCATTTCAGGAAAATGGAGGAAATGCCGGTTACTTACTATTTTCTCCTTTTTTCCCTCAATGTTTTCGAAAAACTTCTTCAGTGTCATAAAACACAGGATTGTTTTGTGAATGAAGAGTACCTTTTCTGGTGTTTGACCAAAAAGAGAACCATTGCTCTTAGGTATTATGTCAAAATTCATTCTAATAACAACTGTAAAAGGTTTTATTTGTTCAATCCAGAATGTGCAGTCTGGTTTTGGATTTACACCTTTTGGTTTTGTCCATTTACTATGTACCGAATGGCAAAAATTAAGACTAGTACAAATTAAACACATATGTAGGCAACAAATTGTCTAAAATGGTCAAAAGTGCTCTTAATTTTAGCAAGTCAAAAATTTTATCAGTGTTTTCCTGACTGAAACTGAAACTGCATTTGTAGTGCACTATGGGTTGAAAATTAGGACCAACAACTTCTGTCATATGTTATTCAATGATTTTCTAATAGGTCCTATTGATCGGAGAAATAGATTAGCTGGCAATGTTACCATAAAAACTTGTCCTCGTGGTATTGATTCTACTTTAACTGCAGGACGATAAACTATTTTTAGCTTATTTGTGAGTCACTAACCCACCCATAATGACACTGTCTAATTATATAGCATGATTACAAAACAAGGTTGTGGCTCAGTCGGTACAGGACAACTGACCTGGCCAGCTTGTAGAGTCAAAAGGCTTGGCCTGTTTATCAGTGTATGGTGTTTAGTCATAATTCTATCAAGTTTTACATGTTCTGATTTTTCTTGAGACAAATCTTATGTAGAAGAACTCAACACTTAAAAGCACTGTAACAACTGATCTTGTGAACGATTTCTCCATTTGTAAGAAACATTTTAATTCTCATGTATTCATCCAGAATGTTACCAATTACCATATTAACCCTTTCCCAAACAATCCCGAGTTTTCACGACACTGAGAAAGGAGTCTTTTAAAAACATTGTGGGAAAAGGAGAAAATGCTGGTAACCAGCATTTTCTCCTTTTCCCACAATGTTTTCTACCCTTCCCAAAACAAATTTCAATTTTTGAGCCCCCATTTATTTTGTCGTCTGCAAGTGCTTTCAATTCGGACAAGTCAAGAATTATGTCGTTTGGTACAGAGTTAAATATTTTTCATTTAACCCTTTACAAAATGTCAAAATTGAGTCTTGATTGAAAGCATATGCAGACAACAAAAATTAATGAGGTGTTGCTCAAATGATTTGAAAATGATTTGATTTGTTCTGAATAGGGTAGAAAACATTTTGGATAAAGGAGAAAATACTGGTTACCAGCATTCTCTTTTCCCCATGGTCATTAAACTTGGGATATTTTGGTAAAAAATTAACCAGCTTTTTCTCCATTTCCAAAAAAAATGCCCTTTAGTAACCAGCATTTTCTCCTTTTCCAACAATGTTTTCTACTCTTCCAAAGACAAATTCTGTAAAATGAACCACATTCAGTTTGTTGTCTGCAAATGCTTTCAGTTTACAAAAGTTGAAAATTTTGTTGAGTAAAGAGCTACACAGGAAGTCATACAACAATATGGCCTGCAACACCCGAAAAGGGGCATTCGGACATTATTTTGTGTAAAGTGTTGTATCGGATCAGCCTGTGCAGTCCGCGCAGGCTAATCAGATACGACACTTTCCGTTTTTATGTAATTTTCAGTTTTGCGCAAGTCTACTGTAGCACAAAATCTAATGTCGTCGTAAAGCGCTGTCTTGGATTAGCCTGCGCGGACTCTGCAGGCTGATCTGAGACGACACTTTCGGCAAATGTCCGAATGCCCCTTTTCGCGTGTTACAAGCCATATGTGAGTTATTGTAGTGATGGTACCAAAATAATGTTGAAAGCAACTTGAAATATCATTCAATCTATCTCATTTAATCAGTCTCAAAGGATAAAGAATCGTTTCTTGTTTTCTTAAGAATTTGTATAGTTCACCCTGTATCTCACAATACAGATTTTTAATGACCCTGGGGGAAAAGCCTGTTGAAAACATTGTGTGAAAAAAGAAAATGCCAATGACCAGTGTTTTCTCCTTTTCCTGCAACATTTTCTATGCTTTCAAAAACATAATAACATCATTTTAGTCACATTTAATTTGCTGTCAGCAAAAGCCTCCAATGTGGACCTGTCTAAAATTTTGTCATTTAACACTTTACCACACAATCCCCAGTTTTAACGACCCTGAAAGAGAAGGCTTTGGAAAACATTGTGGGAAAAGGAGAAAATGCTGGTAACCAGCATTTTCTCCTTTTCCCACAATGTTTTCTACCCTTCCCAAAACAAATTTCAATTTTTCAGTCACATTTATTTTGTCGTCTGCAAATGATTTGAATTTGGACCAGTCCAAAAATTTGTTGTTTGGTAAAGAGTTAAAAGGTAGCATTGTTGGGTAAAGGGATAATATATATTTGTCAGACACAGTTGCATTACAAAGTTTAGGATTGCATCATTATTTAGGAAAAGAATACTGACAGTGAGTATCGCCAGACACTGCTTGTGACAAAATGTTGATGGGCCCACACTTCACTGATGATAGCAGGAAAACCATTCATGTCTGTTTTTAGCATTCCCAGTCTGCCAACAAGTTTCTGCCGTATAACATGTTAGAATCTGCAGACAAGTTTATTACTCGTCTTGCAGACCTAGTTTCATTGGACCTCATGTTTGAAATACTGTTGTGAAAGAAGAAATTGCCTGTTGCAAGCAGTTTCTCCTCTGGCAAGATGATTCGTGTGTATTGAATCCTCAGAGAGCTGAATAAACCTTGAAGCCATTTTCAACATAGAAATACGACCCAAATAATTGCAATTTCATGGTTGCTTTTATCTACAGTGTTTCAGCAAAGCACACAGTGTAGATTAAAGATCAGGCTGCACAAAACGTGCAGCTGTTTCGTGAAAGGCTGTGGATTTAATGACCCTTAGGAAGAAGCCTTTTGAAAACATTGTGGGAAAAGGAGAAAATGCTGGTAACCAGCATTTTCTCCTCCCAAAATGTTTTCTACCGTTTTAAGACAAATCCCATCATTAGAGCCACATTCACCTAATTATCTTTCGATGCATTTAATATAGTAAAGTCTAACATTGTGTTGTGTAGTAAGGGTTAAGCCATAATTGTACTAAAATGCCCCTGTAAGAGACTTCTGGTGAAAACATTGTGAAAAAAGAGAATTAAGTTGTTACAAGACTCGTAACTTCTGCTTCTCCTACCAAAGGTCTCTGAATGGTAACTAGCAATTTCTTCTTTCCTTACAATATTTTCTACCCTCAGTTAAAGAGAAATTCTATCAAGTGAGCCACATTTAATTAGTATTGTGCTAAACACTTCCAATTTTTTACTGTTCTGAAATTTTGCCGTTTATTGAGGAGTTAAGTAATATATGGCTGAACTGTTCTGAAATTTTGTCATTTATTGAGGAGTTAAGCAATGTATGGCTGAACTCTTTACAAAACAACCACGCCTTTTAATAATTCGTAGGGTAAAGGCTTTTTTGAAAACGTTGGTAAAGGAGAAAATGCAGTTTACCAGCATTTTCTCCTTTTCCTGCACTGTTTTCTACCCATAAATATCTTTGGTTTAACCCTTTACCAGATGACAAAATCTTATACTTTTCCAAATTGAATGCATCAGTTCTGCAGATGACATAATAACTTACTCAAAATATAAAATTTGTCTTTCATAGGGTAGAAAACATTGTGTGAAAAAAAGAAAATGATAGTTACCAGCATTTTCTCTTTTTCCCACAATATTTTCAAAGGCCCTCTTTCTCAGGGTAGTTAGAAGTCTGTGTGATAAAGGGTTAAGCTGTTTGTTATTTGTGGTCTGCAGATACTTTCAATTTTGGTTTTCACGACCCTGAAAAAGAAACTTTTTGAAAACATCGTGGGAAAAGGAGAAAATGCTGGTAACCAGCACTTTCTCCTTTTCCCACAATGTTTTCTACCCTCCCAGAACAAATTTCAGTTTTTAAGTAACATTAATTTTGTCGTCTGCAAATGCTTTCAATTTAGACCACTCTAAAATTTTGTCGTTTGGTAAAGAGTTAAGGTAAAGGCTGTTTTCTTAAAACATTGTTGGACAAAGAGAAAATGCTGGTTACCTACATTTTCTCCTTTTCCTTCAATGTTTTCTACCCAATTGTTATTAATTTTGTGGCCTGCAAAGGCTTTCAATTTTGATGAGTCTAAGGTATTGTCATTTGGTAAAGAGTTTAATTGGCTAAACTACACACCCAACAAAGAAAAATATAATTGGAATTATGATTGGCATTATTGTGTATTTATGTATTGCTATGAAGTGGAATGTTGTTATAAAACTTGGCATTCTGAGTAGGAAATAAAACATTGTAGAGTATTATCTTTCTGTGCATTTGGAAATCGACTTGCATGTTTAATTTGTGATACTTAAAGGTGAGCAGAATTTTTTTTTCAAAATGTGTGTTTTATGCCATTATAGTCATCAATCAGAATTATCTAACATGATTGGAACCATTTCAACCCTTACCCTGCTTTATAAGTTAGACTAAACTTTCAAGTTTGTAGTAAAAATCCAAATTTTGCTATTTCAGAGGTAATTTTGGAAGGAAAATTCCTCAGTATCGGACAGTGTAGATCCAAGATCAGACTGCACATTCTGTGCAGTCTGATCTTGATCTATACTGTCCGCCAAAGGTCTATGAGTCACACTTGGCAGCCTAAGGATTGCCTATTCAAGTATTGAGTGCTAAATAAACTCAACAGATATTTCCTATCGAGCAAAATGACCAAAATAATTGTGATTGGTAATGTCCTTTTCTCGATACATATTAATAATATTTGCGTAAAGTGGACAATGTAGGTCAGTGATCAGACTACATGTTCCGTGCAGGCTGATCTTGATCTACATTGGCCACAATGGTAACTATATGTAGTTGTAAAAGGTGCGTGTAGGATTAAAGGTATGTCATATTTTGGTATGAACAAGTAATATTCCTAGCTCAGCTGATTTTGAATAAAACATGGAGGTGTTGTCATAGCCCTGTCATAGTCATGGCCTGTGCCGTCATCATGCAAAAACTTTGACATTTTGTAATATCTCTGTCATTACTGAGGATATTTACTTCAACCTTGGACTAACTGTTAACAAAAAGGGGATACCAATCAACAAGAGCAGGTAACCATCAAAATGCTTTTGACAGTTGGTCAAATATCAACTGGTTACCAGCATTTGCTCCTTTTCCCACAAGGTTTTTCCTCAGGGTCATTAAAACTGGGATAATGGTTGATTGTTACTTTATTTTGGTTGATCCCCTTCTCTGATTCTGAAAGCATTTTACACATGTATGTGTGCACTTTGATAAGAGGATGTGCAGTACAGAGATTTCAGATGCCACGCACTGAGGCTAAATCTTGACCAGATGACAAAATTTTGAACTTTGAATGACTAATTAACCCTTTACCACACAATCCCGACATTTAACGACCCCAAACAAGAAGCCTTTTAAAAACAATGTGGGAAAAGGAGAAAATGCTGATAACCAGCATTTCTCCTTTTCCCACAATGTTTTCTACTCCTCCCGAAACAATTTTCGAAATTTGAGTCACATTTATTTTATCGTCTGCAAATGCTTTCAATTTGGACTAGTCTTAAATTTTGTTGTTTTGTAATGAGTTATGTGGCTGAAATGGTGGAAACTGTCTATTATAATTCAGATATTACATTATTCCCACAATTTTTCAAAAACTTTCTTCCTCAAGATCGTTAAAACTAGTGTATGATGGGTTGGGTAATCGGAAAGAAAGTATCAGGAAAAAAAGTATCGGAAAAAAGTATCAATTTTTGCTAGGAAAGAAAGTATCAGGGAAAAAAGAATCAGTTTCTGTCAATGTTGTGACACTTTATCAATATTAATTTTAAATCATGATTTTGATACTTTATGTAATTAATTTTTGACATTTAAACACACAAAAAAAATGCTAGTATGAAACATTTTCTCTCTTTCCTACAATGTTTTCAAAGGCCATCTACCTTCTTATGTTGGTAAACAATTAACTTAATTAAACTCACAAACTGTTAATACTGTAAGTAAAGTGTAAGTTAAAGATCAATCAGGATTCTTTTTTTCCAGATACTTTCTTTCCTACAATTGATGGGTTAACCCTTTACCACACAACCAATTTTAGACCTGTCCGAATTGAAAGCATTTGCAGAGGACAGTTTCAATGTGGATCATATGAAATGATTTTTCTTTGATAGGGTAGAAAACATTGTGGGAAAAGGAGAAAATGCTGGTTACCAGCATTTTCTCCTTTTCCCACAATGTTTTCAAAAGCCTTCTCTATCAGGGGTGTCAAAAGTCGTCATTGTGTGGTAAAGGGTTAAGGTCACAGTAGAGGGGGGTTGAAAGGTGACATGCTCTTGGTAGCTTCCTTTGGGCGTATATTGTCCTGCCTTGCAGAGCTCTTGTTCCCATAATGTTTTATACCCTTTCAAAGACAAATTAACTACTACTACTACTATATCTTTATTGCATTAAAACAAACATGTTTTATAGCAAACTTACAGAACATAAATGATAGAAGCATTTCATAAAGAAAAGTGATGTACATCGCTGAACTGAAGAGCACATGATGTTACTTGAAAAGAAATATAACAATGATTAACCCTTAGCCTGCTAAATAACTAAAATGAAACTTTCAATTTAATAGTAAATACCCAAATATTGCTATTTCAAAGTTATGAATAGCATCTCCTTATAGGATAGTGCAGATCCAAGATCAGACCACACATTCTGTGCAGTCTGATCCTGATCTACACCATCCGTAAATTTAGTCATTTTAGTCCCTGCATAAAAGCTTGAGTAATGATTTACCACCAAGTTGAATAAAAATCAGTTTCAAATCTTTACCTGTTACATTATCAACATCGAAAGTGTTTGCAGACAGCAAATTAATTGTGACCCAAATCATGGGATATGCTTGTGAAAAGGTAGGAAACATTGTTGGAAAAAGGAGAAAATGCTGTTTACCAGCATTTTCTCCTTTTTCCAAAATGTTTATCAAAAGCCTTCTTTCTCAGAAACATTAAAAATGTGGGATTTTTTTGTTAAAGGATAAATATCCCTGTAGTTTATTGCTTTAAAAAGGATGAGTAAGTTGTAGGATAGGCTGTTTGATTGCCAGATATTGCTGAACAAGTTATAGTATAAGTGACAACCCTTATAAAGAAGGTTTATGAAAAAGTTGTGGGAAAAAAGAAAAAAATATGACCTTTTCCCACATTGCTCAACATTTTCCATCATTTGAACCATGGGTAAAGGTTTACCGTTTGAAGCCAGTCTGGGAAAAGGAACGATTGCTCATTACAAGTATTGTTTCTTTTTTTATCCTCCTGCAAAACACTTTTATGTCAATTAAAGCTTTTTCTGCCTTTGTTACAAGTTTTTAAGCCGAGCCCTAGGAGTGCAGTCAGTTGCTGGTTTGAATCCCCAGCTCAGCCAATTTCTTTCGGAAGATTGATCATAGACATTAACCCTTTACCACACAATGACGCCTTTTAACGCCTCTGAAGAAGAGGCCTTTTGAAAACATCGTGGGAAAAGGAGAAAATGCTGGTAACCAGCATTTTCTCCTTTTCCCACAAAGTTTTCTAGCCTATCAAAGAAAAGTTGCGTCATTTGAGCCACTATGAATTTGTTGTCTGCAAATGCTTTCAATTTGGACAGGTCTTAAATTTTGCCGTGTGGTAAAGGGTTAACAGGATTCATTCCTCTCTCAACACTGATCAATGTTTCAATGATGGTGGAAGAGCAGCCAGTTACTTTGGAAGAATATTGTGCTAAGTACCGGTGAAAGAAACTCCTGGAAAGTACGGATAGGTGCCTTGGCTGCCATAATTTAACTGAAATAATGTTGCAAGGGCATAAAACACCATACGATCAATCAACTATAATGTTTTTCATGTTTTTGTGTTTATTAGTTTATGTTCATGTAGGAAATCCATGATAGGTTGCTAGGTCTTCTTTAACCCCTTCACAAGTGCAACAAAGCGACTTGTCCAGTTTGAAAATATACTTTCAGAGGACAAATTCAGTGCAGCTTAAATGATAGACAAAGTATCAGAAAGGATAGTAAACATCGAGGGAAAAGGAGAAAATGCTGGTTACCAGCATTTTCTCCTTTTCCCACAATGTTTTCGAAAGCTTGCTTTCTCTGGGTTTTGTGGAACCTTGGACTTGTTTAGCGAAGGGTGTAAGTCACATGGTGCGTTTCAGGCCTTCATAGGATGTTTTTCGATTGTCTTTGCAGGATACAATGTACTGCTGAGAGGAACAAGAAGATTTGACCTTTTATATCAAGAATGTAAGTTCCTTTATCTGTTTACGTCTGCCTCTATAATTTTTATCCTTAACTCTTATATCTTTCACCACTGAATACATAAAAATAAAAGTGCAGTTTCTCAAAGGCTAGAAGTACATCTCCTCTGCAAGATCAACAGACAGTTCAGTCATTGTCGAGAATATGGTAGTGGGCAGTGTAGATCAGAGATCAGACTGCACATGCTGTGCAGTCTGATCTTGATCTACACCGTCTACAAAAGCTTCTGGTGTTGTCTATGGTATTGAAAGAGTTAACAACCCAGAGAATGAAAGCTTCTGAAAACATTGTGGTAACCAGCATTTTCTGCTTTTCCCACAGTGTTTCCTACCCTGTCAAAGTACTATAGATCATTGTACCACTGTTAGATTTGTTGTCTACAGATGCTCTCAAATTAGAACAGACAAGAATTTGTTGTTTGGGAAAGGTCAACTCTGTACAAAATGATCCCAACTTTTAACGACCCTGAGAAAGAAAACTTTCGAAAATATTGTGGGAAAAGGAGAAAATGCTGGTAACCAGCATTTTCTCCTTTTCCCACAATGTTTTCTATCCTATCCAAAAATTGAATTTTACTTTCTGAGTCGGATTTATTTTGTCTTCTGCAAATGACTTGGACATGTCTAAAACTTTGTCGCTTGGTAATGAGTTAATCCCAGTCCCCTTTAAAAATCTTTTGGACTGATCCAATATGAAAGCTTTTGCAGAGGACAAACTAAATGATGCACAAATTAGACAATTGTTCATTGAAAGGGTAAAAAACATTGTGAGAAAAGGAGAACATGCAAGTTACCAGCATTTTCTGCTTTCCCCGGGATAACAGGGATAACTCTTTTCCACATGAAAACATGTTTAGACTTTTCCAACATGAAAGAATTCACAGATTTTGCTCAAATGATGAGATAGATATGTCTTCCAAATGGTAGAAAATATACTGGGAAAAGCGGAAAAGCTAATGATCAGAATTTTCTCATTTTCTTACTGAGTATTCAAAAGCTTTCCCCTTCAAGGTGGGCTCAGTAGTAAATTAAAGGACTTGTGACCTGGAGGCCCGGGATTCAAGCCTCTCTTGATCCACTGGGTTTTTCGTGGGAGTGTCCTTGGGCAAGACACCTTAGAGCCCTAGCCTAGTACTGGTGGAACCCAGGAAATACATGAATATGTGAGCTGTTGTCGTGATATAAGTGAAAAATTGTTGAAAGCAGCGTAAAACACCATTCATTCAATCAATTCTCCTTCAAGGTCAATAAATAATGAGATTGTGTAGTAAAGGATAATAGCTTTTACAGCCAATGTAGATCAACATGAGGTTGCATGAAAAATGCAGCCTGATCTTTGTTCCACACTGTCTGCTATGCTTTCTTCCTAGGGTTGTGGAAACTTATCCTTGTTTAGTGGAGGGTTAAGAACTTGTATGTTTGTGAGGTATTTAACGCCATTTTCAACATTATTTCTGTTAGGTATATCTCAGAGGCCAGTGCACCTACTTATGCTTTCCTGGAGTTTCTTCTACCAATACAATGCCTATACTCTTCCCAAGCCACTGGCTACTTTCACACATAACCATCATCAAAACAATGGTCCCTGGTGAGAGAGGAATGAAACCTGTTGCAATGACTACCATAAATTCTTGGAAAGAAATTGGCCCAGCTAGGGACTTGAATCAATGACCCCCCTGGTTCTAAGTCCTATACGCTACCAATTGCACTACTAGGTTGTTTTAATACTTAATTCGCTGAATTGATAACCTGGACCTTTTTAACTGGGAAAAACAGCCCGAAATGGTGCTATTTCAAGACTGTTTCTGTTAAAATATGTAACATAGTAGCAGACAGTGCAGATCAAAGATCAGACTGCACGTTTTGTGCAGTCTGATCTTGATCTGCACTGTCTGCAAATACAACTTAAGTTGGTTCCAGGGCTTTGAGGGTTAAGAACTTCACAGTTATGATTATGCTTGATAAAATTGTTCAACTTAGCTGCTCCTGATTCTACACTGTTGTTGTTGGTTGTATTGGTTGTATTGGGGTTTAACGCCACTTTAACAGCTAAGGTCATATCATGGCGGTCGGTGACGCACATGTGTTTTCTGGCTTTCTCACACCAGTACTAACACAACCTTCTTTCCAAAGCCACCGACTACTTTTCTCACATGCTTCAGCAGAGGTGAGAGGCGAAAATATGCCGGAAAGAAAGTTCGCCTCAACCGGGTATCGAATTCGCAACCACCAGGTCATGAGTCCGACACGCTCACCACTGAGCCACCCGGGCGGGGTCTACACTGTTGTAGTTCAATTAGGATAGGATTTGGCTTTTAACCCATTTCCAAACAATCCAGATTTTTAACGACCCAAAAGTAAAAAGCTTTTACCAGCATTTTCTCCTTTTTCCCACAATGTTTTCTACCCTTCCAAAGGGCAAAATTCAATATTTTAATCATGTATCATGATGACTTTAAATGCTGTCAATTCAGCCATGTGTTATTTTTGTTGTTTGGTGTTGAAAGTTTTAAAAGGCAGAAAACATTGTCTGAAAAGGAGAAAATTCAGGTTACCATCATCATCATCTTATTTTCCTACCATGTTTTCAAAAGACCTGTTCTTCAACTCAGTTAAACCTTTGGATAGTTTGACACAGGATTTTGTATTCCTCCTGCTTCAGCAGAGAAGAACATTCAAGATTTTATCAGTAAAAAGCATAGAATCAATTCCTACGAGATCCTGGAAAAAAATTAGGTTGTCTGATATTGAAATTTGTCCCACATTGCAGAATTTTTTTTCTTTGATCTGTTGGAGTCTTTTTCTGATACAGACAACTTTGAACTTTCTACGCTTATATTTTCCCTTATAACAGACATCCTGGGACCCCATACAAAATGACAGCTCCATGCTTTTTGTGCAGTCTGATTTTGATCTACACTGTATGTACAAGTGCCCTGACTCACACTTAGAAACTTACGAGTTAATCAAGGCTTGAAAATTCCACTTGTCACGACAAGTGAATTCTAGGTCGGGATGAGTGGCAGTCTGCCATTGGTTATCATGTGAGACTAGTAAAAACCAATGAGACACTACAATTAAGAAATCATGGCAACGACAAATGATTAGGTCTTTACCACACTACAAAATAGTAGACTTGTCCGGATTGAAAGTGTTTGCAGACGACAATTTAAATATGGCTCAAATGATGGAATATGTCTTTGATAGGGTAGAAAACATTGTTGGAAAAGGAGAAAATGCTGGTTACCAGCATTTTCTCCTTTTCCCACAATGTTTTCAAAAGGCTTTTTCCTCAGGGTCATTAAAATTTGGGATTGTGTGGTAAAGGGCTCATGTAATTAAACATTACAATTGGAGTATGACAGAAAAATTGCTACAATGCAGAGTTTGATCTGCTGATATGCATGGAATGCCATAAAAGCCAACTGCATGTCATGGTGTCCGTTTTAGGTGTCTGTCCATAAGACTTTTTTTCCTTGTTTAACTCTTTACCACACAATCCTGACTTTTAATGACCCTAGGAAAGAAGCCTCCTGAAAACATTGTGGGAAAAGGAGAAAATGCTGGTAACCAGCATTTTCTCCTTTTCCCACAATGTTTTCTTCCCTTCCCAAAACAAATTTCAAATTTTCAGTCACTTTTATTTTGTCGTCTGCAAATGCTTTCAATTTGGACAAGTCTAAAATTTTGTCGTTTGGTAAAGAGTTAACACTTCGCCAAACAATGTCGAGTCTTAAGACCCTGAAAGAGAAGGCCTTTGAAAACATTGTTCGAAAAGGAGAAATGCTGGTGACCAGCATTTTCTCCTTTTCCCACTTTGTTTTCAGAAGGCTTCTTCCTCAAGGTCATTAAAAAATGGGATTTTGTGGTAAAGGGTTAATTAAACTCTTGTGGTTTACTATGTATTACTTAGGAAAACATTGTGGTAGAAAGAAACATTGTTAGTTACTGTCTGTACTGGACCAAACACTCTTTTCAAACCTCTTGCTGCTTTCTGACATGTGAACTTTTCACAATATGGCAAGATCTGAACTTGTCTAGATTGAAAGAACTTGCTGACAAACATGAACATATTTGTCTTTTAAAAGGTAAAAAACACTATGGGAAAATGAGAAAATGCATGTTACCAGCATTTACTCTTATTCCCACCATGTTTTCTTTCCTGTCAAAAAACTTTGGCTCATTGGTATCACTCTCAAATTTCTTCTACAGATGCATTCAATTTAAAAATTTTAAAAAGTCTAAATTTGTCCTTTGCTAAAGAGTTAACTTGACCGGATGACATAATTTTAGACAAGTCCATATTGAAAGCATTTGCAGACGACAAATAAAATGTGACTGAAGTGGTGGACTCTTTCAGGAAAAGGAAATTGCTAGCAATTTCGCCTTCTCCAATGGTCTTGAAACACAGGTTGGTAAATGGTTACCAAACACAAGGAGTTTCAACAATCCTCCACCATGTAATCCCGAGTTTTAACAACCCTGAGCAAGGTAGCTTTTGAAAACATTGTGGGAAAAGAAGAAAATGTTGGGAATCAGCATTTTCTTCTTTTCTGACAATGTTTTCTACTCGTTCTGATTAAAGTCCCATCCTTTGTGCCACAATAAATTTGTCGTCTGCAAATGCTTTTGATTTGGACTAGTCTAAAATTTTGTCATTAAATTTTGGTAAAGTGTTAAAACAACTGTGAGGAAGATGGCTTTTAAAACATTGTTTGTAACCAGCATTTTCCCCTTTTTCTGACAATGTTTGTTATCCTTTGTGAGACAAAATATGACGTTTTGAGTTACATCCAATCTGTGGTCTGCAAATGCTGTCAATTTTGACAAGTTTAAAATTTTTTCATCTGATAAAAGAGTTATGAAACTGAGGGTGGTTGTCCTTTTATCTTATCTGCCCACTTCAAATATTACTTTAGATAATCAGTCAAATACAGGATAATTATTCAAGATGATTCGTTGCTTAACCCTTTACCACACAGTCCCGACTTTCGACAACCCTGAGGGAAAGCCTTTTGAAAACATTGTGGGATCTGTCTTTAACCCTTTCGGTGCTATAGGCGAAAACAGGGACTTTTGCGGACGGCATAGATCAAGATCAGACTGCACAGAACGTGCAGTCTGATCTTGGATCTATTCCGTCTGCTTGTCTAGTCAAGCCTATGAGACAAGAATCCTTCTGAGTCTCAGTGAGTTCTATTTTCAGGCATCAAAAAGGATCGTGTTTACATATTTGGCGCTGAAAGAGTTAACAGGAAGTTCTGTTGGAAAAAGAGAAAATGCTGGTAATAGGTATTCTCTCCTTTTCCCAGTGTTTTCAGAAGTCCCCTTGGTCAGGTTAAATGGTCAACTCACTACCCACAGGCATCCAAAAAAACTATGCAGAAATAATTATTTGAACCATTTTGTTTAGAAATCTTTAAAACACTGCACTTGCCTTAGTTGTTAATGCTAACATTGCATATACATTGGATCTGATCTAAGTTGGTATGGAGATAAAAGTTCATTAATGCTTTACCAAACAACACCATTGTAGACTCTTCCAAATTGAAAGCAAATGTAGACGAAAATTTCAGTGTGGCTGAAATAATGGGATTTGTGTTAGAAAAGGTAGAAAACAATGTGTGAAAAGGAGAAAATGAAGGTTACCAGCATTTTCTCTTTTTCCCCCTCCATGTTTTCCTAAGGCCTTTTCATCAGGGTCGTTAAAATACAGAATTATGTGGTAAAGAGTTAAACAAGTCTAGAAAATGTTACTAAGCAAGCCTTTTGTGCCCTTAATAAATTTTTTTGCAAGACAAGCTTATCTCAAATGTGTGTAAGACATGGGAGGTTATGTGATTAAAAGTTCAGACAGTATGGAAAGAGCAGACAGAAGATCATACTGCAGGTTTTTTGCAATTTGATCTTGATCTGCAGTGGCCACAATAGCAACAATAGTCGTGAAAGAGGCTTGAGGGGTCAATTCAGCAGTCAGCACTCAAAAGGTCTAACGGCTGAATGGCACAAGACTGCCCCTGTATAGACACAGTACAGAAGAGAGTAAATTATGAAAATGCAAATGAAGGTCGAGATCTAGAAGGACTTATGCCCCAGATTCTTATCCATTATTCAACAGATGATTCTCAGAAATCTACCATTTTCTTTTGTTGCAAATGAGCTTACCCTTGACACCATACTTATAACTCTTATCCTGCTAAATAACTATAATCTATAATAAAATTTCCAATTCAATTGTGAAAACCCAAATATTGCTATTTCAAAGTTATGTTTTGGGGAATAATATCTCCTAATCGGACAGTGTAGATCCAAGATCAGATTGCACATTCTGTGGAGTCTGATCTTGACCTTCACTGTCCGCAAAAGGTCAGCGAGTTGCGCTTAGCAGCCTAAGGGTAAATACTTTTATTAACCCTTTACAAAACAATCCCGAGAGTTTTATCGACCCTGAAGTAGAAGGCTTTTGGAAACATAGTGAGAAAAGGAGAAAATGCTGGTAACCAGCATTTTCTCCTTTTCTCACTATGTTTTCTATCATTTCGAAGAAAGAAAACATCTATTGAGCTATTTTTAGTTTGTTGCCTGCAAATCCTGTCAACGTCTTTGCGGGTGAAAGTTCGTTGTTTGGTGAAGTTAATCAGCAGGTACATGCAAGCATGTGTAATTTTGGATAGCAGACGACATTTAACTCTTTACCAGACGACAAAATTTTACATGTGTCCAAATTGAATTGGTAACCAGCATTTTCTCCTTTTCCCACAATGTTTTCAAAAGCCTTCTCTTTCAGGGGCGTTAAAAGTCGTCATTGTGTGGTAAAGAGTTAAGAGTGAATAGCACATGACAATTTAACTCTTTACCAAACAACAAAATTTAAGATGGCCCTAAATTAAAAGCATTTGCACAAGACAATTTAAATGTAGCTTAAATGATAATTTAGAGTAGCAAACATTGTGGGTAAAAGAAAAAGTGTTCGAGCATATTTTCGTTTTCCTCCTACCATGTTTTCCAAAAGCCTTTTTCTTCTGGGTCTTTAAAACTCAGGATTGTGTGGTAAAGGGGTTTAAATTCGGCTCAAATGATGGAATTTGTCTTTGATGTGGTAGAAAACATTACAGAACTAGGAGAAAAACCTGGTTACCCAGCCTTTTTTCTTAAGATTCGTTAAAACTCAGGTTTGTAGGGTAAAGGGTTAAATACTGGTTGGGGTTTTCGATACCTCAGTAAAGTGTGACTGTAAGATTTGTAATCCAGAAGTCCAAGGTTAGATCCTCACCAGAAGTGTAGGATATTTTGTGGGAGTATAATTGGGCAAAATACTAGTGAGCCGTAGCCTCTGCTTAATTCACCGTGTATTTCTAAGAAGTGTTCAGCTGTTGTAATATTACATGTAATGGATTGGCCTATTTTTGATACAGTGCTGATTTGGCTTGGCAAAACTGAGAAAAGCTCTTTGGATTTGTACAGTCATTCAATTTTCATCTGTGACCACCTAGATATTACTCAGGTGTCCCACATTCTCTATCAGGCAGCAACTGTATCAGGCAGCAACTGTTTACCAAACAACAAACAAGACAAATTTATGATGCATAGCATCATAGAAGCCACAATCTTTTGGTGGACAATATCATAAATATTGACACTCTTGAGAAATTGTGATTACACTTTTTGTATCTGTTCCCCCCCTTCCCCGAACATCATGACAAATGGTACTAAAATGGCAAGGGGGGGGGGGGGGGGGGGGGAAACAGATATTCTAATTCTAAAGGGTAGAAGTTTAGAGAGAAATCCTAAATCATCTTGTATTATCATTATTATTGTAAAATAATTTTATGTGGAATTAACATGTAAAAGCATTGGAATTTTTAAATATCTACTCGAAATTTGAAAATGGAGAAATTTGCGCATTCAAGAACGGCATTTTCCATTCATTAAAATGATTTTAAAAATCTAATTTTTGTAAGGGCATCAAAGACGATACTACGCAATTATTTCAGTAAGTAATTTTTCAAAGTGATTTTAAGATATTTATTCACATACATGTATTTACAATTTTTATCAGTGATCTTTTCTTTGCATTTTATTTTTTACACACAAAAAAAGGAAGAAAAAAAAACTTTCTTCTAAAACATGATCTCCCTGCTTGTCAAAAAGTATCTAAACCTGCTTGTAACCAAGTGAATCTTTACATTTTTACTCAAGAATCAGCGAGATTTGCATGGCATCTCCAAAATTCTTCTGATTATAGCCTTCACTACTTGCACAAACCACAACAAAAAAGCAAAAAACCATTTTTTAAGTCTTTACTCTTTAAGGATCTATATTAGATCTACTATACATATTTCGTTTAATAAGCAGTAGGTTGAACCATTTTCTGCATATATAGGCCTTGTACAAATCTATAAAACTTTTAACATAACTTTCAAGAGCCATTCCAACCCTTTGACCAACAGTGACATAAAAAGTTGTAAAGGTTCAGTAATAACTTTAACCCTTCGACCACACAGTGAAATTAATATCCTGATTAAGGAAAAAGAAACAAGAATTTTTTATGTTTACGATATCTTATAAAATACGAAAAAATATTACACAGACTATGTGCTGTCTGATTTTGATAGATTTCTATCATTTTCGAGCAATTTTAACCCTTAGAGCACTAGCCAGGCACCACCTCTGTAGACAAAGTGCACTCATCACGATCCATACATTTTTTATGGGTTTTGTAGATCAGGACCGTACTGTAAAGTATGTACAGTCTGATCATAACAGCTTGGACACACAATACATTAAATGCTAAATTTTACAGGGCTCATAAGGTAGATCTTTCATGTAACAAAAATCCATTCGGCAATAGTGGTGACGAAGGGAAGAAAAAGGGTTATCTTTTCACTAGTATTCTATAAATAGCTGACGTTGGACTGTTCTATGTTTTACGATTAAGCATGTAGGGAGGTAACTAGAAGAGCTCAGTCTGTTCCTTGATCAAAGGTTAACCGCCCTATTATCTTTACAGATTTAAAACTGGACAAAAAACTTGTACATAAAACTGCTTCTGATTTTCATATTCTGAGATGCTCTCTATCTCATAAATATCACAATTTTGTTTTGTAAAAAAGTAGGCAAATGCGAAAACCGTTGAGAGGTGGGAGGGCCTGTAATAAACGGAAAGCATAATAACTTAATTTAGGAACAGAGAAGGAATTCTATCAGATGGAAAAATTTGGGGGACTAGCCGATAAAAGGAAGTTTGTTTCTGTATTTCTTATAGTTATGTTGGCAATGAACTTGTATTGCAAGAAAACCAGACTTAATTTTCATGTAGGTCTGTTTGAATATTTAAGAAAGAGTCCTGTGGAGAACTTTTTCAAGACTAACACGGCATTATTAGAAATTTTTCAAAAATTATAACCAATCGAATAATTACTGATCATCTACATGGTAAATAGTTTAGGTACATTCCTACTGGAAGCCACTGTTGAGCGGCATCCAATAATTTCAAATATCAAGTCAGTATAGAAAAAAGTGTGGACAACAAATATAATGTGGTTCAGGTGATTGCATTTGTTTCTGAAAGATTGGAAATCATGATTGGTAAAGAAGAAAATGCTGGTTACCAGCATTTTCTCCTTTTCCCACAATGTTTTCACTCTGTACACTCTAGAGGCCACATTTTCAATCAGATACTCATGAAACTTGGTCAGAATGTTTGTCTTGATGATATCCTGGACAAGTTTGAAAATGGGTCAGGTTGGGTCAAAAACTAGGTCACTAGGTCAAATCTTAGAAAAACCTTGTGTACGCTCTAGAGGCCACATTTTCAGTCCAAAACTCTTGAAAGTTGGTCAGAATGTTTGTTTTGATGATATCTCGGACGAATTCGAAAATAGGTCAGGTCGGGTCAAAAACAAGGTCACTAGGTCAAATCTAAGAAAAACCTTGTGTACGCTCTAGAGGCCACAATTTCAGTCCAAAATTCTTGAAAGTTGGTCAGAATGTTTGTCTTGATGATATCTCAGATGAGTTCGAAAATGGGTCATGTCGGGTCAAAAACTAGGTCAAATCTTAGAAAAACCTTGTGTACACTCTAGAGGCCACATTTTTAGCCCAAAACTCTTGAAAATCGGTCAGAATATTGTTCTTGATGATATCTCGGATGAGTTTGAAAATGGGTCATGTCGGGTCAAAAACTAGGTCACTTGGTCAAATCTTAGAAAAACCTTGTGTACGCTCTAGATGCCACATTTTCAGTCAGATACTCATGAAACTTGGTCAGAATGTTTACCTCGATGATATCTAGGACGAGTTGGAAAATGGGTCATGTCGAGCAAAAAACTAGGTCACTAGGCCAAATCTTAGAAAAACCTTGTGTACGTTCTGGAGGTCACATTATTAGTCCGAATTTCTTGAAAGTTGGTCAGAATGTTTGACTTGGTGATATCTCGGAAGAGTTAAAAAATCGTTCATGTTGGGTCAAAAACTATGTCACTAGGTCAAATCTTAGAAAAACCTTGTGTATGCTCTAGAGGCCACATTTTCAGTCCAAAAGTCATGAAACTTGGTCAGGTTGTTTGTCTTGATGACATTTCAGAAGACTTCGAAAATCGGTCATGTTGGGTCAAAAACTAGGTCACTAGGTCAAATCTTAGAAAAACCCTGTGTATGCTCTATAGGCCACATTTTCTGTCCAATATTTATGAAAGGTGGTCATAATCTTTGTTTTGATAATATCTACAATGGGAAAATCAGCTATGGTTGGCTAAAAAGTAGGTTACTGAGAGAAATTCTATAAAAAGCTTGTGTACATGCTTGAGGCCAAATTTTTGGTCCAATAATTATGAAAGCTTTGTAGAATGTTTGTCATGGTATCTCAAAAGAGATTGAAAATGGGTCATGTTTGGTCAAAAGACTCAGGTGAGCGACTTCAGGGCCATCATGGCCCTCTTGTTCAGGGTTGTTAAAAGCCAGGATTGTGTGATAAAAGATTAAACATGTCTGAATTCAAAGCATTTGAATAGGACATATCAGACATTGCTCAATTGCATGAAATTGTCCTTGAAAGAGAGAAAATGTTAATGGAAATGAAAAAGGGCTGGTTACCAGGAGTCTTTCCTTTTCCCACAAAGTTTTCACAGGGCTTTTTGCTCAGGATCATCAATACTTTTACCAGCCAGTCCAGAATTGTAACAAACTTAAGGAAGAAGGCTTTTGAAAACATTGTTTGAATAGGAGAAAACTGCTGGCAACCAGCATTTTTTTTTCCCACAATGTTTTCTCAGTTTTCAAAAGCAAGTCTTTACATTTGTGCCACTGTATTTTGACCTCTGCATTTTTTAAAATTTTGTTAGGTAGTTAAGGGTCAAATTGATTGTATGGTGTTTAACTCTTTGCCAGTAGACAAAATTTTAGATTGTTCCAAATTGAAAGCATCAGCAGACGACAAAATTAAAGTAACTCAAAAATTGAAACTTGTTTTGGGAAGGGTAGAAAACATTGTGGTAAAAGGAGAAAATGCTGGTTACCAGCATTTTCTCCTTTTCCCAGAATTTTTTGAAAAGGCTTCTTCAACAGAGTTGTGAAAATCCGGGATTGTTTGGTAAAGAGTTAAAGCCATTTTCAACATTATTTCAAATGTATTACAGTGACCAGTGCACCTATCCATGCTTTCCTGGAGTTTCTTTTACAAGTACTCAGCATAATATTCCTTCCAAGCCACTGGCTGCTTTCCCACATAACCATCGTCGAAACAATGGTCAGCAGTGAGAGAGGAATGAATCTTGTCATGATGAGGTAATTATTTAAGCGTAAGATTGTGTTGTTAAAAGTTAAGCTGTATCTCTTTACCAGACAAGGAAACATTAGAATCATCAACATTCAAATCATTTGCAGACGAGATAATTAATTACGAAATGTCACTCAAATGATAAGATATGGTTTTGAAATGGCGGAGAACACTGAGGGAAAAGGAGGAAATCCTGCTTACCATTTTGTTTCAAGCAGAAACTGACAGTTTGTTTCCAAAATGTTTCCAAAAACCTTGTATCTCAGGGTCCTTAAAACTCCAGAATTATTTAGTAAAGGGTTTAACACTTTACCACACAATCCCCGCTTTTAATGACCCCAAGGAAAAGAACATTTGAAAACATTATGGGAAAAGGAGAAAATGCTGGTAACCAGCATTTTCTCCTTTTCTCACAATGTTTGCTACCCTTCTTTAAAAGCATTTCAATGTTTGAGTGGCGTTTTTGTTGTCTGCAAAATTAAAGCTTTCAATTTGGACAAGTTCAGAATTTTGTAGTTTGGTATAAGGTTTACTTCTTTACCAGACAACAAAATTTGAGACTAGACCAAATTGAAAGCATTGGCAGACGACAATTCCTATGTAACCCCAAAACTGATATTTGTCCTTGAAAGAGTAGAAAACATCGTGGAAAAAGGAGAAAATGCTTGTAACCAGCATTTTCTCTTTTTTCCACAATGTTTTCAAAAGGCCTCTGTCTCAAGGTCGTGAAAACCAGGGATTGTTTGGTTAGGGGTTAACTCTTTACCAAACGACAAAAATGTAGACTTGTCTAAATTGGAAGTATTTGCAGACAAACATTTAGATATGACATAATTGGTGGAAGTTGTCTTTGACAGGGGAGAAAACATTGTGGGAATAGGAGAAAATGCTGGTTAGCAGCATTTTCTCCTTTTTCCATAATGTTTTCATAAGGCTTCTTTCTCAGAGTCGTTAAAACTCAGCATTTTGTGATGAAGGGTTTAGTTCTTTGTGCAGATCTAGGAAGTTCTGAAGAACTATGCAGTGTTTACTATTTCATATTGACACCAAGACCAATCAAGTGTAAAACTAGCTTGGGGCACCATCAACAGGGTCAGGAAGAGTGCCAGTGATTTCCAATGTGTGTTTGTCAATTGATCATAAGTGAATCATATGACCAGATTACTTATGCGGAATTTTCACCAAATAAGCAGTATTTGGACATCCAGGGCTTGGTCCATTGCACAGGATTGACTATTGATTATTTTTAAGGCATATAAATACCAAGCAATTGAACTAGTATCAACAGTTCAATTGAAATTTGATTATTGGCAACTACCTGTAGACGATGTCTTTACTCTTGTGGTAGACCTCATTTGTAAATTTATGTGGAAAAAGAGAAATTGCTGGCACAGATCATGCCAACTTAAACTATGTTGAATAAGAACAGTATGCATAATAACAGTTAACCATTTACAAGACAGTCCCAACTTTAAACAACCCTATGGAAGAAAGCTTTAGAAAACATTGAGGACAATGCAGAAAATGCTTTTTTTCTTGCTTTTCTCACAATGTTTTCTACCCTAGAAAAGAGAAAAGTCATCAGTTGAGCAACATTTAAAAAATCGTCGTCTGCAAAATGAATGCTTTCAGTTTAGTCCAGTCCAAAATGTTGCCGTTTGGTAAAGAGTTGATCGTAATATTTACCCATTTTGAGCATAAAATGTTGGCCTTTCTGTGATAATGAACACCATTACCAAATGAGAAAAAAATGTTTGGCTCTTCAAAACAGACATGCTTTATAGACGACAAATAAAATATGGTTGTACGCATGAATATTGTGTCTTCTGCAATAATTGCTTTCAACTTGGACCAGTCTAAAATTTTGTTGTTTGGTAAAGAGTTTGGTCTGCTCTCATCAACTCTTCACCACACAGTCCTGAGTTTCGGCTACCGTGAGGAAGGTAACTTTTGAAAACATTACGGGAAAAAGAGAAAATGCTGGTACCCAGCATTTTCTCCTTTTCCCACAATATTTTCTACTCTATTAGACACAAGCTCCATCATACAGGCAAGCTGCCTATGTTTATTTGTCTCTGCAAATGCTTTGAATTCGGAAGTCTAAGAATTTCGTTGTTTGGTAAAGAGTTAAAACAGGTAGGGATCCTGGGTGGCTTGGTGGTAAAGTAAAGAACTCGAAGCAAGAGAGGTCCTTGGTTTGAGCCCTACTTGAAGCACTGGGGTTTTCGTGGGAGTGTCCTTGAGCAAGACACTTCAGAGCCCTAGTCTAGTACCAAACCCAGGATACTGTACATGCATCAGTGAGCTGTTGCTGTTATTTGAAATAATGTTGAAAGTGGCATAAAATGTCTTTCAATCATCAAAATTAGGTTAAAAGTACACAGTTGGTCTGAAGACAACCCAGGTATTGTACTTTGAATTTCAGAGCTGATATGGCCAACATTATGTTGAAATAAGGATTGGATCATATCAGACAGCATATTTTGCATTGTCTGATCATGATCTTAACTCTGTACCAAACAACAAGATGTTAAACTTGTCCAAGTTGAAAGCATTTGCAGACGCAAAATCATAGCTGGCTCAGTGACAAATAGTACAGATAACTGTCCCCAAAGGCGATGTTACTTTTTGACTGGTCGCCTCTGGGTACAGGGACGATCAAGACAAAATCAGTTGAAAGCTCCACACAGATTTTGTGCGCAAGTTTGAACTCTCATAATTTCGCAAATAGAGCACAAAACTAAGATTTAAACATACCTGTTGCTTGAGTATTTTATAATCCATAGTTTGAAATAGAAATATTTTCAATTTAAACGCTGAACATAGAGAAAACCGTGCTTTTCATCTGTTACTTGAGTTGTTTACGTTCCCGAAAAGACACAAAATGGCCGCCGCGCACGATAAATTTTGTCAGTGTTTTTTCCGAGTTTTACATGTTATAAACGACTTCTACAAGCTCTTTATGTAATGAAAGGTTTAATAATTTGTCTTTGGTCATGTTTGTTAATAAAAGTTAGTTACATTTCACTGCAATACAGATTAAACCGATGAAACAGAAAGTCAGTATAGCGCTCTATCTTTGCTACCAGAAAATTTACAATGGACTTGAGACGGTACAGTGTACAATAAATGTCCAAATATGAAAAAAATCACCGTAGCGTCTCATTATTGAGACTAAATGACAAAGTTTGTACGTGACAGGATAGAAAACATTGCGGGAAAAGGAGAAAATGCAGGTACCAGCATTTTCTCCTCTTCCCACAATGTTTTCAAAGGGCTTTCTTCTTCAGGGTCGTTAAAAGTCGGGATTGTGTAGTAAAAGGTTAATCTGTGTTGGCAAAAATCGACCAAAAGTGGTGCAAAGGACTTTCAATTTCAATCAGTACCTTAACCCTGGTTTTAATGACCCTGAGGAAGAAGGCTTTTAAAAACATTGTGGGAAAAGGAGAAAATGCCGGTAACCACATTGTTTTTTACCCTATCAAGGTCAAATTTTGTCATCTGAGGAGTATTGTCATCTGCAAAATGCTTTCTTTAATTTAGACCAGTCTGAAATTTTATCGTCTCGTAAAGAGTTAAGGCTCAGAAATAGTGCTGTTCACAGAAATTAAGTCAGGATTCTCAATTCGATTTTATTTATCATGTGATTCTTCTCTGTAACCCTTTCTGAGTAAGCATTTTTTTTTGTGACAATTATTCTTGATGGTCTAATTGTTCAAGTTTTACTCTCGTACTCTCAGTAGTCTTGAAATCGGCATAGTCCCAAAACTATCTGGCGAGTAGAATATGGCTGATGTGTGTGTATTGGAATAGAAAAGTGTTAGTGAAAAGATTGATCTGCTTTTTGCTTGAACAAACATTTAAATCTCTGTAGACTCTCTTAACTTGTACTACACAATCCCGACTTTTACAGACTCTGGGAAAGAAGCTTTTTTAAAACATTGTAGGCAAAAGGAGAAAATGCTGGTAACCAGCAATTTCTCCTTTTCCCACAATGTTTTCTACCCTATCAAAGAAGAATTACACCATTATTGCCACATTGAAATTGTTGTCTGCAAATGCTTTCAATTTTAACAAGTCTAGAATTTTGTTGTCTGGTATAGGGTTAACCCTTTACCACACGACAAAATTTTAGACCTGTCCAAATTAAAAGCATTTGTAGATGACAGTTTTAACGTGGCTCATATGAAATGATTTACCAGCATTTTCTCCTTTTCCCACAATGTTTTCAAAAGCCTTCTCTTTTAGAGGGCATTAAAAGTCGTCATTGTGTGGCAAAGGGTTAACTACTACCACACAACAAAATTTAGATGCTTCTAACTGGTTTACCAGTATTTTCTCCCCTATCCCTAATGTTTTCAAACAGAAATATTTTATTGGGATCCTTAACTCTTTACCAGAAAAAAAATCTTTGGACTGGACCAATTTGAGAGCATTTGCAGCAGACGAAAGAAATTATGCAAAAATGACAATATCTGTCGCTGATAGGGTAGAAAACGTTGTGGGGAGAGGATAAAATGCTAGTTACCTGCATTTTCTGCTTTTGTCATTATGTTTTCGAAAGCCTGCTCTTTGAAGGTCGTTCAAAATTTAAAAATAGGGATTTGTGGTAAAGGGTTAAAATGCAGGATTTTTTGGTAAAGGGTAAACATGTACTACACAACAAAATTTAAGACTCTTCCAAATTGAAAGCATTTTGCAGATGACAAAATTTAAGGTCAAAATGTACCTGCATTTCCTCTTTTTCATACAATGTATTCTATACATGTACTTCTTTTCCTCATGATTATGTTATCATCAAAATTTCTGCTTAAAATGAACATGTCTAAAATTTTTATCGTCTGATTGAAGGAACCCTTTATCACACAATCCTAAGTTCTGACGACTCTGAGGAAGGAGTTTGAAAACATTGTGGGAAAAGGAGAAAATGCTGTTAACCAGCATTTTCTCCTTTTCCCGCAACATTTTCTACCCTATCAAGGAGAAGTTCCATCATTTGAGTCACATTTGATTTCGTCTGCAAATGCTTCGAGTTTAGACAAGTCTACATTTTTTGCCACTTGGTAAAGAATTAACCCTTTACCAAACAAGCCCTGGTTTTCATGACCCTGAGGAAGAAGCCTGTTGAAAACATTGTGGGAAAAGGAGAAAATGTTGGTAACCAGCATTTTCTCCTTTTCACACTATGTTTTCTGCCCTTTCCAAAACAAACTTTAATTTTTGAGTCACATTAATTTTGTTGTCTACAAATGTTTCCAATTTGGACAAGTCTAAAATTTTGTCATTTGGTAAAGAATTAAGTAATTCATACTTTTGCAGTAATCAGCAGAAAAATGCAATAATCCCTCAGACCTCAAGCTGTTTTGTTATTTTATTTTTTTCTACAACACCAATGGGGCTGTCCTTTGTGTAAATCATGACCAAGTCATATTTTACGCCTCATTGATTTTAGTCGGGTAGCGGTGTTACTGTCTAAAGGTGTTCAATACATTCCCTGAAAGGCTGGCAAATTTGCAAAAACACTTTTAACAATATTTTGATTGATCGACGGAGAACCCAGAGCTTTTAGTAAATATCATGTGACCTAGCATATTGGGCGTTGGAGTATACTGAATATTTATTTTTGGTCTATTATAATAATCTTCTGGCTGTGTCATATAAGTTCTGACTTGACCTTATTGAGATTGTCAAAATTATTTGGCTCTTGATAGGTGATCTTAATGGACTAAGTCTTTTGGTTCACAAAGTTTGTAAGACAAAGAATAAATTATGTCAACGTAATGGTAAGTCGTTTTTGGTATTTTAGAATTACCTGTTATGCTTCTTTTAACGCTTTACCACACAAGATAAATTTAGACTTGTCCAAATTGACAACATTTGCAGACCACAATTTAAATCTGGCTCAAATAGCAGAATCTGTCTTTGATAGGGTAGAAAAAGTTGTGGGACAAGGAGAAAATGCTGGTTACCAGCATTTTCTCCTTTTCCCACAATGTTTTCAATGGCCTTCTTCCTCAGGGTCGTTAAACCTCAGGGTTGTGTGGTGAAGTGTTAACTCTGTACGTAGGATTCTGTGTTCTGACAGCCCTGGGGAAGAAGGCTTTGAGAAAAATTTTACAAAAGGGAGAAAATGCTGGTTTCTAGAAAAAAAAATTGAATGTTTTCATATGCTTTCATAATTATGCACTGTTTTAACATTTTCATGTCAGTAGAAAAGGTGAAGATCTTTCACATCTTATTAAACAATCTGAAAGTTTTAATGACCCTGGGTAGAAGAGAGCTCTTGAAAACAGAAAATAGGAAAAGAAGAAAATGCTGGTAACCAGCATTTTCTCCCTTTCCAACACTGTTTTCTAGCCTTTCAAAAACAAATCCCACAGTTTAAGCTGTATTTGGTTTGCCCTCTGCAATTGCTTTCAATTTGGACACGTCTAAAACTTAGTGGTTTGGTAAGCAGTTATGCTTGGTTCTCACAATCACATGAATGTTGTTGGACCTAGTTAACTGATACAAGATTTGTTAGTTTTGAAGGTAACACAACTTCTGATTGGCTAAACCATTTGGTTTAGTCAATCAGAAGTTGTGTTACTATGTTAAATCTAGAATAAGACCAACAATTTTCTTCAGAATGTTTTGGTAAATATAGACCCTGCTGGTGTCTAACTGGGAATACAAACCTGGAGGTAGGGCCAAACCTTGATAAAACAAGATCTTGTTTTATCAGGCTTGTTTTGTAATTGTTTACCCTGACAGTGCCAAATAACCCTTGCCAAAACAACAAAGTTAATCCTTAAAGCACCTTAAAGCATGTGCAGTCTGATCTTAGATCTACACTGTCTGCTTTCCTGAAACACCATGGGTATAAGCAACCATGATATTGCAATAACTTGGGTCTTGTTTCTGTACTTACATGTCTGTTGGGTTTATTCAGTGCTCAAAGGGTTAAGACTATTGTAATTCTTCAACATACAACGAAGTTTTAGACCAGTCCCGATTCAAAGGATTTGCAGACGACAATTCAAATGTCGATCAAATGATATAAATTGTCTACGAAAGGATAAAAAACAGTGTGGGACAAGGAAAAAATACTATTTAACAGCATTTTCTCCATTCTCATAATGTTTTCAAAAAGCTTTTTTCTCCGGGGATCATAATATGCAAGATTGCACAGGGGTTGAATTGAAAAATCTGCATATGACAGTTTTGAAATTGATACAAACATGCTGGAGTTGACAATTAGTGCTAGGATAGAAGACTGCGGGCTTACCAGCATTTTCTCAAATTGCCATGTTTTAAAAAGTATTCTTTTCCAGAGGCATCAAAAAATGTAACTGTGTTGAGGAGGGATGAACAAAATGTACTTTTTAAGTCAAGAAAAAAGTGGTAAATCTTGCAGTGTCAAGCTTGTACTCAGTCAGATTATCTGCAAATGGTAGACACTAGAATTTTGTTAGCAGACTGGATGTTTTGTGCAGGCACATCTTGATCTGAACTCGGTTAACTTTTTGATATCGGCTTTAATGATGAATTATTAAACTTTTACCATACAATCCCATATTTTAACTTTTAAGGACCCTGAGTAAATAGCTTTTTGAAAACCTAATGGGAAAAGGAGAAAATGAAGGAGAGGCCTTTTGAAAACATTGTGGGAATAGGAGAAATAGCTGGTTACCAGCATTTTTTTCTTTTTTCGGGCCAAGCCCCGGTAGCTCATTCGGTAGCGTGCAGGACTTGAGAACAGAGGGTCGTGGGTCTGATCTCTGGCTCGGCCAATTTCTTTCAAAGGATTGATGATAGTCATTGCGACAGGATTCATTCCTCTCCCACCACTGACCATTGTTTCGATAATGGTTATGTGGGAAAGCAGCCAGTGGCTTGGAAAGAAAATTGTGCGGAGTACTGGTAAAAGAGACTCCAAGAAAGCATGGATATAACTGAAATAATGTTGAAAACGGCGTTATACACCATACAATCAATCAATTCTTTTTTCCACATTGTTAACTACCCTGTCAAAAGCAAAATTCAATGATTGAGTCTCATTTATTTTGTCGTCTGCAAATGCTTTCAATTTGGATTAGTCTAAAATTTTGCCATTTGGTGAAAGGATAAACCAGCAGGTAATTTGGGTGTAACTTTGTACCAAATGACAAAATTGTAGACTTTACCAATTTGGAAATATTTGCAGACACCAAAATGAATGTGGTTAAAGGTGGGATTTGTATCAGGATGGACAGGAACAAAGAAATGTTGGTAAAAGAAGCTAGTTACCAGCATTTTCTCCTTCTCATACATTATTTTCGAAAGCCTTCCTCCTTGAGGCTCCCTGAAGCCCGAAATTGTTTGGTCAGGGTTAACCTTTTACCAGACAACAAAATTTTTAGCCTTGTCCAAATTGAAAGCATTTGCAGACAATAATTTCATTGTGGTTCAAATGGTGCAATTTTTTCTTTGATAGGGTAGAAAACATTGTTGGAAAAGGAGAAAATGCTGGTTACCAGCATTTTCTCCTTTTTCCACAATGTTTTCAAAAGGCTTCTTTCCCATGGTCAATACAAGTTGGCATTTTGTGTGGTAAAGGGTTAAATGGGGCAACATCTGGTATATTAGAATGCATACAATTTTGCTTGTCCATGATTATCCCCATATGCCACAGGCAACTATTATTTTTTGATGAACTATGTCCTCTGTAACTTAACAGCCCTGTAGCTGCCAAAAGTAAACAATGCAGGTGTTAAAATGCACTTAAATCATACTTTTCAAAAGGTTTGAAAAACTGTTAGTCCATGGCAGTAAAATGAAATTTAAAACCAGGTAAAAAGTAAACAAATGGCAACGTTTGACCTACTTTTAAAATTCATTTTTCTGCCAGCAACTAATTGGACTGATCATACAATAACAGATTATCACCTTCACAATAATTTCCAGACTCCTAAATGGTATGATTTAAATTTAAATGCATTTTAACACCAGCTCTGTATACTTTTGGCCTCTATTGAGACTTTAAAAACACTATTGAATCAGACTGGTTTGGTAATATTCACTCTGGCATTGAAATTTCCAGAAAAGTTGATGGCAAGTGGAAATGTATGAAAAAAGGGTGGTCTATCATCGAATAAGTACATGTATAGGAGGGAAACAAGAGAGTTGTAAGTTCTCAAACAGGAACTATATAGATAAACTTGGTGGAGTTCCAATGTCTTGATTGGTTCAACCTGACTAAATCTTTGCATTAATCCCTTAACTATTTACCAAATGACAAAATATTAGACTGGTTCAAATTGAAAGAGCATTTGCAGACGAAAAATTAAAGATGGCTCAAATGCTGGAATTTGTCCATCATAGAGTAGAAAACATTGTGGGAAAAGGAGAAAATGCTGGTTACCAGCATTTTCTCCTTTTTCCACAATGTTTTCAAAAGGCTTCTTTCCAAGGGTCCTTAAAACCCGGGATTGTTTGGTAAAGGGTTAAACAAATAACTTAGATTTAACAATCCTGAGGGAGACAGCTTTGGAAAATATTGTGGGAAAAGGAGAAAATGCTGATTACCAGCATTTTCTCCTTTCTGCACAACGTTTTCTAACCTCCCAAAGGCAAATTTTACTTTTTGGGTCACATTTAATTTGTTGTCTGCAAATGTTTTGATTTTGGAACAGTGTAAGATACTGTTTGGTAAAGAGTTAAGCAAACAACTACATGTACATGTTTTTACAACCTTTAGGTAGAAGACTTTTGGAAAACATTGTTGGATAAAGATGAAAAGCTGATAATCAGCATTTTTCTTTTTTAATCATAATGGTTTTTTTTACCATTCCTTTGATAACTTTATGTGTTATTTTTTTTTGTCTGCAATATTGTCTATTAAAGTCTCAGTAGCGTCCAACTGAATAAACAACCTGTTTATAAAATAAAAGTAAATTTCATTTTTACCATGTAAAAATATGAAGATTATTATGACTTTCATGATATGTAAAGGTGCAGTTCGCAAAAGTTCCAGTCAGTGGCAGAAAAAAGAATTTTGAAACTAGAACAGATCCTACCATGCCGCATTATCTGTTTGTTTACATCGATGATCGCCAACTTTTCATCGTAAATGTCCGCAGTGATGTGTTAGTGACGTGAACACCGCGTGATAATTCAAAGCGTCGAAACAAACCCTTCATTCACTTGATCGTTTTGTCCCCATTCTAGGCTTGAAAAACGTAACTTTTATCGACATCGTAAACAGAAACAATGACACAGGCTGATCATCGCTAATTCATTTATCATCAATACAGGAAGAGTTTACTACATCTAAATAAGAAAACAGGTTCAGAATGAGCAATCTTACTCTCCGATGACATAATGTTGGAATTGTAAAAAAAAAGTCCTGTCTACTACGTCATAGCACTAATGAGATACAATGTTATCACGTAACGTTCTCGAAGACCTAGTTCGAATATACACGAACGATAACAAAGGTTGTCTCGATCAATGGCGTCAGCGAAATCGACAGGCTTCTCCATGCGTTTTCGCTCACGTATATCATGGCAACCAATGCAGTAACTGACACGTTCGAGTTTTCTCCAATCTTATATATGTGTGTTGTGATGGGTTATCCAATATATTTTCGAGTTATAAACGGTGAAAATTACCTATTTTTGACTTTACAGGGGCTTTAACTCTTTACCAAACAATCCAGGGTGTTCACAACTCTGAGAAAGAAGCCTTTTGAAAACATTGTGGGAAAAGAAGAAAATGCTGGTAAACAGCATTTTCTCCTTTTCCCACAATTTTTTCTGACCTCCTAGGACAAGTTTAATTCAATTTTTGAGTCATGTCAATTTTGTTGTCTGCAAATGCTTTCAATTTGGACCAGTCTAAAATTTTGTCGTTTGGTAAAGAGTTAATATGGACAAGTCTAAAATTTTATGATTTGTTTAAGAGATAACTCTTTACCAGACGACAATAATCCAGATATGACCAAATTCAAAGCATTGGCAGCTTACTGAATTGATTGAGTTTGGCTCCAATGATGGGATTCGTTAATAAAAGGTTAAAAAACAGCATTTTCTCTTATTCCTACGATGTTTTCAAATGCCTGCTCCCTTGGGGTCATCAACACAAAGGTAGTTTGGTGAAGAAGTAAACCCAAGAGCACTCAGGATAATTATGAGATTATAGACATTGTTAGCATTAGGACAAAAGACTGGAAGACTGCATTTTCAAGTCTGGTTTGAATTTTGCACAAAACAATGGTTGGTGTGGGTACAAGGTCAGACAACACATTTTGTGCAGTCTAACCTTGATCTATACTGTTTGCTTAAACATTTACCAAACAATCCCTGGTTTTTACGATCCCGAGGAAGACGCCTTCTGAAAACACTGAGGGAAAAGGAGAAAATGCTGATAACCAGCATTTTCTCCTTTTCCCACAATGTTCTCTACTCTTCCAAAGTCGAGTTTTCATTTTTGAGTCACGTTTATTTTGTCGTCTGCAAATGCTTGCAATTTGGGACAGACTAAGATTTTAACGTCTGGTAAAGAGTTAAACATTTTAACCCTTTACCACACAGTACCAGCTTTAAACAACTCTGAGAAAGAATGTGTTTTGTAAACATTGTCGGAAAAGAAGAAAATGCTGGTAACTGGTATTTATTTCTTTTCCAACTATGTTTTCTACCCTTTGAATGACAAATTAATGTTTGGAGTTGCATTTAATATTTTGTTTGTAAATGCTTTCAATTTGGACCAGGTTAAAGAGTTATGCTTGTTATTCCATAGTTTTTACGCTTTTACCATACAGTCTTCACAACCCCCCTTAAAGAATTTTGAAAACATTTGCAGAAAAAGAAGAAAATGCTGGAGTTTCAGTGGAGTTTCCTCTGTTTTGAGCCTTGTTTAATGTGTTCTATGCAAATAATTTGGATTAAGATAATCCAAAAATTTTGTCCGTATGAAAGAGTGAAAAGTCGGGTTTTTTTCTCCTCTAAATATCTTTGACGCTTTACAAGATAACAAAACTTTAGACTTATGCATACTGAATGCATGCGCAAACAAAAAACTGAATTTCTTTAGTAACCAATATTTTCTCCTTTTCCAATGATGTTTTCAGAACCCTTGTTTTAAGGGTTGTTCAAAATATGGGATTATCTGGTAAAGGATTAACCATTTACCACACAATGCCAACTTTAATCGACTCTGGAAAAGAGGCCTTTTGAAAACATTGTGGGAAAAGGAGAAAATGCTGGTAACCAGCATTTTCTCCTTTTCCTACAATGCTTTCTACCCTATCAAAGAAAATTTGCACCATTTGAGCCACATTTAAATTGTCGTCTGCAAATGCTTCCAATTTGGTAAAATTTTGTCCTCTGGTAAAAGATTAAAGTTGAATGAAGATCAATTCAAACACAAAATGTGTTCTCTGTCAAAAGATCTGATAAATACTTTCCATGAACTGACCCTTTTCACACATGCCTGAGTTTTAACGACCCTGACAAGGAAGGCTTTTGAAAACATTGTGGGAAAAGGAGAAAATGCTGGTTGCCAGCATTTTCTCCTTTTCACACAATGTTTTCTACTGTACCAAAAATGAGTTCCGTTATATGAGCAACCTCTACTTTGTTGTCTGCAAATGTGTTTGATTTCGACGAGTCTAAAATTTAGATGTTTGGTATAGAGTTAACCTTTTTCCAACTGACTACTTTTAGACTCTTCTAAATTAAAAGTATGTGCAGGAGACAAAATAAGAAAGCAGTACAGAAGTATGTTCTTCAACAAGGTAAAAAACATTGTGGGAGAAGGAGCAAACGCTGATTACCAGCATTTTCTCCTTTTCCCACAATGTTTTCTAAAGCCCTTTTCTTCAGGGTCGTTAAAACTCGGCATTGTTTCGGAAAGGGTTAAAGTTTGATTTGATTGGACAAAAAATACATAATTATGGACTCAATTTTTAAAGTGCCACTCATGAAAATATTATCGATGATGTTCACTCGAAATAAGTTTTAATCATTCACGGAAAAAAAAATATCCTCTATATCTCTTTATCCAACAGTTTTCAAAAGCCTTCTCCTTCAGGGTCATTTAATTCTTTACCAAAAAACCAAATTTAACTCTTTACCAAACAAAAAAGGTTTAGGACATGTCCATGTTGAAAGCATCTGTAGAAGATAAACTAAATTTTGCACAGATTAGGAAGTTTTTTTTTTTTGTCTGGGTAGAAAACATTGTGGTAACTGGAGTACAATACTAGCATTTTCTCCTTTTCCAACAATGTTTTCAAAGTATTTTCTTTGGGTTTTCAAAACTCAAAATTGTATGGTAAAGAGTTAAGACTTCATGATCAAAATTGAATGCATTTTCAAATGTCAAAATAATATGACTTAAAATCAAAATGCTTTTCGGATGGGTAGAAAAACATTTTGGAAAAAGGATAAAATACTGGTTACCAGCATTTTTCTTCTTTTCCTACAATGTTTTCCAGAGCTTTCATTCTCATGGTCTTTAAAACTCAGAATTGTGTGATAAAGGCTCAACCCTTTACCAGAAGACAAAATTTTAGCCTTGTCCAAATTAAAAAGCATTTTCAGACGACAATTTCATTGTGGCCTAAATAGTGCAATTTTTCTATCATTGAGTAGAAAACATTGTGGGAAAAGGAGAAAATGCTGGTTATCAGCATTTTCTCCTTTTCCTACAATGTTTTCCAACCTAAAATTGAACCATTTGAGCCACATTGAAATTGTCATCTACAAATGCTTTCAATTTGGACAAGGTTAAAATTTTGTCATCTGGTAAAGGGTTAAGATTATAGCAGAAATAAGTTAAGATGCTGAAAGGAATGCGTATAAGTGAAAATGCCAGAGTAGTATGTAGAATGTGAATACTAATTAATACATATCTTGTATATTTATGATGCAATTTGGTTTTCTAATAAGTTTCTGTACATATAGTTAACATTTACAAACATGATGAATAAAGGTGCTTAGCAGAGCAAATTTTGACGACTGTCACTTATTTTCAGATAGTGTTTAACTCTATACCAGATGAAACAAAAAATATCTTTAAAAAGATAAACTGCGTTACGAGGTACTGAAATACAAATATTGAAACTCTTAAGTGGCTCAGTATGAAGTAAAATAATGGAAAGTAACCTCTCGAGCAGTTGCCTCTTTTTCCGCACCATTTTTCATGTTGTTGAAAAGTAGTATTTGGTTATTTGGTTATGCATATGAAAATATTAAATTTCCAAATAGAACAAGAAAAGGATCATTCTCTATTACATTAATTTGCCATGGTATGAATCAAGGCAACGGGGCATTGATTAGCGGTAGCAATGCTTGTAAATAGTGGTTTCAGAAATGTGCAGGAAAATATGGCAGCAGGGGCCTGCCGAATAAATATGTGCATATTTTTTACCAATCACAAATTACCATGTATTCATTCTTTATCAGTACCAAAAAGTAGGTCAAAAGCCAGCGCATTCAGCTACACTGAAAAAATATTAGCCTTTTCCATTTCGAAATGATTTACAGATGTCAAAATTCATGGGGCTGGAATTATAGAATTTATCTATATAAAAGTAGAAAATATTGTGGGAAAAGGAAAAAAATAATTTTTCTCACAGTGTTTTTAAAAGACTTTCTGGGTCCTGCCTGGCTCAGTGGTAAAGTGTAGAACTTGCAAGCTGGGGTCTATGGGTAAGAGTCTTACTAGAAGCAATGGGTTTTGCATGGGAGGGTCCTTGAGCAAGACACCTCAGAGTGCTAGCCTGAAGGTACTGGCAAAAATCAGGCCATGCATGAACATAGCTCTCTCTGTGATATGACTAAAATAGAGTTAATTGTGGCGTAAAGCAGCATTAAATCAATCAATCAATCAGTCATAAGACTTCCTCCTAGGAGTCATTAAAAGTTGGGACTGTTTGTTTATTAAACAGCAAAATTTTAGATGTGTCCAAACTGAAAGCATTAAATTTTGCAGACGACAAAACAGATGTGACTCAAACATTGAAATTTATTCCTGGAAATGTAGAAAACATTGTGGAAAAAAGGAGAAAATGCTAGTCACCATCATTTTCTCCCTCTTGCTTAATGTGTTATAAAATCTTCCACCCTAGGGTCGTTAATTCTTGGGAATGTTTGATAAAGACGTAAAGATGAAATTTCTGGCCTCTCTTGGCAAAATTTTGTACTTATCCATATTGAAAATATTGCCAGACTACAAACCGAATTGTACCTAAATATGAGAAATGGTCTTAGGAAGGCTAGAAAACATTCTGGATAAAGGAGAAATTGATAATCTGATCCTCGATTGATAATTTGCTTTGCAATAGTTTGGAAGAGTCAATAGACCTGCTGATGTTAGCCATGGCTTAGGGGTTTCAAATAATTATGCCATGTTTATGGGTCAAATATGCAAACCCCCCCCCCCCCTCCCCTTACAAGAATGAACTAAGTGCATGTATTGTAATTAGAATGTCCCATATCAGAGTAAATTTGCCTGTGGGAGGGGAGAAATATTAATGGAAAAAAAGTAACAATGCCATCATCTACAGTAACAAAAGAATTTATCATTTCATCTTCAATATCCATTAAAACCCTTTACCAAACAATACCGACCTTTAACGACATTGAGAAAGAAGCCCTTTGAAAACAAAGTGGAAAAAGGAGAAAATGCTGGTAACCAGCATTTCTTCTTTTTCCCACAATGTTTTCTAATTTATACAAATCCCACTATTTACGTCATGTTTGATTTGTCGTCTGCAACTGCTTTCAATTTGGACAAGTCAAAGAAATTTTTGGTCTAGTTAAGAATTGTACTTGAAATCACCAGAAAAACATTTCAAATAAGGTCTGCTCCAAACTGAACAATGTTTCAGGATGTAATGAAGTAATTTAAATGAACTTTCAATCCGTTTTTAAAGACCAAGTAGTTGCCAGAAGTAAACAGTGTGGTTGTTCAAATGCATTTAGATTTTTAGCTCCACTGGCCGAAGGCCAGCGGGCTTATGTCATGGCCTGTTGTCCGTCGTGCGTCCATCCGTCCGTCCGTCAGTCCGTGCGTCCGTCCGTGCGTTAACTTTTTTTTAAAACGTCTTCTTCTCTGAAACTACCCATCCAATTTTGATGAAACTTCACAGAAATGATCCTGCCATGGTCCTCTTCAGAATTTCTTGAAAGAATTTAATTCCTTCAAAAACTCTGGTTGCCATGGCAACAAAACTGAAAAATTTTGAAAATCTTTGAAAATCTTCTTGTCTGAAACCGTAAGGCCAAGGGCTACCAAATTTGGCATGTAGCTTTATCTAGTGGACCTCTACCAAGTTTCTTCAATTTATAGCCCTGGGGTCAAAATTGGCCCCGCCCCGGGGGTCACAAGTTTTACATGGGCTTATTTAAGGAGAACTTTAAAATTCCTCTTCTACCTAGCCATAGGGCCTAGAGCTACCAAATTTGGCATGTAGCTTTATCTAGTGGACCTCTGCCAAGATTGTTCAAATTATAGCCCTGGGGTCAAATTAGGCCCTGCCCGGCCCGGGGGTAACAAGTTTTACATGGGCTTATATAACAAGTTTTACATGGGCTTATATAGGGAGAACTTTAAAATTCTTCTTTGACCTAGCCATGGGGCCTAGAGCGACCAAATTTGGCATGTAGCTTTATCTAGTGGACCTGTACCAAGGGTGTCCAAATTATAGCCGAGGGTCAAATTTGACTTCGCCCCGGGGGGTAACATGTTTTACATGGGCGGGCTTATATAGGAAAATCTTTCGCATCTAGCTATAAGGGCTAGGGCTATCAAATTTTGCATTTAGCTTTATCTAGGGGGTCTCTATCAAGTGTGCCCAAATTATAGCCCAGGGGGTCAAATGTAGCCCCACCCCAGGGGGTCACAAGTTCTACATGGTCTTATATAAGGAAACTTTAATAATCTACTTGTACATAGCCATATTTAGGCCTAGGGCTACCAAATTTTGCATGTAACTTTATATAATGGGCCTCTACCAAGAGGGCCCAAATTTTAACTTTGGGGGTCAAGTTTGACTCCACACCAGGGGTCACAAGTTTTACATTGGCTTTTATAGTGAAAACTTGATAAACCTGTGTCATGGATCACATATTTTACAGGGCCTTTTATTCAGCAAACTTGTTTTACATGACTTTTTATTGGGCAAGATTAAAAAATCTTTTTGTTTATAACCACACATTCTAGTTTCATATTGTAGGTCTGGGGTCAAAATTGCCTTCATTCCAGGGATCGCAAGTTTAACATGGGCTTCAAAATATTGTCACTTCAATTTAAACATTAATCAAGGGAAATAACTCTTTTTATGAAAGATAAAGTTCGTTACTATTTACCTCCCTTGATTATCAAGCTGCAGTGATACATGATTGGTGCTAGACAAGTTTTTTAGCTCCACTGGCCGAAGGCCAGCAGGCTTATGTTATGGCCCGTTGTCCGTTGTGCGTCCATCCGTATGTTAACTTTTTAGCTCACTTGAGCACAACGTGCTCAAGGGGAGCTTTTAGGATCACCTGGCGTCCGTCGTGCGTCATGTGTCGTCAACAATTCTTTAAACATCAACTCCTCCTAAACCACTGGGCGGATTTGGACCAAACTTGGCTGGAATGTTCCTTGGAAGGTCCTCTTTAAAAACTGTTCACAGAATTTGATTCCATCAAAAACTCTGGTTGCCATTGCAACCAAATGGAATTTTTTAGGGAATTCTTTAAAAATCTTCTCCTCTGAAACCACGGGTCAGATTTTGAAATAATTTCACAGATATGCTCCTTGAGTGACCCTTTTTAAAAATTGTTCGTAAAATTTTGATCCGTCAAAAAATGTGGCTCTGGTGAATGGGGGCTTCTTGCACCATATAGAAATGAAGGAATTCTTCAAAATTCTTCTTCTCTGAAACCGCTGGTCAGATTTCGAAATAATTTCACAGGATTGTTCCTTGGGTGACCCTTTTCAAAAACTGTTCGTAAAATTTTGATCCGTCAAAAAACGTTTGGCTTGTAGAGTTTTTACTTAATAGCCAGTGGAGCGATACAGGGCCATCATGGCCCTCTTGTTATAATAATGTGGTAAGTTTGTAAATTCTTGTGAACTTGTTACATAGCTTATCGAAGTAATTTTTAGATTTTTTGCCAAAGTTTTGCAAAGATATGTGGGAATGTCACATGATCACTAACAAGCGATGATGTCAAGGAACTGTATTTAAATCAGTATGATGACATCATAATTATGACATCATTATAACGTAAGAAAACTAGATGGAAGTGTTGATTTCTAAACAACCTTACCATTATTTCAACGCCAAAAATTGCATCTTTTTACTAAATCTAACCAATACAGGTTATACAGTTGAAAAGAAAATTTTATCTAGAAGTATATATCGTTGTGTACAAGAAATCTTGATTTATAGCACTCATAAACAAAATACAACTTTAAAATAGATAGGCGGCGTAAGAGGTACTGAAATACAATGTTAAAACTTTCTTGTGATTCAGTATGAAGTAAAATAATGAAAGTTACCTCAGGACCAATTGCCTCTTTTTCCTCACTGTTTTTCATTTTGATGAAAATTAGTATTGTGGGATTGGGTGATGCTTATGAAAATACTAAATTTCCAAATAGAACGAGAAAAGGATCATTCTCTTTTACATTAATGTGCTACAGTATGAATCAAGGCCTTAGGGTATTATTAATTAGCGGTTACAATGCTTGTGTTTTTAGCTCCACTGGCGGAAGGCCAGCGGGCTTATGTCATGGCCTGTTGTCTGTCGTGCGTCCATCCGTCCGTCCGTGCGTTAACTTTTACTTAAACACCTTCTCTGAAACTACCCAGCCAATTTTGATGAAACTTTACAGAAATGATGCTGCCATGGTCCTCTTCAGAATTTAACTCCTTCAAAAACTCAGGTTGCCATGGCAACAAAACTTAAAAATATTGGAAATCTTCGAAAATCTTCTTGTCTGAAACCATAAGGCCTAGGGCTACCAAATTTGGCATGTAGCTTTATCTAGTGGGCCTCTATCAAGTTTCTTCAAATTATAGCCCTGGGGTAAAATTTGACCCCACCTTGGGGGTCACAAGTTTTACATGGGCTTATATAGAGAAAAACTTTAGAAATCTTCCTGTACCTAGCCATGAGGCCTAGGGTTACCAAATTTTGCATGTGGCTTTATCTAGTGGGCCTCTACCAAGAGTACTGAAATTATAGCCCTAGGGTCGAATTTGACTCCACCACGGGGGTCAGAAGTCTTACATGGGCTTATGTAGTGAAATCTTTAGAAATCTTCTTGTTACTTACCATAAGAACTTGGGCTACCAATTTTAGTCCTGTCTCAGGGGTCTTATGTTCAAAACCAATTGGCCAAGTATTGTAATGTTTGGCATGTAGGGATTTTACGTATTAGCCAGTGGAGCGATACAGGGCCATCATGGCCCTCTTGTCATAAATGTGAGAGAAAATATGGCAGCAGGGGCTGCAAATAAACATGTGCACAATTTCTACCGATCACAAATTACCATCTATGAATTCTTCATTGATACCAAGGAGTAAGTCAAAGGCCAGCGCAATCAGCTTTGTCAAAAAAAAAAATAGCCTGCTTCAAAAAGACTTAAAAGTTGGTATAAGAAAAGGAGAAAAAGGTGCTGACAATTTTTTCAGCATTTTCCCACAATGATTTTGAAAGCCCAATTTCATAGAGGGGTTAAAAGTCTGGCGTTTATTGGTAAGGGTACACTGACACTTTATTTACATAATGGAAAAAAACTTGTCTGGACATTTCAGAAATACCAGTAAAAATTACCTGTGATCAATAAAAATAAGATATTATGTAGGAGTTATAAATACCCCTTCACCCACATTATAAAAGCTGTCAATCATAATTTGCCCTTTCATGCCTTATAAATACAAATGGCCCTTGCTCTGTGAAAAAGGGGTTTAACTCTTTACCACACAATCCCGAATATTAACGACCCTGAGAAAGAAGGCTTTAGAAAAGATTGTGGGAAAAGGAGAAAATGTTGGTAACCAGCATTTTCTCCTTTTCCCACAATCTTTTCTACACTTCCAAATAGAAATTTTAGTTTATGAGTCACATTTATTTTGTCGTCTGCAAATGGCTTTAATTTGGACAGGTTTAAAATTTTGTCGTTTGGTAGAGTTAATGCATTTACAAAATGAAGGCAGCAAGGTCAGCTGGTGCAGGCCAACCTGGGTGTAAACTCACACTTTGAGTCAGTTTTCTGCATGTCCAAAGACCAGACTACCTCATGATTCTGTTTCGATAATGGTTATGTGGGAAAGCTGCAAGTGGCTTGGAAAGAACATTGTGCAGAGTACTGGTAACAGAAATTCCAGGAAAGCATGGATAAGTGCACTGGTTGCAGTGATATAACTGAATTAATGTTGAAAACGGCGTTAAACACTATACAATGAATCAATCAAAACCTCATTATTGAGTCGGTTGTTAAATAAAGTTGATTTTATGGATTTATTATTACGTGATGACTGACCTGGTATTATGCATCTCGGAGATTCATTAGACCCCATTTTCTTAGAATATGGCTTAACCCTTTCCCAAACGACAAATTTTAGACTATTCCACACTGAGAGCATCTACAGACGACAAATTCAGAATTGGTATAAATTAACTTTAGGTCTTTGATAGGGTAGAAAACATTGTGGGAAAAGGAGAAAATGCTGGTTACCAGCATTTTCTCCTTTTCCTACAATGTTTTCAAAAGCCCTCTTTTTCAGGGTCGTGGAAACCAGGGACTGTTTGGTAAAGGGTTAAATGTGTTTGTAGTTGGAGGAAAACAGCCAATGATATTACAGGGTATCTGATTGAACTGGGATTTAACCCTTTGCCATACGATAAAAATTTAGACATGTTGAAATTTAACTTTTTAGCAAACAATCCCTGGTTTTCACGACTCTCCTTTTGAAAACATTGTGGGAAAAGGAGAAAATGCTGGTAACCAGCATTTTCTCCTTTCCCCACAATGTTTTCTACCCTTCCCAAAACAAATTTCAATTTTTTGGTCACTTCTATTTTGTCGTCTGCTAAGGCTCTCAATTTGCAACAGTGTAAATTTTTGTCGTCTGGTAAAGAGTTAAAAGATTTGCAGAAGACAACTTAAAGTGACAATAAAGGCCAAATGTAAACAAAGCGGATGTTTAAATGCACTTAAATTTATATCATACCATTTACAAATATGGAAATTATTGTGGAGACGACAATCTGTCATTGAACGGTTGGTCCAAGTGTTAGTCTCTGACAGAGAAATTAATTTCAAAACTAGGTTAAAACCTGCCAGGTAGCTGTGTCTTTTGTTTACTTTTTTAAAATGCTTTTTTTCTGCCAGCGACTAACATATGGCTGGACCACATGATAACAGACTGTCATCTCCACAGTATTTTCCATACTTTTAAATGGTATGATTTAAATTTAAATGCATTATGACACCTGCTTTGATATTTTGGCCTTTACTGGGCCTTTAAATGTACCTAAAAGAATGATAATTTGTCTGTGAAGTAAAGAAAACCCTTGTGAGAAAAGGAGAAAATGCTTTTGACCAGCCTATTTTCTCCTTTTCCCAAAATGTTTTGCATATCATCTGCCTATGGGTGTTGAAGATATGAGATTGTTTGGTAATGGCAATGATTTCGTGAGACACACAGAAGAAAGCTTTGATCTTCCGATAGGATATTTTTACCTGACCAATTTTACAGATCATCAGTATTTGTTTCCATCAATTAAGTTAACTCTTTACCAAATGACAAAATTTTAGATTTGTCCAAATTGAAAGCATTTTCAGACCACAAATTAAAAGTGGCCCAAATGACAAAATTTGTCCTTGATAGGGTAGAAAACATTGTAGGAAAAGGAGAAAATGCTGGTTCCCAGCATTTTCTCCTTTTCCCACAAATATTTCCAAAGCCTTCTTGCTCAGGCTCATTAAAAGTCAGGACTGTGTGACAAAGAGTTAAAAGAAGATTCACTAAGTCACTTGACAGTGGGACAAAGGGTTTGAACGATTTTAGTTTTTCCACTTCAAAGAGGTGTGAATGAAAGTCAGGTGTAATAAATCTATGTGCAAACTTGTTGCTACCAGTTGATGCTTGCCAATTTTTTCAGGCTATTGATGTAATTTTGTTTGAAATGTGTGCCCGATAATTGATATCTTGATATCTGTGTTGATAATCTTAATGGAGCTAGAACCAATACAATATTGTGTAATGAAATTAAGTTGTGAAACAGGTGAGTGAAAATTAACTCTTTATTAAGCCTTAACCACACATTCCCGACTTTTAATGTCCCTGGGGAAGTAGGCTTTTGAAAACATTGTGGATAAAAGAGATAATACTGGTCTCCAGCATTTTCTCCTTCTCCCACCATGTTTTCTACTTGATTAGAGACAAGTTTCATCACTTGAATAATTTTATTTTGTTGTCTGCAAATGCTTCCAATTTGGATGGGTCTCATTTTGTCATTTGTTAAAGGGTTAAATGACAAAATCTTAGGCTTGTCCAAATTGAAAGGATTTGCAGACAACAAATTCATTGTTACTCAATACATGAAATTGGTATTCACAGGTTAGAAAACGTTGTGTGAAAAGGAGAAAATGCTGGTTATCAGCATTTTCTCCTTCTCCCATAATGTTTTCAGAAACCTTCTTCCTCAAGGTCGTTAAATATCGGGATTGTGTGGTAAAGGGCTAAATTGATATACTTGGATTTGAAGAAGTAGGTCTTCTTTATCTCGTTGGTAGAGGACAAAATTTTAGACTTGTCCAACTTGAAAACATTGCAGACAACAATCATGGCTCTAATGATGAGATTTGTTCTTGAAAGGGTCAGAATTATTGCAGGAAAAGGAGGATATGCTAGTAATAACCCATTTCTCATTTTTATACGCCCGTCAAAGACGGGACGTATTATGGGATCACCCGTGGCGGGCGGACGGGCAGGCGGCGTCCCCACTCTTTGTCCAGAGCATATCTTCAAAACTATGCTAGCTACGGTTATGAAATTACATGGGTGGATAGATCTCATCAAGGCGGAGTGCAGTGCGAAAGAAGCATAACTCTACCTCATGCTGTCTGAGTTATTTCCCTTTGATCGTCATTTTTACAGCATTTTCTGCTTGTCCGGAGCATAACTTTGTCATCTCCAGTCCGATTGACTTGAAACTTGGCATTTGTGTTTGTTGCAATAATATGGAGTGCATTGCGAAAGAAGCATAACTCTACCTTGTGCTGTCTTTGAGTTATTTCCCTTTGATCTTCATTTTTACAGCATTTTCTGCTTGTCCGGAGCATAACGGTTATGAAATTTCATGGGTGGATAGATCTCATCAAGGCGGAGTGCAGTGCAAAAGAAGCATAACTCTACCTCGTGCTGTCTGAGTTATTTCCCTTTGATCGTCATTTTTACAGCATTTTCTGCTTGTCCGGAGCATAACTTTGTCATCTCCAGTCCGATTGACTTGAAACTTGGCATTGTGTTTGTTGCAATAATACGGAGTGCAGTGCGAAAGAAGCATAACTCTACCTCGTGCTGTCTTTGAGTTATTTCCCTTTGATCTTCATTTTTACAGCATTTTCTGCTTGGCCGGAGTATAACTTTGTCATCTCTAGTCCGAACATCTTCAAATTTGGTATGCATGATTGTTGAAAATTTACGGAGTGCAGTGCACAAGAACCATAACTCTTCCTAGCATGAGTTTTGAGTTATTTCCCTTTGATAGTTTTTTTTTTACAGCATTTAGTGCTTGTCCGAAATATAACTTTGTCATCTCATGTCAGAGTGACTTCAAACTTGGTATGCATGTTTGTTGCAATATTACGGAGTACAGTACACAAGAACAATAACTGTACCTAGTACAGATTTTGAGTAATTCCACTTTGATCTTCATTTTTACAGTATTTCTTGGTTGTCCGGAATGGAACTTTGTCACCTCAAGTCAAATTGACTTGAGACTTAGTAAACATGTTTGTTGCACTACCTGCCCTTTACGATTATTATACCCCCTCGACAACTGGCGGTGGGACAGGTGTATCTTGCGACAATTTGCCGCTCTTGTTCCACGTTTTTTTTACCCTTTCAAAGACAAATCACATTGTTTGACTGTCATTGCATTTGTAGTATTTTGAGTGAAACTCTTTACCACATAAAATTTAAGACTTGTCCAAATTCAAATTTGCAGGTGACAAATTAAAGGCGGCTAATTGATGAAACTTGCCTGTAAATGAGAAGCAAACATTGTGGGAAAAGGAGAAAAAATGCTACTATGCTAGTAACTATTATTTTCTTCTTTTCCCACAATGGTTTCAAAAGATTTCTATTTCAGGGTTGTGAAAACACAGGATTGTATAGTAAAGGGTGGTATTTTACAATTAAATCATTTACTATTATAATTTGCCAAAGGCAAAAGGTATCAATAGTGTAAAAATGTTGATATTGGGATTTTTGAAAAACTCTTTTGTTGAAGCCTTTCGCACACAATCCAAACTTTTAATGCCCCTTACAAAGAAACCTTTTGAAAAGGTTGTGGGTAAAATGCTGGTAACCAGCATTAAGTCCTTTTCCCACAAAGTTTTCTACCGTTTCTTAAAACAAATTTCAATTTTTGGGTCACCTTTCTTCTGTGGTCTGCAAACGCTTTCAATTAAGACAAGGCTAAAATTTTGTCATCTGGTTAAGAGTTAAAAACTCTTTTATGGTAAAAATAACTTGGTTTTAATAGTCAGTAATAGTCCTTTCATAATGACCCTTTAATATTTCAGTTATGTGTCTACGTATACTAACTTATCATTTTATTTTCATGGAAAAGAGTCTTTCTTATCTTTGTATTTGTCCTTGAAATCCACCAGTTGTTTTTTCTGGACCAAAAAAAGAAAACCATAGGGGGAAGAAAGACTCAAAATCTAAAAGTGTGTTTATCGATTTTCTGTTCAAGGTATTCTATTTATGACTAAGCTATTTCAAAATCGATTACCGTGTACTTCTCACAAGATTCAATAAGCATAAATTATTGATACAGCAGAGCGATAATTATTCATCCTGCTTTTCTTTTCAAATTGATTTTATATCCCAAGATAAGCCTTTGATATTAGTCATTGTGAGCCAATAGTATCATTGTATGCACCATTTCATTTTGAAGTTTGGGCTTATTATAACTTGAACCCAGTACCAAATAATCCAGAGTTTACTCAACCATAAAGAAAATACCACATCTGAAAACATTGTGAGAAAAGGAGAAAATGCTGGTAACCAGCATTTTCTCCATTTCACACAATGTTTTGTACTCTATCGTAAAAAAATCCCATCATTTGAGCCATATATAATTTGTTGTCCCCTAATGCTTTCAATCTTGACAAACATTAACCAAAATTTTGTGATTTGGTAAAGATTTAAACTCAAGAGAACCTTTAACAAATGGAAAAATTGTTATTTTCAAGCAAAGTATGCATATTACACAATGTTTTCAAATGCCTTCAGTTGTAGGGGGGCTTCAATGTACGCTCCAGAAAAGCATGAATAGGTGCAATGGCCAGCACGGTATAGCTGCAGTAATGTAAACAGCCATAAATACATGTACCATACAATCAATAGTACAGTCAAATCCCACCCTTTAGATTGGCCGAGACAGATTCAAGCAGTTCCTCATTTTCTTTCATGATTTTTAACCCTTTACCAAACAATCCTGACTTATAAAGTCCCTGAGAGAGAATCTTGTTCAAAACATTGTAGGAAAAGGAAAAATGCTGGTTACCAGCATTTTTTCCTGTTCCCACAATGCTTTCTGCTCTTCCCAAAGCCAATTTCAATTTCTTTGTCACATTTATTTTTCCTCTACAAATGCTGTCAATTTGGACTAGTTCTAAAATTTTGTTTTTTGGTAAAGAGTTAACTCAGCAAAAAATTAGACTTGTCCAAACTAAAAGCATTTGCAGACGACAATTTAGATGTCATTTAAGGGATAGAATTTGACTTTGAAAGTGAAGAAAACATTGTGGGAAAAGGAGAAAATGCTGGTAACCAGCATTTTCTCCTTTTCCTACAATGTTTCCAAAAGGCTTTTCCATCATGGTCGTTAAAACTCGTGATTGTGTGGTCAAGAGTTGAAACACTGTCTCTTCAAGGGATGTATAATGCGTAATCCTGCAGCAGTAGATTGGCTTTCATGGGAAGAAACTGAAAGCATCAGAGAGCCAACTAGATGTGGAAATGATGCAAGAAGAATGGTGGACGTTATATTTGATTGGCATTCTGTTTGGAGTCACTCAAGCCTGTGGTCATTATTGTAGAACCGGTCAGAGAAAACCGTATTGATCTGCATGAAGCAGTCATCTTCTGTCCTAGTTTTAAAGGATAACACTGAGTGGACGCTAAAATTAGAAGACAGAGTTTTATACTTGTCTTGATGAACTCTACACCAAACAACGAAATTTTGGATTGGTCCAAATTGAAAGGATTTGTAGACAACAAATTAAATGAAGCTCAACTGATGACGTGAATTTGATTTGGTAGAAAACATTGTGGGAAAAAGAGAAAATGCTGGTTAACAGCATTTTCTCTTTTTCTCACAATGTTTTCAAAAGACTTTTTTGTCAGGGATTAAAACTTGGGATTGTGTGGTAAAGGCTTAAGGGATAACAGAGTGGATGTTAAAATTGGAAGCTCAAGTTTCAGACGCATCCACATTAAATCAAAGTTTTACCAGACAACAAAGTTTTTGATTGAACTAAATTGAGAGAATTTGCTGACAACAAATTGAATGTTGCTAAAATTATGATTTCTGCCTTTATTAGGGTAGAAAACATTCAACATTGTGGGAAAAGCAGACAGTGCTAGTTTGAAGGAGTAGCTATCAGTGTTGAAATAAGAAAAAATGGTGGTCACCAGCTTTCTCTCCTTATCCAACAATATATTCAAAAGCCTTTTTCTCAGGGTCTTTGTTGTGGCAAATTTTCTTTCTGGCAATTTTTTGTTGTCTCTCACCTCTGATGCATGTGAGAAAGTAGGCAGTGGCTTGGTAAGAAAGTTGTGTCAGTACTGGTGCAAGAAAGCCAGGAAGCACATGTGCAGGTGCACTGGCTGCCATAATACGACCTAAGCTGTTAAAATGGCAAACCAAACTTCCTCAGGGTCTTTTAAACTTGGAATTATTTGATCAAGTCTACAGACTGTGGAAGTTGTCAGGTGTGCTGCAACAATTGATGTGACATTGTCCATGAAAGAAACCAAAATAGTGTGATGAAAAAAAAAAAGTTGAACCTGTTATCATAAAATTCCTAGTTTTAACCCTTTACCAAACAATCCCTGGTTTTTATGACCCAGAAAAAGAAGTCTTCTGAAAACATTGTGGGAAAAGGAGAAAATGCTGGTAACCAGCATTTTCTCCTTTTCCCACAATGTTTTCTACTCTTCTAAAGTCAAGTTTCAATTTTTGAGTCATGTTTATTTTGTCTTCTGCAAATGCTTTCAATTTGGACAAGTCTAAAATTTTGTTGTTTGGTAAAGGGTTAAGGACCCTGAGGAAGGAGCATTTTGAAAACATTGTGGGAAAGGGAGAAATTGCTGGTATCCAGTATTTCCTCTTTTGAGAGAATGTTTTCTACCCTATTGAACTCTTTACCAAACTAGAAAATTTTGGACTTGACCAAAGTAAAAGCATTTGCTGATGACATAACAGATGTGACTCCAGAATTATAATTTGTTTTTGAAAGGGTAGAAAACATTGTTGGAAAAGGAGAAAATGCTGGTTACCAGCATTTTCTCCTTTTCCCACAATGTTTTCCAAAGCCATCTTCCACAGGGTCGTAAAAAGCCACAATTGTGTGGTAAAGGGTTAAGGACAATTGCAATATTTGATCCACATTACATTTTATCTTCTGCTAGTGCTTTCACCATGGACATGTCAAAAATTCAGTTATTAAAGTAACAATAAAGCCCAAAAGTAAACAAATCAGGTGTTTAATTAAGTGCATTTGAATTTATATCATACCATTTAAAAGTATGGAAATTATTGTGAAGATGACAATCTGTCATTGTGCATTTGGTCCAAGTGTTAGTTGCTGACAGAGAAATTAATCTAAAAACTGGGTTAAAACCTGCCAGGTAGCTGTGTCTTTTGTTTACTTTTTGCCTGATTTTGAAGTTCTTTTTTCTGCCAGCGACTAACATATGGCACAACCACACTGTAACAGATTGTCATCTCCACAATATTTTTCATACTTTCAAATGGTATGATTTAAATTTAAATGTATTATGGCACCTGCTATGATATTTTGGCCTTTACTGGGCCTTTAAGTACAAGAGTCATTTCTATGAAAGATATGTAGTGTCCTAAGTGTTTGTAATGACATATTCTGGGTATTTCAGATTAACCAGTGAGTCATAGGAGCAAGAAAACCAGACAGAAACCAGACAAGCCCCTCCCATAGATACCCCACTCCCACCCAGTCTCACATCACCTTACCTAGTCTCTCGCTCGATGTTCGAACTGTACACCCTGACCAGTTGACAATTACTGTACACCCATACAGAAAATGTAAGTACCACCTTTCGTGCTTTTGACTTCTTAACTTTTCACCAAACAATCCTGTGTTTTTATGACTCTAAGGAAGTGCTTTTGAAAACATTGTAGACAAAGAAAAGGATAAAGGTTTGTGGGAAGATGAGAGAACGAGAAAAAATAACCAGGATATTCTCCCTCTGTCATCGTCTTATACATCCTTTGAAAAAAAAAAAAATTTGATCAACATTTGATTTGAAGAGGAATGGCATCATCAAAGCCACAATGACCCTTTACCACACAATCCCAACTTTACAACCCTGAGAAAGAAAGGCTTCTGAAAACATTGTAGGAAAAGGAGAAAATGTTGGTAACCAACATTTTCTTCTTTTCCCACAATATTTTGTACACCTTCTGATAAAAATACCATCATTCAATTATCACTTTATTTGTCGTCTGCAAATGTTTTGAATTTTGACCAGTCTAAAATTTTGTCATTTGGTAAAGAGTTGAGAATGATTGATGAATGTGGGCCCTGGTTGACAGTTAAAGACGATCACTACAGTTTCACCATTTTTTCAAAACATCCAGAATTTCATGAAACTTTGTTTGGTAATAGTTTATTATCTGATCTACAAAAATAGGAGATAAAAAGAGGGGGTCACCAGCTTTGGGAAAATTCTATGAATATTTCTTTTAGTACACCCTGCATTGCAGCAGTTCAGGATGAAATTTCACCTATGAAAACTAAGTCCAAGTATTTTTTTTTTTAAATGACAACAATTATAAGCAAATTTTATGTCATTGTATTAGAGTATACTGAGTATCAATATTTAAAAAAAAACAACTTAACTTATGGCTGAAAAACCTTTATTTTGGAAAATACAAAAAAAAACAAAGAGTATCTTTTAAAGTTATTTTTTTAAATGTTCTAACATTTAGATTTTTCTTATTTTTTCTATAAATAATATTCAGGTACTAAACTAAAAGAATCAGGCTTAAAACAAATAGCTCACCAGCCTTATTTTTTAAGAAAATACTTTTTAAGTTTGTGGGTGGGCACTAACTAATGAGTAAATGTAGGGTTTGTCAAAGACAAAGACATTATATGAAGTAAATTATCTCAATTTTTCAACAATACAACAATGCTTATAAGAATCAAGTTTGTTGCTCATAATAAAACCAATTCATAGCATACAAATGTAATACTGATGTTAGCATTTAACCCATTTCCAAATGACTAATTTTAGACTCTTCTAAATTTGACGCATTTGCAGATGCTAAACCAAAACCTGGTATTCATGTATCACAGTTCTTTGATAGGTCAGAAATCAATCGTTAGGAGCAATTTCTTCTTTTGACATCAATGTTTTCTAATGTTGTCTGCTGCAGAGTCATCAAACTAAGGGACAACCTGGTAAAGGAGAAAGAGTTATGTACAGCCCCTCGTTTTCTGCAAGTCTTTACCAACTGACGTAATTTTGGACTAGACCAAGCTGAAAGCATCTGCATCTGAAAGGATGTTTTAGCTCGACAATACGTCTGCCAGATAAAGCGCTAATAGTAGCATCTGTGTCCGTGTTTCCGTTGTTAGGTGACATAGTTAGGTGATTCACTTTGACTTTCAGTCCGATTTTTGAAAGCATAATTTTGGATTCTTGCCTCGCATATAATTATTTGGCTTGATTCAAATACGCTTTTCTTCATTTTGCTGACATGAAACGACCCGTTTTAGTTCTTGGTTTATCCATTCTGCAGACATTGACAAGTGTGGCAGGATCAATTGTGTTAGGTGCTCACCGTTTTTCAAGTAAAAGGTGAGCGTAATAGTTACACGAAGCGTGAAAATGGAAACTGTCACAAACGTCGTTAACTCTTTACAGCACAATCCAGAGTTTTAACGACCCAGAAGAAGAGGCCTTTTAAAACATTGTGGGAAAAGGAGAAATGCTGGTAACCAGCATTTTCTCCTTTTCTCACAATGTTTTCTAGAGTTCAAAAGGCAAATCCGATCATTTGAGCCACATTTAATGTGTCATCTGCAAATGCTTTCAATTTTGACAAGTCTGAAATTTTATAGTTTGGTATAGAGTTAATTAACCCTTTACAAAAACAATCCCTGGTTTTTACGACCCAGAGGAAGAAGCCTTCTGAAAACATTGTGGGAAAAGGAGAAAATGCTGGTAACCAGCATTTTCTCCTTTTCCCACAATGTTTTCTACCCTTCTAAAGTCAAGTTTCAATTTTTGAGTCAAATTTATTTTGTCGTCTGCTAATGCTTTCAATTTGGACAAGTCTAAAATTTTGTCGTTTGGTAAAGGGTTAAGGCTAGTCAAAATTGAAGGCTTTCACAGACGACAAACTGAATTTGAACAGGAAATTGAAAATTGTATTAGAAAGGGTAGAAAACATCGTGGGAAAAAGGAGGAAATGCTGGTTACCAGCATATTCTCCTTTTCTCTGTTTTCAAAAGCTTTCTCAGGGTCACTACAACTCTGGATTGTATGGTAAAGGGTTTAATTGTAGGGTTCACTTTAACTCTTTACCAAACGACAAAATTTTAGACTGGTCCACATTGAAAGGATTTGCAGACGACAAATTAAATGTGACTGAAATGATGTTTTTTTGTTTTGGATCTGGTAGAAAACATTGTGGGAAAAGGAGAAAATGCTGCTTACCAGCATTTTCTCCTTTTCCCACAATGTTTTCAAAAGCCTTCTCTAACAGGGGCGTTAAAACTAGGGATTGTGTGGTAATAGGTTTTAACAATGCTTCCTTAGCCACACAATAGTACATGGAGACATTTCCACCCTGACAAGCTTCAAATCCAGGGCACACATCTCATGGTCTCAACAGTAAGCCGTTTAGGATGCTACTTTTCATATTTGGACATTTATTGTACTGTCTCAAGTCCATCATGAATTTTCAGTGAGAAAAGCTGCAGCACTGTACTGACTTTGTTTCGTTGGTTTAATCTGTATTGCAGCAAAATGCAATTAATTTATAGCAATACACATGATCAAAGACATATTATTTAACATTTTATTACCTAAAATGCTTTTAGAACTTGTTTATAACATGTAAATCTCAAAAAAAAAATTAATGAAATTTATCGTGTTTTGCAGCCACTTTGTATCTATTATCTGAATTTCATTAAACATCTCGAGAGTTGATAGATAAACGAAACTGTTTTTTCTTGTGTTAAGCATTTAAATTGGAAATATTTGTATTTCAAACAAAGGATTATTGAATATGCAAGCAACAGGTATGTTCAAAATCTAGTTTTGTCATCAATTTGTAAAAATATGAGAATATAATCATGCACGAAATCTGTGTGGAGATTCCTACCATTTTTGTAGTGATCATCTCTGTACCTGGATGCGACTTGTCAAAAACTAAGATCGCATTTAGGTACAGTTATCTGTACTACCAGGTCTTATATGCAATGCTTTCAGCACATGGCCTTGAATGACCCTGTTATACTAATAAAGTCGAGATAAAGTGATAGGAAAATTCAATATTCAGATCACCTCTAGGAAGTAGAAGTACTTTACGATGAATTATAGATGTATCCACTACCTAATCTGATAATATATATATAGGCATGTCAACAGCTCAAAAATTGTTTTAAACATCGTGCAAAATTGAGAAGGTGCACTTAACTTTCCATTTGTCTTAGTTTTTTGTGTAAATTATGTCTCCCCCCGTCAGGGTCGGAAAACATTGTTTTTCCCTTTGCATCCGTCCGTCTGTCTGTCTGTCCGTCACAAATTTTGTCCACTCTATAACTTGAAAACCTTTCAAGATATTTTGATAAAACTTCACACATTTGTAAAGCACCGTAAGACGAAGTGTCATGCACAAGAACCATAACTCTGGCTTGTATGTTTTTCGAGTTATTTCCCTTTGATTATTTTCCTTACTCATTTTACGTACAATCTCTTGTCCATGCTATAACTTGAAAACTGTTAGAGAAAAATGACCATTATTTCAGTTAGAAATTACCTTGGTCACATATCAATCCTTCTGACACCAAAGAGGGGGAAGACATAGATCTGTTTTTTTTTTTGTAGAAAAACAAGTTCTAGTTTTGTCAGGATTTATATCTTTCCCAATGACAAAAAGTTAGACTTATTCAGATTTAAAGAATTTGCAGACGAAAAAGTAGATGAGTTGCAAATGATTACATGTTTCTTTGAAAGGATGGAAAACATTGTAGGAATTTTTCTTTTTCCCACAATGCTTTCAAAAGCTTTCTCTCTCAGGGTTGTTAAAAGTTGCAGTTGTGTGATACAGGGTTATGCCCCTTATTCAACGTTGAATTTTCATTGAAAATCAAGCAAATGCAGCCGAGTGTTGGCACCTGCATTTTGGTGCTTTTTGTATCTTGAGTGCAAGTGCTTTAGATTTGGATGCATCTAAAATGTGTTGGGCTGGGTGGCTCAGTGGTTAGTGTATCTGACTCGCGACCTTGTTGGCGCAGGGTTGATACCCTGTTACCGCCAACTTTCTTTCACTTCTCTTTGCTTCTCACCTCTAATGCATGTGAGATAAGTACTCGGTGGCTTAGACAGAGAGTTGTGTCAGTATTGGTGTGAGAAAGCCAGGAAAAACATTAGTAGGTGTATGACCGCCCTTGATATTACCTAAATTGTTAACTTTGCATTGAAGTCCAATACAAACAAAAGCATCTAAGATGTTGTCTGGTGAAGTGTTTTACGCTTCACTGCACAATCCTGAGTCGTGTAGTCAAAAGCTGTCTGACCTTGAAAGAGAAGGCTTTTAAAAGACTTGGAAAAAGGAGAAAATGCTGGTAACCAGCATTTTCTCTTTCTGACCCTGAAAGAGAAGGCTTTTAAAAAATGTTGTGGGAAAAGGTGAAAATGTTCGTAACAAGTATTTTCTCTTTTTCAAACAATGTTTCCTACCCTGTTAAAGAACTTTGGTAGATTTTGATCACTTTGAAAAAGAGTTAATTGGTAATTTCCTAGCAGTAATGGCTTGGCTCTCTGTAAGGTAATTTAGTGCAAGGAACCAAAATTAGGTTTTCCAAACTCTCTAGCACACCATCCCAAGTTTTAACGACCATAATAGAGAAGGCTTTAAAAACACTGTGAGAATAGGAGAAAATGCTGGTAATCAGCATTTTCTCCAATTCTTACAATGTTTTCTACCATTTCAAAGAGAAAAACCTTCATTTGAGCTGCGTTCATTTTGTCGTCTGCAAATGCTTTGAATTTCGTCTAGTTCAGAATGTAGTCATTAGGTAAGGAGTTAGTTGAGTAGTAGTAGCGTAAAAGGAAGTTCTGGTTATAGGATTTCTTCGGATCAATTTACTTGTTACCACCTCGAAGAAATTCCAGTAGATATGCAGGAGAAAATATGGGTGATAAGCATGGAAGGAGGTGTTTAACTCTTTACCAAAACAATCCCATGTTTTCATGAACCTGTGGAAGAAGACATCTGAAAACATTGTGGGAAAAGGAGAAAATGCTGATAACCAGCATTTTCTCCTTTTCCCACAATGTTTTCTACCCTTCAAAAAACAATTTTCAGTTCTTCAGTCACATTTATATTGTCGTCGTGCAGATGCTTCCACTTCAGATTATTCTAAAATTTAGTTATAGACTGGTCCAAACTGAAAACAATTGCAGACAACAAAATAATTGTGACTGAAAAATTGACATTTGTTTCGGGAAAGGTAGAAAACATTACAGGAAAAGGAGAAAAATAATGGTTAGCATTTTCTCCTTTTCCCACAATGTTTTCAAAAGGCTTCTTTCTCAGGGTCATTAAAACCAGGGATTGTGTGGTAAAGAGTTAACCCTTTACCAAAACAATACCATGTTTTTATGACCCTGTGGAAGAAGACTTCAGAAAACATTGTGGGAAAAGAAGAAAATGCTGATAACAAGCATTTTCTCCTTTTCCCACTATGTTTTCTGTACTTACAAAGCAAATCCAGTAATTTGGGTCGGATTTAATTTGTTGTCTCCGAATTCTTTCTATGTGGACAATTCTACATGATTGTACTGTCATAGACCAGTCTATTTCAAAGCATTTGCAGATGACAAAATTAATATACCTCAAATGATAAGATTTGTATAGTGGCATATTTGTGCCACAAGAAAAGAGATAACTATCATTATAATTTTGATAAACTATCATGATAAATCAAAGTTTCCTGGAAATTTTATCTAGATAGTGAAAAGTTTCCTGAAAAAAAATATCACAATAAACTTTGTCATGTAGAAAATTTTACACTGATCAGTAAATATTTTGGCGCAAATTTTCTCAGTTCTGCACGAAGCTGACATTCGAGATAAAATAATCATGATAATTCCACCCGATATCTATGAATAGACAATTCACTATTTGGATGAACTCGGTAGTTTTTGACTTAACAAGACGGCAGTTAGTAAAAATTCGAATTATTTACAGTTGTAGCTTAATTGGTAAATTTTGACCATACTTGAAATGAACAGGAGCCTGTTAACCCTTTACCACACAATGACGCCTTTTAACGCCCCTGAAGAGGAGGCCTTTTGAAAACATTCTGGGAAAAGGAGAAAATGCTGGTAACCAGCATTTTCTCCTTTTCCCACAATGTTTTCTACCCTATCAATGAAAAGTTGCGTCATTTGAGCCACTATGAAATTGTCGTCTGCAAATGCTTTTAATTTGGATAGGTCTTAAATTTTTCCGTGTGGTAAAGGGTTAAACACAAAGACAGCTCGAAATGCCTCCTATGAACAACTTTAAAACCATTCAAGGAAAATGAGAATTCATAAGGTTTGAGACGAAGATGTTTCTAAACCATATCTAATTATAGATACCGTTAATATCAGTTGTGGGCACGAAAGCAAAATAAAATCATAATAACAGAATGATTGCGATATTTTTGCCTTTAAACTTTATATTATCTAGATAATATTTCCAGGAAAGTTTATTTTATCACAATAATTTTCTTGAATTATCAGGATAGTTATCTCGTATCTCGTGGCAAAAATATGCCACCATAGATTTGTCTTTGAAAGGGTTGAAAACATGTTGAGGAAAGGAGAAAATACTGGTTACAATGTTTCCAAAAGCCTTCTTTCTCAGAGTCATTCTAACTAGGGATTGTATAGCAAAGGATGAATATACAAATACATGAAAAACACCGTGGCAAAAAGAGAAATTACTGCCTGATCTTGACCTGCAAAAGCCAGTTAGGTTGTGATTTTTTGCTCTAAAGACTAATATTTTTTTTTTTTCTTTCCTTCCAGAAAATGGGTCTATACAGTTTGCTGGATGAACAAACATGGTCATACATCATTTTCTTCTTGGGTGTTTTAGCCCTTGTGTTATATGGCATGGCTACCTTCTTTACATTGGTGTCTCATACATGCGGGTAAGTATTCATACAATACATTAACAATTTACCATACAGTCCAAAGTTTTAAAACAACCCTGGTAAAAAGGCCTTTTGAAAACAGTGTGGGAAAAAGAGAAAATGCTGGTAACCAGCATTTTCTCCTTTTACCACTCTGTTTATTACCCTATCGTAGACAAATTCTATCATTTAACCCTTTACCACATAATGCCGACATTTAACGACCCTGGGAATGAAGCCTTTTGAAAACATTTCCCACGTTTTCTACCCTGTCAAAGAAAAATTGACCCATTTCAGCCACATTGAAATTGTTGTCTGCAAATACTTTCAGTTTGGACAAAGCTAAAATTTTGTCGTCTGGTAAAGGGTTAAGCCACATTAAAATTGTCAACTGCAAATGCTTTCATTTTGGACTAGTCGAAATCTTTGTTGTTGGGTAAAATGTTAAGTATACACTTCAGAAGAAACAGAATAACAGAATGGCAAAAGGAACTTTAACAAATAGGAGGTGTTCACTTCAGGCACTGGGTTTCTTTTTTTTGTGGGAGTGTCCTTGGGCAAGACTCTTCAGAACCCTTGCCTAGTACATGTACTTTTGAAATCCATCATGCACATGTATCAAGTAGCTGTCGCAGTGATATTGCTGAAATAATGTTGAAAGAGGCATAAAACACAATTCAATCAAACTGCCATGTTTGCAGTTGAAAGTGCAGGTTTGGGGTCTATTTTCAAAAGGAAAGTTGGTCCTGCTTGGCTTAAGGATAAGCGTTGGATTCATTACTTGGACACTCTGAGTTCGATCCTGGCAAAAAGCACTGGGTTTCTCATGTGAGTGCCCTTGGGCAAGACACGTAAGAGCCCTATCCGAGTGCTGGTGAAGTCCAGAACAAACATGAATGTGACTCAACTGAAATAATGCTGAAAGGGACATTAAACACCAATCATGGCAATCAGTCAATCAATTAATCAATCAATCAGTAGCAAAAATTTCCTTTTTATTTAATTATCTAGCTCTCTAAGAGTTAAGTCTTTACCACACAATCCCAAGTTGTAACAACCCTATGGAAGAAACCTTTTGAAAACATTGTGGGAAATGGAGAAAATGCTGATAACCAGCATTTCCTCTTTTTCTCACAGTGTTTTCTACCTCTACAAAGAAAGTTTTCCTAATTTGTACAACATTTGTCATCTGCAAATGCTTCCAGTTTGAACCAGTCTAAAATGTTGTAATTTTGTAAAGGATCAACCCTTTACCACACAATCTCGATTTTTGACGACCTGAGAAAGCCATCTAAAAACACTGTGGGAAAAGGAGAAAATGCTGGTTACCAGCATTCTCTCCTTTTTCCACAGGGTTTTGTACCCTTCTCAAACCAAATTTCAATTTTTCAGTAACATTTATTTTGCCATTTGCAACTGCTTTCTATTTGGACCAGCATGGAAGTCTGTTGTTTGGTGAAGGGATAATATTTTATTTCCTATTTCAGGCGGTTTGTTCTATACTCAAAGGAAGACCCGATCCTACTGACAGACAATCTACCCGGAGTTTCCATCATTAAACCATTAATGGGCGTCGATGCTTTCCTAGAGACTAATTTAGAAAGTCATTTTCTCATGAATTACCCGAAAGTAAGTACATCACACATGCAATCAAAGCTGCATTTGGCAAGCAGTGATAACTTTATTGAGTTATGCCTGTCGCTAGCAGCTGCTTGCTTTACCCTATACCAAATAATCCTGAGTCTCAAAAACCTTGTGGAAGATTGTTTTTGTAACCAGTATTTGTCCATTTCCCACAATATTGTCTACCCTTTCATAGATAAGTCCCAGCATTTTAGCCACATTGGTCTTTGGCAAAAGCTCTGGTAAAGATTTATCCCTTTACCTTAAAAAACGTTTTAACCTACTTAAGACATAGAAGGATTTTTAGCTCACCTGAGCACGAAGTGCTCATGGTGAGCTATTGTGATCGTGCTGTGTCCGGTGTCCGTCGTTCGTCGTCTGTCGTCAACTTTTTACCTTGTGTACGCTCTAGAGGCCACTTTTTCAGTCCGATACTCATGAAACTTGCTCAGAATGTTTGCCTCGATGATATCTCGGACGAGTTCGAAAATGGGTCATGTCTGGTCAAAAACTAGGTCACTAGGTCAAATCTTAGAAAAACCTTGTGTACGCTCTAGGGGCCACATTTTCTGTCCAATACTCCTGAAAGCTGGTCAGAATCTTTGCCTTGATGAAATCTCACACGAGTTCGAAAATGGGTCATGTCGGGTCAAAAACTAGGTCACTAGGTCAAATCTTAGAAAAACCTTGTGTATGCTCTAGAGGCCACATTTTCAGTCTGATACTTGTGAAAGTTGGTCAGAATGTTTGTCTTGATGATATCTCGGACGAGTTCGATAATGGGTTGTGTCAGGTCAAAAACAAGGTCACTAGGTCGAATCTTAGAAAAACCTTGTGTACGCTCTAGAGGCCACATTTTCAGTCCAAAACTCCTGAAAGTCAGTCAGAATGTTTATCTCAATAATATCTCGGACGAGTTCAAAAATAGGTCATGTGGGGTCAAAAAATAGGTCATTAGGCAAATCTTAGAAAAACTTTGTGTACGCTCTAGGGGCCACATTTACAATCCGAAACTCCTGAAACTTGGTCAGAGTGTTTGTCTTGATGATATCTCGAACAAGTTCGAAAAGGGGTCATGTGGGGCCAAAAACTAGGTCATTAGGTCAAATCTTAGAACAACCTTGTGTACGCTCTAGATACCACATTTTCTGTCAAAAACTCTTAAAACTTGGTCAGAATGTTTGTCTTGATGATACCTCGGACGAGTATGAAAATGGGTAATGTCGGGTCAAAAACTAGGTCACTAGGTCAAATCTTAGAAAAACCTTGTGTACACTCTAGTGGCCACATTTTCAGTCGAAAACTCTTGAAAATTTGAAATGTTTGTCTTGATGATACCTCGGACGAGTTTGATAATGGGTCATGTCGGGTCAAAAACTACGTCACTAGGTCAGATCTTAGAAAAACCTTGTGTACGCTCTGGAGGACACATTTTCAGTCCGATACTCTTGAAACTTGGTCAGAATGTTTGTTTTGGTGATATCTCAAAAGAGTTTGAAAATGGGTAATGTCGGGTAAAAAACTAGGTCACTTGGTCAAATCTTAGAAAAACCTTGTGTACGCTCTAGAGGCCACATTTTCAGTCCAATACTCATGAAACTTGGTCAGAATGTTTGTCTTGGTGATATCTCTAAAGTGTTTGATAATGGGTAATGTCTGGTCAAAAACTAGGTCACTAGGTCAAATCTTAGAAAAACCTTGTGTACGATCTAGACGTCACATTTTCTGTCCAAATTTCTTGAAAGTTGCTCAGAATGTTTGACTTGATGATATCTCGGAAGAGTTAAAAAATGATTCATGTTGGGTCAAAAACTATGTCACTAGGTCAAATCTTCGGAAAACCGTGTGTATGCTCTAGAGGCCACATTTTCAGTCCAAAACTCATGAAACTTGGTCAGATTGTTTGTCTTGATGACTTCGAAAATCGATCATGTTGGGTCAAAAACTAAGTCAGTAGGTCAAATCTCAGAAAAACCCTTTGTATGCTCTATAGGCCACATTTTCTGTCCAATACTTATGAAAGGTGGTCAGGATCTTTGTTTTGATAATATCTACAATGGGAAAATTGGCTATGATTGACTAAAAAGTAGGTCACTGAGAGAAATTCTAGAAAAAGCTTGTATTCATGCTAGAGGCCAAATTTTCAGTCCAATAATTATGAAAGCTTAGTAGAATGTTTGTTATGATATCCCAAAAGAGATTGAAAATGGGTCATGTTTGGTCAAAAGACTCAGTTGAGCGACTTCAGGGCCATCATGGCCCTCTTGTTGAGAAAATTCATAGGAAATGTTCCATGGCATAACCACACTATCCTGCATTTTAATGACACTGAGGAAGAAGCCTTCAGAAAACATTGTGGGAAACAACTTTAAACTGATAGTGGGATTGTGAAATAGTCTTACAGGAATGTTCGTAGGTATGTTTGTTACTCAAAATGATCAAGTTATTCTGCTTGCTGAACAAGAACAAGTGAATGCACCAATTGTTTCTGTCTTTTCTATTTGGATTAGATTATCACAACTCAGGGCCCCTATTAGCCTCTTGGTCTTGTGTATTTGATTGCAATGTTCTTCATGCAAACATTTTGCCACACAACTCTGTGTCAGAACAAGGAAGAAGCCCTTTGAAAACATGGTAGGAAAAGGAGAAAATGCTGGCGGCCAGGATTTTCTCCTTTTTCCCCGCAATGTTTTCTACCCTTCCCAAAACAAAAATCAATTTTTGAATCACATTAATTTTTTGGTTTGCAAATGCTTTCCATTTGGACTAGTCTAAAATTTTGTTGTTTGGTAAAGCATTAAACTTTAGATTGTGTGATAGAGGGTTAAGCGTAAAAGACCGAGGTCTAATTGCTCTGTCCTCAGAAAAGGATATCCTGTAATCAAAATAACGAATCATTATTGCCAGTCAGATCGATGAAGATTGACGGGAAAGATTTATTTTCTCTTAAATCGTTAATCCTTTACTGTACAATGAGGAATTTTAATGACCCTGAGAAATAACCCTATTAAAAACATTGTGGTACAATGAAAATGCAGCATTCTCTCCTTTTCCCACAATCGTTTCTACCCTATCAAAGAAAAATTGCCCCATTTGGCCACATTGAAATTGTCGTCTGTAAATGCATTCAATTTGGACAAGGTTAAAATTTTGTCGTCTGGTAAAGGATTAACCAGACCAAAAAATTTAGACATGTCCAAATTGAAAGCATTTGCAGACACCGAATTAAATCTTGTGCAAACGATGGGTTTGTCTTTGAAAGGATAGAAATCAGTGTGGGAAAAGGAGAAAATGCTGGTTATTAGCATTTTCTCCTTTTCCCACAATGTTTTCACAAGACTTCATCTGGAGCAGAAAAAGTATGGGATAATTTGGTAAAGGCTTAACTCTTTACCAGATGAGAAAATTTAAGGACAGTCCAAATTGAAAGCATTTCAGACGACAAATTTAATACAGCACAAAAGATTGGATTTTTTTATGAGAAAGAGTAAAAAACATTGTGGGAAAAGGAAGAAATGCTGGTTACCAGCATTTTCTCCTTTTCCCACAATGTTTTCCACAGTTCCCAGAACAAATTTCAATTGTTGAGTCGTGTTAATTTTGTCGTCTGAAAATGCTTTCAATTTGGACCAGTCTAAAATTTTGTCGTTTGGTAAAGAGTTAATATGTATAAATCTCAGATTTTGTTTTCTGATAAAAAGTCAAGTGTTTATTGTCTTTATCATCTCAAATACTAACTCATTAGAAAATCTACAAATAGAAATTCAAGTAAGATTTATACAGGGAAGAGAAAATTGTGACTGATAGACCTTTGTTGGCTTTTATACATTATATATAGATGTATCATGTATGGATGGACCAACCCTCAACCCTTTACCAACCGACATAACTTTAGGCTAGTCCAAATTGAAAGCATTTGCAGAAGACAATTTTAATGTGACTCAAAAATTGAAGTTTGTTTTTCGGAAAGGGTTATAAACATTGTTGGAAAAGGAGAAAATGCTGGTTTGGACTCGACCAAATTGAGGCATTTTGAAGACAAATGTAGCTCAAAAGATGAATATGGATGTTACACTGGCAACTTTTTTGGCACACTGAGAATAGTGTAAAAATCACTCTCTTCAACTGGCTGCTGCTGATTCCCTGACAAACCGGGAGCCCAGTTTTTTTTTCTATCAAAAATAATTATGTCCAATGTCCTTAACAAAAAGGTGCAGAAAATGGCATCATGAGCAATGATTTTTTTGCTATTCCTCTTCGAACACATCAACCCTTGGAAAATCACTGTGAGTCAAGGCCCTCACTGGTGATAGACCACACCTCTTTGCCAGGTTACATACAAAAAATAGTCCTGAAAGAAATGTGAAAAATATGTTCATTCTTTGAAGAAATAATCAAATCAACTTCAGAAACCTATTTTGGACTAGTCCTATCATCTTTCATGATGAAACAGTCTGGCAATAAATACTAGATATCAAATTTTCAAGTGGGACTACTTTTGGATACTACAACCCTGACGCATTACTTTCTGGTGTTACACCTTCTGTCTTTGAGGTAACCAGCATTCTCTCCTTTTCCCTCAAAACTTAGAATTTTTTTATAAAGGGTTAATCAAACCATTTTGCTTGGTTCTTTTTTCATATATGAAGTCCCTATGACAAAAAGAAAAGGATCTTTTGCTTAATTCTCCTGGAGTAGTAGTGCTTTTAGTTGTATTGTGTATAAATGGCCTTTTAGTAGGTTTTTATGAAGATCAACCAATAAAAATGTGTATAACAACATACGAAAGTTTAAATGCTTTTTTACCCTTTCACAAAGGACAAATACTGAACTTTTCCAAATTGACAGCATGTGCAGGTGACAAATCTGAAAGTGGTACAAATGAACAGAAGTTCCTTGGCAGGGTAGAAATCATTATGGAAAAAGGATAAAATGATGCTTACCAGTATTTTGTCGTTTTCTCACAATTTTTTTTCAAAAGGCCTCTTTGTCAGTCATGAAACACTGGATTATTTGGTAAAGGATTAACTCTTTACCAAATGACAAAATATAAGACATTCCCAAATTGAAAGCATTTGCAGACATCATTTTAACTCTTTACCACACAACAAAATCTTAGACTGTACCAAACTGAGAGCATTTGCAGATGACAAAACAAATGTGACTCAAAAATTGAAATTTGTTTTGGGAAGGGTAGAAAACTTTGTGGGAAAAGGAGAAAATGCTGGTTACCAGCATTTTCTCCTTTTCTCACAATGTTTTCAAAAGCTTTCTTCCTCAGCGTCGATAAAAGTCGGGATTGTGTGGTAAAGAGTTAAATGCAGCTCAAATGATTGGATTTGCCTTTGAAAGAAGGAAAAAGGATTGTGGGAAAAGAAGAAATGCTGGTTACCAGCATTTTCTCCTGTTTCAACAATGTTCTCGAAGGATTTTTGCTCTGGTTAGTTAACTCTCAGGATTTTGCATCAGCTTTGAATTTGTTGATTGTGAAATTTTGTCATTTGGTAAAGAGTTTCAAAGAAAAATTCTATCATTCAAATTTAATTTAAATAGTCATCTCCAAATGATTCAGTTTGGACAAGTCTATAATTTTTTTTCCAAAGAATTTTTCTTCTGTTATAGATACTGTACTTTAACCCTTGACCAAACAATCCTGTGTTTTAATGAACCTAAAGAGGAAGGCTGTTGAAAACATAGTGAGAAAAGGAGAAAATGCTGGATACCAGCATTTTCTCCTTTTCTGACAATGTTTTCTACCCATTTACAGAAAAATTAAATCAATTATGCTACATTTATTTTGTCGTCTGCAAAAGCCTTCAATTTGGACAAGTCTAAAATTTTGTCTTTGGTATAGTGTTAAGGGCTTGGGTTGCCCGAATCCAATTTGCAAGAGTTACATGTTATCAGTGATCATTATTGCTAGGATATATTTGATGTCAGTATATCTTATAGAAAAAGATGCTTGTAGGAAAAAACATTGATATAATTATAGTGTATTATTATAAACTTCACACACTTTTCTCTTACACAGTTTGAGTTACTGTGTTGTGTACAAGATGATCAAGATTCTGCAATAAATGTGGTTCAGCAGCTGATGGAAAGATATCCAAAAGTAGATTGCAAGCTTTTTGTGGGTAAGTAATATACCAGAGCTTAGGCAAGTTCGACAATTAATGAAGAGTGTTTTCAAATTTATAAAAGCTTTTGGAAACATTTTTAAAACAGAGCAGTAATTGTTGCTATTAACCATTAACAATGTTATCTTTCCTGTTAAAAATCTCATCATTTGAGCCTCTTCTTAATGAGTTGGTCAAAAATTTTGTCCTCTTGTGAAAGCTTAAACCCACTGATAAATATACACATCTCTGTAGTACCATGCAACCAATAGATTATGCAAACATTGAGGGAAAAGGAGACGGTTGCTGTTTAACAAAGAATTGCTCCTTTTCCTGAAACATTTCCTTGGACTGCAGCCTGAATATTTTGTAGGTGTTTTTATGCAGTGGTTCTTAACCTTTTACATCACAGTCCAGGGTTTTAATGACCCTGAGGAAGAAGCCTATAAAAAACATACATAGTGGGAAAATGCTGATAACACTATTTTCTCCTTTTTCTCGCAATGTATTTTACCCTTCCCACAACAAATTTTCATTTTGAGTTACATCGATTTTGTCATCTGCAAATGTTTTCAACTTGGACAAGTCTAGAATTCTGTTGTTTGGTAGAGTTAAGCCAAGGAACATGTAATTTATCGTCCGCAAATATTTTCAATTTGGACCAGTCTAAAATTTTGTCATCTGGTAAAGGGCTAAACAAAAATACAGACAAAAAATACAATGTCTTGTAAAATAAGGGTGTAAAGAAAAACTTTGACTTTTTTTTTTTTTGGTACAGTGTTTAAATTTATAATGATTACATATGCTGTCAGGTTGTCTGTATGGTGTGATAGTTAATATAAATTTGCACAAGACAAAGTTAATATAAATTTGCACAAGACAATTATAAATTACTCTTTAACCCTGTACCACACAACCCTGACTTTTAACGACCCCAAGAAAGAAACCTTTTGAAAATACTGTGGGAAAAGGAGAAAATGCTAGTAGCCAGCATTTTCTCCCTCTCTCACAATGTTTTCTTCCCTATCAAAGAAAAATTGCACCATTTGAGCCGCATTGAAATTTCCTGCAAATGCTTTCAGTTTTGACAAGGCTAAAATTTTGTCGTCTGGTAAAGGGTTAAAATTATCTAAATCATTTCCCATTTTGATTACCTCCCTTTATACATTCTTTGCAGGTGGAAAAGACGGTATTATTAATCCAATGGTAAATAATATGGCTCCAGCATATGAAAAAGCACAGTATGAGTATGTATGGATCAGTACAAGTAGGATTAGAGGTATGGTTTCCGTCTTTGAAAAAAATATGTTATATTTCCTCACTGCATGAGGGTGAACAAATACATAAGCCATACACTGTTAAAAGGGGGTTAGCTCAATAGGCAGAGCGTAGGACTCGTGAACGTGATGTTTCGAGTCACTTGAGAGTGTGGGTTCGATCCCCACGGCTGGCCATCTAAAACTACTAATAGTCTTTCCGATGAGACTTTAAACCGAGGTCCCGTGCGACGATGCTATACATCGAGCACGTAAAAGAACCAGGCGTAACTTAAGATGGGTTTCATCCTGTATCTGCACTATCCCCCGTAACAATACTAACAGCCTTCAGGGGGCATCGCCCATATGGGCAACCGGTGGCGACGATAAATAAACGCAGCCCGTCCGGGTGGCTCAGTGGTGAGCGTGTCGGACTCATGACCTGGTGGTTGTGAGTTCGATACCCGGTTGAGGCGAACTTTCTTTCCGGCGTATTTTCGCCTCTCACCTCTGCTTCAGAAGCATGTGAGAAAAGTAGTCGGTGGCTTTGGAAAGAAAGTTGTGTTAGTACTGGTATGAGAAAGCCAGGAAACACATGTGCGTCACCGACCGCCATGATATGACCTTAGCTGTTAAAGTGGCGTTAAACCCCATTACAACAACAAATAAACGCAAATTCAATCAATCAAGAGGGTTAATTACATTTCCGTATCAGCATTTTCTCCTTTTCCCACAATGTTTTCAAAAAGCTTTCTTCCTCAAGGTCTTTAAAACTGGAATGTGTGGTTTAAAGCTTTGAAATTTTTTAGTTTTGTCACATTCACAAACTCTGATCATTTAAATCATCTTAAATAAATTTTAGGGTTTAAAGATATATCTTTACAGCCAGAGAGTAAACAAATGCTGTTATAAATTTACGGTCTGTAGAATCAAGTTAGCTGTGTAAAAATTGATATATGGTGTATGGGATAAAGAAACGCCAGGGATTTGTCTTAGATTTAAACTGGAAACTGTGGTTATAATGTCTAGGGATAGTTTCCATAGAATTAATTGCATTTTCTGGCCGTCGTAATCTATGCAACCTAGCAACCATCAGGGGCAACATTTGGTACGAAGATACAAGATTGATTATTGTTTCATAAAATAAAGATAAAATTGGTTACAAAACTGGATGAAAACGAGTAAAGATGTATCTTTAACTTATAGAGACTCATGAAAAATATTAAATTGGATATTAAAAGGTAATTTATCATTTTTCAGATAGAAAGCTTCTCAAAATTCTTTTTGGGAAAAGGGAGCAGTTGTTTCTTTAAAGTAATTCCTCAATTATGTTGATGAAATGGGTTGATAATTATGTCTTCCCCCCCCCGTCAGGGTCGTGAGACATTGTTTTTCCCCGTGTGTCCGTCTGTCTGTCAGTCACAAATCGTGTCCGCTCGAAAACCTCGAAAAAGATATTTTGGTAAAACTTCACACATTTGTAAAGCACCATGAGACAAAGTGTCATGCACAAGAACCATAACTCTGGCTTGTATATATTTCGAGTTATTTCCCTTTGATTATTTTCCGTCACAAATCGTGTCCGCTCTATAACTCGAAAACCTTTTAAGATATTTTGATAAAACTTCATACATTTGTAAAACACCATTAGACGAAGTGTCATGCACAAGAACCATAATTCTGGCTTGAATATTTTTCGAGTTATTCCCCTTTGATTATTTTCCATCACAAATCGTGTCCACTCTTTAACTCGAAATCCTCGAAAAAGATATTTTGATAAAACTTCACACATTTGTAAAGCACCATGAGACAAAGTGTCATGCACAAGAACCATAACTCTGGCTTGTATATTTTTTGAGTTATTTCCCTTTGATTATTTTCCGTCACAAATCGTGTCTGCTCTATAACTCGAAACCCTTTTAAGATATTTTGATAAAACTTCATACATTTGTAAAGCACCATGAGACAAAGTGTCATGCACAAGAACCATAACTCTGGCTTGTATATATTTCGAGTTATTTCCCTTTGGTTATTTTCCTCATTTTATGTACAATTTCATGTCGGCTCTAAAACCGTCAGAGAAAAATGACCATTATTTCAGTTAGAAATTGCCTTGGTCACATATCAATACTTCTGACACCAAAAAGGGGGGAGACATCTGTTTTTTTGTAGAAAAACAAGTTCTAGTGTTGTTTCTGTTTTCAGCCAATTCAGATATAATACAAGACATGGTATGCAAGCTACAGAAGCCCAATGTTGCCTTGTGCCACCAGATGCCCTTTTGTACAGACCAAAAGGGTTTTGCTCAGACATTTGAAAAGGTCAGTGGTGTGTGTGTGGGGGAAAAAGCATGTAGCAGTTAGATTGTTGGTTTGTTGGGTTTAACTTGTTACCAAATGACAAAATTTTGGACTTGTCCAAATTGAAAGCAATTGCAGACGACAAATTAAAGGTGGCAAAAATGACACAATTTTTCCTTGAATCAGCAGAAAACATTGTGGAAAAAGGAGAAAATGCTTGTTACCAGCATTTTCTCCTTTTCTTACAATGTTTTCAAAAGGTTTCTTCCTCAGGGTCATTAAAAGTTGGGACTGTGTGGTAAAGAGTTAGATCTAACTCTATACGAGACCACAAAACATAAGACTTGGTCAAATTGAAAGCATTGGAGGGGAAAATTCTGGTCACCAGATGACTGATAAGCTGTGTCAAAAAGGATGAGATTTGTCTTTTAAATGATTGAAAACATTGTAAGAAAAGATGAAAATGCTGGTTTCCAGCATTATCTCACTTTCCCACAATGTTTTCAAAAGCATTCTTTTTTACGGTTATTACCCTTAAAGTGCTTTTCCCAATTCTAGTTACTTTTGCGGCTAGTGTAGATCAAGATAAGACTGCGCAAAATGTTTCGGTCCAATCTGTAATCTGATTTATCTGCTTTGGCGTGAACAAAACTGACATTAAAATAACGTTTATTTTCATCTTATTTTTAGATTTAGAAGAATATCTGTTGAGTTTATTCAGCCCTTTTAGAGTTCAGACATTGGATTGTATAATAAAAGATTATCATCATCTATTGTAATTGATGTTTTTTTCTTCCGCAGGTATATTTTGGTGGTGCCTTTGCACGATACTATTTAGCCTTTAACATTCTCGGCCTTTGTTGTACAACAGGAATGTCTTACATGTTCAAAAAAGTTCTGCTTGACGAACTGAATGGGTTGGTTTGGTATGGCAGATATTTAGCGGAAGATTTCTTTCTTACGCAAGCTCTTCATTCAAAGTAAGTGTTGATTGGAAACTGTTTCAAAGTATATGCCCCAGTTTGCTTTAAAGCAGTTGAAAGCTTTGGAAATCATACTGGGAAAAGGGATGATTGCTTCTTAGAAGCTTTTTCTCCATTTGCCACAATTTAAAAGACAATATTTACATTCCTTTCAAATGTTTGTTAATTTTGAAATAGTTCATGGTAGATCTGAAACCTCTACAAACAACCCCAAGTTTTTAATAACCTTAATGTTTGAAAACTTGGTGGGAAAATGAGAAAATGCTGGTATCTAGGGACTTTATTCACCAACCACTCTTAAGAAAAGTCCTCGTCATATTCTCAAGAATTTTCTAAATTTGAAAGTAACACAACTTCTGAATGACTTCCGTCTTTCCTCTGAAGTGTTTAGGCTGAGTTGCAATCAGAACTCTTAAGCCCTTAAATCACCTTTCATAACTTGAGTTGCCCTTGATTCAAGTGTAGACCAAGATTTGAGAGGACAAACTGTGTAGTCTGATCATTAATCAACTCTGTCCATTATTTAGAAATTTTCTGGTCAATATTGCCACCTAATTTAAAAAAACGTTCCATTTACAATGTAAGAGTTAACTCTTTACTGCACAAACCCAACTTTTAACGACCCTGAGGAAGGAAGCTTTTGAAAACATTGTGGGATAAAAAATTGCACATAACATTGTCACCTTTTCCTACAAACCTTTCAAAGAAAAATGTAATAATTTTAGCAGCACTTAATTTATCATCTGCAAATGCCTTTTATAGAGTACAGTGTAAATTTTTCTTTTCCCAACTATTTAACAGCCAGACCAGATTTGAGACTGCTTCAAATTGAAGGCATTTTGTAGACAAGAAGATGGAAAAAGGCTTTTGAATCATTATGGGAAAAGGATAAAATGCTGGTAACCAGCATTTTATCCTTATTCCTCTGTTTTCAAAAGCCTTTTTACCAGAGGTCTTAAAACATGGGATTGTTTTGTGAATGCTTAACTTAAACCTGAATGTTATACACTGATATGATGTTTGCAAATATCATGAGGATATTCTGCATAATGTAAGACTTGAGATAGATACTAGGGGGGTTGTTGTTGTATTTTTCAGGGGTCACAGGCTGGTTCTTTCCTCATACCCAGCTCAGCAATGTATAGCTCAGACCTCGGTTCTTGGCTACAAGGACAGGATGGTTAGGTAAGATACATATAGACAGGAAACAGTGAATGTTCATTGACTTTAACCCTTTACCACACAATGACGCCTTTTAACGCCCCTGAAGAAGAGGCCTTTTGAAAACATTGTGGGAAAAGGAGAAAATGCTGGTAACCAGCATTTTCTCCTTTTCCCACAAAGTTTTCTGCCCTATCAAAGAAAAGTTGCGTCATTTGAGCCACTATGAAATTGTCGTCTGCAAATGCTTTCAATTTGGATAGGTCTTGAACTTTGCCGTGTGGTAAAGGGTTAACCCTGTACCACATAATCCCAAGTTTCAATGTCCTCAAGGAAATATGGAAATCAAGGAAATCTTAGATGCTTTTCAGTAGTTTATAGAAATCTATAGAAATCTAACATTGAATCACAGCCTTATAATTCACCGGTGAATTTTATAATTCACCAGTGAATTTTATGACTTTTACTTATGACATACCACAGATATTTTTAGAACATGAATTAATTTTTAGGTGGTGAAGGTCATGTTTTATGACATATTCCACATCACTCATAACGTTATTATGACAGCTAGTCCATATCTGACTAGATTGAATAGATGTGAATAGATGTGTTTGGCTTAAAAAACCTACATGTTTTTCACGACGAGGAAAAATTAGACATGAAAAGAAAAGTTAAAGTGAAGAGCATGCATAAAAGAAATAGGACGATTGTTTGTTTCAATGTATGATGGAAATTTCTTTCATTGAGTGAAAAGCAAAGGACGTATTTTTACTCATGGCTTTGCCACTCACGAAAATATAGCTGTCACTTTCACTCCATGAAAGGAATGTCGATCATACACTGAAGCAGACAACTATCTTCAATATAATTTTGGATGTCAAATTGTTTAACTCTTTACCAAACAGCAAATTTTTGAGTCTGCTAAATTGAAAGCATCTGCAGCAGATATACCGTCTTTGAAAGAGATACAAATGGACTGAAGTTCTTTGACATGGTAGAAAACATGGTGGGAAAAGGAGAAAATGCAGGTTACAGTCATTTCTCCTCTTCCTGTCATGTTTTCAAAAGCATTCTCCTTCAAGGTCATCAAAACTCAGAATTGTGTGGTAAAAGGTCAAACACCTCAAAAAAAATAATGAGTGTATTGGTCATTGAAAGCCCAATTTACACATTCTTTCATGAGTACACGAGTCTTTCTTATATAGTTGTATGTAATAATGTATGCCTACTGTGATTCTAAGAAAAGTTATTGTTTTGTATTTTCAGGTGGTTGCGACTACGATTGAACATGATGCCACTTGTCAGTGGATTTCTAGAACCTCTGTCGGAATTGGTTCCATTAGGCCTGTACGCAGCTTGGGCCTTCCACCATTTCTTTGGAATCAATCCTTATATATTTTTTTCCGTCCATGTGGCCGCTTGGCTTGTGTCAGATTATTTACTGATGCGTATGGTGCAGGTTGGTTGCCTTTGATTATTAAACATTTTATTTGTAACTGAACCTTTTACCACATAATCTGGACTTCTAATGACCCTGAGGAAGAAAGCTTTTGTAAATGTTGGAAAAGAAGAAAATGCTGGTAACCAGCATTTTCTTCTTTTCCCACAGTGTTTTCTACCATTTCCAATACATACATTACAATTTAAGCTACATTTAATTTGTCGTCTGCAAATGCATTCAATCAGGTCCAGTCAAAAAATTTGTAACAAAATTTTAGACCCATCCAAATCCATTGCATTAAATTTTTCAGAGGACATTTTAAATCTTTACCAAAAGACAAAATTTTAGAATGGTTTAAGCAAATACAGACTACATGTTAAATTTAGCTGAAATGGTGGTAATTGTCTTTGAAAGTCAAGAAAATCTTGTGAGAAAAGGAGAAAGTAATGGTAACCGGCATTTTCTCCTTTCCCACAAGGTTTTCTAAAGAATACTTCCTCAGGTGTGTTAAAACTTGGGATTGTGTGGTAGGTTTAGAGTTAAATAAGGCTCGTTTAATGGAATTTGTCTTCGATATAGTAGAATACATTGTTGGAAAAGGAGAAAAGGAATATTTTCATAAGCGTTTCTAGCTCAGGGTCGTTAAAATTTGGTAATGTGTTGTAAAGGGTTAGATTAAGGTGACCCAGCTCCTTTTCCAAACAATGGTGTTTTCAACTGCCGTAGGGAAAAAGACCTTCGCAAACATTGCTGGTTAGAGAGAAAATTCTGTTTTGCTATTATTTGAAGTACGCTTATTTCTTTGCTGATGTTTTCATTATGGACAAATATGAAGTTTTGTCATCTGGTAAAGATTACAGTGAACATACAGACCTACCAGGAAGTGATATTGCAACTTTGGAATAAAATTAACAGAAATATGTTGTTACTTTTATATAACTTTAATAGCATTTTTTTTCTTTATCTTTTACAGGGTGGTGGGGTACCATTTTCAAAATGTGAATACATGATTGCGTGGCTGATCAGAGAAGTTTTAGCTGTTGTTATATATTTTCAAGCTATAGTGGCCCCACGAACAATAAAATGGGGCAAAAGAACATATAGACTTTCTCTTGGAGGACACACAGAAATAAAGTCAGACAAATCATTAAAATTGTAGCAGTTATCCAAATTTAAAAAACCAAACAGATGTCATAGAAAACCATACAAACAACCATGTATATATATATACACCATCAAGAATATGGACTCGATGTGGAGTTTTATAAAAGAAGAACTGACCCCGTCCCTTGTGTTTGGACTATTTGAGCATTTGCAGCAGATCACATTTGACATTTGAAAACTATGGTGACAAATTCAGAAATTGCTCATATTGAGCAAAATTTCAATTTATCATAGTTGTTTTCTTAAGGCTTTTTGTCTGTAGTCATTTTCCTGTGTTGTTCCTTTACCAGGCACTTGTCCAGTTAGTAGGCAGTTACAGACAGCAAGTTAAATGTGGCCCAAATAATGCTATTTGTCTCAGAAAGGGTAGGAAACATTGTGGGAAAAAGGGAAATTGCTGGTTACCAGAATTTTTCCCCTTTCCCACTATGTTTTCAAAAGCTGTCTTCCTCATGGTCGTTAAAACCCAAGTTTGTTCTGTTAACCCTTTACCACACGGCAAAATTTAAGACCTATCCAAATTGAAAGCATTTGCAGAAGACAATTTCATAGTGGCTCAAATGACACAACTTTTCTTTGATAGGGTAGAAAACTTTGTGGGAAAAGGAGAAAATGCTGGTTACCAGCATTTTCTCCTTTTCCCACAATGTTTTCAAAAGGCCTCTTCTTCAGGGGTGTTAAAAGGCGTCATTGTGTGGTAAAGGGTTAAGACAGTTTTTCCTTTACCCTTTACTCAACAGAGCAAGGTTTTAATTACCAAGAGGAATATAGTTTCTGAATTTAAAAACTTTTTTGGAAAAGGAGAAAGTGTTGGTTACACCATTCCTCCTTTTCTCAAAATGTTCTCTATGCATTTAAAGATGCATGCAATGATTGAGACATATTTGATTTGCGGTCTGAAAATCTTTTCAATTTTGAGAGGTCTAAAATTTTGTTGCTTGGTGAAGATGAATATTTGTCTTTGGAATAATTTATGAGAGTAATGTGAGCTATTGGTTAAATGAGACATTGAAGATTTTGTACCAAAACATCAGTTTTTTAAACTCGCACTTTTTATGGGTAAGAATCGTCAGTAGATATTTTAATGATCATTGTAGGAGTTTTCATGTTTAATCATAGGATGGTCCTGGCAACAATAACATGTATGTACTAAACAAGATTTTCCATCAATGTGACTTGAGAATTTCCCTCCATAATGTACTTATCCATTTGTCATATTATTTTCTTAACCTATCTACTATAGTTATGATTTTATTTACATTTTTGTTTAAATCTTGTTGTAGGTGTTCTCAAAATTAACTATTTGCCACACATTCCAAAGTTTTAACAACCCCTGAGGAAGAAGCCATTTGAAAACATTATAGAAAAAGGAGAAAATCCTGGTAACCAGCATTTTCTTTTCCCCCCAAATGTTTTTCCCCTATCAATGTCTACAAGAGCTTTCAATTTGGATAAGTCTATGTTTTGGTTTTGTGGTAAACAGTTCAAATTTGATGTATTATAATTGAGTTATAAGGTTTTTATTACAGATTATGTATAATAAATTGTATTATGTTCCAGACAGGTTTTCCCTGTCTAGGCCCCTGTATTGTAACTTTTATCACACACCAAAGTATTAGAATAATACAGATTGAAAGCAGTTGCAGAGGACAAATGAAATATGGTTCCAATGATGTGACTTTTCTTCGATGGTGTAGAAAACATTATGGGAAAAGGAGAAAGGCTGCTGAACAGCAATTTCTTACTTTCCTGAAAATTTTTCGTAAGCCTTATTTCTCAAAGTAGTTTAACTCTTTATCAAACGACAAAATTTTATTCTCAACCAAATTAGAAAGCATTTGCAGACAACAAAGTAAAGGTAGCTCAAATGATGATTTCTGTTTTTGATAGGATAGAAAACATTGTGGGAAAAGGAGAAAATGCTGGTTACAGCATTTTCTCCTTTTCACACAATGTTTTCAAAGGCTTTTTCCTCAGGGTCGTTAAAACTTGGGATTGTGTGTTAAAGGGTTAAACATGGGCTTGTTTGGTTTAGGATTAAGGTTAAAGCTTATGAAATCATTGTGACAAAGAACCATTTTGACAAAGAACCATTCAAAATTTTGCCTCTCTAGATGCAAAATATATTTCTTCTTTTGATAATAATGGACTTTTATCGCTGATTATGCCAAAGAATTATGTAAAATGGTTTGGGGTTTTGTCTTGAAAATCTTTTACAATTGAATATAGGTGTCATTATGTTGTGATTTAAATTATTGGAAACTTGCAAAGGAGCTTTGCTTCGAATATTTTTCCTGTATTACATTCAACCACAATGTTGAAATTCAATATGAATTTAACCCTTCACCAACAATCCCATGTTCGACGCTTTACTGCACAATGCCAACTTTTAATGACCCTGGGAAAGAAGCCTTTTGAAAAGATTGTGGGAAAAGGAGAAAATGCTGGTAACCTTATCAAAGAAAAATTGCGCCATTTGAGCCACCTTTAAATTGTTGTCTGCAAATGCTTTCAATTTAGACAAGGCTAAAATTTTGTCGTCTGGTAAAGGTTTAAACAACTCTGTGGAAGAAGGCTTTTGAAACCATTGTGTGAAAAGAAGAAAATGCTTGTAACCAGCATTTTCTCCTTTTCCCACAGTTTCCCTCACTGCCAAAGAGAAGTTCCAGCTTTTGAGTTACATTTAACCCTTTACCACACAATCCCGACTTTTAACGACCCTGAGAAAGAAAGCTCTTGAAAACATTGTGGGAAAAGGAGAAAATGCTGGTTACCAGCATTTCCTCCTTTTCCCACAATGTTTTCTACCCAATCAAAGAAAAATCATTTCATATGAGCCACATTAAAACTGTCATCTGCAAATGCTTTCAATTCAGACAGGTCTAAAATTTTGTTGTGTGGTAAAGGGTTAATCTGTCGTCAGCAAATGTTTAAACTTTTGACAAGTCTTAATTTTTACCCTCTGGTGAAGATTTAACACAAGAAAGTTCATAGTAGGATGTACTAGGCCATAGGCTCCGAAAGCATTCATTCTGTAGGATAAAGTTAGTTTTTGTATAGGTGATTGTTTATGTCTTGTAGGGCCAAAGTTGAATCAACTTGCATTCGTTGTAAGTGTAGATCAAGAACTGACTTCACAGATCTGCAGTATAATCTTTGGTCTACATTGTGAAATATGTTGTGTGATATTTTTAACCAAAAGAAGTTAAGATTGCTGTATCTGGGTAAAATTATGTGAATTTGTTTTCTCAAGGCATCAGCAATACCCTTTGATAATTGAAAGATCTTTATAAAGAGTGAATTATGATTCAGTAGGTTACCACAAATTTCTAAAACTATTATTTTCTCATAAAAAATAAACTAAAAATTTGGTTGCGCTGTCTGCAGATTAGACAAACATTTTAGTAAAGTGATGTAACTTCATATGATCAGATTATCGAAACTCAGGAAACTACAAATTTTATTGACATTACGTTTTAGAGTTTATACCAAGAAGTTGTAAATACTTTGAAAAACCAAACATGTACTTATATTCAGTGATCATATTTGTGATATCTCTTATAACCCTGTACCAAACGATCCTGTAATTTAATGATCATGAGAAAAAATAATAATAATTAAAAGAAAAAAAAAAGGGTTATGTTGATAACCAGCATTTTCTTGTATTTCCACAATGTTTTCTACCCTTTTAGAGAAAATTCCATCATTTGAACCACATGTAATTTGGCATCTGCACTAAGCAAATGCTTTGCACTGACCAAGTCTAAATTTTTGTTGTCCAGTATAGAGATAAATAGGATCTGTCATGAGTTGGTGTTTGAGATAAAACTTTATTAAACGAGTCTAGAGAAAATGTTATTAAGCGAGTTTTATAAAATCTTCTCTTAAACGTCGACGAATGTCAGGTTCTTTTTATAACATAAGGATATTTCACAAATTATTTATCAGAAAATGCAAAATCACCTGTAGATGCATGCGTGGTAACATCTATAAAACCAGTTCCCATCTATGAAATATGTACTTAATGATGTCACTCAATTGTGATATTAAACGTGTATATGATAAGAAAACTCGTAATGGGCATATTACACTGAAAGCAAGGGCAGTTATGTGATAAAAAGAGATAAGATCAGTGTGTGTAGACCAGGTGTAATTTTATGATATGATTTTCATAATATACCAACTACATGTATTAGTCATAATATATCTTATGTATATATACCATTTGCTTTTCAATTTTAGTTCCTTTGGATAATCCTTTACCACACAATCCCGACTTTTAAAGACCCTGAGAAAGAAACCCATTGAAAACATTGCGGGGAAAAGGAGAACATGCTGGTGACCGGCATTTTCTCCTTTTCTCACAATGTTTTCTACCCTTCCAAGAACAAATTAAAAGTTTAGTCACATTTAACCCTTTACCAAACAATCCCTGCTTTTCATGAACCTAGGAAAGAAGGCTTATGAAAACATTGTGGGAAAAGGAGAAAATGCTGGTTACCAGCATTTTCTCCTTTTCCCACAATGTTTTCTATCCCATCAGAGAGCTTCAGCTCATTTGCACTGATTTTGAATGTGTCGTTTGCAAGTGTTTTGAATTTGAAAACACGTTAAATTTGTCGTTTGGAAAAGGGTCAATTCATCATCTACAAATGCTTTGAATTTGGAGATGTCTAGAGTTTTCTTGTTTGGTAAAGAGTTAAAAGCCATCAAACTCATGTCTCAGGGTCTGCTGTCATATATGCATGTTTCAACACTTTCTTTTCAAAGAATACAGGACAAAATTCTATCTAATCTGGCGAAGTGTTCCTACCATAGTCTTCTCTCGACAGAATTTCTTTAAAGAATTCAGTTCATATGAGAACTCTGGTTGCCATGGTATTAAGAGTGAGTAACTTCCATAAATACATGTATGAAATGTTTGTCTTCAAAGTTTCATTCTAGGCAACTAGGCACTGGTGAATTATCCAGGAAACATGAATAGGTGTTCTGGTAATGTCAAATAAACAAAACCACTCATGGAAACGGGAAAAACCATCTCATCAAATTATACCTATTCATATTGTGATCTACGCAAGAGATTCCTTTTCAAGAAGTCAAAAACCTTGGATGCTGAACAAAATTCATTGATCCTTTACTGCTCATCATTATATCATAAAACGGTGGAGCCATGCTCTGTGAAAAAGGGGCTTAATGCATCTGCAAAAGGTATCGACTCTGGTCAGCTTGCGCAGTCCACACAGGCTGACCTGGGTTGAAACATTTTGCTTTTTGGTATATTTTCTGCATGTCCAAGGGTTGACCGTACTACATCCAGATTCAGGTGTATGTTAGACAATGGATTTTAATAGATTCGTAACTATGTGATGAATTGCATGGTTTAATGCTTCACAGAGATGCATTAAACCCCCTTTTGCCACAGTATGGCCAAGTTTTCTAATGAGGAAAAGGTACAAAAAGTATTAAAGATTTTGGTTGTGTTTTATGTCACTGGTACCTCAGGCAGACAATTGTATATTTAATCTTACAGTAAACCACTTTTCAAACCTTTGTAGCAAAGAGAGAAGTTGCTTGTAACTAGCAATTTCTCCTTTTGCCACAATGTTTTCCCATGTATGTATGTGTTAAACCCTAATTCTTGTCAGTTCTCTTCAAATTTATCTGTCTGCTTCAGTTATGATACAAACAGTAATGAATAATAGCAATAAATGATAAAAAGGTATGCATTCCTTACATGGATTTGTTGTGAAGCTTTTTAGCTCACCTGAGCACAAAGTGCTCATGGTGAGCTTTTGTGATCGTGCTGTGTCCGGCGTCTGTCGTGCGTTGTCCGTCATTCGTTGTCTGTCGTCAACTTTTACCTTGTGTACGCTCTAGAGGCCACATTTTCAATCCGATACTCATGAAACTTGGTCAGAATGTTTGTCTTGATGATATCTCGAACGATTTCGAAAATGGGTCATGTCGGGTCAAAAACTAGGTAACTAGATACTCATAAAACTTGGTCAGAATGTTTGCCTTGATGATATCTCGGACGAGCTCGAAAATGGGTCATGTCAGGTCAAAAACTAGGTCACTAGGTCAAATCTTAGAAAAACCTTGTGTACGCTCTAGAGGCCATAGTTTCAGTCCGATACTCATGAAACTTGGTCAGAATGTTTGCCTCGATGATATATTGGATGAGTTTGAAAATGGGTCATGTCTTGTGTACGCTCTTGAGGCCACATTTTCAGCCCAAAACTCGTGAAAGTTGGTCAGAATGTTTGTCTTGCTTATATCTCGGTCGAACTAGGTCACTAGGTCAAATCTTAGAAAAACCTTGTGTATGCTCTAGAAGCCACATTTTCAGCCCAAAACTCTTGAAAGTTTGTCAGAGTGTTTGTCTTGATGATATCTAAGACGAGTTTGAAAATGGGTCATGTTGGGCAAAAATCTAGGTTACTAGGTCATATCTTAGAAAAACCTTGTGTACGCTCTTGAGGCCACATTTTCAGCCCAAAGCTCTTGAAAGTTGGTCAGTGTTTGTCTTGATTATATCCCGGTCAAGTTCGAGAATGGGTCATTTCGGGTCAAAAACTAGGTGACTAGGTCAAATCTTCGAAAAACCTTGTGTACACTCTAGAGGCCACATTTTCAGTAAGATACTCATGAAACTTGGTCAGAATGTTTGTCTTGATGATAGCTTGAACGAGTTAAAAAATGGGTCATGTCGGGTCAAAAACTAGGTCACTAGGGCAAATCTTAGAAAAACCTTGTGTACACTCTAGAGGCCACATTTTCAGTCAGATACTCATGAAACTTGGTCAGAATATTTGTCTTGATGATATCTTGGACAAGTTTGAAAATAGGTCATGTCGGGCCAAAAACTAAGTCACTAGGTCAAATCTTAGAAAAACTTTGTGTATGCTCTAGAGGCTACATTTTCAGTCAGATACTCATGAAACTTGGTCAGAATGTTTGTCTTGATGATATCTCGGACGAGTTCGAAAATTGATCATGCTGGGCCAAAAACTAGGTCAGTAGGTCAAATCTTAGAAAAACCTTGTGCACACTAGAGGCCACATTTTCAGTACAATGCTCTTGAAAGTTGGTCAGATTGTTTGTCTTTATGATATCTCGGATGAGTTCTAAAATGAGTCATGTCTGGTCAAAAAGTAGGTCACGAGGTCATATCTTAAAAAAACCTTGTGTACACTCTAGAGGCCACATTTTCAGTCCAAAACTCTTGAAATTTGGTCAGAATGTTTGTCTTGATGATATCTTGAACAAGTTTGAAAATGGGTCCTGTCAGGCAAAAAACTAGGTCACTGGGTCAAATCTTAGAAAAAACCTTGTGTACGCTCTAGAGGTTACAGTTTCAGTCCAAATTTCTTGAAAGTTGGTCAGAATGTTTGTCTTGATTATATCTCGGTCGAGTTCGAGAATGGGTCATGTCGGGTCAAAAACTAGGTCACTAGTTCAAATCTTCGAAAAACCTTGTGTATGCTCTAGAGGCCACATTTTCTGTAAGATACTCATGAAACTTGGTCAGAACATTTGTCTTGATGATAGCTTGAACGAGTTCAAAAATGGGTCATGTCGGGCCAAAAACTAGGTCACTAGGTCAAATCTTAGAAAAACCTTGTGTATGCTCTAGAGGCCACATTTTCAGTCAGATACTCATGAAACTTGGTCAGAATGTTTGTCTTGATTATATCTCGGACGAGTTCGAAAATTGATCATGCTGGGCCAAAAACTAGGTCAGTAGGTCAAATCTTAGAAAAACCTTGTGCACACTAGAGGCCACATTTTCAGTACAATGCTCTTGAAAGTTGGTCAGATTGTTTGTCTTTATGATATCTCGGATGAGTTCTAAAATGAGTCATGTCTGGTCAAAAAGTAGGTCACGAGGTCATATCTTAAAAAAACCTTGTGTACACTCTAGAGGCCACATTTTCAGTCCAAAACTCTTGAAATTTGGTCAGAATGTTTGTCTTGATGATATCTTGAACAAGTTTGAAAATGGGTCCTGTCAGGCAAAAAACTAGGTCACTGGGTCAAATCTTATAAAAAACCTTGTGTACGATCTAGAGGTCACAGTTTCAGTCCAAATTTCTTGAAAGTTGGTCAGAATGTTTGTCTTGATTATATCTCAGTTGAATTCGAGAATGGATCATGTCAGGTCAAAAACTAGTTCACTAGTTCAAATCTTCGAAAAACCTTGTGTATGCTCTAGAGGCCACATTTTCAGTAAGATACTCATGAAACTTGGTCAGAACGTTTGTCTTGATGATAGCTTGAACGAGTTAAAAAATGGGTCATGTCGGGTCAAAAACTAGGTCACTAGGGCAAATCTTAGAAAAACCTTGTGTATGCTCTAGAGGCCACATTTTCAGTCAGATACTCATGAAACTTGGTCAGAATGTCTTGATGATATCTTGGACAAGTTTGAAAATGGGTCATGTCGGGCAAAAAACTAGGTCACTAGATCATATCTTAGAAAAAACCTTGTGTACGCTCTAGAGGCCACATTTTCAGCCCAAAACTCTTGAAAGTTGGTCAGAATGTTTGTCTTGATGATATCTCGGTCAAGTTTGACAATTGATCATGCTGGGCCAAAAACTAGGTGACTAGGTCAAATCTTAGAAAAACCTTGTGCACACCAGAGGCCACATTTTCAGTCCAATGCTCTTGATAGTTGGTCAGATTGTTTGTCTTTATGATATCTCGGATGAGTTCTAAAATGAGTCATGTCTGGTCAAAAAGTAGGTCACGAGGTCATATCTTAGAAAAACCTTGCGTACATTCTAGAGGCCACATTTTTGGTCCAAAACTCTTGAAATTTGGTCAGAATGTTTCTCTTGATGATATCTTGGATGGCTTCGAAAATTGGTCATGTTGGGTCAGAAACTAGATTCAAATCTTAGAAAAAACCTGTGTATGCTCTATAGGCCACATTTTCTGTCCAATACGTATGAAAGGTGGTCAGGATCTTTGTTTTGATAATATCTACAATGGGAAAATTGGCTATGGTTGGCTAGAAAGTAGGTCATTGAGAGAAATTCTAGAAAAAGCTTGTGTATATGCTAGAGGCCAAATTTTCAATCCAATAATAATTATGAAAGCTTAGTAGATTGTTTGTCATGATATCTCAAAAGAGATTGAAAATGGGTCATGTTTGGTTAAAAGACTTTAGGGCCATCATGGCCCTCTTGTTCATGGTTGTTTTGATGGTCAGCAGAAATGTAAACTTGTTTTAACTCATCACCGCATGAATGAAATATAGACCTGTCCAAATTCAAGCCATTTGTAGATGACAAAAGAAATATGGATCAAGTGATGAACTTTGCCTTTGACAATGTAGACAACATTGAGCGAAAAGGAGAAATACCAGCATCTCTAGATCCTACTATTGACTGGATCTGGAGGTAGAATGGTCCTTTGACCTGCAAAAAGTGACCAATTGCAAAATGTTTTGACCCATGTCAGCCTGTTTAGAACTCTGTCATCTTGTAAAGTGTTGGGGTAGTTTATGAGAGATAATAATCGTAAATATTGTTCATGAAATACTAATGTATACAGTGTATATGATACTGCTGAAATTACATGTAGTATGTTATTTGTGAATGTTTGTGTATTTTTTATATGCAATATACTATAGAATAGTGATGATTGTGAAGGTGTATGTTGTAGTTGTCAGCTGTTATAAGTTTTTCGTGTCTTTGTACTATTCATATTTTGTTTTTCCTCGTAATCCTGAATTTTGACCACTTTGTTCAGCTAGACAAATATGAGCAGATTTAAGAAATGAAAGCTTTTGATCAGTAACACTTTGAGTTTAGTGTACAAATCCCCTCTCTAGGCATGGATTAACTTTTGTAGGGATAACGCTTTAACTCTGTAACAAAAGACAGAATTTTAGACTTGCCCAAACTGAGAAAATTTGCAGATCACAAAAAAATGACTCAAAAATGGAAATTTGTTCTAGGAAGGATAGAAACCATTGTGGGAAAAGGAATAAATGCTGATTACCAGCATTTTCTCTATTTCCCACTATATTTTCAAAAGCTTTCTTTCTCAGGGTCGTTTAAACTCAGGATTGTGTGATAAGTTTTTAAATGTTTACCTGTGTGTTTAAAGATCCTGAGGAAGAAGGTTTTTGAAAACTCTATGTGAAAAGGAGAAGCGGCTGATAACCAATATTTATACCCCCGCAAAACGAATGTTTTCGGGGGTATACTGCAATCAGCCTGTCCGTCCATGTGTCCGTCTGTCCGTCTGTGTACAAAATACTAGCAATTTTGTGTCGCAAACTCCTCCTACAGTTTTCCTTCAATTGTATTGAAACTTTGCACATATATAGATCATATATTGAAGATTTGCAAGACGCAATTTTCAAGTGTCAACTCCTCCTGGTTGAGGAATTATCTCCCCTTGAACTTGACACTTTTTTCTGTCAAAGCGCTGGCGGGGGTATTAAATCACATTCAGTGACAGCTCTAGTTTCTCCTATTCGAACCATATTTTTGACTTTAAAGGCAAATTCAATGATTTGAGTTACATTGAAATTGTCATCTGCAGATGCTTACAATTTGGACAAGTCTAAGACTTTGTCATCTGATATAGAGGTAACTATACAGATAACATCGTTTGTACATGAAACCTAATTCCAGTGGGCAGCTTAACCGTTTACCAAGCCATCCTGAGTTTTAATGATCCTAGGGAGAAAGGCTTTTGAAAACATGGTGGGAAAAGGAGAAAATGCTGTTAACCAGCATTTTCTCCTTTTTCCACCATGTTTTTTACCCGTTCATGGGCAATTCCCATCATTTGAGCCAAATTTTATTTGTTGTCTGCAAATGCTTTCAATTTGGATAAATCTAAAATTGTGTTGTTTAGTAAGGAGATAAGCTGACATGGTTACTATAGGCTATTTCAAAAAACACCATTACTCCTTTACACAACAATAACGGGTTTTTGCGACCCTGTTGGGAAAGGAGAAAATGCTTTTAATCAGCTTTTTTTCCTATATCAAAAATATTTACTTCCCTTTCCAGGACAAATCTCATCATTTGAGTCACTTTTGATTTGTCTTATGCAAATGCTTTCAATTTGGACAAGTCTAAAATTTTGTCGTCTGGTAAAGAGTTTACCTATCACACTATAGGCTACCGGTATTTATAGAAATGCAACTGTTATATGTGACACAAATGAGAAAGATCTCAAGAAAACTTTTTTAAATCCTTTACCAAACAATCCTGTCTTTTTACAACACTGTAGAAGAAGGGTGTTGAAAAAATGTAAGATATTTTCTTTCCTATGCAAGACAAATTCCACACCATTGCTTAACACTCTGTACCGAACAGATTAGTCCAAATAGAAAGCATTTTAATTTGGAAATATCTATAATTGATGTTGTGTGGTAAAGACTTCAGGAAAAACGTATCCAAAAATGAAGCACTTACAAATGTATACGCAACAGTTAATGTCTATGCATGATTCTTGAAAAGTCTAAAACCATAAGTATCAAATGTGGAGGATGCTCACATCTCTGTATCACTATTAATTAACCCTTTACCACACAAACCCGAGTTTTAACGACCCTTAAGAAGTAGCCATTTGAAAACATTGTGGGAAAAGGAGAAAATGCTGCTAACCAGCATTTTCACCTTTTCCCACAATGTTTTCTAGCCTATCAAATACAGAAAGCACCATTCAAGCAATATTTAATTTGTCGTCTGCAAATGCTTTCAATTAAGTCCAGTCCAAAATTTTGTCATTTGGTAAAGAGTTAAGCTGATGTGTCATTTATGGAAACGTGAAAATAATGTTGAATCGGCATAGCTGTTGTAATATAATAAATTCCTTGTAAGAAAGAGACAAAGACCATTAGTTTAAAGTTTACATGTATGAAGTTTTAAAACAAAGACCCACATTTTGGCAGAGGGATGCTTGGTAACAGAAAGTTTTCCTTTTGCCACAATGTTCCCCTACTGAAGGACAAAATATATCAGCCATGCTCTGGCAAAAGGGGGCTAAATGCATCTCCTTGAGCCATGATACCAGGCAAGTCATCATTTAATTATGTATCCATAAAATCCATTTGTCGAAGATTCAACTGATTCATGAGGTACACTGGTTGTTTAACATGCAGAAAACTTAACAATAGCAAAAAGTATCAGCCCAGGTCAGCCTGCGCAGAATGCGCAAGCTGATGTGGGTCGAAACTTTTTGCAGATGCATTAAGCCCCCTTTTCACAGAGCATGGGATCCGTTATAATTAGCTTTAAGAGATCAGGGTATAAAGTTTAGATATTTATAAAGAACACATGACTGTATTATTATGTATGATAAATTTATAAATGGCAATATAATTTGTGTATTTTTGGTTTCATTCCAGTCAAAAAAATGGGTATAAAGATATGTGCAGCTATCTGCCAAAAAGGGGTTTAATGTGTATCTTCGATGCAATATACTAAGTAAGTCATCACATAATTATGGATCCATAAATTCCATTTTGTTTCACAACCAACTAAGTTGTGTGGTAGAATGGTCCTAGAATATAAACAAAATTTACCTGTAGTAGAAAGTTCCAGGTCAGCCACTGCTGACTGTGTAGGCTGACATGGGTCTATACTTTTCCGCAGATGCATTAAACCCCCTTTTTCTAGAGTGTGGCTCATGATGTTATATGATTAAGTGGATTCATTTCTTAATCAGCACTTCATTCAGGTATCTTGTATATTTCGCCATTATTCCTAATTCAATCGATATAAATCATTCTGTTTAGCCTACCACAAGTTGTGTTACTTTCAAATTAACAAAATCTTATAGAATAAGACTAAGAATGTTCTTAAGAATGGTTGGTTAATATGAACCTGGATACAGTAGAAAACATTGTGGGAAAAGGAGAAAATGCTGGTAACCAGCATTTTCTCCTTTTCCCACAATGTTTTCAAAAGGCTTCTTTCCCAGGGTCATTAAAAGTCGTCATTGTGTGGTAAAGGGTTAAAACTCGGGTTTATGTTGTGAAGAGTAACTTATAACTAGATTTCATTTCTGCTTGGAATGAATGATCCCAGTACGGGGCTCTTTCAGTATTATTGATAACATCCTGGTACTGTATATATGGTTATATGCATGTGATGAAAAATCTGCAAATTGCTGATTATGGACATTTTGTATATGGCAATGTTTGTGAGTTCAAGACACTTGTTACTTACGCGAACAGAAAAGTATGGGAATTTTCAAAATCGCAAAATTTTCCACATCGCAAAAATTTCCACTTATGCAGTAGATAAAAAAAGGACTGGAACTGCTCGTGTTTTTAACCGTTGGAGCACCAGATAAACTCAACACACATATTCAATGTAGAAATAAGACCCTAATAATCACAATTTCATGGTTACTTTTGTCTAGAGTGTTTCAGCAGAGCAGACAGTTAGGATCAAAGATCAGGCTGCACGTTTTGTGCAACCTGATCTTGATCTCTACAGGCCACAAATGCAACAATAGTTGTAATTTTTTAGTGTAGAAATATGACTCAAATAAAATAATCACAATTTCATGGTTGCTTTTGTCTAGAGTGTTTCAGCAGAGTGGACAGTATAGATCAAAGATCAGGCTGCATGTTTTGTGCAGCCTGATCTTGATCTATACTGGCCGCAAAGGCAACTGTAGCTGCGAAAGGCATGTTAAAGGTTAATACCCTCTTGATGTAGCATCTTACTAGTTTTGTTATCTATTGAAACCTCACAGGACCATCATGACATTCCTGTTATCATAGACTTTAGGTATATTATACCATGCCCAACCCTTTACCACACAATCCTGTGTTTTTATGACCCTGAAAAAGAAGCCTATATGAAAACATGGTGGAAAAAGGAGAAAATGCTAATGATTTGCATTTTCTACTTATCCCAAATTGTGTTCTGTCCTTTCAAAGACATATCCCATCTTTTAAGACAATTTTGTTGGAAGTTTTGTCCACAAATTGCTTTAACTCTTCACCAAACGACAAAAACGTAGACTTTTCTAAATCGAAAGCATTTGCAGACGACAATTTAAATTTGGCTCAAACGATGGAATTTTTCTGTGATAGGGTAGAAAATATGATGTTTACCAGCATTTACTCCTTTTCCCACAATGTTTTCAAAAGACACCTTTTTCAGGGTAATTAAAACTCGGGATTGTTCGGTAAAAAGTTAAATATAGGCAAGTCTAAACTTCAGGTGTTCGGTAAAGTGTTAAAATAAATTCAGAATACATGTATACATGTATGTCTAGTATTTGCTCAAAATATGCCCCTATGTACTGTAGAATTATCCAAGCTTGCATGAAACAATCAAACTGCTGTTAAATTGCTTCCTTACGCAATTATATTTGAGCTATGCTCTGGCATAAGAGGGTTTAATGCATCTCTGTGATACCAAGCAAGTCATCACATAATTAGGGATCCATGATAGCCACTTTTTTTTAAATAAACGACTGAATCATGAGGTAGACTGGTCCTTGGACATACAGAAAATTGACCAAAAGCAAAAAAATTTGGCCCGGGTCAGCCTACGCAGACTGCAGGCTGTCCTGGGTCAATACTTTTCGAAGATGCATTAAGCTCCTTTTTCACAGAGCTTGGCTCATTTATTTATGCTTAATGCTAGTGTAGTAAAAAAATAAGTACTTTACCAATACAAAAATTATCATGAAAGCTTCTCTGCTGGAGGAGACGACAGTAACTAAGCCCTTTGCCAGACATTTTGGTTTAGCCAATCAGAAGTTGTGTTCCTTTCAAATTTAGAAAACCTTGGAGAATAAGACTTAACATTCTTAAGAATGGTTGGTAAATATGAACCCTGGTTTTACTTAAACTCTTTACCACACCACAAAATTTTAGACTTGTCCAAATTCTAATCATTTGCCAACATTACATTAACCCATTACCACACAATCCCGAGTTTTGACGACCCTGTAGGAGAAGGCTTTTGAAAACACTGTGGGAAAAGGAGAAAATGCTGGTAACCAGCATTTTCTCCTTTTCCCACAATGTTTTCTTCCCCATCCAAAACAAAAATCATCATTTCAGTTACATTTAATTTGTCGTCTGCAAATCCTTTCAATTTGGACAGGTCTAAATTTTTGTTGTTTGGTAAAGAGTTAAATGTAACTCAAAAATATTTGCCTTAGTAAGGTAGAAAACATTGTGGAAAAAGGAAAAAATGCTGGTTACCAGCATTTTCTCCTTTTCCCACAATGGTTTCAGAAGACTTCTTTCTCAGGGTGGTGAAAACTCAGGATTGTGAGGTAAATGGTTAACTCTTTATCACACGACAAAAATTTAGACTTATCCAGTTTGAAAGTGTTTGCAGACCAAAAATAAAAAGTGGCTGAAATGATGGAACTTACCTATGATAAGGGAGAAAACATTGCGGTAAAAGGAGAAAATGCTGGTTCCTGACATTTTATCCTTTTCCCACAATAATTTTGAAAGTTTTTTTTTTTTTTTTCCCAAGGGGTCATTAAAAGTTGGATCATGTGGTATAGGGTTAAACAATCAGATGAATTAGTTGTTTCAAGTATGTTCACACGTCAGTCCTTGTGTTTTATAGATACATGATTTTTTGTTGTTGTCCAAAGCTTGCACGAGTGATAGACACTGCTCTGGCATTACTCGGGCTTCAGCTCAATACATTCCAGTTATATTGTTAGGGCTAGCATATAAGTTACTCCATGAAATTAACTCTTTAACATACAATCCTGACTTTTAACGACCCTGTGGAAGAAGCCTTTTGAAAACATTGTAGGAAAAGGAGAAAATGCTGGTAACCAGCATTTTCTCCTTTTCCCACCATGTTTTCTTCTCTTTCTGAATTAAATTTCAATTTTTCAGTCACTTTTATTTTGTCATGTGCAAATGCTCTCAATTTGGACCAGTCTAAAATTTTGTCATTTGGTAAAGAGTTAACTCTTTATCATACAAGTTTAGACTTTTTCAAATTGAAAGCATTTTGTAGACGACAAGTTAAATATGACTCTGATTATGGAATTTGCAATATGGTGGAAAAACCTTGTGGGAAAAGGAGAAAATGAGGATGGAAGTGTTAGCACTAGCATAGTTACTTCCATTTAATTACGTGTAACTCCTTACGAAATGACTAAATTTTAGACTTAACCAAATCAAAAGCATTTGCAGATGACATAGTGAATGCAACTCAAATGATGGAATTCATATCTAAAAGGGTAGAAAACATTGTGGGAAAAGGAGGAAATGCTGGTAACCAGAATTTTCTCAGTTACCATAATGTAGTTAAGGTAGTTAAAACTCGGGTTTATGTTGTGAAGAGTAACTCATGAAATGAAACTTGTTTTCTACAGAAATTCTGACAGGTCTATATTGAAAAAGACGTGCTTTGTGTAGAAAACAAGACTATGGGCTCATGTGAATAAAAGAAAGTGCGGGTTGTGTGACTTAGTAACAGATATATTATGTTAAACATATATTAAAAGCCATTCTCTGGCAAAAGAGGGTCTAATGCATCTCTGTGATGCTGCATACCAAGCACGTCATCACATAATTATGGATCCGTAAAATCTCATTTTTGTGACAATTGTCTGAAACCTGGGGTAGAATGGTTCTTTGACATGTAGAAAATTGACCAATAGCAAAAAGTGTCGACCCAGGTCAGCCTGTGCAGACTGCACAGGCTGTCCTGAATCAATACTGTTTGCTGATGCATTAAACCCCCTTTTCACAGAGCATGGCTCAAATATCTTTGATAAGGTTAAGAAAACTGTTTTCAGAAAAATATATGTATTTTTGTTGTGAATCATGGTATATATTTGTGTTGTAGTAAATAATTTACTGTAAGTATTGACCATTTTTTATATATACATAATTATTATATATTTATAGAGTTACATTTATAAATTGGAAGGATCCTTGAAATTCTGTGCCTGTATTCATGAGTCATTTTAAATTCATTTCTATCAGGGATTTCGGGTTTTTCAGCCTCGTGCTTTCTGATTGGTTGAAAGTTTTTATGAAGGTCAATCACCGGACAAGTCTATAACACTTTACCAGGCGACAGAATTTTAGACTTGTCCAAATTGTCCACATTTTGCAGACAACAAAATAAAATGTGACTCAGTAATTGAAATTGTTAATGGAAGGGTACAAAACATTGTGAGAAAAGGAGAAAATTTTGGTCACCAGAATTTTCTCCTTTTTCCACAATGTTTTAAAAGCCATTGGAGTGGTTAAAATACACAATGTTGGGGAAAGGGTTACATTAGAATATTGAAGCAAATCTTATAGAGGTTAGTGAATACTGACCCAGTATGACTATACTATAAGATTGAAATTATATATGAGCAATGCTCTGGCAGAAGGGGGGTTAATGCATCTTTGTTCTGCATTATACCAAGCAAGATATCACATAATTAGGGATCCATAACATCCAATTTGTCCAGCAACTGACTGAATCATGAGATAGACTTGTCCTTTGACAAACAGAAAATTGATCAACAGCAAAAACTGTCAACCCAGGTCAGCCTGTGCGGACTGCACAGGCTGACCTGAGTTGACGGTTTTTGCAGATGTATGAAACCCCCTTTTTTTCAGAGCATGGCTTGTATGATGATATAGTCTTATTATTAGAGTTATTGCTATATTGTACAACAAGTTACTGATTCATGTGTAACCTCATTTCATGTCGTAGATTTGTTTTTATCTCTGCTAATGATTCAATACAATGTGGTATAACATTGATTTGTTTCTTTTTATTCGTCCACCTGTATTGTGTGTGTGTGTGTGTGTGGGGGGGGGGAGGGGGGGGGTTATCAACATCTATGTTTGGGTATCAACAACTGTGTAGGGGTATCAAACAACACTGTATCAACATCTATGTTGGGGTACCGGTATCAACAGTAATGTTGGGGTTTCAAAAGCCAAGTTGGGGTATCAAGAGCTGTGTTGGGATATAAAAAACTGTTGGTGTATCAACAACTATGCTGGACTGTCAGCAGCTATGTTGATGTATTAACAACTATGTTGGGGTATCAGCAGCTATGTTGGTGTAACAACAGCTCTGTTGGGGTATCAACAGCTATGTTGGACTATGAGCAGCTATGTAGGGGTATCAACAACTCTGTTGGGGTATCAACAACTATGTTGCGGTATCAACAGCTCTGTTGGTGTATCAACAACTCTGTTGGGGTATCAACTGCTATTTTGGACTATGAGCAGCTATGCTGGTGTATCAGCAACTCTGTTGGGGTATCAACAGCTATGTTGGTGTATCAACAACTATGTTTGTGTATAAACAGCTCTGTTAGGGTATCACCAGCTCTGTTGGTGTATCAACAACTCTGTTGGGGTATCAACAGCTATGTTGGGGTATCAGCAGCTATGTTGGGGTATCAATAGCTACGTTGGGGTATCAACAGCTATGATGGTGTGTCAACAGCTATGATGGGATATAAACAACGATGTCTGGGTATCATCAACTCTGTATCAGCAGCTGTGTTGGAGTATCAACAACTATGTTGGGGTATCAACAATTACGTTGGAGTATCAACTACTATGTTCGGGTATCAACAACTATGTTGGTGTATCAACAACTATGTTTGTGTATCAACAATTATGTTGGAGTGTCAACAACTGTGCTGGGGTATCAACAACTATGTTGGGGTATCAACAACTTCATATCAATAGCTATGTTTGGATATCAACATCTATGTTGGAGTATCAAGAACTGTGTAGGGATATCAACAACTAACCTAGAGTATCAAACACTGTTTTGGGCATCAATAGCTATACCCAATTATGTTGTTCCCCCTTCTTTTCCATACAGAAGCCCTACATATTTCATACTAAAATGGCAGATAACCATCAAAATGTATTTGACACGGTTATGCCCCTTTTTTTGCTAAAAATTTTCACTGAAAATCAAGCAACTGCAGTAGAACGTTGGCACTTGCATGTGGTGCTTGTGTTTCAATTCCTTTTGCCAGAATATTTAAAAGAAAGTAAGAAATAAGTGGTTCCTAGATCAGACTCCACATTCTTTGATCTTAAGGCATTCTTTGATCTTAAGACAAAATAAAGGTAGTTCAAGTGATAGTTTCTGTCTTTAATAGGGTAAAAAACATTGTGGGAAAAGAAAAAAAAATGCTGGTTACCAGCATTTTCTCCTTTTCCCACAATGTTTCCAGAAGCTTTCTTCTGCAGGGTCGTTAAAACTTGGGATTATGTGGAAAAGGGTTACAGAGTTTTACTATGTACCCAACAACAAAGTTTTAGAAACTGTGATTAAAATGATTTGATTTGTCTGAGAAAGTAAAAAGTATTGTGAGCAAAGGAGAAAATACTGGTAACCAGCATTTTCCTCTTTTTCCACAATGTTTTCAAAAGTCCTTTTCCTGGGGTTATTAAAACACTGGATTGTGTGGTAAAGAGTTAATCCATGACAAATAACACAAATCTTTAACTTGCCTATATTTCATGCATTTTCAGACAACAAACTAAATATAGCTAAAATGAGGGGATTTGTCTTTAAAACTTAACCCCTAGGCTGCTAAGCGCGACTAACTGACCTTTGACGGACAGTGCAGATCAAGATCAGACTGCACAGAACGTGCAGTCTGATCTTGGATCTACACTGTCCGATAAAGAGGTATGGTTCTACAAAAACTAAGTTTGAAGTAACATTACTAGGGTCTTTAATATCGGCATCAAAATTTAAGTTATTTAGCAGAAAAAGAATTAAAAGGATAAGAAGAAAGATTGCCAGAAAAGAATAAAATGCTTTAGACTGGAAGTGAGTGTTGTATACCTTCATTTTCTGCTTTCCTGACTGTGTTGTCAGAAACCCTCTTCCTCAGAGCCGGCCCTGGTAGCTCAGTGGTTTAAACGTCTTTAACGGACAGTGTAGATCAAAGATCAAACTGCACATTCTGTGCACTCTGATCTTGATCTACGCAGTCCGCAAAAGGTCAGTATTCAGAGTTAAATCACTATTCTAACATGACACGTGAATTCGGCTCTATAAACACAGTGCAACGAAATCATGGTAAAATCTGTCATTCTATATATAGAGTGACATCATTCTGTATAAAGTTAGTAAGTTATTCAATGGAATATCATCTGCATCCGCGTTTTTACGCTAAGTATCGAACTTGTTTTCCTTTCATTAAGAGTTGGTCATGTTAGAATCGAAATAATCTTCTTTCTATCGTGGTTTATCGTTCAATAAACTACGTTGTGAGTTATGAGGCGCAATGATTAACCCACTCGGGCTATCGCCCTTGTGGATTATTTATTGTGCCTCATAACTAACAACTGTGGTTTATTGAACGATAAACCATGATAGAAAGAAGATTATTTCTTAATTATACAGCACTATTCTACACATTCCCAAATTAAAAGTGTTTACAGACAAAACATTTGATATGGCTAAAATGATAGGGTCTATCTTTCAAAGGATAAAAAACAAATAGAGGGAAAAGAAAATAAATTTAACTCTTAACCACACAATCCCGACTTGTAACGACCCTGAAGAAAAAGGATTTTGAAAACATTGTGGGAAAGGAAGAAAATGCTGGTAAGCAGCATTTTCTCCCTTTCCCACAACATTTTCTACCCTCCTGTAAACAAATTTCAATGTTAGAGTCAGGTTTATTTTGTTGTCTGCAAATGCCTTCAGTTTGGACAAATTTATGATTTTGTTGTTTGGTAGCGAGTTCAAGAATTTAATGCTCGTTACCTGCCTTTACTCCTTTTCATGTGATGTTTCAGAAACATTCAATCTTACAGTCAAAGAAACAAAAGTTTGTTTGGTAAAGGATTAACTGATAATCCCATTAAACAAATTTTCACCAAACAATCATTATAAATTGAGTTAAGTACCAAGGGGAAATCTGTGAGAATTTTTCTTCAAAAGAAATAGAACAAAAATACTTATTACAATATTACAAGCAATATCTTCTTTTGTCACAAAAATTTCATAAGTAGTCTTTTGTCTTGAGTGTTTTGCATAGTAATGGTCACCATGCTTTTTATGATAAGTCATGCAATTTCCCATGCATCAAATCAGGGATCTTATGGGATAGGAAACGCGGTATAACTTCTGGTTATTCACTGTCTTCTTTCGAATTGACCGCAAAGGAAAAAACGGCGGCCATCTTAAATTTCGGCATACGACGGTCACTGTTTTAATCAACGTTTTGCTTGGTTATCCCATACGTCCTTCTCAACAGGTAAATTTCCGAATATTTACATGCTTAGAATATATGTAACATCAATTTTTTCGGAGATTCTGTTTTATATACTTATTTTGGCGTTAAAAAATCATGACCTAATCATGTTTGCCCCGTAGGGAATGTTCGGCAGGAGGACTTAGTGACGTGCAAAAGTACTTTTTAAGTACATAAAGTAGCGTCCAAATAGCAACATGTTGGTAAAAATCACGAGATAGAGTACATCTCCTTGTATTAAAGCCAATTTTGTGCTGATTTTCGATTCCTAAGTTAGATAATTATGAGCTCAAAACTGGGCTATTTTCGGTATTTCATCACAAAATGGCGGACCAATGTGGTGAATTTGGCGGGTTCCTAGTGATAGTTGTAGCATTCTCAATTTATTTTTAGAAATAAATTTGTTCAGATTTTGACATATTTATAAGCAGTAAGTATTTCTTTTTGTTTTTAAATCAAATCTAGTGATTTTCGATGCCAAGGTTGGATAACTGTGGGCTCAAAAACTTGGCTATTTTCGGTCTTAAGTGCAAGATGGCAGCTTAAAAAGGGGTTATTTCAGTAAAGGTGGAAGCGCATTACCGCACATTAGTCAAAAATGATTGGATCTCTGATAGTCTAACCATGTGAAAATAAAACCATATTTTGCAACGTAACTGAAGAATTAAAATGTTACGTTTTGTAAAAAGGAGAAATTTGAAATTTAGTTGGTTCTATATTTTTTTTTCCAGATATGTATTGTGAGAGCACAAACACTTCAAAACATGGTTTCAAGAGCTGTCAACATACTGTTGTGATGCATCCTGTGAACAGAAGAATGACATTGAAGATGGTTTTGTAATTCTGCATAAAGTGTGCTAGTATAAAACTGAAGCTGGGCTTGAAAACTTGGAATATTAAAGACCAAATCAGCTGTGAACTGTACAAACCTGCAAGAAAAATGCTTTTAAGGTGAAATTAATGTATTTGAATATGAAAGCTGTGAGCTTCTTCTACCACCAAAGTATATTTAGTATGTATAGCTCAATAAGCCACTAGAAGTATGGAGTTATTTAATTATCTGTGACAAATGCTAGTATTCCTGAATCCTAAGTTTTCACTGACCTGGGGAATATCCATACTTCCGAAAACATTGTGAACAAAGAAGAAACTACCGGTAAGTACATGTCACATTTCCTCAGGAAAAACAAGTCTTCTCATTTCAGTTGCATTTCATTTGTCGTCTGCAAATGCTTTCAAATTAGACATGTCCAAAATTTTGTAATCTGGCAAAAAGTTAAGGATGGAACCTTGCTCAATTTGCTATGTTTCACAACATTTTAGTTGTATCATAGCAGCTATTATACTTATCTATTTGTTTTTTGAATTTGCACAACTGTCTGCACAAGCTGCGTGTTGCTTTTCCTCATCAACATATTTTTTGAGGGAGAGAAGTATGTATCTGTGTGACTGTGTTGTGCAAAATTCTCTGAGAATCATGATGTTGGTTTCCCACTACTCACACTATTGTCATAAAACACTAAAAGTACATGTATTAAATATGACATACTTTTGGTTTCTTCAAACAACACAGTACATTCAGTATCTACAGTCTTACAAGCCACTTGTGGTAAGGAGTTATCTAATAATCTATGACAGATGCCAGTATTCCTGAATCCTAAGTTTTCACTACCATGGGAAATATTTACACATCTGAAAACATTGTGGGAAAAGAAGAAAATGTTGGCAAGCATGTTCTCATTTTCTCAGCAAAGACACAAGTGACACATTTCATTTCTTGTCTGCAAATAATTCCAAATCAGACAAGTCTCAAATTTTGTTGTCTGGCAAAGTGTTCCTGAAGGTTGGTTGCTTTCAACATTTTGCAATTGTATCACAGCAAACAATGCAACTATCCATATTCCATGTATTACTAGAGTTGGGAATGTTTCTACTTGAAAATCTCTGTTGAGGGAGAGAAGTATATTTTGGGCGTTTGTATGACATACACCAGGATTATAATGATAGTTTAATATACCAGTAATATCTCATATACACAATACATGCACTTTTACCATCATCATTAACTGCAACTTGCCACAGTGAAAAAGTTTTAGGAGATAAAAGTCTACATTCAATGAAAAAAGCATTTGCGGAAGCAACCAACCATTTGCATGTTACATTTTATCGCAAAAAGATTGGTCCTTGTGTCATACTGTTTTCCAAAGATTTCTACAGTGGATTTTTGTAAAATCAAATTTATTAGGCATTAAGTTAAAACTTGCTAAAGGAACACATTTTTCAGCACTATTTAATTTTGTAACACACATGTGTATATAAGATCCCTGATCAAATAGAAAACGTGAACGATAGGTTTCTTTCTTAATTTTATGTTCTAAGGGAGAAAACTCGTACAACCTTGAACTTAAAGTTATGAAGAGTGAACTCCCTTATTGTGACGATTTCCCGCCCGTCCGCCTTCCCCGTGGATAAATGATTGATTGTATGATGTTTAACGCTGTTTTCAACTTAATTTCAGTTATATTGCGGCCGTCAGTACACCTATCCATGCTTTCCTGAGGTTTCTTTTACCAGTACTCCGCACAATATTCTTTCCAAACCACTTGCTGCTTTCCCACACAACCATCGTCGAAACAATAGTCAGCGGTGAGAGAGGAATGAATCCTGTCGCAGTGACTATCTTGTCCTCGGAAAGAAATTGGCTGAGCCGGGGATCGAACCAGCGACCTTCTGTTCTCAAGTCGTGTACACTACCGACTGAGCTACCGTGGCTCGGCCCCGTGGATAAAACGCTACTTAATAACGAATTCAAAGTAAAAATCTTTCTCTAAAAAAGTAAAATTATTTCCATTATCTGAGGTTCAAGATTCAAATGAATTAGATCTATAACAACATCTTTTCAGTGGTTTCCACCTTCAGCTGCATCCACGGCGGTTAGGCCTACGGTATGTCAATAAGCCTCCAAAAAAGAGTGAAGGAACCATGTCCTAGATATTTACATATTCTTTATTTCTAGGGGTACCTTTGGTGATCATTGGTGATCACATACAACCTATTCATTGATTGCTTGGATGTTTTATTACCTTAAACAACTTTGTATAGGTTTTGAGATCTTATCTCGAAAAACAAACCGTCATTTCCACACTTTGAATTTTGGCGGATGTTGCGTTTACAAATTGATGAAATGCAAGGGAGACAACCGTCCAGTTTAAAATATATATATATAAATATCAAGCATGTTCTTTACTTTTTTGTTGTTGTTCTGCGTGATGTCATGATTTCTTAGGAACTGTAGGTATTATAAAAAAAATCATAATAGAACTACATCATAAATCATAACAACTTAGCGGAAGTATTCGTTTTTTATAGCGATCGAGCCTAACGACTTACTGTGTGCCATAATTTATTCGTCTTCGCTTTTAGGCTGTGTCCTTAACAACAGGGGACACGACTCTGATATGAAAAAAGACACAGGTAAATACGAGTTTTTTCCCTTAGACCATTATTCGTTCACAATCTCGCCATTTTTTTCGTTTCGTGAAATATTAAACTTAGAATTAACTTTTTTGTTTCTCCTTATTTTGTAAATGAGAATAGAGCAGAAAAAGATGCAATGGCCCGTAGAATATCGGAAATGAGGCATAAATCAATAATGTATTGATGGGCGTATAGATAGATAGAGATCGATATGGATAGCTGGATGGATGGTTGGTAAGCAAGCAGGACCAAGTAAGAAAGGTTTATTTTGCGGGTTTGTGAAAAATTAATGTAAACTGGTACCCGTTGTATCTCCTCCAGTAGACAACAGGCAACACCCGATTTAATGAGAGCAGCTGGTAGTCTTCACATGAACACGTGCATCAAATCCACCAATCAGACAGCCCGTAGTAGAATGCCTCACTTTCTGTTGCATTTGGTATGGATTTTTTTTAAATTGCGCATCAAGTGTCATAGTATTATAATAAGTAATTTATCAAGCAATAGATATACAGCTATGAGAGTTAAAAACTTTTAAGAGGTTCAAACACTACGTCCCCCAATCCAGCTGAAAATAATAAAAAGACTACCCCACTTCTTCTCATTCATACAGTTATTCACACGGTTTCATAGTTCATTCTGAAATTGAAAATACGGGGAAAATTGCATGGGATGTCATGTATATAAAAAAGATTGTCATTGTGGCTTTTGAGTTTAGGTTAGATATGAAAGTGAAAGTAGATTAGCTGATTAAAACGAGGTATTTTCCAGTAATTCAAGGAGAAAAAACAATTCATCTAATCGATTATTCAATATACCACCATGATACATAGATTCTTTAATACATTTTTTGAGCCTAAGATAATAAGACACATATAATTAATGAACATATGTTGTGTGTGGCTATGTCTCTGTATTAAAAAATTATTTAATTACCGGAATAGCTAATGAGTTTTTGACATGCGCACCTGAAAGGTCTATTACAATATGAAATAACAAGGATGATATTTTCATTTTTTAACGTCAAATAAAGTCTTCTTCAGATAGCTTGAGCTTACCATTTTCAAAAACGTAAATTACACCCAGGACTATGCTAATTTGTTTTTTGAACACATTTTTTTTTTCGCAGCCAAACTACATCCATAGATACTCGCGTATTTATACATTATGGAGTAAAACGTCCACAAAATGGCCGCTCAGTGTTGTTATTGTAAGTTAACTCATTTTACAGAAGTATGCATGCCTAACTTCTTGATGTAGAGCGGTTATTAGCTTCTCTTTTATCACTTGTTCACTTTCTTTTTATATCTTAATTGTTTTAATTTGACTTAAGGGATTTTTTTATATTTAGGTACAAAGTCCTAACCGATAAAATGTCACCACATCGACACGTTTGCCTTTTTATAAAATGCTGGTTTTTTTTTTCCAAAAAAAACAAAACAGCATTTCGGCTGGTGTTTATTGCTCAGAGAGTACACCGTAAAGGATGTTTTCCTCATATGCATTATTCGGATGTGTCAACATATTCTTGCAAATCTCTAATGATCACGTAACTTTTTCATGGGATTCAGGTGTAACCTAGTTTACCCTTTTCCGATGGACCCTTATCTTCAAGCGAAAAGCATTTCTTTGTATTGATAATATCCAGTTGAGAGTTATTCACTATTTAAAATAACAATGTTCAAATTGTAAGTTAAGTTACTAACTTGCTGTGACTGGTGCAAATTCTAAAGTTCAACAAGGAGCCGATAATCAACTACCTCTGTGTCTATTAAATGGAATACAGAGTGTCCTGTGCTTTTTCCTACTGGAAAAAGGCACGTAATGGTAACAGAAGTGGGGGGTACGCAAACAAATATGGGGGTACAAATGTAAACAACATTATCACTCTTTAGTATCAATGTCAGTGACAACTTGCTGATAGTTGAAATGTTTTCAAACAATATGCAGACACAAGTTTTCCAAAGATAAAAGATTTTGAGCTTTTGAAAAAGATTGGGGAAAAGGAAAATGTGCTTGGAATAATAAGTTATCCTTTGCTTACAATGCCTGATTCCACAGAAGGTTGAATGTTTATTGCAAAAACCAAAGACAGAAGGTAACAATTTTTCGTGCACCATTACTAAAAATAGCACTTTGGCAATCAGCAACATTTTGGAAGTTATTCAGTAATGTTCCTGTCTAGCGATCTGGTACCTGCTATACGTCACGTTACCATTGGATGGTTATATACGACGACGGATAGCAGCCATTCTATTTTTGGATTCAGAAAACCCATCCAAGAGAAGTAATTGTAAACATTTTGCTGCAGGAAATTTCTGAAATTTGGCTTTTTAAATTTTCAATTCCTCAACTTTCTGTATTGTCATGTATGTACTAGAGGAACTGAATGTACATGAAATTTTTATTTTAAACGTGAATCATGTACATTTATACGTGATCGCACACACTGGAATAATATACAAACTGGCTCCTTCTAAAGGAAAAATAAGACCTGAGAAATGTAGCCCTTAAATCTATTTGTATTAGAACATTGAAAAGGTTGATGCATGTTTAGTTCAGCCTTAAACTATGACAAAGAGTGTTGGTTTTCTTTTTGTGAAATGTTTTTAGGTGTTATTTATAAAGGGTAATTCTTACTACATGTATATAATTATAGTTAAATGTTTTATTTATGTAATATCATTACATATAACTTCACCTTCCATATTCTGTTATTTTTCAACAGGTGTGTTGTCCAGATTAGGAATAATACAGTTACAGGGAAAACTGGTCTACTTTTAACAATTCATTGTATTCAGAATGACAAAATGTAGACTAGTCCAAATTGAAAGCAGTTGTAGAAGACAATTTTAATGTGGCTCAAATAAAGAAAATAGTCTTAGAAATAGTAGAAAACATTGTGGGGAAAAGAAGAAAATGCTGATTACCAGCATTTTCTCCTTTTCCTACAATGTTTTCTGAAGTCCCTTTCCTTGGGATTTGTTAAAAGTCGGGATTGTGTGATAAAGGGTTAAAAAGAATTGAAATCCCAGTTACATGAAGTTTTACTCAGACAAATCAGTAGTAAATAACCGGTCTGACGAATCACCGAAATACCACCGAAACACCGAAATACCCCTATTTTTTATTGTTGAGTTCAGATAACTGGCATTTATATAAGTATGCAAGATTTATTTTTTCAGAAAACAGTCTTAATCAAAGTATTTATCATTATTGAGAAAAATGATATTGTTTGTATACCCAGATAATTGATTGACGTGGAGAACGATCACCGAAACACTCACATGTCTGACCTGTTACACACCGAAATACCCGGTCTTGATTTTGACAATCTAGACTAAAGATTTATCAATATGACATCATCACAAATTACTTATATTTCTTTGAATGATAAACACACACAAAAGAGAGTGCTAATCCACTTCATTTGCGAAAGAAGTAGACCCAAATCAGACATTAGATGATGTAGGTCTCTGATTCGTCGAAACACACAAGTTCCTCGTGACGTGGTTCCCTTCTGTTAAAAGTGAAGCGATCATGATTGAAGATGTTCGGCTGACATAGTCCAATCTGTTTGAAGTGTAGGTTTGTGTTTGTTATTTTTAAAGTAATATTGTTATTATTCATAATCTTATTGGTGGAAATGTAATTGTCTTATCAATTTACGCCTGGTACCATGTTAACTACAGATTCAAAATGGCTGCCAGTTTTCTAATTTGACGATATTTTAATTTCATATTCCCACTATAAAAAAGGAAAACTATTTTTTCTAGCATACTTATGGATAAAGATCAGACACATCAACCTAGTATAAGAGCTACTGAAGTAAGATGGCGTAGGTATAATCCCTGAATTGACCGATTTTAGTACGTGGAGCGGGTATTTCGGTGGACATTTAAAGTACGGTAGGCTATTCCGGTGCACATTCTTCACGGCGAGCTTCAATGGCATGTTGCTGTTTTTACATTAGGTTTAATACTAACCCTCCTTTATCAATATAATTACAATTTGTGTCTAAAACCACGACTTCCGTTATCTAAAGCTTAATAATTAAAAAAAATTGGGGTATTTTGGTGTTTCGGTGGTATTTCGGTATTTCGGTGATTCGTCGGACCCGTAAATAACCCTGACTTTTGCTACATAACAGTAACAGTCAAAATAACTTGGGCTGCAGTCAACTCACAGCACAAATAATTCAGACAACACTGTACACATGCTACAACTTTCTGTCCTGTAGAAAACATGTTTAAAGACCAGAGCATTGTATGACATTCTCCTGTTTTAGAATTTCAAAGACGTAAGAACACGTAAGTACAAAGAATGACAATCCTACCTGTTTCTTCAGTTGTTTTGAGCCGATAATTTCGAAGCCAAAAGACCAAACAAAATTTTTTTATCAGAGCATTGGCACCAAATATGAAGTTTCCTACCTGTGATAGTAAGTTGGTCTGAGTGTCATTTTCTTGAAAAAAAAGTGAAAAAAAGATATTGGGCAGTATTACAGATCTGTGATGAAACTGTGTGTTCCTTGCAATCTGATGTACATGCAGTTACAAACCATTGTAAAAGTAATGGTTAATTTTCTACCAATTTTTCAATGTGTACTTGTAGCAAGGTGTGGTTATATCAGTTACTAATGAAAAACTTTATACCTGTGCATAGAAATGTTGAAAGAATATGCAGAAAATGTAGACTCAAGATCAGGTTGCATGTCCCATGCAGACTGAATAAAATCTGCATCAAGTTTAGCAAGGGCAACTTGGTCTTTAACAATTACCTTATATGCAACTTACAGTAATCTATGCTTGTAGGTCTATAGGAGAAAGAAATTTCATCTCTGTAATGGAAATTTTGAGACAGTGGAAAAAAAATAGCAGATGGAGAAATTACATGAACACTTTGAGAAATTATAGCTTATTTAAGGCTTAACAGTGGCCAAAAATCAATGCAAGTGTTAAAAATGCATTTAGATTTAAATCATATCATTTAAAAGTATAGAAAACATTGTGAAGGTGACAGTATGTTATTGTGTGGTCTGTTCCAATGTTAGTTGCTGGCAGAAAAATTAAATTTGAGATCAGGCAAAATGTAAGCAAAAGATACAGTGTGACCTGGCAGGTTTTAACCTGGTTTTGAAGTTAATTTCTCTGCCAGCGACTAACACTGGGACCAATGAGGGCCATTCTTCAGTTATTTCCCTTGATTCCTCTCCAGTACTACATTGGTCCTGATAAGGTGTTTCCTTGGATTTTATCCTTGATTTTCTTGCACTACACATATATGTTCTTGAGATAATATCCCAACCAAATCTGGTAAGATTGTTTTACAAATCAATATTTACACATTTCTCTAATGATTGAGAACAGAATTTGCTTCAGAATTACTTGGGGACCTTGCATGTAATCATAAATCAAGTTATATTTATCGCAACATCCCCAAAGGAATCAAGGATAAAAACAAAGGAATACAGATAAAAGGACCAATGTGTTATTTGGTTACCTTTAGTTTTTATCTAGCAAGGGAGATAATTTTAATTACAGGAATGGCCCTCATTGTACAAGATTGTCATCTCCACAATAGTTTCCATACTTGTAAATGGTATGATTTTAATGTAAATGCATTTTAACACCCGCATTGTTTACTTCTTACAGCTATTGATACTTTAACACTAATATCAAAATTTTAGACCTGTCCAAATTGAAAGCATTAAATTTTGGAGACGACAGATTATATGATTATGACTCAAAAATTGAAATTTATTTTGGGAGGGGCGGAAAACACTGTGGGAAAAGGATAACATACTATTATTTCCTCCTTTTCCCACAACATTTTTAAAAGTCTTCTTCCCTAGGGTCGTTCAAACTCCGGATTGTGTGGTGAAGGAATGAGAGTAATTTGATCTTTTTACCTAACCTGAGAGAGAAGCCTTTTGAAAACATTGTGGGAAAAGGAGAAAATGCTGGTAACCAGCATTTTCTCCTTTTTCCCCACAATATTTTCAACCCTTCTCAAAACAAATTTCAGTTTATCAGTCACATTTCTTTTGTCGTCTGCAAGTGGTTTGAATTTGGACAGGTCTAAAATTTTGTCTGTTGGTATTAAAAGAGTTAAATGCAGATATGTAAGTAGTTTCTACATGCTGAGGATTAACTCTTTACCAAACGATAAAATTTTTTACTCTTCCAGTATCAAAGCATTTATAGACAAATTAATCATGGCTGCGATAGTAGGAATTGTCCATGTAAGAAAGAAAACATTGGGAGAAAAGGAGAAAATACTGGTCACCAAATTAAGGTGACTTTAATGGTGGGATTAGTCTTCAAAAGAATGAAAACATCGTGAGAAAACAGAAAATGCTGGTTACCAGCAAAGTAACAAGCATTTTCTCCTTCTCCCATAATGTTTTTCAAACACCATCATCAGGGTTGTTTAAACTCGGAATTGAATGGTTCACCTTTACCCTGACAGTCCCCAGTTTTAATGAACCTGACAAAGAAGTCTTGAAAACATTGTGGAAAAAGGAGAAAATGCTGGTAATCAGCATTTTCTCATTTTCTTACAATACTTTCTATCTCTCGAAGGAGGAATTTCAGTTTCTTTGTCACATTTCATCTGTTGTCTGCAGACACTTTCGATGGTGATGTCTAAAATTTTGACATATTTTAAAGGGTTAAGGGTAAATAATAAGTTTCAACTAGATAGAAAAATCCCGAGTTTTAACGACCCTTGGAAAGAAGTCTTTTGAAAACATTGTGGGAAAAGGAGAAAATGCTGGTAACCAGCATTTTCTCCTTTTCTCACAAATGTTTTCTATCCAATCAAAGAGAAATTGCACCATTTGAGCCACATTGAAATTGTCGTCTGCAAATGCTTTCAGTTTGGACAAGGCTAAAATTTTGACGTCTGGTAAAGGGTTAAACAGCAAATTTTAAACATTTACAACTACTTTGTTATGACTGAATTATGATGCATGTAGCAGAGTGCATGGTTTCATACCATAAACATTTCGTACCGTTTACCAAATGACAAAATGTTAGACTTATCCAAATTGAAAGCATTTGCAGACGATAAAATGGTTTCTTGTTGATATGGTAAGATTTGTGTTTGATAAGATAGAAAACATTGTGGGAAAAGGCGAAAATGATGGTTACCAGCATTTCCTCCTTTTCCCACAGTGTTTTCAAAAGGCTTTTTCTTTGGGGTTGTTTTAACACAGGATTGTTTGGTAAATTGGGTTTCAGTGACTCTTGGAAAAGTGAAAAATAAAAACGGATTTCAGGGGTGGTTTTTTTCAAGGAGTGGCAAAATGTCATTAATTTAAAGCTTTACCTAACAATCCAGAGTTTTAACAACTCTGAGGAAGATGGTTTTTGAAAACATTGAGGAAAAAGGAGAAAATGTTTCAACTGTTGGTAAGTAGCATTTTCTGCCTTTTTATCAGTGTTTTCGGCCCTTCCAAACACAAATTTTACTGTCTGAAACACTTCAAGTTGATCTTGACAAATAGTTTTGATTTGTGCGAGTCTAAAATTTTGTCATGTCAGTACAGAGTTAATCCTTCACCACAAAATTCCGACTTTTAATGACGTTAGAAGTATTTTGAAAGCATTGTGGGAAAAAGAGAAAATACTAGTAACTAGTATTTTCTCTTTTTCTCACAATGTCTTCTTTCCTTCCAAAGGCAAATTTCACTTTTTGAGTCATATTTTATTTGTCATCTGCAAATGCTCTCAATTTGGACCGGCATAAAATTTTTGTTGTTTGGTAAAGAGTGAACCTTTTACACAGACAATCCCGACTTTTAAAGACCCTGAGAAAGAAAACTTTTGAAAACATTGTTGGAGAAGGAGAAAATGCTGGTAACCAGCATTTTCTCCTTTACCCGCAATGTTTTCTCTCCTCTTCCCAAAACAAATTTCAACTTTTGTGCCAAATATATTTTGTCGTCTGCAAATGCTTTCAGTTTGGACTAGCCTAAAATTTTGTTTTTTGGTACAGGGTAAACTAAATTTTTGTTTGGTTTCAGTTTGATATAATGCAAAGCTAACCATTGTATAGTGCATGGTAATATAAATGTCTAAGAAAATGGATGACTTTGTCAACATCATGTGATGCTAATATACCTGTGTGAGTAGGTAGGTTTATTGTTTTTGTTTTTCTGACAGACGAAGTTGTATGTGTCAAAACATTGTCTGATACAGAGACCACCCCAGTCTGACTCACTGTCTATTTATAGAACAGTAAACAAGAGTCTTGCTCAGAGAAATCAATACTTTAGAAAACTAGAACTGTAGGGATTTCAGAAATATGAGTCAGGTGTTGCATTTAACTCTTCGACTGCTAAGTGTTTCACTGACCTTTTGCAGACAGTGTAGATCAAGATCAGACTGCACAGAATGTGCAGTCTGATCTTGGTTCTACACTGTCTGGTAAGAAGATAGTTTTCTTCAAATAAAATAAGTTTCAAGTAGCATTATTCAGGTTTTTACAATCAGTTTCAAAGTTTTATTTTACTTATTTACTAGGATAAGAGTCAAAATGTACTGCACTGTGATTAACTCTTTGCCAAATAATCCCGGGTTTTCGTGACGCTGAGAGAAAAGCCTTTTGAAAACATTGTGGGAAAAGGAGAAAATGCTGGTGAGCTCATTACGACATGCCAAAAATGTAGATTTATCCAAATTGATAACATTTGCAGACAACAATTTTAATTTGACTCAAATGATGAAGTTTGTGTTTGATAAAGTAGAAAACTTTGTGGGAAAAGGAGAAAATGGTGGTTACGAGCGTTTTCTCCTTTTCCCACAATGTTTTCAAAAGGCTTCTTCCTCGGGGTTGTCTAAAGTTGGGATTGTGTGATAAAGGCTTAACCCTTTACCGCACAATACTGACTTTCAACAACCCTAGGAAATAAGCCTTTAGAAAACATTGTAGGAAAAGGACTGGAGAAACTGCTGTTAGTGAGCATTTTCACTTTTTTCCCACAATGTTTTCTACCCTGTCAAAGAAAAATTGCACCACTTGAGCAACATTGGCTTTGTTGTCAACAAATGCATTTAATTTGGACGAGGCTAAAATTTTGTCGCCAGGTAAACCCTTAATACCACATGTACAGCTAGGAGATGGGTTGTTTACCCTTTTCCAAAGGAAAAATTCTGGACTCGATCAGAGAACACATTCAAAATTGATGGAAATTAGTTTAAGCTCTTTGATAGGGCAGAAGACATTGTGGGAAAAGGAGAATATGCTGTAAACCAGTATTTTGTTGTTTTCCACAATGCTTTTAAAAGTCTTCTGTCCTAGAAAACTTGGGATTGTGAAAACTTGGGATTGTAAAAGGTTAAGTGTTGCCTCACATGAAGTTTACTCTCAGGTGTCATCTTCAGTTTTACTAAATATTTTTAACAGCAACAGGTTTTAACGATTTAAAGAAGCATAATGAGAAAACATTGTTGGAAAAGAAGAAAGCACTACTCACCAGCATTTTCTCCTTTTTTTCCCCCAATCTTTTCTACCCTAGACTAGTATCAAAGGCAAATCCCATCATGTGAGGCTTATTTCATTTATCGTGTGCAAATGCTTTCAAGTTTGACAAGACTCTTAAATAAGTTAATGTGCTTTCACAACTGTAGTTGCTTCTTTGGTAAGTGTGGATCAAGATCAGACTGCACATTTTGTGCAGTCTGATCTTTGATCAACTCTTTATGCTATGCTGAGAAATTCAGGCTGAAAAAAAAAAATTATGATAGCTACATATGTACTATGGTAACTGTGCCTTTAGGAAGATAAAAACATTAAATTGACTGTAGCATTAAAGGTGCTTGTTACCTCACCTGAGCACAAAGTGCTCAAGGTGAGCTATTGTGATCGCCCAATGTCCGGCATCCGTCGTCCGTCAACAATTTCTTTAAACATCTTCTTCTCCTAAATCACTGGGCCAATCTTGATGAAACTTGGCAGGGATGTTCCTTGGGTGAAGCTCTACCAAAGGTGTTCAAAGAATTGAATTCCACCCATAACTCTGGTTGCCATGGCAACAAAAAGGAAAAAAAATGCAAAATCTTTGAAAATCTTCTCCTCTGAAACTAGAAGGCGTAGAGCTTTGTTATTTGGTATGTATCATCTCCTAGTGGACCTCTATCAAGTTTGTTCATATGATGCCCCTGGGGTCAAAACTGGCCCCGCCCCGGGGGTCACAAGTTCGAACATGTGAACAAAGAAGGAAAACTTTAAAATTCTTCTTCTCTGAAACTGGAAGGCATAGAGTTTTGATATTTGGTATGTAGCATCTCCTAGTGGACCTGTACCAAGTTTGTTCATATGATGCCCCTGGGGTCAAAACTGGCCGCACCCTGGGGGTCACAAGTTCGAACATAGGAACAAAGAGGGAAAACTTTAAAATTCTTCTTCTCTGAAACTGGAAGGCAAAGAGCTTCGATATTTGCTATGTAGCATCTCCGAGTGGGCCTCTACCAAGTTTGTTCATATGATGCCCCTGGGGTCAAAACTGGCCCCGCCCCGGGGGTCACAATTTTAAGCATAGGAACAAAGAAGGAAAACTTTAAAACTCTTCTCCTCTGCAACTTGTAGGCATAGAGCTTTGATATTTGGTATGTAGCATCTCCTAGTGGACCTCTACAAAGTTTGTTCATATGATGCCCCTGGGGTCAAAACTGGCCCTGCCCCGGGGTCACAAGTTCGAACATAGGAACAAAAAAGGGAAAACTTTAAAATTCTTCTTCTCTGAAACTGGAAGGCATAGAGCTTTGATATTTGGTAGGTAGCATCCCCTAGTGGACCTCTACCAAGTTTGTTCATATGATGCCCCTGGGGTCAAAACTGGCCCCGCCCCGGGGGTCACAATTTTAAGCATAGGAACAAAGAAGGAAATCTTTAAAATTCTTCTTCTCTGCAACTTGTAGGCATAGAGCTTTGATATTTGGTATGTAGCATCTCCTAGTGGAACTCTACAAAGTTTGTTCATATGATGCCCCTGGGGTCAAAACTGGCCCTGCCCCGGGGTCACAAGTTCGAACATAGGAACAAAAAAGGGAAAACTTTAAAATCCTTCTTCTCTGAAACTGGAAGGCGTAGAGCTTTGATATTTGGTAGGTAGCATCCCCTAGTGGACCTCTACCAAGTTTATTCATATGATGCCCCTGGGATCAAAACTGGCCCCGCCCCGGGGGTCACAAGTTCGGACATAGGAACAAAGAAGGAAAACTTTAAAATTCTTCTTCTCTGAAACTTGAAAGTGTAGAGCTTTGATATTTGGTATGTAGCATCTCCTAGTGGACCTCTACCATAATTTGTTCATATGGTGGCCCTAGGGTCAAAGTTAGCCCCGCCCCGGGGATCACAAGTTCTAACATAGGAACAAAGAAGGAAAACTTTAAAATTATTCTTCTCTGAAACTGGAAGGCATATAGTTTTGATATTTGGTATTTAGCATCTCATAGTGGACCTCTACCAAGTTTGTTCATATGATGGCCCTGGGGTCAAAACTGGCCCCATCCCGGGGGTCACAAGTTTGAACATGGGAACAAAGAGGGAAAACTTTAAAATTCTTCTTCTCTAAAACTTGGAGGCGTAGAACTTTGATATTTGTTATGTAGTAATCCTGTTCTAAGTTTGTTAGCCCACCTGAGCACAACATGTTCAGTGAGTTCAAAAATGGGTCACCTGGGGTCATAAACTAGGTCACAAAATCAAATTAAAGAAATACCTTGTGGGCACTCTAGAGGCCACATTTATGGCTCAAATGACCTGAAATTTAGTCAGAATATTCATCTTGCTAAAATATCAGATGAGTTTGAAATTGGGTCACCTGGGATCTTAAACTAGGTCACAAGATCAAATTAAAGAAATACCTTGTGGGCACTTTAGAGGCCACATTTCTTGCTCAGTTGACTTGAAAATTGGTCAGAGTATTTGTCTTGATAAAATCTCACGTGAGTCTGAATTTGGGTCAACTGAGGTCATAACCTAGGTCACTAGGTCAAATTAAGAAATACCTTGTGGGCACTTTAGAGGCCACATTTTTTGCTCAATTGACTTGAAAATTGGTCAGAATGTTTTTCTTGATGAAATCTAAGATGAGTTTGAAATTGGCTCACCTGGTGTTATAATCTAGGTCACTAGGTCAAATTAAAGAAATACCTTATGGGCACTCTAGAGGCCAAATTTGTAGCTCAATTGACTTGAAAATTGGTCAGAATGTTTCTCTTGATGAAATCTAAGATGAGTGCAAAATTGGATCACCTGGGGTCATATTCTAGGTCACTAGGTCAAATTAAAGAAATACCTTTGGGGCACTCTAGAGGCCACATTTCTTGCTCATTTGACTTGAAAATTGGTCAGAATGTTTGTCTTGATAAAATATTGGATGAGTTTGAAATTTGGTCACCTGGGGTCATAATCTAGGTCACTAGGTCAAATTAAACAAAAAGCTTGTGGGCACTCTAGAGGCCACATTTATTGCCCAAATGACCTTAAATTTAGTCAGAATATTTGTCTTGATGAAATCTTGGATGAGTTTGGATTGGGATCACCTGGAATCATAAACTAGGTCACTAGGTCAAATTAAAGAAATACCTTGTGGGCACTCTAGAGGCCAAATTTGTAGCTCAATTGACTTGAAAATTGGTCAGAATGTTTGTCTTGATAAAATGTCACATGAGTCTGAATTTGGGTCAACTGGGGTTATAAACCAGGTCACTAGGTCAAATTAAAGAAATACCTTGTGGGCACTCTAGAGGCCACATTTATTGGTCAGTTGATTTGAAAGTTGGTCAGAATGTTTGTCTTGATAAAATCTTACATGAGTTCAAAATTGGGTCACCTGGGGTCATAATCTAGGACACTAGGTCAAATTAAAGAAACACCTTGTGGACACTCTAGAGGCCACATTTCTTGCTCAATTGACTTCAAAATTGGTCAGAATGTTTGTCTTGAAGAAATATCGGATGAGTTTGAAATCGGGTCACCTGGGGTCATAAACTAGGTCACCAGGTCAAATTAAAGAAATACCTTGTGGGCACTCTAGAGGCCACATTTATTGCTCAATGTACTTGAAAACTGTTCAGAATGATTGTCTTGACACATTTTTGATGAGTTCAAAATTGGGTCACCTTTGGTGATAAAGTAGGTCACTAGGTCAACTTAAGAAAATTCCTTGTGGACACTCTAGAGGCCACATTTTTAGTTCAATTGACTTGATAAATGGTCAGAAATTGAATTATTCACGTGGAGTGAAATTTTGCCTATTGACTCAGGTGAGCGATCCAGCCATCATGGCCCTCTTGTTTTTGGTAGCTGTTAGCTCTTTACCAAATGACAGGCCTGCCAGGGTAGCTCAGTGGTTAGCGCCTCGGTCTCGTGACCAGGTGGTTGTGAGTTTGAGGCAAATTTTCTTTCCGGCGATTTTTCGCCTCTCACCTGATGCATGTGAGAAAGTAGTCAGTGACTTGGAGAGAAAGTTGTGTCTATGGTGTGAGAAAGCCAGGAAACATGTGTAGGTGCACTGACCGCCGCAGTATAACCTCAGCTGTTAAAACGGCATTAAACTCCAAATCAATCAATCAATCATTTACCAAATGACAAAATTTTAGATTTTTCCATTTCAAAGCCTTTGCAGACGCCAAATTAAATGTAGCTCAAATGATGGAAGTTGTGAGTGGAGGGGCAGAAAATGTTGCAGGAAAAGGAGAAAATGCTGGTTACCATTATTTTCTCCTTTTGCCACTATGTTTCCTAAAGCTTTCTTTGTTAGTGTCATTATAATTCAGGACTATGTAGTAAAGGGTTAACTCTTTACCGCACATTGCCGACTTTTAATGACCCTAGGAAAGAAGCCTTTTGAAAACATGGTGGGAAAAGGAGAAAATGCTGGTAACCATCATTTTCTCCTTTTCCCACAATGTTTTCTACCCTATCAAAGAAAAATTGTACCATTTGAGCCACGTTGAAATTGTCGTCTGCAAATGCTTTCAATTTGGACAAGGCTAAAATTTTGTCGTCTGGTAAAGTGTTAAACATACATGTGGTTCTCACATCTGTCACAGTGTTCATTCCTAACAAGACAGACCTTTGTCCTTAACATGCTGGTCCTTTATTTCATTCACAACAGCTTGCCTGATTGATCTTTTTAATCATTTGTGGAAGATTTTTGATGTCTTTTTTTTATTATGATTTTGACTTGGCATTTTTCTGAATATTACAGCAGTTTCTGTTATGTTAGAATGAATTTATAAGTTTCAGAGAATCTTATCACTCTTTTAGTCTTTACCTCAAAATCTCAGGTTTTAACGACCCTGAGGGAGAAGTCTTGAATTTGAAAGCATCGTGGGAAAAGAAGAAAATGCTGGTGACCAGCATTTTCTTCTTTTCCCACAATGTTTTCTACCCTATCAAAGACAAGTTCCACCATTTGAGTCACATTTACGCTGTCCTCTGCGAATGCTTTCAGTTTAGACAAGTCTACATTTTTGTTGTTCGGTACAGAGTTAACACTCTTTACCACATGACAAAGTTTTGGACTGCTCCTAATCAAAATCTTTTGCAGAAAACAAATAGAATTTGACACAAAAGATGATATATGTATCAGAAAAGACAGGAAACATTGCAGGAAAAGGAGAAAATGCTGGTTACCAGTGAATTTTCCTCTTCCAGTATTTTTTTCAGAAGCCTCATACCTCAGGATTGTTATGACTTGAGATTGCGTAGTAAAGAATCAAGGGCATGATGGTTTGATGCAATCTATTACCATTCATCAAACAGTCCCTTATTTTGACCCATAGGCTGCTAAGCAAGACTCGAGGACCTTTTGCAGACAATGTAGATCAAGATCAGACTGCACAGAACGTGCAGTCTGATCTTGGATCTACACTGTCCGATAAGGAGATATCTTTTTCCTAAAAAAATCTTTGAAATAACAAAACTTGGGTTTTTACTATCGGCTTGAAAGTTTAATTTCACTTATTTAGCAGGATAAGAGTTAATGACCCTGATGAGAAAATTTTTTGTCAACATTGTTGGAAAAGGAGGAAAGGCTGGTACCAAGCAGTTTTCTTGTTCCTGTATTGTTTTCTACCCTTCCAGAGAAAATCCTGCAAGTTGAGCCACATTTAATTTGTTGCCTGCAAAAGGCTTTTAAAACTGAATAGTCCCAGAGTTATTGTAAAATATTTATGATGAAAACTAGAATTATTTAAGGTTTAATACATTAAGTAATGTATAAAAAATGTCATGGCAAAATATGCTTGTTTCAACTAAGTTGTTCTTTTGCCCAAATCTTTGTGAAAATTTTTAGATAATGGTAAAGAGAAATGGCTCATTACAACTGATTAATCTTAACTTATTTCTTTGTCTCTGCCAAATAAATAAATTTGAGCTTTTCATATGTCCCCAAAACACAACTTGATTCTCTATGGAGTGACATTTCTTGAGCCTTATTTGGAATGCAGTAGCAGATTGTTCAGGTCAAAGATCAGACTGCACCTTTGAGATGTGTACTGTATTTTGCCTGTGGCCTTGAAGGAGATAAAAATGCATACCACAACATGCTAGGAGCTTTGTACATAGTTTAGATCAAGATCAGAGAGAAAATGAATTGTTCTGTGTGATCTTCAGATATACATGGACTGTGAGGTATTTTGACAGGCCCTCGTCACAAAAATGTAATAATTATGTATTAGTATTGTAGATACTAGTATTGTAGATTGGTAGAAAATCTCTTGCCTGCATCATTTATAATATATATTAAAGGGTTAATTTAATGATAGAAAAGGTGTGTGTGTATGACTCAGTGTACTTCATTTCTTTTTCTTCATTGATTTATATTTTGACTTCTGAATGCTCCATAATTGCGGACTACTTTTGTTTGTCTTTCATTACCGAAATCACTCTGGCAAATTAAGAAAGTGCTCATAATATTTTTGTCTTTTACTTTTGAAGATGCAGTGAGAAGGAAGGAAATAACTTGTAATGAGCAAAATTCTGTTGTCACATTGCTTTCACATGCATTCATTGCAAAGACCTCAATTCATATTGGTTATCTATGTTTAAGAGGCTGTAATCTGTCACAAATTTCTTGAGGGAGGTAATGAGAAAGACAAGTGAAAAATACATGAAGAAAAAAATGATAGATGACATGTCACTTCTGTTCATTGATTGATCGATTGTATGGTGTTTAACGCCGTTTTCAAAATTATTTCAGTTATATCATGGTGGCCAGTGCACCTATCCATGCTTTCCTGAAGTCTCTTTTACCAGTACTCCGCACAATTTTCTTTCCAAGCCACTGGCCCCTTACCCATAACTATTGTCAAAGCAATGGTCAGCGGTGAGAGAGGAGTGAATCCTGTTGAAATGACTATCATCAGTCCTCGGAAGGAATTGGCTGAGCGAGGGATCGAACCCACGACCCCCTTTTCTTAAATTCTGCAGGCTACAGACAGAGCTACCGGGTCTCAATCAGTTCTGTTCATAGTGAAAGGCTAGACACTATTGTTGAAAGAAGCAAACATTTGCTGTAGGGATTTTTTCTATTTATCCCACAATGTTTTCAAGAGCCATCTGGGTTAGATGCCTTTACCTTGTCTACATGACATTAATTCTTTACCAAACAACAAAATTTTAGACTTGTCCAAATTGAAAGCATTTGCAGGTGACAAGTTAAATGTAGCAGATATGACGATGATGGTATTCGGAAGTGCAGAAAGCCTTGTTAGAGAAGGAGGAAAAGCTGGTTACCATCATTTTCTCCTTTTCCTACAAGGTTTTCAAAAGGCTATTTCCATGGGCTCATTATAATTTGGGATTGTGTGGTAAAGAGTTCAACAATATGTTACAGCATGTTTATTGTAGTGTTGTACCATAACGGGGCTTGTTTTATGGCAGCAGGTTCACCTGAATTTTAGCTCTTCACCACAAGATTAAATTTTAGACGGGGCTCTTTTATTAGGAGAAATACGGTAGTTGTAAGATTTGTCATGATACTGGCTTGTCAGCACCAGTATTGTGGGAGTGTCTTTGGCCAAGTCACCATAGAGTTCCAGTCCAGTACTGGTAAAACCTAGGAAACACTCAAGCAATTTAGCTGTTGTCTTGATATATTGAAGTACTGCTAGAATTTATGTAAAAGGCCATTCAAATAATTGTGTGGGTATTATACATAAAAAATAAGTCTGCTTATTTTGGACACTATGATCTGGATCTAAATTGTCCAGAAGAGCAGCTTGGTTGTACTCAGAGTGCAGGGAAATGTGATTGGGTTTTTATGGCATGAAACCCAACAAATCAACATTGTTGGACATACCGCACAGTCTCGATTTTTAAGGACCTTGAGAAAAGAAGGCTTTTGAAAACATTGTGGGAAAAGGAGAAAATGCTGGTAAGCAGCATTTTCACCTTTTCAGACAGCGCTTTCTGTTCTGTCAGTGACAAATCCTATCATTCGAGACACATTTTATATGTCATCTGCAAATTTTTTCAATTTGGAAGTGTTTGATATTTTGTCATTTGGTGAAGACTTTATGATAATAAAGTAAAGGTTTAGGTTTATAATGACACAGGCAGGTGATGTAATTGACAGACTTTGTAAAATTGAGAACTTGAGTAAGATATCATCTCTGAGGTTATCATTATTTCAACATGTGTTACACAGTCATACATTGGCTGGCAATAGGTAGGAGTGCCAACAAAATTGTTACCTCTGTACCACACAACAAAAATCTTAAACTTGTCCAAATTGAAAGCATTTGCAGACGACAATTTCAGTGGGGCTGAATTGATGGAATTTGTGTCTGATAAGATAGAAAATATTATGGGAAAAGGAGAAAATGCTGGTTACCAGCATTTTCTCCTTTTCCCATAAGGCTTTCAAAAGGCTTCTTTCTCAAGGTCGTTAAAAGTCGGGGGGTGGTACAGTGTTAACCCTTTATCAGACAACAAACTTTTGGACTTTTCTAAATTGAAAGCATTTGCAGAGAACAAATCACATAATTATGGCTTTATGGTTGAATTGAGGCCATAAAATGATAGAATATGTTGCTAGCATTGTGTCCTTTTCTCTCAATGTTTTTCAAAAATGTTTTTTTCTTTCTTCAAGGTTGTTAAAACTCTGGGAGTGTCGTAAAAAGTTAGGTGACATGATTTTGACATTTTGTGTAGAGTTTAACCCAAATTAACTCTTTACCAAACAACAACATTTTAGACTGGTCCAAATTGAAAGATTTTGCAGACGACGAATTTTGTGACGATCAAATGTGACCAAAATGACAAAACTTGTCCCTTGATAGGATAGAAAACGTTGTGGGAAAAAATTGCTGGATACCAGTATTTTCTCCTTTTCCCACAATGTTCAGCATTTTTTCCTACTCCCACAATGTTTTCAAAAGCCTTCTCCTTCAGAGTCGTTACAAGTCGGGATTGTGTGGTAAAAGGTTTAACCCACCTCCAACTGAGTTATCCTCACTATACAGATTCTTTTTATCCTCAAGAATGCTAAGCATAACTCCTCTGGCTTTTACAATCTGAATTAAACTGCAGAAAATAATACAGTTTGATCTTTCTTCTACTTTGAAGCATTTAATTCTTCACCAAGTGACAAAATTGTAGATTTGTCTATATTGAAAGTATTTGTAGGCAACAAACTAAATATGGTTGAAAAGATAAAAATGGCTTTCAGAGAGCAGAAAACATAGTGGGAAATGGACAAAGTGCTGGTTTCAAGCTTTCCCTCAATGTTATCAAAAGTCTTCTTCCTCCATAGGGTTGTGTATAATGAAGATTGTGTGGTAAAGGGTTAAAGGCCAAAGCAGCGTTCAGATTGCAATGTTTTACTCTTAATTCCATGACTAGAAATGACATGTGTTTGATTGACATGGAGCTCTAGGGATAAGTATGCTAGATCATATCTGAACAATTCTTTTTTTTTTTATCCCTGAACAAAACAGCTTTCCATTTTCTAGACTTTGAAGAGTTATGCTTTTTCAAACATTGTTGGAAAAAGAGAAAATGCCTGTAGCCCCTCTAAACACAAATCTTGTAATTTGAACCATCAAATTTGTTACCTGCAACATGCTGGAAATATGTACAATTCTAAATTTTGTCATAAATAAAAAAGTTTTCTCCATTTACATATAAACAGTTTTTCTTTCTTTCATTTCAGGTGTTTAAAGTGTTTTTACTCTAGAAATGTGTGCTTACGACAGAATTACTGAATTTTTGACACTTTTGTGAACAAAACAACGTTCTGCTCTTCAGTGTGAAGTTACATAACTAACAGTGACAATGGAGTGCATTTTATTTATGTATGTGACCTAAACAAAGTGATGAAGTATGTAAACATGCACTAAATACAGCATGTGAATGGTCCATGATGGGAAATACTACAACTAGGAAGAGTGTCTGATTACCGGAAAACAACCGTTGTTAAATGTGAGAACCTCTATATTGCGATACTTATTGTAAGTACATGAAGAAGTCTTTGAATGGTCTATCCTTTTAACTGTTTACCAAATGACAAAATTTCAGACTGATCCAAATTGAAAGCATTTGCAGACGAAAAATGGAAGATTGCATAATTGACAAAATTTGTCCTCCATAGGGTAGAAAACATTGTGAGAAAGGAGAAAATACTATATACCATCATTTTCTTCTTTTCCCATTTTTTTTCTTAAGAGCTTTCTTTCTCGGCGTAGTAAAAAGTCTGCATTGTGTGGTAAAGGGTTAACTCATATTAGACATTAGCTATATAGGATAGTTTTTGACCAATCAAAAGCTTGTACACATGATGCGAGGGAGCAGAAATTTATTCTTTACCAAATGACATACATTGTATTTTTACACTTATCCAAATTGAAAGCAATTGCAGACGACACATTTTAACCCATTACCACACAATCCCTAGTTTTAACACCCCTGTTAGAGAAGGCGTTTGAAAACATTGTGGGAAAAGGAGAAAATGCTGGTAACCAGCATTTTCTCCTTTTCCCACAGTATTTTTTACCAGATCCAAAACAAAAAACATTTCAGTCACATTTAATTTGTCGTCTGCAAATCCTTTCAATTTGGACCAGTCTAAAATTTTGTCGTTTGGTAAAGAGTTAAGAGGCTTCAAAGTTGTGGTATGTCTGTAAAGCATAGAAAACATTGCTGCTTACTAGCATTTTCTCCTTTTCCCACAATGCTCGTAAGAGACTCCTTTTATAGGTTCATTGAAGTCTTGATAGTTTGACGCTTTACCAAACCACAAACTTGTGCACGCGACCAAATGAAAGCATAAGCTGGCCACGAAACAAATGTATCTCAAATTTTGATTCCTGTCTTTGATAGGATAGAAAACATTGTGGAAAAAGGAGAAAATACTGTTTAACAGCATTTTCTCCTTTTCTCACAAGGTTTTCAGGGTCACTAAAAGCTGGGATTGTGTTGTCATGGATTAACTAGAGTTTAAAGATAAAAAGTCCTTTTCTTGAATTGTCTTGGAAACATGATTTGATTGAATCATGAGATAGAAGGGTCCTTTGAAATGCAAAAATTTTGCCAACAGCAAAAAGTTTCAACCCAGGTCAGCCTTCATGGACTGCACAGGCTGACCTGCGTCATTACTTTTTGCAAATGCATTTACCCCCATTTAACTCTTTCCATACCATAGACAATACCAGAAGCTTTTGTGGGCAGTGTAGATCAAGATCAGACTGCACAGAATGTACAGAATCTACACCCTTCACTGTTATATTCTAGAATACCAAACTGTCTCTTGATCTTGCAGAGGAAATGGACTTGTAGCCTCGGAGAAAATACAATTTATTTATTCAGTATTGAAAGAGTTAACAGAACTCAAATTATGAAAAACGTGCCTACAGCAGAGGAAGTATAGAAACTAAGTGTTGAAGAGGTATTTGGTGAATGCAAAGTGCAATCAATGGGCTGTTGCCAAATGATACAAAAAAAGTGTACAAAATTCTTCCTGGGATTCATGAAAAGTCATAGTTCATTGTCATTGCAACAGGATCTGCTCTTATGAGTGTTTTGCCTTTGGCCATTGTTTTGAGATTGTTTGTGTTGGAAAGCAGCCTGTGACTTGGGAAGAATAAAGTGTGTAGTATTGGTTGAAGAATTATCAGGAATGGTTGGACAGATAAAAGTAAACACTGTCATATACATGGAAGTAATATTGAAAATGATGCGAAACACAAAAATAAACATGTATTTTAACTCCAGTAGCTTTGTTGCAAATTTATATCAACTTCATTTCTCTTTTCAATCAATTGTTCATTTACAATGAAAAAGGTAAGCTTAAGACAAGATGCTAGGAAGAGTTTAACTCTGAACCAAGCAACAAAATTTTAGACTTGTCCAAATTGAAAGTATTTGTAAAAAACAAATTCATGGTTACACAAATGGTCTGACGAGGCTATAGTAGGATAGAGAACACTGTGGGAAAAGCAGAAAATGGTAGTTACATGCATTTTCTCTTTTTCTAGGGGTCGTTAGACCTTTACCACACAATTCTGAGTTTGAACAACCTTGAGGAAGAAGGCTTTTGAAAACATAGTAGGAAAAGGCATTACCCAGCATTTTCTCCTTTTCCCGCAATATTTTCTACCATTTTAAAGGAAAAAAGTCTATCATTTGATCCACATCTTATTTGTCTTTTGTATATGCCTTTGATTTATTTTGTTGTTTGGTATAGAGTCAAAACACTGGATTGTTTTGTAAAGGGTAAGTGCAAGTCACTTATGTCACACTGATGTTGACTTAATGAAGCTGAAATTATAAGCTGTTACCCAATGGTTATGTGTTTTTGTGACCATGACAAAAATTGTCAAAAAAGAAGATGCCTGTAGCCAGCTTTACTACATTTCCCATGTTTTCTGCCCTCTCGGAGACACATGTATCTATCCGGTCATTGGAGCTAAATCAATTTGTTGTTTGAAAATGCTTGCAGTTTGGTCAAGTCTAGTATTTTTTTGGCATGGTAAAGGGTTAATCCAATGTGGTAACATTTTGTACTAATAGCCTAGGTTATGCAGAAATGTGTGATATCAACGTAAAGCATAGTTTTTCTTTTTTAACCCATTACTGCACGATGCTGACTTTTAATGACCTGAGAAAGAAGCCTTTTGAAAACATTGTGGGAAAGGAGAAAATGCTAGTAACCAGCATTTTCTCCTTTCCTCACAATGTTTTCTACCCTGTCAAAGAAAAATTGCACTATTTGAGCCCCATTGAAATTGTCGTCTGCAAATGCTTTCAATTTGGACATGGCTAAAGTTTTGTCGTCTGGCAAAGGGTTAAAACTCTTTACCAGACATCAGAATTTTAGCCTTGGACTGAATTGAAAGCATTTGCAGGCAATGAATCAAATATCTCAAATCATTGAATTTGTCTTTGATAGGATAGAAAATTTTTGGAGAAAAGGTGAAATAGCTGTTTTTCAGCATTTTCCTCTGTTCCTGTTTCAAAAGTCTTCTACCTCAGGGTCATTATGTCTCCCCCCGTCAGGGTCGGGAGACATATTGTTTTTCCCTGTGCATCTGTCTGTCCGTCTGTCACAAATCGTGTCTGCTCTATGACTCGAAAACCTTTTAAGATATTTTGATAAAACTTCACACATTTGTAAAGCACCATGAGACGAAGTGTCATGCACAAGAAACATAACTCTGGCTTGTACATTTTTTGAGTTATTTCCATTTGATTATTTTCCTTACTCATTTTACGTACAATTTCATGTCTGTTCTATAACTCGAAAACCGTTAGAGATATCTTGATAAAGCTTCATACATTTGTAAAGCACAATGAGATGATGTGTCATGCACAAGAACCATAACTCTGGCTTGTATATTTTTTGAGTTATTTCCCTTTGATCATTTTCCGTACAATTAAGTGGCCGCTCTATAACTTGAAAACCGTGTGAGATATTTTGATGAAACTTCATACATTTCTGAAACACAATGAGACGATGTGTCATGCACAAGAAACATAAATCTGGTTTGTATATTTTTTGAGTTATTTCCCTTGATCATTTTCCTTACTCATTTTACGTACAATTTTGTGTCCGCTCTATAACTCTAACACCGTTAGAGATACCCGTCTAGCATGATCAGTGCCTTTGTTTTCCCTTTTTATAGAGTACAATCCCACTACTTCTGATATCTGGAATTTCAAGCCCCTAACCATTTTCTGTGGCTGTACAGTCTTTTGTGTCAACTAGATTGTTTACCCTAAAAATGACCATTATTTCAGTTAGAAATTACCTTGGTGACATATCAATCGTTCTGACACCAAAAAGGGGGGAGACATCTGTTTTTTTTTTTTGTAGAAAAATAAGTTCTTGTTAAGATTTGGAATTGTGTGATAATAGATTAACTTTAATGTTTTACCACAAAATCCCAAGTTTTAACAGCCCTGAGTAAGAAGCCTTCTGAAAACACTGTGGGAAAAGGAGAAAATGCTGGTTATATAACATTAATGTCGTCGTCTGCAAATGTTTTCAATTTGGACAAGTCTAAATCTTTCTATTGTGGTAGAGAGTTAAACATACATACTCACTACCAGCTTTCTACATCACTGTAGCGCCTTCAGAAACTATCTGCAAGGGAGGAAAGGTTGTCAGGTCTGGGAAAGAGAACATAACTATGGTCTTTTTTTTTCATATGAAAATAGCTTTTGCCTAACGCTTTACCAAACAGCAAGATTTTAGGCTTGTCCTAGTCTAAAAATATTGCATACTACATTAAACTAGGACTTTAATAAAGGGTTTTGCCTTCAAAGGGGTACAAAACATTGTTGGAAAAGGAGAAAATGCTGGTTACCAGTATTTTCTCCCTCCTCACAATGATTTCAAAAGCCTTCCTCTGTAGGGTTGTTAACTCTTTCAGCGCCAAATATAAAAACTCGACCTTTTTCTAGGGCTGAACATACAATCCACTGAAACTTGGAAAGATTGTGGGGATAAGAAGAAAATGCTGGTTACTACAATGTTTTCAAAAGCCTTCTTCGTCAGGGTCGTAAAAACTCAGTTTTGTGTGTAAAGTGTGAGGACATAGTAGTCTGAGTGTGCATTATGCTTAATGCTCAATCTTATAGGTAAGAGTGGCTGCTTTCTCAGATGTACATGTATGTTAGTTGTTTGTTTGTCAGATAAAAATAGCATATCAAGGTAGTGTAGGAAGGAAAACGCAATACTTTTTTGGGGGATTTTGTAGGGGCTATAAATAATGAAATCCATGAATTTTCCACTACTTGCAGTTGTACCTGACAATGTAATATTGATTTCTCATAGTTAACCAGTCATAGTATTTAGGCAAGCAACCATGGTAATTATGTGTTGTGTCTTGTTATGTGGTTATTTAGCCTTAGACTGATGTCAGTTTTATTAGGTCTTCTTAACCTTAAAGGCCCAGTAGAGGGCAAACACAATGCAGGTGTTAAAATACCTTTAAATTTAAATCATATCATTTAAAAGTAACGAAAATGTTGTAAAGATGATAGCCTGTTTTTGTATGGTTGGTCCAAGTGTTACACTGGCAGAAACAATTAATTTCAAAATCATGCAAAAAGTAAACAAAAGATAGAGTGACCTGGCAACTTTTAACCTAGTTTTGAAATTAATTTCTTTGCCAGCGACCAACAGGCAACACTTAGACTTTTCAATAATAGATTGTCATATTCACAATAGTTTTCATACTTTTAAATGGTATGATTTAAATATAAATGCCTATTAACACCAGTTTTGTTTACTTTTTGCAATTATTGTTACTTTAATGTGCATTTAACACCTCAGGTGCCTTTGCAGCCAGTGTAAGTCAAAGGAAACAGCAGAGAGGGTGCAATTTGATTTTTTAGCTCCACTGGCCGAAGGCCAGCGGGCTTATGTCATGGCCTGTTGTCCGTCGTGTGTCCGTCCGTCCGTCCGTCCGTGCGACCGTCCGTCCGTCCGTGCGTTAACTTTTTTTTAAAACGTCTTCTTCTCTGAAACTACCCATCCAATTTTGATGAAACTTCACAGAAATGATCCTGCCATGGTCCTCTTCAGAATTTCTTGAAAGAATTTAATTCCTTCAAAAACTCTGGTTGCCATGGCAACAAAACTGAAAAATTTTGAAAATCTTTGAAAATCTTCTTGTCTGAAACCGTAAGGCCAAGGGCTACCAAATTTGGCATGTAGCTTTATCTAGTGGACCTCTACCAAGTTTCTTCAATTTATAGCCCTGGGGTCAAAATTGGCCCCGCCCCGGGGGTTACAAGTTATACATGGGCTTATTTAGGGAGAACTTTAAAATTCCTCTTCTACCTAGCCATAGGGCCTAGAGCTACCAAATTTGGCATGTAGCTTTATCTAGTGGACCTCTGCCAAGATTGTTCAAATTATAGCCCTGGGGTCAAATTAGGCCCTGCCCGGGGGTAACAAGTTTTACATGGGCTTATATAACAAGTTTTACATGGGCTTATATAGGGAGAACTTTAAAATTCTTCTTTGACCTAGCCATGGGGCCTAGGGCGACCAAATTTGGCATGTAGCTTTATCTAGTGGACCTGTACCAAGGGTGTCCAAATTATAGCCGAGGGTCAAATTTGACTTCGCTCCGGGGGGTAACATGTTTTACATGGGCGGGCTTATATAGGAAAATCTTTCGCATCTAGCTATAAGGGCTAGGGCTATCAAATTTTGCATTTAGCTTTATCTAGGGGGTCTCTATCAAGGGTGCCCAAATTATAGCCCAGGGGGTCAAATGTAGCCCCACCCCAGGGGGTCACAAGTTCTACATGGTCTTATATAAGGAAACTTTAATAATCTACTTGTACATAGCCATATTTAGGCCTAGGGCTACCAAATTTTGCATGTAACTTTATATAATGGACCTCTACCAAGAGGGCCCAAATTTTAACTTTGGGGGTCAAGTTTGACTCCACACCAGAGGTCACAAGTTTTACATTAGCTTTTATAGTGAAAACTTGATAAACCTGTGTCATGGATCACATATTTTACAGGGCCTTTTATTCAGCAAACTTGTTTTACATGACTTTTTATTGGGCAAGATTAAAAAATCTTTTTGTTTATAACCACACATTCTAGTTTCATATTGTAGGTCTGGGGTCAAAATTGCCTTCATTCCAGGGATCGCAAGTTTAACATGGGCTTCAAAATATTGTCACTTCAATTTAAACATTAATCAAGGGAAATAACTCTTTTTATGAAAGATAAAGTTCGTTACTATTTACCTCCCTTGATTATCAAGCTGCAGTGATACATGATTGGTGCTAGACAAGTTTTTTAGCTCCACTGGCCGAAGGCCAGCAGGCTTATGTTATGGCCCGTTGTCCGTTGTGCGTCCATCCGTATGTTAACTTTTTAGCTCACTTGAGCACAACGTGCTCAAGGGGAGCTTTTAGGATCACCCGGTGTCCGTCGTGCGTCGTGTGTCATCAACAATTCTTTAAACATCAACTCCTCCTAAACCACTGGGCGGATTTGGACCAAACTTGGCTGGAATGTTCCTTGGAAGGTCCTCTTTAAAAACTGTTCACAGAATTTGATTCCATCAAAAACTCTGGTTGCCATTGCAACCGAATGGAATTTTTTAGGGAATTCTTTAAAAATCTTCTCCTCTGAAACCACGGGTCAGATTTTGAAATAATTTCACAGATATGCTCCTTGGGTGACCCTTTTTAAAAATTGTTCGTAAAATTTTGATCCGTCAAAAAATGTGGCTCTGGTGAATGGGGGCTTCTTGCACCATATAGAAATGAAGGAATTCTTCAAAATTCTTCTTCTCTGAAACCGCTGGTCAGATTTCCAAATAATTTCACAGGATTGTTCCTTTGGTGACCCTTTTCAAAAACTGTTCGTAAAATTTTGATCCGTCAAAAAACGTGGCTCTGGTGAATGGGGGCTTCTTGCACTATACAGAAATGAAGGAATTCTTTAAAAAATCTTCTCCTCTGAAACAGCAGGTCAGATTTTGAAATAATTTCACAGGATTGTTGCTTGGGTGACCTTTTTCAAAAATTGTTCGTAAAATTTTGATCCGTCAAAAAATGTGGCTCTGGTGAATGGGGGCTACTTGCACTATATGGAAATTTAGAAATTCTTAAAAATTCTTCTTCTCTGAAACGACTGGTCAGAATTTTACTTAATAGCCAGTGGAGCGATACAGGGCCATCATGGCCCTCTTGTTTATCTACACTGTCTGATTTACTGAGACATTTTGGGCAAAAGGAACCTTTAAATCTTTCATTACTGAAAAAATTGAATTTTCTCAAAGGCTACAGATACAGTTCTGCTGTAAGATCAAGAGACAGTTCAGTCATAATCTAGAATATAGTAGTGGACAGTGTAGATCAGAGATCACACTGCACATTCAGCTTCGTCTATGGTGTCATCTGTGGTAAGGAAGGAGGTAACCCTAAATTACCACACAATCCCGATTGTTAACAACCCTAACAGAGAAGGCTTTGGAAAGCACTGTGGGAAAAGGAGAAAATGCTGGTAACCAGCATTTTCTCTTTTTCCCCATAGTGCTTTCAGTTCTTTCACTCACAAATTCCATCATGTGAACCAAATTTAATTAATGCCTGCAAAAATTTTGAAATTGGACAAATCCAAAATTTGGTTTAATGTAAAGGGTTAAAATGCATTTATTTAGGTCTTGAATCTAGACTGAAAATGTTTGTTTACTTCATTTTAATGCTCTACGGATTAAATAGTTACCACCTAAAATTTGTCTTCTCATGAGAGTTACTTTGATTTTCTTTATGATTATTGGTTATCTTCTTCAGAGATTGGTGAAGCATGGATGACAGAAGGGTTGCAGACTACTTTGTGGTAGCAGGTCTCCCCAAGAATCCACTGCCATTAGAAGAGTTTTCTAATGAGGCAGCAATAAAGGCGACCTACAAACAGGACCCTATCTCTGACATCACCATCATCAACAAAAGTGCTGGGGAAAAGGTACCGAGGGGCTATGAATGCCTGGACAAGACCCCAAATGATTTTTCTGCTGATCTGAACCATGGCAGTATTAGATGTTCGGAGATATATATTTGTTATAGGAGAAGTCGTGACAAACCACCTTTGACAGATGTAGGGTGAGGCATGATTTAATTACACTTTTAACCCTATACCATACAGCTATGTCTTTTAACATTTCGGAGGAAGAAATCTTCTGAAAACAATGTGGGAAGAGGAGAAAATGCTGTAACCAGCATTTTCTCCTTTTCTGACCATATTTTTTACCCTTTCAAATACGAGATATAAAAAATTTCTGGAAAATGATTATTTTTTCCTGACCTATGTTATGCTAGGACAACAATTTTTGGGTGTTACTTACTTCCAGTATTTTCTTGCATGTTTGTGACAAATGCTATCTTCACTATCATTATGGCTAGCTACTTGCCTCCCCTTTATTGAGCCGAGGCCTGGTAGCTCATTTTTGGGTTGCGTACAGGACTTGAAAACAGGTTGTCCCTGGTTCGATCCCTGGCTTGGCCAATTTATTTCTGAGGATTGACGTTAGTCATTGTGAAAGGATTCATTCTTCTCTTACTGCTGACCATTGTTTTGACGATGGTTTTGTGGGAAAACAGCCAGTGGCTTGAAAAGAATATTGTGTAGAGTACTGGTAAAAGAAACTCCAGGAAAGCATGGATAGGTGCACTTGCTGCCGCAATATAACTGAAATCATGTCGAAAGTGGCGTTAAACACCATACAATCAATCGATAAATCTCCTTTATTGATGCGAATGAGATAGAGTTTAGGCAAAACATTGGGAAACTTGTGTAGGTATATAAGCTGATGCAGAAGCATCTCTGGTGAAATATCAGATGCCTTAGGTGGTTTGCCTGAATTGGGCGAACCAGCATGGTGCTTTTGTCAGGTTGGTCTAATTCTCTTATAGTTGAGACTTGCTATTCATGACACTCTCGTTAGGTGCACCCTGTTTATACTTGCAAAAGGGTCTACCCTTGTTGGAGGGTCCTTCCATCGTCTTTCATCATTAACTCTTTACCAAACGACAAAATTTTAGACTTGTCCAAATTGAAAACATTTGCAGACGACAATCTAAGGTGGCTCAAATGGCTAAATTTTTCCTGGTTGAGAAGAAAACATTGTAGGAAAAGGAGAAAATGCTGGTTACCAGTATTTTCTCCTTTTCCCACAATGTTTTCAAAAGGCTTCTTCCTCAAGGTCGTTAAAAGTCGGGATTGCATGGTGAAGGGTTTAACTATCTGTCAGGCCTTTGCTTGTTAGATTGCTTCTTTCTGTAATTGCCAGGGTTCTGTATGAGGGCAAAGAGAGGTTGATGCCAGGTTGTGAAGTGGTCCATACAACATATTTTGGAAGTCCAGCCAATGTAAACAATAGTAACAATAGTAGAACCTACATAACTTACAGACGAGCTGCTGAAAATGCCCCTAGTGACATGCTGGCTGTTGTGGACTTATGTGTGATACTAGAGAACAAGGTAAATCAGACAAACATTTTCAATGACCTAAACCCTTTACCACACAATGGCAACTTTTGATGACCCCGAGGAAGAAGGCTTTTGAAAACATCGTGGGAAAAGGAAAAATGCTGGTAACTTCTCCTTTTCCCACATCGTTTTCTAACCTATCAGACATATTCCATCATTTAAGCCACATTTAAATTGTCATCTGCAAATGCTCACAAGATAAACAAGTCGAAATTTTTCTTGTGTGCTAAAGGGTTAAAAAAGGGTTAGGGTTCTGCGTGACTCGGTGGTAAAGTGTGGGAGTCATAATATGGAGGTCCTAGGTTCGAGCTGCCCTGGATCCACTAGGTTTTTCGTGGGAGTGTCCTTGGGCAAGACACTTCAGAGCCCTAGCCTAGTACTGGTAAAACCGTGGAAAACATGAATAGGTGAGCTGGTGCCGTGATATGACTTAAATAATGTTGAAAGCAACGTAAAACACCATTCAATCAGTCAGGTAAAGGGTTAAGGTAAAAAAGGCTTTTAAAACATTGTGCAGAAAATAGAAAATGCTGGTAACCAGCATTTTTTCTTCCTTTACCACCATGTTTTCTAACATTTCAAAGAAAAACTCCTGTATTTGAGCAATGTTTGTCGTCCACAAATGCTTTCAATATGAATGAACCAGAAATATCGTCATCTTGTAATGAATTAACTCTTTTCTTGCGGTAAACAACACAAGCTTTTGTGGACGGTGTAGATCAAGATCAAACTGCACAGAGCCTGCAGTCTGATCTCTGATCTACACTGTCCACTATTTTATTCTAGATTATGACCAAAGTAATTCTTCATCTTGCAGTACAATTGTGTCAGAGGCATTTAACCCTTTACCACACAATGCCGACTTTTAACGACGCTGAGGAAGAAGCCTTTTGAAAACATTATGGGAAAAGGAGAAAATGCTGGTAACCAGCATTTTCTCCTTTTCCCACAATGTTTTCTATCCGTCCCAGAACAAAGTTCTGTTTTTGAGTCACAAGTATTTTGTCGTCTGCAAATGCTTTCAATTTGGACTTATCTAAAATTCTGTCGTCTGGTAAAGGGTTAAAAAAGCTAACTTACTTGTTTACAAATGTAGTAGTGAAAGAGATAATGTGTTCCTTGCTTATGGTAATAAGAGGTGCTCTTGCAGACATTGTACATTAAGATCACTCTGCTAATTTTTGGAAGTCTGATCTCAAATCTACATTGATCATTATATTATGTGAGATTTTTTAAATACAAAAACCGTTAAATCAGAATATCTTGGTTTGTTTTATTAAGACTGTATAAACTCATTATACCCCCGCAAAACGAATGTTTTCGGGGGTATACTGGAATCAGCCTGTCCGTCCGTCCGTGTGTCCGTCTGTGTGTCCATCTGTGTATGAAATACTAGTAATTTTGTGTCGCGAACTCCTCCTACAGTTTTGCTTCTATTGTATTGAAAGTTTGTTGATACATTGATCGTATACTGAAGTTGTGCAAGACACAGTTTTCAATCATCTCCTCCCTATGATTCAAGGGTAATCTCCCCTTGAACTTAGAAAATATTTTGTTAAATTGCCTGTTTCTGTCAAAGCGCTGGCGAGGGTATTAAGTCACATGCAGTGACAGCTCTAGTTTCTCATATTCTGGATTAAATGTTGACTATATTGGAACCTGCCAGAGGCAGGCATTTGATGTATTATAAAGACATCATAGGCCAGAGACAAAAATCATTATTTAATCAGATTTGTTTAACTCTTTATTAAATGCAAAGAGTAGATCAATTTAGGATTGAAAAAGTAATACAAAGTATTGAAAAAAAAAAAGCTGAGGTATGTAACTCATACTGACATAATTTTTTTATTTTTGTTTTTGCAATTTTTGAATGAGTATCCCTTGAAGACGTTTTTTTGCTTACAGATAAATTGTTCAACTTTTTACCGCACAATCCCGAGTTTTAAAGACTGAAGAAGATGGCTTTTGAAAACATTGTAGGAAAAAGAGAAAATGGTGGTTACCAGCATTTTGTCCCTTTTCCACAATGTTGTCTGCCCTATCAAAGACAGAAAGCTTCATTTGAGCTACACTTATTTTGCTTTCAGTTTAGTCAAGTCTAAAATTTTGCCCTTTGATAAAGAGTTAATACCTTGTCTTTTGTAACCTTTCCACAGGGAGAGAGTCCACCTCATTCTTACAACCAAATACAGAAAAATCTGAACAAAGGTTTGGTGAGTATGTACTGTCAGTGGAGCTGATATCTATATTCCAGTTTAACCCTTTAATTGCCTTTAAAAATTGTAACTGCCTTTGCAGCCAGCATAGATCAAGATTAGTATGCACAAAATGTGCAGTCTGGTCTTTGATATGTATTGTTGGCTTGTTACAGCAGCATTCTGGATGTAAGCAACCTTGAAAGTGCAATTATTTTTATCTTACTTCTGGGTTGAAAGTGTATGTTTGATTTATTTTACTCTCTAAGGGTTATGTTAAAGTTTGCATTGCTTTTTGCAAGCTATTATTTTTTAGCCATGCTCTGTGAAAAGGGGGCTTAATGCATCTGCAAAAAGTATTGACCCATGTCAGCATGTGCAGCCTGACATGGGTTGAAACTTTTTGCTATTGGTAAATTTTCTGCATGTCCAAGGACCACTCTTCCCCCAGATTCTGTCAATCATTAGACAAAATAGATTTTATGGGTCCCTTATTATGTAATGACTTTCACAAGATATATATCATTATGTAGATGCATTTAAGTTGCTTTTGCCAGAGCATGGTTCAATTTTAATTGGAGTAGGTTTACAGAGATTGCATTGATGAGTACAGTGGAACCCTGCTATAACGCTGTTGTCGGGAGCCACGATCTACAACAGCATTATACCCAGGGTTGAAATATATAACGCTGACACACACACACACACACCCATACCCACACACACACACACACACACATTACCTGCGACCCATCCGCCAACCATTGCAAGAACTATGGCATCAATTAATTGCTGTTATTCGCCAATATATATTCGGACTAAAATAAAATAGTAATTTCCTGGTTATTATGGAAATCAACATTTTGAACAATTCAGGGTAGCCAAAATAATAATAAAGTTTTAATTTGGGGAGTGTGTCTAAAATGGTAAGGGCAAAGTCTTGCAAATTTATACATAGTAGTGATGGAGCTACATCTAGTTCAAATACTTAGACATAGACATGCATATTTGCGTTGAAACATTTATTTATCGGGCATTTTACAATTTAGATTTTTTTTACATGATTCCCAGTTAGCTCTATTACCAAAACTAGTCATTCAAACACCGGTACAGCTACCTAAAAGAACTTCATTTACCTTTAGGACAATGTTTATTAGAAATTATTCAACCGCTGTTTAGCGGAATCACAGCCTAGTTCATTCAGAAATCAAATAAAACGCTCTCATGTTGGATTGCAGATGGTGCCGCCGCCATGTTTTTCAATCATGCTGATGATTGCATAACAAACCCTAATAGACTATGACTAACAAAATCTTATTCAATAATCAAACGAGACAAGACCCGAGCCAAATAATGAAAGTCAAAATGAAAAAAGTGCGTCGGGGTCTATAAATATAAGTTTTCCCTCAAGGAAGTATTACACACTACTATTTTTCCAAACAATTGCTTTTCTGCATGACCATATTTGAAATACAGCTTTGCTGTAAGACAGGAATTAATCTCGTCACAATAACATCTGGAGACTGAGTTTTGGGCCAGCCCATATTTGACCTTACACTTAATGGAGTAACAGCTGAGTTACACAGATTTGTCTTAAAAAAGAAAAATAACACCAGTAACTTTTTTTCAGGTTGGTTCTGATGTCTACTTGTGTTACAAAAAGGCTATGACCAAGACAGATATTCTGGCATATAAACCTGGTATGTTTTACAGAAAGTTTAACTCGTTTTGTTTAAGTCTACCAAACAACAAAATATAAGACTTATCCACATTCAAGGCATTTGCAGACAGCAATTTGAGTGTTGCTTGTATGATGAGTTTTGTCTTTTGAATGGTATTGTGAGATTAGGAAAAAAAGTGGTTTCCAGCATTTTCTCCTTTTCCTGCAATGTTTTTAAATGTTTTACTCCTGAGGGTTGTTGAAACAGAGGGTTGTTTGGAAAAGGGTTAAGGTAACCTGAGTTAGTTCTGTTTTGTGGTACTTCATAGATGATATTTTAAATAAATGTTACAAAGATCAAGTTGAACGTTTGGAAAAAGCACTGAATTTTCTCAAGGATTTGACTGAAAAAGTCTGTTAGTTTAGTGCATCCTTTTTCAAATCTTTCGTTGATTTGTTTGTCCTTGTAATTTACTTACATTTTTATTTTGCTTTAACTTTTGAGTACTCAATAAATGAAGCATGTACCGCTCCGTCAAAAAAGGTTTCAAACAGTGTAGTTCCCAGCTAAGACTGCATTGTTCAGGTTCTTTACAGTCTGATCTTAGATGTTCTCTCAATAGAATAGAGAAAATAAGAAAGCAAGTACATACATGTAATACATCTGCTGCAGGCTGTTGCTATTTTAATCTATGTTGAGGTTTGGAAAGTGAATGTTTTATTTTTTATCTGCATAGAGATAAAGGTCACCATAAAAAAATTTTCACACATTATTTTGCCAGAAGATCCCTATCTGTATCTGGTCCATTACTAAATACAAGTTTCATCTCTACAGTTGATAGCTTTGCAAAACATTAAGATGAAAGGAGTAGCTGCTCTTTTTTCCATGGTGGTTCCTATGCAGTTCAAAAGTATTTTCATTTCTTCAAATATTTCTGCTTTTGATGTCTTAACCCTTTACCGCACAATGCCAACTTTTAACGACACCATGGCAGAAGCCTTTTGAAAAACTTGTGGGAAAATGAGAAAATGCTGGTAACCAGCATTTTCTCATTTTCCCACAATGTTTTTTACCATATTAAAAAAAAAAAAATTGGATCATTTAAGCATCACTGAAATTGTCATCTGCAAATGCTTTCAGTTTGGACCAGTCTAAAATTTTGTCATGTGGCAAAGGATTAAATAGGACTGTCGTTGACCTGAAATTAGTAAATTAGTGGTGATAGGTTATGTGAGTTGATCGTATGACAGAGATGAGATAAAAATTCATTTTGCATTTATCAAGAAATTATGCAACAGTGATTTTTTTCCAGCTATCCTTGATAGATATCCTAAAGAGGATTATGAGAACTTCCCTCTACCAGAATCTGTGGCCATGTTTTGTTTACCTATGGGAGCCACAGTGGAGTGCTGGTCTGCCAAGGCTCAACATCCATTCCCTGTGTTTTCTACTTTCATCCTGACTGGTATAGGATGGAATAAGGTAAAGTTTAGAGTCCTTTACATACAATTATGTATCATTATATGACAAGGTACATGTAGTTTTTCAATGACACTGAGAGGATTACCGGTAAGTTTAAAAAGTAATTTTGTGGTGACATTTTTGAAGAAATGAAACATTTTTTTACAGTGCCTGATAAACAAATTGGACACTCTTTGTCTGAAGGCCTTAAGTTTGTTATTTTAAGGCTGTGTTAGGCCATGATGTATGGACACAAGAGACAAAGTAACATATTATGCTATCAGATCTTGATCTGCACTCACTGCAGTTGCAGCTAAATGTTGGATAGCCAGCTATAGGATGAATAAGATAATACATTATTTTGCATGACTTTAATTTTTAATACATTTAAATAGCAAGTATCATGTCATGACAGATTTGGAAAATCATCTTTGTTTCCCCAGTGAGTTGTTGGTGTTATCTGAATCAGTTGTTGTAAACAATTTTTTTTCAGTTGAGCATTAAAAAGGGTAGGAGACTTTATGGTAATTGTAAACAGGGGCAAATGAAATATTGGATAGAAGTGAATGAGTTAAAGTTTTATAGATATAGTTAATAAAGTTATACAAAAGCAATAGGGCTTATACACATACTCTAATTCATACTCAGATGCCCAAGTCAACCTTTGTCAGCATACTTTTGAAGCTGAATCATATTTAGGTGTGGAATACAAATATAATCACAGTAAAATAAAATGCTTTAAACCCATTTCATCCTTATTTTATGAAACTATAATCATTCTTGTATCTTCATGCCAAATGTTTCTCTTGACAGCTGCAAGGTTGCACAGATTATGACTGATAGAAAATGCATTTCATGCGTTGGAGGCCTTCCAAGCTATCGCTGTTGTCGTTTCCAGTTTCAAATGAGGACAAATCCCTTGAGTTTCTTTATCCTGTACACCATATTCATTGATTATTTACCCATGTTTACACAGCTGACTGATATCTGAACCATTATACACACTATAAAGTTTTAACTGTGTTTTTTCTCCCTGATTGTGGAGATGTATCTTTAACACAATGGTGGTCTTGACAGACTGTAACTTATCTTTCAGGTCTATGGTGCTGCTATCACATTTTATGAGGAATTCCCCGAAGACAAGCTGACTGACCTTCAAATGCGTCATCTTGGTCTGAAAAACAAACACATTCGCCAGCAATACAGAATGATGAAAACTGTCCATTCCAATAAATGTATATGTCTCCTCTCTCACTGGCCATTCTTTGATGCCTTCAAGAAAATACTGAGTTACCTCTACAGGATATCTATCACAGGTCCACATACTGTGCCTCTTGAAAGGTGAGAGCTTTTTTCAATGCAAAGTATAATTTCTGCCTTTACTGCAATATTTTAACCTTTTACCACACAGTTCAGGGTTTTAACGACGCTGGTGAAAAAGGCTTTGGAAAACTTTGTGAGAAAAGGAGAAAATACTGGTTACCAGCATTTTCTCCTTTTCCCACATTGTTTTCTGTCTTCAAAGACTTATCTCATCATTTGAGCCACATTTAATCTTTTGTCAACAGATGCTTTCAGTTAGGACTAGTCTAAAATTTTATGGGCTTGTAAAGAGTTAATATTTATGTAAGTACCAAGCCTGGATCATGTTGATAAGCCATATTTTACACCTATCTTTTCAAAGAGAACTACTTCAAATTGGCTGTAGAAGGTAATGAGTTATATGTTGTTTTAAAAAAATGATCACTCCATTCTTGCTTTACTTCTGTGTGACTGAATATTATTATTAGCTTATAGAGAAGCCTGGGATGAGATGGACCTTTGCAGTTGGGAAAAAGGATCCAGACCTAACTTAAAGGCTATTTTGGTCTATCTCTTAAAATATTAAACAGTAAAGATACATGATTAAACTTCATATGTGTGCAGTATGATCTTGATCTACATTGCAGAAACAACTTTTGATATGCTTTGCAATGAAAGAGGCACAATTTATAGGCCTTAAATGTCTGAAGACTGTTAAAAAGATCTACAAGAGGTTGTGTCTTTTATCACATTGCAAAATTTTAGACCTGTCCATATTGAAGGAATATACAAACAACAATTCAAATGCTTTTTAACTCTTTACCACTCAATCCCGACTTTTAACGACCCTGAGAAAGAAGCTTATAAAAAACATTGTGGGAAAAGGAGAAAATGCTGGTACCCAGCATATTCTCCTTTTCCCACAATATTTTCTACTCAATCAGTCAGAAATCATCACATTAACAAGATTTAATTTGTTGTCCGCAGATGCTTTGAATTTGGTCCAGTCCAAAAATTTGTCGTTTGGTAAAGAGTTAAATGATATTATTTGTCCTGGAATAGGAAAAAAAAAACCTGTGGGAAAAGGAGAAAATGCTGGTTACCAGCATTTTCTCCTTTTCCCCTGATTGTTTTCAAAAGCCTTTTCCCCAGGATTGCTTAAACTCTGGAATTTGTGGTAAAAGGTTAACCCTTTACCAAACAATCCCTGTTTTTTATGACCCAGGGGAAGAAGCCTTCTGAAAACATTATGGGAAAAGGAGAAAATGCTGGTAACCAGCATTTTCTCCTTTTCCCACAATGTTTTCTACTCTTCTAAAGTCAACTTTCAATTTTTGAGTAACGTTTATTTTGTCATCTGCAATTGCTTTCAATTTGGACAAGTCTAAAATTTTGTCATTTGGTAAAGAGTTAAGGATGATGTCTTCAACAGCTTTTTTTTTTAGTTTCAAGTTTTTTCTATTTCCAGGCATATATCACATTTTATGTATGATGTTCCATATCCATCCCCCAAAAGGCCTAGGATTTTAGTACAAGTAGGTTCATTGAATTTCCATTGATATGTCAGTATATATTTCTCTTACCCTTTCAACACTTCTGTCTCAGGCACACTTTTTTAAATCTGATTTTAAGTCAAAGGATAACATAACTGAGAACCACTTATTGAGTTTCAGTGCTTATCGTAACTTTAAACAACCCTTTTTGCACGAAAGAGAGCAGACCTTGACCAGGCTACAGAGATATGCAGGGTGATTTTTGTGCACTGTCCACTCATTCACTTCAGAATTCATGATGTAAAGGACAATGCAAGTTGATTATTCTAAGGAAATTCTGGACTTTACTTGAAAACGTATTAATATAATTGATTGTACAATTTTTTCATGCATGTGACCATTTGAAACAGCACATTATTGTGTATTTCTACTAAAACCATGTACTTTTTTATTACTGAAATGGTATTTAAATCTTTCACTACTTAGTACTGACTGAAATGGTATTTAAATCTTCACTTCCAAGCAAATGATTTACACTTTTCATATACTTCCTCTGCAAGATGAAGAGACAGTTTGGCATTAATCTAAAAGAAAGTAGTGGACAGTGTAGACCAGAGATCAGACTGCACGTTCTGTGCAGTCTGATCTTGATCTACACTGTCCACAAAAGCCTCTGGTGTTGTCAACAGTAAGGAAAGAGTTAAAACTAATGTTTAAACACAATTTATTAAACAAATGATACGCAACATTGAATCATTGATATTTATGTTTTGTTTACAGTTGAGTCATGATTCCATTTCACTTTCTATGCCTGAAGACTCTCCACTGCCACAGAGGTATATAGCTTTTGTTTTACTTCTTACTTCACACCTAACTTCACATCAACTGTTCAACTCTTTCTGTATCAGCATACACAAAACCACTCTGAAAACTTAAGCAAGGAAAAGAGAAGTGAAAGGGAATAGATGATGATGACAAAGACAATAGCAGTGTATAAAAATTGCCTGTCTCATTAACTGTTTTGGTATCGTGAACACCAGGGATGTGTTTTTAACCCTTTGCCAAAAATCCTGAGTTTTAACAAGGAAGAGGGCTTTTTAACTTATTGTTGAAAAAGGAGAAAATGCCAGTAACCAGCATTTTCTCAATGGCCTGCAATATTTCCTGCCCTTTCTGGGACACCTCTAGTGATTTGAACTATATTTGATTTGTCTCCATTAATGTGGACAAGTTTTACTTTTATTGCATGGTAAAGAGCAAAAGCATTTTGGACATGCTCTGTGAAAAGGGAGTTTGATTTATCTCCATGATACATTATAACAAGCAATTCATCACATACTGGGTAACCATGGATCTGTAAAATCATTGTGTCTATCAACCGTTTGACTTAATGAGGTAGAATGTCCTTGGACATGTAGCATATTTACCCATTGCAAAAAGTTTTGACCCAAGTTAGCCTGAGCGGGCTGCGTTGATAGTTTGGGATGAGCCTGGGTCAGTACACTTTGGATGCATTAAACCCCCTTTTCGCAGAGTAAGGTTCAATTGTTTTGCTTTTCTTCATTTTTCAAGTTGAATCTTATCAGAAAGTTTCCTTAACAGTGTAATAGCATTGTACACTGCATTGATACATGTACAGTGTGAAAAGGAAAAGGTCATCGAGTACTCCTCATGTAGCTGTAGAATGAAAGAATTTGGGAAATTTGTAAGAAAAATATGATTATTATTTCAGTGGTGCTTCATTTGTTACAATGTTAAAGAACCTCAGCCCAGAGAACTGTATGACTATATTGCTGTATGTGTTACATGAGTATAAAATACTGATACACTCCCTGAGACCTGCTGTGTTAACTAGTGTTGCTGAAGCTGTTTCCACAGTAAGTAAAATACTGTTTCTTTGTTATCTCTTTACCACAAAATCACTACTTTTAATCAAACATAGGAAAAAAGCTTTTGAAAATATTGTGAAAAAAGGAGAAAATGCTGGTAACCAGCATTTTCTCCTTTTCCCACAACATTTTCTATCCTTTCTAAAACAAATTACATCATTTGAATCACATTTAGGAATAGTCTTAAATTGTGCTGAGTGACAAAATGACAAAATTTTAGACTTGTCCAAATTGAAAGCATTTGCAGATGACTAATTTTATACAAATGATGTTATTTGGCTTTGAAAGCATAAAAAACATTGTGTGAAAAGGAGAAAATGCTGTTTAACCAGCATTTTCTCCTTTTTTTCCAAAATGTTATCAAAGGCTTTCATGTTAAGAGCCGTTTGAACTTGGAATTTTGTGGTAAAGGGTTAATACCTTTTTTATACCAAATATACATTGTTTGTACCAATGAAACTGTCTCCTAGAATTCTTTACAGCAAGTATATTTGACCTGTTAGCTCAAACAGGGCCCACCTACAAGCATTTTGTCTCAAAATATGTAGGTAGCAGGGATTAGGAAAGATTTTAATACCTGGAAGGTTTCACTACAACCTCCAGCAATAGAAATTGATTATCTGATACTTTGTGATACTAATACATTATTGTCAAAGTTTCATACATCTAGACACTGTATTAAAAGAAACAGAAAGGCATATAGTTAAATTTACATGTACATGGTTGATTAAAATTTGCTTTGTTCGTAGCCATCTGGCTCTTAGCCATCCTGCTTGACTCAGTGGTTAAGCATTGGAACTGAAATTCAGAAATCTTTATTTGAGCTGGGCCTACAGTGCTGGTCAGGTTAAATTGTCCTTGGGCAAGGAAGTGTAGAGTCCCAGCCTGGTACTGGTGAAACAAAGCAAAGACATGAATAAACAAGTCATAGCCATGATAGGACTGGATACTGCTGCAAGATGCATAAAATATTTTTCTGAACAAAGAAAACTGTGCGTATGTTTCTGTTGTAGTCCAAGAAAACATTTAACATAGAGTTCTATAATAGTTTGTTTTCCTTTCAGTTGATATTTCCACTTCAATGGCAGTGTCCTTACATTCCTTTGTGTCCACTTGGTTTATCAGATGTCCTTAATGCACCAACTCCATATATTATAGGTAAGTAGCAAAGTCATTATGTTAACTTTGTTATGCTGAAAGTTCATATACGGCATTTAGAATCTCTACTTAAAATACATCTAAATAGGTTCTGGGTGAAAATTTAATTTTGTGGATTTGTTGAAGTAACTCAAAATTCTATGTCAGTGTTGCAAATAAACTAGGTCTAGTAGACTTACACTACAAATCTCTATTACAATATAGTTATGGGAGGGACCCTTTGGGTCCTTGCTTTCAACTCGCATCAAGACAGTACCCCTGAACAGGGATATTTCACGTGAGACACATTTGCGGAACTTATATAATATAACCCTTTACCACACGATCCTGAGATTTAACCACCCTGAGGAAGAAACCTTTCGAAAACATTGTTGGAAGAGGAGAGAATGGTGGTTATCAGCATTTTGTCCTTTTCCCAGAATGTTTTCTAAGATGTCAGAGCTAATTTTCATCATTTTTGTCACACTTAAATTGTCGTCTGCAAATGCCTTCATTTTGGACAAGTCTACATTTTTGTCATTTGTTAAGGAGTTCAGAAATAGTATTGAAATAGGAGACAGTGGTGTAGGGGTAGGGCGTCAGCCTCTTGCATTGAAAGTCCAATTGAAGAAGCTGAGTCTGTCGTAGGAGCCTACAACACGGCACAAGTACTGGTTAAGGTTTCCAGAAAGCAGTCATTGAGGGTTGTTATTATAAGTTGTAAGAACTTGTTTCACAAATGACATAAAACAAAAAAGTTAAACCCTTTACCATACAATCTGGGGTTTTAATGACCCTGACGAAGAAGGCTTTGGAAAACATTGTGGGAAAAGAAGAAAATGCTGGTAACCAGCATTTTCTTCTTTTCCCAAAATGTTTTTTTACCTCGTCAAAGACAGAAATCATCATTTGAGCTGCATTTATTTTGTCATCTTCAAATGATTTCAATTTTGTCCAGTCCAAAATGTTGTTGTTTGATAAGGAGTTAACTAAATGGGATTTACCAGTAATAATACAACATATGTATATTTTTTATAGGTTTAGATTTACCAGTGATAATACAACGTATGTATATTTTTTATAGGTTTAGATTTACCAGTGATAATACAACGTATGTATATTTTTTATAGGTTTAGATTTACCAGTGATAATACAACGTATGTATATTTTTTATAGGTTTAGATTTACCAGTGATAATACAACGTATGTATATTTTTTATAGGTTTAGATTTACCAGTGATAATACAACGTATGTATATTTTTTATAGGTTTAGATTTACCAGTGATAATACAACGTATGTATATTTTTTATAGGTTTAGATTTACCAGTGATAATACAACGTATGTATATTTTTTATAGGTTTAGATTTACCAGTGATAATACAACGTATGTATATTTTTTATAGGTTTAGATTTACCAGTGATAATACAACGTATGTATATTTTTTATAGGTTTAGATTTACCAGTGATAATACAACGTATGTATATTTTTTATAGGTTTAGATTTACCAGTGATAATACAACATATGTATATTTTTTATAGGTTTAGATTCCCGTTACTTTGATTTGTTTGATCCACCTCCAGATGTGATTTGTATTGACCTAGATACAGTTAGAATATGGCCGTAAGTATCTGTATAGTATGTCAGTGGACAATGTTATTTCTTACCTTGCCTTAGCTAACAGTACACAGTTGAGCTATTCTGATCACTAACTTTTTGTTGGTCAGTATGTCTGTCAAAAAAATTAATAGATTATCTTCTCAGATAGTACTTGGCTAATCAGCCTCAAATTTCAAGGCATCAAATTTTTAAACAAAAAAAATATGTAAGTCATTTCAATACACTTTTGCTCCTTGTAGATTTGCCGAGCCTCGGTTGTCCAGTCAGTAGGGTACAGGACTCAAGAACAGGGGGTCGCTGGTTTGATCCCAGCTTGGCCAATTTCTTTCTGAGGATTGATGATAGTCATTGCGACAGAATTCATTCCTCTCTCACCCTGATCATTGTTTCGACGATAGTTATGTGGGAAAGCAGCCTGAGGCTTGGAAAGAATATTGTGCGGAATACTGGTAAAAGAAACTCCAGGAAAGCATGGATAGGTGCACTGGCCGCCATGATTTAACTGAAATAATGTTGAAAACAGCGTTGAACACCATACAATCAATCAATCAATCCTTGGAGATGTAATCATGACTCTTTATATTGATATTTTGTTGTTTGTGTTTTATTTCCCTAGTTCTGTTTTGAGATAAATTGTGTATAATGTATAAATGTTCTAGCTGAAAATCAGCACACTCTCTATCATCCTATTTAACCCTATCCCAAACAGCAAGCTTTAAACTCTTTCAAGTTCAAAACATCTGAAGATAACATATTATAACTTGGTACAAATGAAATCAAGCTATCTGAAAGGGCATTTTCTCCTTTTTCCACAATGATTTCAAAAGCCTTCTTTTCCAGGGTCATGAAAACCTGGGATTGTTTGGTAAAGGGTTAACTCAGTCTTTCACTGTAATTACAGTCCTGATGATAAAAAACAGGTATCTTATAAACTCCTTCCAAAGAAACCAACCAAAATCCTTCAGGAGACATTACATAACTTATATGATAGACTGGCAAAAGAAATGCCGAGACAAAACCATGATGAAGTCACACTGGATATGGCACCTATAGACTTGGATTTTAAAAGAAAACAAAAAGAGGTAAGATATAGTAAGCTTGTCGTCACCTTTATAGTAAAACAACTAATAAGTGTTTCAATTTTTTTTTTTGTGAATTTTTTAATACTTTTTTATTGGTAAGGATGAAAGAATCCAGAGAGAGAGAGAGGGGGGGGGGGGAAGAGGGGGCTGAGCAATACAATAAAGAGAAATGGAAGGGGCTGTCATATGAGTGAAAGGAAATGCACATATCGATGAAAAAGGCGAGAAACATACACTGTAAAGATAAAAAGAGGGTTTAAAGATGATGAAGATTGAGAGAATGATAGAGAGATAGAGTTGAAGAGAAAGGGCAAGGTAATGGTGCACTCCTTGTCAAGTCTATAAATCAAAAGAAAACCTATTGTATAGCTGTACCTAAGGCATATGGTATTTAGCCAAGCTAACTTTTACTTTGTGATATACAGTGAGTCCAATATGTATTGTACAGATGATGTTAGAACTACAGATACAGGAGGCATTTTTGAGGTTTATGGCTTGTATCATGAAAGGCTACAAACAGTTTTTGAGACCAATAGAAAACGCTCCAGATCTAGACACAACCAATGCAGCTCATTTGTTTGACATGAATGGTAATTGATTTTCTCTTCAAAGGTAGATTAACTTATTTTCAAAGTGTAAACCCTTAGGCTGCTATGCACTACTCACTGACCTTTTGTGGACAGTGTAGATTAAGATCAGACTGCACAGAATCTGCAGTCTGATTTTTGATCTACACTGTCAGATAAGGACAGCCAACTGTGCAGGCAGACCTGGATCAACACTTTTTGTAATGCATGAGGCATCTTTTTCACAGCCTAGTTCAGATATTTTTGGAACAAAATGACCCAATAAATGATTGCAATTATCCCTATAAAGTTTATTGAAAGTTAGGACATTAGTGTCTATATTGGTAACTTTAACAAATTTCTTGTATTGGAGTTAATAAGACTTTATTCTAAAATGCTGTATGATTACTTTAGGTTTTCTGAAGACTCGAGATAAAGCCAACCACAAGTTTTTCCAGACTTTGTTGAAGACTCAGCTGTTCATCAGATTCATTGAAGAAAGGTCCTTTGTATCCGATAAAGATGACAGTCTGGCCTTCTTTGATGAATGCACAGAAAAGGTGGGAAAGTCTTCCAGAATGTTGTGAAAATATTACGTTTAGCTCTTTACCAAACTGCAAAATTTTGGATTGGCTAAAATTAAAAACATTTGCAGATGACAAATTGTATATGATTCAAATGCTGGGGCTTGTCTTTGAAAGTTTAGAAAACATTGTGCTAAAAGGAGAAAATGCTGGTTGCCAGCATTTTTAGCTCACCTGAGCACAAAGTGCTCATGGTGAGCTATTGTGATCATGCTGTGTCCGTCGTGCGTCATCCGTCGTCAACTTTTCACCTTGTGTACGCTCTAGAGGCCATATTTTCAGTCCGATACTCATGAAACTTGGTCAGAATGTTTGTCTTGATGATATCTCGGACAAATAAGAAAATGGGCCATGTCGGGTCAAAAACTAGGTCACCAGGTCAAATCTTAGAAAAACCTTGTGTATGCTCCAGAAGCCACATTTTCAGTCCAATACTCTTGAAAGTTGGTCAAAATGTTTGTCTTGATGATATCTCTGACAAATTTGAAAACGGGCCATGTTGGGTCAAAAACTAGGTCACTAGGTCAAATCTTTGAAAAATCTTGTGTACGCTCCAGAAACCACATTTTCAGTCCAATGCTCTTTAAAGTTGGTCAGTATGTTTGTCATGACGATAGCTTGGATGAGTTTGAAAATGGCTAATGTAAGGTCAAAAACTAGGTCACTGGGGCAAATCTTAGAAAAACCTTATGTAAGCTCTTGAGGCCACATTTTCAGTCCAATAATCTTGAAATTCGGTCAGAATGTTTGTCTTGATAATTTCTTAGACTAGTATGAAAATAGGTCATGTTGGATAAAAAACTAGGTCACAAGGTCAAATCTCGGAAAAATCTTTTGTACTATAATTACAGTCCAATATTCTTTAAACTTTTGTTAGAATGTTTGTCTTGATCATATCTTGCATTAGTTTGAAAATGGGTCACGTGGAATAAAAACTAGGTCACCAAGTTTCATCCTTGAAAAACCATGTGTACGCTCTAGAGGCCACATTTTCAGTCCAATAATCTTGAAATTTGCTTTGAATATTTGTCTTAATAATATCTTAGACTAGTATGGATATGGGTCATGTTGGATAAAAAACTAGGTCACTAGGTCAAATCTCGGAAAAACCTTTTGTACACCCTACAGGCCACATTTTCTCTCAAATACTCATGAAAGTTTGTCGGAATGTATGTCTGGGTAATTTCTACATGTCAAGTAGGCCGCGGAGACAAATTCTAGAAAAAGCTTGTGTGCACTCTAGAGGCCATATTTGTAAGCCCAGTACTAATGAGTGTTTGTCAGAGTGTTTGTCGTAATATCTCTGAAGAGATTGGAAATGGGTCATGTTTGATCAAAAGGCTCAAGTGAGCGACTTCAGGGCCATGATGGCCCTCTTGTCTCCTTTTCTCAGTATGTTTTCTAAAGCCTTCTCTGTCAGGGTTGTTAAAACTTGGGGTTGTGTGGTAAAGGGTTAATTAATATAAGCCTTAATTTTAATTCATTACCTCTTGAAACAAATTTGCAGAAGACAATTTTGTTAAATTCTTGTCATCATGAGGAATTGAGGTTTGATAAAAGAATACATGTGGAAAAAATAATCAGTTGTTCTTTTGCCACAATGTTTTAACTCCTTACCAAACGACAAAATTATAGACTGGTCCAAATTGAAAGCATTTGCAGACGACAAAATAAATGTGACTGAAAAATTGAAATTTGGTTTGGGAAGGGCAGAAAACATGGTGGGAAAAGGTGAAAATGTTGGTTACCAGCATTTTCTCCTTTTCTCACAATGTTTTCAAAAGGCTTCTTTCTCGTGGTCGTTAAAAGTCGGGATTGTGTGGTAAAGAGTTAAGAAAAAGGGAGTGCTGCAAAACAATAATGTCAGTATGTAATTTTTGTAAGAATCAATTTTACTTCAAAATACAACGTTGATGTTCATGTTTGAGGGCAGACTTTTACCTGGAATGAAAAAAAAAAATGTTGGAATTGTAATAATTTAAAATGCCAGATCTTCCTACATTTTAGTACAGGTGCTATTTTAAATTTACTCTTCTTTTGATAATGAAAAGTGATAAATCAGTTTATAAAGTTGATAACAGGAATGGAAATGTGAGCCGCTGCATCAGTGACTGTCTTCGCAGTTGTTTTTTAATGGATTACCATTCTGTATCAAACACATCATTCAAAATGTAGTTTGTTAGCAATCAATTTTTTAATTGTCTTTAATTTTGGATGCAACTCTTACACTAAATTGCACAACATCTATATGTGATATTTTCCCACTTACAGGTAGATGAAAATAAAGATGAACCAAAACTAATAGAACTGGATGATTCCAGTAAGAGGTAAGGTAGACTTTTAAGTTTAGACTAATATTTTAGAATTCCACTAGAGGTCAAAACAAATTTTGGTAATAGAATACTATTAGCAATGTTTGTTTACTTAACCCTTTACCACTTAATCCAAATTTTAATGACCCTGAAGGAAAAGGCTTATGAAAATATTTTGGAAAAAGGAGAAAATGCTGGTAAACAGTATATTCTCTCTTACCCGCATTTTCTATCCTTTCAGAGACACTTTTCGTCATTTGAGCCACACTTTACTTGTCATCTGCAATGACTTAGAATTTAGTTGAGTCTAAAATTTTGTGTATGGGTAAGGGGTTAAACTTTATGTTAGTTTATAATCATCTCATCAAATTCATTTTAATGACTTCCTACAACAAATTTTAGTAAAGAACTTAATCATGTACCAAATAATCCCCTGTTTTCATGACCCTGAAGATGACACAGTACATGTATGCCAACTTTTTAAGATGATTAGGGAATAAGCCAGTCAACACAAACATGATCCCTCAAAGCTATATATAGATGTGTTATATGATATATAGTTCTCATTTAGATAGTTGCTGTAAAACAGATCCAAAATTTTCAACTTGTCTATTTTGTAAATGCAAATCAAATGAGGTTTCATCTAGATTGACAAAGAAAAATATTTCATAAAAATTTTTCGTCCAAAATTGAATTGTATTTAACTGTTGTACTATGACGTAAACTGACGTTAGTAATTATGTTTCGTTAAAGCATTACCCTGATGAACAAAAGCGAAACCAGTTGGCATGTTGATAATACTAATTGTAGTATCATTTCTCTTTTATTATATATTTTCTTGTTCCAGTATACTACTTCTTTTTATAACATATAGATGTGATACATTTTTCATTCAATAATCCCATTATTTATTTACCTTTTTAGTGAGAGAACAATGTTCATACTACCTCCAGAACCTGTTGGCCTTCCAGAAGGAGTTAGTTACAGGTAAAGCTTCTTCTCATTTAAGATATGTGCTATGAAAATGTAAAATGAAATACATGTAACTTCCATAAATAGTGCGGAGCCCCAGTGGCGTACAGGACTCAAGAACATGGGGTCGCTAATAAGATCCCCGTCTCGGCCATTTTCTTTCCAAGGATTGATGATAGTCATTGTGAAAGGATTCGTTGTCTCTCACCGCTGATCATTGTTTCGACAATGGTTATGTTAGAAAGCAGCCAGTGGCTTGGAAAGAAAACTGTGGACTACTGGTAAAAGAAACTCCAGGAAAGCTGGGATAGGTGCAATGGTTACTGTGATATAACTGAAATAATGTTGAAAACAGCGTTTAAACACCATACAATCAACCATTCAATCCATAAATAGTACTGATATGTTAAACCAGTGCACTGCTGAACAGTTTAACTTTTCACAACCTTGCCATGGACAGCTTTTAAAAGCATTGATAAAAGAGCTACTCGATTACCGTAATTTTTCTCAAAAGGTATTTTCCTTCGTTTCAAAATTGTCTGTCAAGAAGTTATCATTAGAACCTGTCGAGTTTAGTAACCTAGATATCCTTGCAATGCGCACATTGAAACACAAAAGAAAAAGTCCATGTGATTAAATCTTTAACAAATGACAAATGTTTTACGTACTTGAATAAACCCTTTACCAAATAATCCCTGGTTTTCACGACCCTTAGGAAGAGGACTTCTGAAAACATTGTGGGGAAAAGGAGAAAATGCTGATAACCAGCATTTTCTCCTTTTCCCACAATGTTTTCTACTCTTCCAAAGTCAAGTTTCAATATTTGAGTCCCATTTATTTTGTTATCTGCAATGCTTTCAATTTGGACTAGTCTAAAATATTGTCGTTTGGTAAAGAGTTAAAAACAGTTGCAGTCAACTTATGAGATAGGTCTCAAATATGGGATTTGTCTGTTGTAGGGCAATTTTTCTTTTCATACAATGTGTTAAAAAGCCTTCTTTTGAAGCTTGATTATAACTTGTATAAGTAACTGTAATAATTTCCCTAACATATAAACACTATCTAATTTTTTCCTGGAGACTGAGAAGATTATCAGTTGACAAGTGCTGTTTTATTTACCATAAGTCAATAAATGAAACATTCGATACGAAAAATGTTTGCAGTTTTTACTATTCATGTAAATGCCTTGATAATGTAGCAGCACATATGTGGTTCTAAAATCTCTAAGGAAATGAAATCAAATGCTTCCACTCAGATGACAGAAAATTTTAGGCTGTTTTTATCAGAAAATGTCTCAAAACAGCAAACTGCTTTCATCTATAAGATTAGATTTCCCATTTTGTGCAGTCTGATCGTAATTTACAAAGGCATTTTAAGTTATGAAAGGTCAAATTGTTAATAATATTTTCTTTACTCTCATACAGCTATAATGGGTTCCCAAAGCTGGAACCTGAGTTATTTTTGGAGAGAGAACAACCTATCACATCTAACATGGGCAAAAAGGTAACCACAGGGTCAGGAAGTCCTGTAGTGAGACGAACAAAGCAAGAAATAAAAACAGCTCAAAAAGCTGCACAGCAATACCTATCACAACCAAGCCTGTGGGCAAAATGTTTACTTAGTCATAGTTACAGGTGAGTGAAATAAAAAATTGATGTACCTTATCTTCCACTTCCTTTCAATCCTTTATTAAAAAAAAAATGTGTATTTACAGTCCTGTTGAAAGTAGTTTTTAAAAACATTTTTGGAAAGGAAGACATGCTGTTACCTTTTTCCTACATTGTTTTCACACCCCTTGATGGGAAGGTCCCATCATATTAGTCTGTTTGATTTTTCCTCTGCAATTTCTATTTTCATGGTTAAAGACGACGCTAAAACTTTGTTTTAAGCATATTTTAGACACGTATCTGAATTAACAAGCCTTTGATATCTGTTTATGTATTGGTGCCAAGTTGGTATTGTAAAGTGGAACAATCAATTTGATAATTAAGAGATAAGAGCAAGATCTTTCAGCAGCATTATCTCCTTTTCCCACATTCTTTACACGTATGAAAATCTGCCATCACTTGAGATGCGCTTAAGTATAGTGTATCCAAATGCCTTCAGTTTCGACAAGACTAAAATTCTGTGTCTGGAAAAGTGCTGATTTAAACATTTAATCATTTTTGTAATGTTTCAGTTTGTGGTTCATGGTCTTACCAGCCTATGTAAAGCAATGTCAGTCAGTTACTAAAGCATTAAATGTGGCCTATGATGTCCTGAAAACAATGCAGAAACAAAACTTGAAGTCCCTGGATGAGGTAAAACACTTTAACTCTGACTGCCAACTAAATAATTGATGCTTTTTTCGTGGTCTAAAAGAAGATTTGCTCTGCAATGAAATTTTTTTAGTGACATATAGTGGACATTGTGGATCCAAAATCAGACTGCACATTGCAGGCAATTTGATCTTGATCTGTAGCATCCACAAAAACTATCTGATTTGACATTGAGAGTGAAAGAATTAATCCATTGAAATTATCTTTCGCTCCACACATCTCTACCTCTCTCTTATTTTCTTACAACTATCTTTTCAACCAGGTCCTAACATGCTACTATGTACAGACATCTTTTTTAGCTGAGCAGTTTTTGAAGAAAATTTATAAGAATATCTCTGTCATTACTGAAGGTATTTACTTCAATCTTGGACTAGTTATTAAATATCAAAAGGGGAACCCATACAATAGGGACAGTTGACCATCAAAATATTTTTGACACTTTTATGCCCCTTTTTCCACTCAGAACTTTTACTAAAAGCAACTGCAGTCGAACGTTGGTACCCGCAAGTGGTGCTCTTGTCTATATCGCAGCAGACTTTCGCCTTTTGAAAATATTGTGGTAAATTGCTCGTTAAGCTACACTTCATAATTTTTCCACCATTATTCCACATTATGTATTAGTCATAAACTGAAATTCATTATTCACATTTTATAAAGATATCCTCAGTCTCCTGCTGCAACTTGTATAGGAGTTAATGATTTGATCATTTGCCAATTCTGAGTTTTGACAATCTGAGGAAGAAGGCTTTTGAAAAGATTGTGGGATAAGGAGAAAATGCTGAGTAACCAGCACTTTCTCCTTTTCCAGAAATTATTTGTAGCTCTTCACAGGTAAATCCCACTGTTTTTAGGTGCATGTTATTTGTCGTCTGCAAATGCTAATGATTTCAGCAAGTTAAAAATTTTATCTTTGTTAATGAGTTAGAAGAAACTGGGCAAGGAGAAGGTAACAGGTAAATACCATTTAACTATTAGGGTTTTCCATGACCACCTATTTCTTTGAATTTGGATTTCCAAAATTTCCAAATGTCCCCTAAAATTTAAATGTTTGTCCTGATTTATTCTTCAGAACAGGGTTCATATGATCCCCTTATTAGAAAGTCCAGGGTAAACCCTGACCTATGCATGCAATCTGATCATTTCAGCTGTGTTATAGAGTGGTGCTACAGCTGTGTGGACAGTACAGTCAGCCTGTCCTAGCAGTCAAGGTATACTCCGAGATGAAACAAGCTGGTGTCCAGCCTAATGCTATTACATATGGATACTACAATAAGGTAAGGAATCTGTTATAAACAAAGTTTGTTGGAGTTTATTCTAGGGCATGATTTATAGTAGGCCTGTTCTAGCAGTTAAGATATACTCCAAGAGGAACATGCTGGTGCTCAACCTAATGCTATGGGTACTCAACATTTTGGTAGCAATTCTTGATGCTGTATGCTTTGACATAAGTGGAAATTGAAAGTTTTTAGCATTCTTTTGATGTCGGAATGCCAGATACATTTAACCCTATACCACACAATCCTGAATTTTAATGAGGGAGGAAAAAAACATCTGAAAATGTTATGGGAAATGGAGAAAATGCTGGTAACCAGCATTCTCTTCTCTTCCCACAATGTTATCTACCCTTCCAAATACAAAATAAAATTTTTTGAGTCTCATTTGTTGTCCTTAGATGCTTTCCATTGAACTAGTCCAAAATATTGTCATGTGGTTAAGAGTTAAAAGGGTTTTGTGAAGAGTATGAACACTGTCATAGCAGTGGAGGTATGAATGAAAGTATTTTCGGGTTCAAAAAGCAGCTTCTTTCTGTATCTTCTCCGCATTGAAGGTACACATTAGTATTGTCTGTACACTTCACCACACAATCCAGAGTTTAAACGACCGGGAAAAAGAACACTTTTGAAAACATTGTTGGAAAAGGAGAAAATGCTGGTAACCAGCATTTTCTCCTTTTCCCACATTGTTTTCTATCCTATTGAAAACAGAATTCATCATTTAAGTGGCAGTTATTTTGCTGTCTGCAGATACTGTATAAGTGGAAATTTTTGCAACATGGACATTTTTGCGATTTTGCGAATTTGAAAAATTCGCAAACTTTTCTGTTCGTTTATTTTACCACAAGTGTACCAATAAATAATGGGTGTCTTGAATTTGCAAACATTTCCGTACGCAAAATGTCTGTAATCAGTAATTCGCAAATTTTTCTACATGAGTATATATCCACGGATACAGTACTTTGGTCGAGCCCAAAATTTCAACATTCTTTAAAGAGTTAATGGGATATCTCTGTTGAGTACCCATATGATAGTGGAGAATTAGTGTTTTAAGAATCTGATAACCCATTTTTATTGTTACCTCTGCTATCTTGGATTATACTGCACAGTTAGATTATAGAAACACTATGTACCGGTATTATCTATACACAGGCTGTGTTGGAAGGAAAGTGGCCAAGTAGCATCAGCAAAGGGAGAAAACTGTGGAGAAAACTCAGAAATGTTGTCATAGGAGTTGCCAAATTCAGAAAAGCTGTTCGTCGTCGTAGTCTGTCTGTCAACTCTAATTCTGGAAGTGAATTTGATCAAACTAGCATTGACAGTTTTCTGGAAGATCAGTTCACAGATGGAAAACATGAATCAATTATCAGAAGTGAAACTGCTGAAGTTGCCCATGGTTCACTCATCATTAATCGTGGAAAAATTCCAGAGGAGAGTGAAAGTGCAGGTCAGTTTTGAATATTACCTTGCAAGTGCTCAAACTATCATTCCCATTATAACACACAATTTACATGCAGTTTGGATTTTTAGGTAAAAGAATTTTTTTTTTTTTAGATCAGTCATACCTCATTGCATTTTGAGGTTGTCTGTATTCAGTCTCTGCTTGACTTACACTGACCTTAATGACAGTTCAAGTTGTGCCCATCGCTCCAACAACGTAAGAATGGTAAAATTAACTCGTTACCAAACAACAAAATTTTAAACCAGTCCAAATTGAAAGCATTTGCAGACAACAAAATAAATGTGGGTGAAAGATTAAAAGTTGTAGTTGGAAGGATAGAAAGCATTGTGGGAAAAGGAGAAAATGCTGGTTACCAGCAAAAGGCTTCTTTCTCAGGGTCATTAAAAGTCGGGATTGTGTGGTAAAGGGTTAATTAATTTGAAATCACCTGTAATGCAAAAAAAAATTTCGACAAGTAAAATTATGTAAAGAAAGAAATGGTTCACAATCTGTAGAACAAACTATACTTAAATAAAAAAAAAAATATATGTTAGCAGTGCTCTGTGAAAAGGGGGTTTAATGTATCTGCACAAATTACAGACACAGGTCAGCCTGAGCAGGCTGACCTGGATCTACACTTTTTTACCATTGGTCAATTTTTTGCATGTCAAAGGACCACTGTATTTTGTGATTCAGTGAGTTGTTAGACAAAATGGATTAATTGATCTACAATTATGTGATAACTTGCTTGGTATAGTCCATCATGTAGATGCATTAGCTCTTTACCAAACAACAAAATTTTAGACTGATCCAAATTGAAAGCACTTCTAGACGACAAAATAAAGGTAGCTCAAAAATTTAAATTTGCTTGGAGCAGGGTAAAAAACAAGGTGGGAAAAGGAGAAAATGCTGGTTACCAGCATTTTCTCCTTTTCCCACAATGTTTTCAAAAGGCTTCTATCTGAGGGCCGTAGAAACCAGGGATTGTTTGGTAAAGGGTTAAATCCCCTTTTGCCAGAACAAGGCTCATATGAATGTGGTTGAAAACTGCTTGTAAATAAACTTGCTTTCCAAATGCTATCTAGTGTGGCTTTGCACATATCAGATCTATCTCAGCCTTGATTCTGACTACTGTGTATATGGTTTGGACTCTTGAAGATATGGAAGGCCAGAGGTATATTTACTTTGAAAACTTCACCAGTAGATTTGCTTGTCTTGTATGTAAAGGTTTGACTTGGTCATTGTTTGTAACTTTACAGTATCTCTTATGAAAGTCCAGACAAAAACATGATACATGTATATTGGTATTACTGTTACCTTGCTACATGTTTTTTGGAGGGTTAGATTTTAATATTGAAGGAATAGGAACATGTTTAGGTGTTACATGCAGTTGGGCAGTAGATGTGCATTAAAGCATTTTTCGTCATTTAAGAAATGTTGATGGATTTTTCAAGTTATGTATAAACACACAACAACCACATTGATAAATCTGTCTGAACCTGTGCTGTAACATATTTCTCAAAAGTGTTGATATTTGAAGCACTAACATGTTTTGTTTCCAGTGTTTTTTCTTGGGGATATTTTTTTTTTGATAATATCTTAAGCATTTAGATAATATCTCAAGGAAAATCTTGGAGATTCTATTGGCTAACCAGACATAAATTTGAAAGCAATTGTACCTGGTCTTCAATATATATCAAAACAGAGCCAAACAATAATTGCTTTGTGGTGCTTAAATTTGTCTAGCTGCAGGCTCTCTATAGTATTTAATTGTTTAATGTGCTTGACTTTTTCATTCATTAGGATTCTTATGTTTTCTTAACTGTTCATAAGAGTTGGAACTGACATATCTTATCCCAGAACACTAACCTGTATACTTTTGAATTTTTAAGTATTCATTCAAGCAATGTGGTCTGCTTAAATCTTTAAACACCTAACCAGGAAACTCTCTATTCTTGTTTATTAATTCAGATACTGAAGACAACTAACCATAGGCATTTCAGTTATATATCATTATAAATATGAGGAGTGTTCAAATATGAATGCATCTATGCACCTAAAATTTGGTTCTTCATAGGTTTCACTGAAATTTTTATTTTGTTCCTTCATTGTTCACCTACATTGTTATGCAGCAGTCTGACATTGGCCAAATCGAGGACAGGCAACAGGTGTGGCCAATAGTAGACTGCTGCATGACAACGCGTCATTGCACAAGGCATCTATAGTGCAAGACTTTCTGAAGCAAGAAAAAGTCATTGTGCTCCCCCACCCTCTGTATTCACCTGACCTTGCCCCTTGTGACTTCTTTTTGTTTCCAAAGCTAAAAAATACCCTTCAGGTTGAAAATTTATTCAGTGTAATAACTTCGGTTCTGCAATATTCCAGTGTCTTCATAGTACACCTAAAAAAGACTATGAAAATTCCTCCAAAGATTGGATCCGAAGACAGAAACTTTGTATATCTGTTGGAGGTGAATACTCTGAGGGAACAAAATGAAAATTTCAGTGAAACCTATGAAGAATCAAATTTTAGGTGCTTAGATGCATTAATATTTTGAACACTTCTTGTATTGCTTATCATTCTATAGATGTCTAACTTGTACATCATAATCTGGAAATGGTCTTACAGAGTTAGAAATTTTTTTCTCCTTCTTGAATTGATAAACAATGCAGAAGTCAGCCACTAGAATACATTGATTATTGTTGTAGATTTGCTGACCTATCAGACAGTGTTGGTATAATGACTTGCAAGAGCTGATTATAAGTTTCATTTTCTTGAACTTAAAATTTTTTATTATGTTCGTATCAGTGAATTACTTGGATTTCACAGTGAATAACATCACTAATGTCGATAAATATGGTATCATCACTAGTGACAATTTAGTTTTAGAATGTTTGTTGGAACTACCTTTTTCCTAGATTGCTCATATTGTACCATTCTTGATTATTAGATTAAAAAAAGGTGAATTAGGAATATAATAAATAGGATAATCAGTTGGTTGTTGTGTGATATTAAAAATCTGTCAATCGAATGGGGTTTGATGCTGTTAAAAAACTCATCCTTGGGACTTGTTTTTTCAACCGCTTCACACCCCATTCGAGTGACTGATTTTTAATATCACACACAACCAGTTGATTATCCTCTATATATCTAGCAATAAAGAAGGAAGTAAAGGAGTGTTGTGCAACAGAGGTAACTATCTAGTGCTGTTAGATAATGTATTGTTATACCATGTAAATCCAAAATTTTCAAAAACAATCAACACAGGAACTGCATCAGACAGAGGATATAACTCCATGACTCAGGAAGAGGCAAAAGAAATTTCTGAAATCATCAGTTCAGAGAATAAAGATGCTGCTTCATCGGAGTCCAAATTGAAGAAAGATATCAAGAATGTCTTGAGGTTCAGTTTTAGACGAAAACAGAAGAAGAAAGAGTCCCAGATTCAGGAAGAAAATCTGGCAGGTAGTAGAAAAAAAAAACACAAAAACTAATTTGTGGCTGTTTCAAATGTTGTTGACTATGAGATGGCCTGTTTTTATAAAATTTGTAAATGCTTAAACCCCTTCCCGCACATCATTATTTTAGTCTTGAACTAACTCAAAGCATTTGCAGACATTGAATTAGATACAGCTGAAATTATTAAAGTTGCCTGTGATAGGAGAGAAAACATTGTGGAAAAAGGAGAAAATGCTGGTTACCAGTATTTTCTCCTTTTCCCACAATTTTTTCAAAAGCCATTCTTCTCAAGATCATTAATACACTGGACTGTGTGGTAAAAGGTTGATAGACCAATTATGGACTTTTCCATATTGAAAGCATTTGCAGACGACAAATTCTGAGTAGCTCAAATGTTTGAAATTGTTTTTGAAATGGTAGAAAACATTTTTGGTAAAGGAGAAAAGGCTGATTACCAGCATTTTCTCCTTTCCACAATGTTTAAAAAAAACTATTTTCTTCAATCTTTTCCCAAACAACAAATTTTAGACTCTGTCATATTCAAAGCATCTACAGATGATCAATTCAAAATTGGTAAAATGAACTTAGGCTCTCTGATTGGGTAGAAACATTGTGGGAAAGGAGAAAATACTGGTTACCAGCATTTTCTCCTTTTCCCACAATGTTTTCAAAAGCCTTCTTTCCCAGGGTCGCCAAAACCCGGGATTGTTTGGTAAAGGGTTAAGGGTTGATGAAACTCAGGATTGTTTGGTAAAGGGTTGCACATCTTTAATGAACAAGATGGACCTAATGAGAAATGAGAGTTAGATGAATGTGAATAAGTTATTCTTTCTTTCTGTTTCGGCCATGTATAAACATCTGTACGTGAAGCATATTCACCAGCCATTCTAAATAAGCCATGCTCTGGGAAAAAAGGGGGTATAATGCATATGAAAAAAAAAAATGACCAATGACAGCCTGCCCAGTTCTTGCAGGCTGACGAGGTTCAAAACTTTTTACCATTAGTGAATTTTCTACAGAGGACCACTCTACCTCATGTTCATTGGGTCTTTAGGAAAAATAGGGCCGTTTTTTGTGAAGCTTTGATTGGTATAATTCACTAAGAAGATGCAGTAAACCCCCTTTTCCCAGAGAATTTTATCAATTTTATTTATTTATTTTTTTTTTCTTCTAAGTTCCAAGACTAATAACCCTTTCCCAAACAACAAACTTTAGACTCCTTCATATTCAAAACGACATCGAATGATCAATTCAAAATTATTAAGAATTAACTTAAGCTCTCTCATAGGGTAAAAAACACTCTGAGAAATTGATAAAATGCTGGTAACCAGTATTTTTCCTTTTCACTCAATGTTTTCAAAAGCCATCTTTCCCAGGGTCGTGAAAACCCGGGACTATATGGTAAAGGATTATTCTACTTGGCTGAGACTTTGTTTCAGCTAGTCAGATGGCTAGTTTTGGAATTAAAATTGAAATAGAGTGGTTGGTGACTATGGTCCCAGGACTTATGGGTTTAAGATTTAAATCTCTTTCCTTGATTTGTGAAATTATGAATTACATAACTCTATTTGCTAATATTAAAAAGTAACGTTTGGATTAGTAGTAATATTTGCTAGTTACCCCTCAAAACAAGTACTTCATGGATATACTGAAATTAGGCTGTCTGTCTGCCCATCTGTCTGTGACCATTCAAATAGATGTATATGTTTTTGTCTTGCAACTGAAAGTGAAGATGTGCAATTATTTATTTATTTTATTTTAATTTTTTTTTTGTTTTTGTTTTTGTTTTTGTTTTTTTTTTTGGGGGGGGGGGGATGTCTACTCCTAAGACTTACGTGTTAAAGAATTGTTTCACCTTAAACGTAGGAATATTTATGCATAATGCACTCTGAGTTTGAACATCCAGAGAACTTAGCCGGGGTATGGCATCATTTTTCATGACAGTTTAAGTTTGGCTTTTTCGCTTAATATCTAAGGTAGATGGTGATTGGTATAGAGATATCTTTCAGCTTTTTTGCATTGGCCTTGCTTACTTGACCCTTGATCAAACAATCCCATGTTTGAACGACCCAAGTGAAGAAGCCTTTTGAAAACAATGTGGAAAAAGGAAAAATGCTGGTAACCAGCATTTTTTCCTTTTTCCACAATGTTTTCTATTCTTTATGAATATGTTACATGTCTCATCATTTGAGCCATGTGTCTTTGAACTACTGTAAATCCTTTTAATCTGGACAAGTCTAAAATTTTGTCATCAAGTGAGGGTTTAGTTTAGTCTGGTAGTGCAGTGAGTTCAGCTAGATAGTTATTTCAAATGCTGTAGACATATGGGACACTTACAGTAGTAATTTGAGAGATGATTATAAACTTTAAAATTTACTATAAAAATTTGTTTTTGAAACACATACATATGTCTTGCTATAGTTTCAGCTTTTCATGTGTAAAGATCTTAAAAAATGATAAAGTGTAGAAAGATTTTTAATATCCATAAATCTTTCATATTTCAAAGATTTTTGATATCAACTATATCTTGCGGGGGATCAGTTAGACTGATTATTGAACTCTGTTTTGTTAATTTTGAATTATTTGCATGTTTTTATCAGAGGGACAGTTAACCATTGTAAGTTAGTTGAAATGTAAAAGTTTGTTTATGTGGTTTTTTTCATTTGAAGCAAAGAGTATCCGTAGATTCTTTCACAACAGCTTTTACTTTCTGTCCTTTTATTTTTCAACAGTTGATGAATTATTCACTGGCAATGGGAAAGGATCATCACAGTTTGCAAAGCAGGTACAGAGTATTGTAAGGCAGCGTTCAGTCAGTGGTAGCAGTAATCCTGACGCTGGCTATCACCATGGTAGTCTGTGTAAGTATTTAGCAATTGCTAGAGGTCAGCAATGAATATAATTGCTGCTTTTGTGAATGAAAAACTGATCTTTTCCTATTCATCTATTGATGTTAAATTTATTATGATACACAGAAAGCTGTTGAAATCATTTGTGGGAAAGAAGAAACGGTTGCATGCAACAATAGTTGATAGGACTTTGCATGCAACAATAGTTGATAGGACTAATAGCTGGAGTAATTGAGTACTCATTTTGAATACAGATTATTGGTTACCAAAACTTGTTGTAATGCTCACTAGTTGTAAGTCTCTGAAAAATTTTGCTTTTTGATGATTTAAATTCTTGAAGGCTTGCAAGAAACAATGAAGACCAGAATTAACCCTTTACTGCACAATGCCGACCTTTAACAACCCTGGGAAAGAAGCCTTTTGAAAACGTTGTGGGAAAATGTTTTCTACCCTATCAAAGAATGATTGCACCATTTGAGCCACATTGAAATTGTTGTCTGCAAATGCTTTCAATTTGGACAACAATTTATTTGGAAATGCCTTCATTTTGGACAAGGCTAAAATTTTAAAGTCTGGTAAAGGTTTAATATAGAGTGCACTTAATTGTCTACACTGAAGATTTGTACTTACTCTATTATTACATCCAGCTTTCAATGCCTGATATGGCCAGGTGTAACATAAGCTTTTAGCATCTCAGCAGTCACCTTTTTCTACCGAGGCTATGTGGACAATATACAGATGTTAGCCAATGGAATACAAATTCTAATTCTTGTTCATGTATAATTTTAGATGGGTCGTCTGTTGGATTAATAATAGTCAGTGAGTCATTACAAAATGGAAGTTTATCACAGAGCATGGGTCCCACTTACGGGAGAACTGTTAGTAAGGAAGATAGAAGAAAAAGACACAAAAGTGCAGGTGATCATTCAAAACCTAGATCTAACAGTTTGTTGAACAATTTTAAAGTTTGTTCAAGTGGTGGGAATGAAATGGAGAAACAGTTTTCTGAGCTTCTGGAGAGAGAACGCTCAAAGTGTATTGTTGATGCTACTGAAGGAAGGACGAATGTTTCTACCGATATTCAAGAACTATCAAAGGATATAAAAGATAGTGGTGTAGCACTAGATGATAATGAAGTAAATGGCATCTTTACGTGTGAGAGTCCATGTGAACTAACAGATTCAATGGAACAGTGTAAGAAATGCAGTGATGGAGTTAAACCTGCTGATGTTAGTGTATCTGAAAACATACATGTAAGTGATAAGGGTTTAGAGGTTACTGGACGATACAGAAATGATTCAATTAGTGTTTTATCAGGTGCTGCTGGTGGGGAGAAAACAACTAGGTCAGGTAGTTTGAAGTCAACAAAATCTAGTCCTCAACATTCCATAGCTACTCCTGTCACTGATAAAGACCCTCTTGGTCTTTTTGTTGATAGTAAGACTTCTAAACCTGAACGTGCTGAAACTATTTCTCCTAAACATTCACCTCAAAAAGTGCGTGAAAAGTTGATGGAAGCAAAGCCATTTCAAGGGGAAATGAAGCCAAAACCAGATAAACTGGACCTGGGGCAGTGCAATATAACAAAATCCATAGGAAGTGACGAATTACAAAACAATGAAAATGTCACATACTCAGGACCTCTGTCACCTGTTGAAAAAGTTCAAAGAAATTCTAGAATTGAACGAACAAGTAGTTTTCCTGAAAACTTGGGTAATCCACAAAAGGGAAGTAACTCCTGGAGAGCTAAAAGAGAGCGCAGTGACTCTCAAACAGAGACCGTTTCTTTAGGAAGATCAAATACATCCCTGAATGAACCTAAATCTGAGTCAGCGGCAGTAACGCCTAGACATGACTTCCGACTGTTTAGAACAGGGAGTTTTCGAAGACACAAAGAAAATTTTAGTGGAATGCTCAAATACGCGACTGGTGCTGTAGCAACAAAACTGACAGAAATAAAACAGTCTATGACTCCAAGTAAATTAGGTTCATCAACGTCGTCTCTTACTCCTTCCATTGATGAGGTTGATTCAGGTGATGAAAGTTCCAAGGAGTCGTATAGAAAGAAAAGCAGCATAGATTTTCTAACTAGAAGCCAAGATAAGTTGGATAGCTCCAGTCTGTATGGAGGGCAAGGTAATCGCTTGTTACTGAATTTACTCACTGTCTCCTGTAGTTGGCTTTTTTGAGTCGTGCAGCAGATCACTTTCAAAAATATTATGGTAAAAGGAGATACTGCTTGTGACAAGCAATTTCTAATTTGACCACAATGTTTTTCCATGTATTTATGTATTAAACTTTGATTTATGTGGATCATCCCCCATTTAACAAGGATGTTTTTAACTCTTTACCACAGGACCAAAATGTAGACTTGTACAATTGAAAGCATTTGCAGAGGACAATTTAAATGTGGCTCAGATGATGGAACTTCTCTTTCATAGGGTTTAAAACATTGTGGGAAAAGGAGAAAATGCTGGTTACCAGCATTTTTTCCTTTTCCCATAATGTTTTCAAAAGGCTTCTTTCTCATGGTCATTAAAACCCAGGATTGTGTGGTAAGGAGCTAAGTTTGTCCACTGCAAATTTGATTTAGGAAGTAATGGTTTTAGAGATTGTCTCTCTATGTCAAGTTGGATTTAGTTAAAAAGATACTGCTCCTGCGAAAAAACAGTCCCTGAAATCATTGTTGGAAAATGAGCAATGGCTGGTCACGAGCAACTATTCTTTTGTGAACAACATTTTGCACCTCATTTGATAAAGGTATTTAACTCCAAATAGCTTTTTAATATGCCATCTGTATTAATCAGTACTTACTAGTTATATGTCTAAAAATAGCCCTATATGTGGTAATGGTTGATATGCATGGTGTTACTGCAGGAATGGGATTTGAACTCACCTAAAAGGAATAATTATCTTTCATTCTTTTAGTTGGATATTGTGCATGCCACCAAGGTCTGTTGAAAGGAATAGATTTTTCAATGGAATAAATGAACCATAACTTTTAAGCTAAACCTACATCTTGCTTACAGTCTTTATTTTGTTGCTATTTCGATTATTTTTTATATCTAACAGCATGATATTAGCAAAAAATTGCATATTATACTTTTAATCTGGGAAAGATTGACTGTGTTAGGCTATGACTTCAAGCTATCATTGTTGTTTTGTGTACAATTGCAGAAACATGTGTGATAAGATGTGAAAAACCTCTCATCTTTGGCCCTAACTAAAAAATAACAATAACAGAAATTGATTACAATACTTTAGACCAATGTATCATATCTGTAGAAGGATAAATGCATGCAAAATGCCTAAATTCACATAGTTTTGTTGTAAATATTGTCTATATATTTGTTAAGCTCCTTATTTGCTTTCCCGTAAGTACAGAGTGCTGTGAGTTTGCATCACCATCAACCTGTTTTACATATCAGCACTAACATGGATTTCTTTAAAACAGAGAAGGGTTGTGTTTTGAAAATTTTTATAAATGTTCTAAGCCTTACTTTCACGTCAGCTTGTTTTTGATACAGCAACAGAAGAATTCTATAAAAAATGGTGTGCTGTCATTGAATGAATGAGCAAAGAAGTAAGGTCCCAACATGAAATACTACTAAAACTTGCATTAATTATGATTGGATCAAATGATTCATGTGTAAATGATTATACTTTCTTTCTAAGATTTTTTTCCTTCATTCACAGTTTGACAGCAGTTGTGGATTGTGTTCATTAACTCTTTTCCAAACGACAAAATTTTAGACTTGTCCAAATTGAAAGCATTTGCAGACGACAAAATAAACATTGAAACTGAGTAGAAAACATTGTGGGAAAAGGAGAAAATGCTGGTTACCAGCATTTTCTCCTTTTCCCACAATGTTTTCAAAAGGCTTCTTCCTCAGGGTCATTAAAACCTGGGATTGTTTGGTAAAGGGTTAACTCTTTACCAAATGACAAAATTTTAGGCTTGTCAGTATTGAAAGCATTTCCGGACGACAAGGTAAATGTGATTCAAGATACAGGATTTGTCTTTGAAAGAGTAGTAAACATCATTAGAAATGCGGGGGATCATTAGAAATGCGGGGGGGGGGGGGGGGGGGGGGTTTGCTTGTTACCAGCATTTTCTCCGTGTCCTGCAATGTTTCAAAAGGCCTGCTTTCTCAGGGTCGATAAATTTAGGGATTGTTTAGAAAAGGGATTAGACTTAAAATATTGACTATAAATTGAACTTGATATTTGTAAAAATACATAAAAATAATAATTAAACTGGTATGAAAATGAAAAGTAGACAAGGAATATTTTGGAAAAAATTTTTTTAGGAAAAAGGAACAATTACATTTAATAAACAATTGCGTCTTTTCCCTAAATACTTCATCTTTACAAGGCTATTAGAAATTGCATCTTTCAAGATAAACAGCTTAGCGTTGATACTCTTTTCAATTGGGTCGCAATTTTTTGTGGTTGCTTTTTTGTGTGCTATTTAATGTGATGTCATGATTCATGTAACAGTCACATTTCATTGACTCTCATGGTGGCTTAGGCTCTGTAACTCTTTACAGAATGAAAAAAACTTAGACTAGTCCAAATTGAAAGAATTTGTAGACAACAAAATAAATGTAACTGAAAAATTGAAATTTATTTTGGGAAGGGTAGAAAACATTGTGGAAAAAGGAGAAAATGCTGCTTACCAGCATTTTCTCCTTTTTCCACAATGTTTTCAAAAGGCCTTTTTCTAAGGTTATTGAAAGTCGGGATTGTGCGGCAAAGGGTTAAGTATTAGATTGCTAAATGTTTTACGGTTAGCAGGAAAATCTGAATATTTTTCAGTTTCATGGCAAATTTTGCCTGGGGCTCAAAGGATTACTGACAGAAAATTCTCTTTACCTGAAGACAAAATTGTACACTTGCTGGTTTTAAAAGCAATTGCAGATTACAAATATTACTTTTATGACGATGTTTCGTCTTTATAGGGTCGTAAACTGTATGGGAAAAGCAAAAAACCTGATCATTAGTTTTTTCCTTTTCCCCACAATGTTTTCAAAACTTTTCCTCCCAAGGGTTTGCAGATGACACATGTGTCTCAGATGATAGGAGTTGTCTTTGAGAAGGTAGAAAACATTGTGGGAAATGAAGAAAATGCTGGTTGCCAGCATTTTTTCCATATCCCACAGTGTTTTCTAAAGCCTACTTCCATGGGTTGTATAAACACAGATTTGTTTGGTGAAGAATTAAGCAACAAATTTTGTAATTTTACTTATTTTTGATATTGTTTTTTTTTTCCCATTATTTTTTATTTAAACTTAAGTATAATCTCTGTGATAAACTTTTTCAAGTTTTTGTCACATAGAAGGTAACTTGAATAAGTATCATTTATGTAATTTAGAGAAATTTTTTTTTTTTTGCTACTGTTAATAGGATAGTGCATGTACTATTTTCTTCTACATTGAAATCCAAAGTCCATTAAAAAAAAAAAAAAAAGAAAATGAATAAGCAAAAAGCATCACAGAAAATTATTCCGACACAGTAGCAGCGAATATTTAGCTAGCACAAGCCTTCTTCCCATTTTGTATTGACCTCACAGCACATGCAATGACATTTCCTTATCAATGTTTCTGTACATTTTTATTGAAATTTCATCAAGGGAGACATACATGTACTGACATTTTAACATTTTAATGATATAAATAGGTTTCTTCTGTCACACTGAAATGTAGGGAATGTTAACCTTTTGACTGCAAATCACTGTCAGTCACTGTTACTTACATTGTTGATCAAGATCACTTTGCACATGTTTTTCTCTTTTTACTTTTGAACAAAAGAAAAGAAAAGAAAATTTGACTAGAACATTTGGTAAAAGAGTTTAATTGCAAAGTAACATACACATTCTGTAATTTGAAAAGAACATAATTATGAGATTGTTGCATAAATCTGTTTATCAGTTAACTCTTTATCTGTGTACACATTTTTAATATCTGGAGAAAGAAAGCTTTAAAAACATACTAGGACAAGGAAATAATGTGGTCGACCAACATTTTCTCCTTTTGCTTGTCAGTTAACTCTTTATCAATATTCACATTTTCACTATCCTGAGAAAGAAGGCTTTAAAAAACATGGTGGGACAAGGAAATAATGTGGTTGACCAGCATTTTCTCCTTTTTCTCACAATGTTTTCTACTCTTGGAAAGATAAAATGCCATCATTTGAGTCTCATTTTTTCCTGTCACCTGCAAATATTTTCAATTAATGTGTACAACATCTTGTCACTTTATAGAGATGTAGTCTTTAACTAAATGGCCTGCAACACATGAAAAGGGGCATTCGGACATTTACGTAAAGTGTCGTCTCGGATAAGCCTGCGCAGTCCGCTCAGGCTAATCCGAGATGGCATTTTACGACTACATTAGATTTTGTCCCACAGTAGACTTATGCAAAACAGAAAATTACATAGAAACGGAAAGTGTTGTTTCGGAGTAGCCTGCTCGGCGTGCGCAGGCTGATCCGAGACGACACTTTACACAAATGTCCGAATGCCTCTTCTCACGTGTTGCAGGCCAAACAATAAAATACTAGATTTGTCCAAATTAGCAGACTAAGTAAACATGGTTGAAATTCTGGGGTTTGTATTCTTGGGAAAGAAAACAATGTGGGAAAAGAAGAAAATGCTGGTTACCAGCATTTTCTCCTTTTCCTATATTGTTTTCGAAAGTATTCTTCCTTGGGTTGTTGAAATACAGGATTGTTTGGTTAAGGGTAAATGAACTGAATTGCAGAGAGTGCCCCCACCGATCCTTCCTTCATGGACCAGATGGACACGCTGTGCCAAGGTGATTGTGCTAATTTCCAGCAGGCCCATATTACAGTGATAGATCCTAAAAATGTTGCTATAGAAGTGGAAATGTGCAGCTGCTGTCGTTGTCCAAGATGTAAATGTCTGATATATGATGAAGAAGTCATGGCAGGATGGAATGCTGACGACTCAAATCTGAACACTAGGTTAGAGAGCTTACAGTGATTCACAATGCTTCTTAACCAATAATTTTTCAGCTTGATTTTTTTTCCTAAGAAGAAGCCTAGCAATTGTCATAGACCTGTCAGTGTCTGTATCATTGTCATGCAGAAACTTTTTTTAGCTTGGCTGTTTTCAAAGAAAACGTCGAGGTATTGCCACAGCCCTGGCGTCTGCGTAGTCATAGTGTGAAAACTTTGACTATTTCAAAAGCGTTGACATTTTTAAATATCTCTGTTATTACTGAAGATATGTACATATACTTCAAACTTGAACAAGTTGTCAAGTTATCAAAAGGGGAACCCATAGAACAAGGGCAGGAAACCATCAAAGTATCTTTGACACAGTTATGCCCCTTTTTTCAACTTAGAATTTTCACTGAAAATCAAGCAGCGGCAGCTGGGGTGCTCTTGTTTGATATCTCTGTCATCACTGTAGATATCTGCTTCAGCCTTAGGGCTAGTTGTAAGATAGAAGGGCAACCCATACTAGTAAGTCCATTTAACTCACAAAATGAGCTGTGTTATGGCAAAAGTGGGTTTAAAACATATTAGTAATGCATTATACCAAGCAAGTCATTGTATAACTATAGAATCCATTTTGTTTAACAACCGATTGAATCATGAGGTAGAATGTCCTTGGACATTTAGAAAATAGACTAATAGCAAGACTTTCAACCACGCTAACTGCGCAGGCTGACATGGGTCAATACTTTTAGCTTTTCACAGAGATTTTTGACGCAGAATTTTGGCTGCAGTTTTTATTTGTTTTTTAAGAAAGGCGGAGATAATGCTATAGCCGTGTCATCGCCATGCAGAAACTTTGACGTTTTTCTGCTATCTCTGTCATTACAAAAGATATTTACTTCAAACTCAGGCCTAGTTGTTAATTATCAAAAGGGCAGTCAATACCAGAAAGGCATTAAATCTTGGAAATTAAGCCACGCTCTACAAAAAGGGGGCATCTCAGTTACCAGCATTTTCTCCTTTCCCACAATGTTTTCAAAGGCATACTTTCTCAGGGTCGTTAAAAGTCTGGAGTGTGTGGTAAAGGGTTAAAGTAAATTAATTGTATAGTAATAATAAAGTAAATAAATAACTGATGTGTGTATTGACACAGGTGCTTGAAGTTTTACTGCCTTTTCTTTTCAGCTGTCAGTTTTGCAGTACTAAACTAGTACCTCATCTTTTGATATACCTGAAGGTAAGCATGGATCTATTCACTATACTCTCAGAGGATATCTGTTGTTTTTTTTTTCGGTGAAAGATGGAAATTTATTTCATAGAGTGAACATCATTGGTAGTACTTTCATGAGTGGGGTAGCCATGAGTGAAAATATTACCGATGATGTTTTTCGATGAAATAAATTTCGTTCCATCACAAAAAAACCCCCCACAAACATTCTATTTCATGCTTCCAACTCTTTTTTTTTTTGGGGGGGGGGGGGCTTACATCAAAGTCCAGTACACTCGTTTGGTAATTCCCTGTGGCATACCCCCACCGCATAACAATGCATTACAATATTACGTAAAGCGCGAAAAATGTAGGGTAAATTACGTCATATTTCCATCTGGTTGAATGGCATGCTCTCTTAACCTAGGTAACTAGTGCTTGGGAACTACTGTTTCTGCCTTCAATTGAAGAGTTGGAAAATAAAATTGGTATTATTCACTGGTCGTAACCATGATTTATCGAACAATATTCCACCGTTATTTCTCAATAAACTACCAATAAGCATGAAATATTCTATTCTTAGTTTATCTCATCAGAAAGTGCTAATGATTCAGTATGTGTTGTGAGTTTGTTTAACCCTTTACCAAACAAGAAAACTTTAGCCTTGTCCAAAATGAACGCATCTGCAGAATTGTGTCTTAACATTGGTATTTGTCTCTGAAAGGATAGAAGATATTGTGGTAACCAGCATTTTCTCTTTTTCCTACAATGTTTTCAAAAACCTTTTTCCTCTAAGGATATTTAAACTTGAGATTTCACGGTAAAGAATTAAAATTGGTTGTATTCTGAAGCTGCTTATAAGAGTATTTCATGTCAATGGCAACTTATTAAATTGCTCTCCTGAGATTTATTTAAAGCTTGAATCTAAAGTTAGGTACTTGTCCAAAGTTAATTCCAGGAGATCACTGCTGACGGTATGCAATTCAGGATTTTCGTATTACATATCAAACAACTGAATCATGGGTGATCCTACCAGCCTGCGTGTTCCTCTCTGAAAATGTTTGAAATGTTAATGATGGCAATATATAAGTCATATATAGTTGAAATATACATGTATCTGAAAAAGAAAATGTGAAAAGATATTCCCCACATAAATCATAGTCAAATTTTATGTGTAGTCTCTTTAGTTTATGAGGAAATAATATGTAAAAAATGGCTTCCATACCTGGGAAAAAAATCTTGAATCAGATATCAGTTATAATAGAAACTTTTTAAGGATAAGCGGTTTCAGAATTATCACAATGATTGTTCAAACAGACTGATATTTAGTATATGAGGCGTGCTCAGTGAAAAACGGGTTTAATGCATCTGTAAAAAGTGTCAACCGAAGCAGCCTGGGCAGTCCATGCAGGCTGGCCTGTGTTGAATCCTTTTGCTTTTGGTCAAGTTTCTGCATGTCTACAGACCATTCTATGTTATAATACATGTAGTTGGTTGTTTGACAAAATGGATTTTATGGATCCATGCTTATATGATGACATACTTGGTATAGTACATCACAAAGTAGCATTTAACTCCCTTTTGTCAGAGCATGGCTCATATTTTTCTTCCTTTGCCAAAATGTTTTGAAATATGGTCCGTTGCAAGACAACAGAGGTCATTGGCAAGAGGTTATGGGTTAACCCTTTACCGCACAATCCCGAGTTTTAACGACCCTGAGAAAGAAGCCTTTTGAAACCATTGTAGGAAAAGGAGAAAATGCTGGTAACCAGCATTTTCTCCTTTTCCCACAATGTTTTTTACCCTTTGAAAACATTGTGGTTACCAGCATTTTCTCCATTTTTCACAAAGTTTTCTATCCCATAAAAGACAGAAATCACTATTTGAGCTACATTTTAATCGTTGGCTGCAAATGCTTTCAATTTTGAAAAGTTTATATTTTTGTCATTTGGTGAAGAGTTAATATAATATATCACATAACCTCCCTTGTTTTCAGTGTAATGTACCCATTATGAATTTTCTTATCGTATACACCTTTAATATCAGTATTGTGACGTCATTTTGGACTTCATTTTGCACGCATTTCATAGAAGTGAATGGGTTTTATGGATATTACCGCGGGTGCATCTATAGATGGTTTTGCATCTTCTGATCTATAATTTGAGAAACATCATTATGTGATTAAAAAAAAAAAAAAAAATCTGACATTCATTGGCGTTTGAGATAAAATTTTATTAAACTCGTCAAGAAAAGATGTTAATGAGCTTGCCAAAGGCTCGCTTAATAACATTTTCCCTGGACTTGTTTAATAAAATTTTATCTCAAACACCAACTCATGTCAGATCCTATATATATCATTGAAGGACAAAAGAGAGAAGGCCAAGTCAAACATAACTGATACAAATCCTGAGGACAAGGCAAATGACCTGGCCAAACAAAATGAATTTTCACCTAAAAGTGACAAATCCTACGGTAAAGACTCTGACATCTGTGGTCCTATTTCAAATGGAGACAGTGAACTTTTGTTTGGTGAAGATTTAGATGACAACAGTTCTCTTACAACTTTTGAGTCGTCACAGGATCCGTGGATGCGACAGTCGGGCCAGGCCGACACAGTAGACGGTCTAAACGGGGAACAAGATAGACAAACTACTGATTCCCCTACACTGGCAGACATGGCAGCTACAGGACGACACAGACGAACGGCCAGTGAATGTTTGACAAGTGCCACAGAGTTTATGTATAGTTCTTCTATTGATTCTGTGGACAGTTTCTCCTTTAGAAACATGAGATCTCCTCCAGCTATCTCTATGGATGAGTCGGGAAGTTTGCCAGCCAAGTCTCCGTTGACTCCAGTGACAAAAAGGGCATTATTTGACATGTATGTATACTTCTAACTTTATCAAATTAATCCCTTACCACACAATCCTGAGTTTTAACAACCCTGGAGAAGAAGGCTTTTGAAAACATTGCAAGAAAAAAAGAAAAGCATTTTCTCCTTTTCCCACAATGTTTTCTACCCTATCATAGACAGAAATCATCATTTTAACTACATTTATTTTGTCGTCTGCAAATGCTTTCAATTTGGACAAGTCTACATTTTTGTTGTGTGGCAAAGACTTAAAGGAAAACAGTCCTCTAAATTCAAGATTCCTGTAAGCCTTGTTGAGTAGATCTCTTGTTTTTTTATGACCTAGAAGAAGAACACTTTTGGAAACATGTTGGAAAAGGAAGAAATACTGTTTACCTGTTTTCATGACCTAGAGGAAGAAAGCTTTTGAAAATATTTTGAAAAAAGGAGAAAATATTAGTTACTAGCATTTTTTTCTTTCCCTAAAAATGTTTACTGCCCTTTTTATGCCCCCACCATGAAATGGCAGAAGGGCATATAGAGTTACCTATGTTCGTCTCTGTGTGTGTGTGTGTGTGTGTGTGTTAGTCGTGTGTGCATTAGTGTGTGTGTCCCATTCTTGTCCAGAGCATAACTTCTACATTTATCAATGGATTTCAAAATAATTTTGCACACTTGTTCTCCTTAACAAGTACTAGTGTCATGCGAAAAGTTTGTTTCGATACGCCCAAGGTCAAGGTCACAGTTGAAGGTCAAATGTTTAAATTGACCTTGTCTGGAGCATAACTTCTACATTTATCAATGGATTTCAAAAAAACTTCGCACACTTGTTCTCCTTAACAAGTACTAGTGTCATGCGAAAAGTTTGTTTCGATACGCCCAAGGTCAAGGTCACAGTTGAAGGTCATATGTTTAAATTGACCTTGTCCGGAGCATAACTTCTACATTTATCAATGGATTTCAAAAAAACTTCACACACTTGTTCTCCTAAACAAGTACTAGTGTCATGCGAAAAGTTTGTTTCGATACTCCCAAGGTCAAGGTCACAGTTGAAGGTCAAATGTTTAAACTGACCTTGTCCAGAGCATTACTTCTACATTTATCAATGGATTTCAAAAAAACTTCGCACACTTGTTCTCCTAAACAAGTACTAGTGTCATGCGAAAAGTTTGTTTCGATACGCCCAAGGTCAAGGTCACAGTTGAAGGTCAAATGTTTAAATTGACCTTGTCCGGAGCATAACTTCTACATTTATCAATGGATTTCAAAATAATTTTGCACACTTGTTCTCCTTAACAAGTACTAGTGCCATGCGAAAAGTTTGTTTCGATACGTCCAAGGTCAAGGTCACAGTTGAAGGTCAAATGTTTAAATTGACCTTGTCCGGAGTATAACTTCTACATTTATCAATGGATTTCAAAAAAACTTTGCACACTTGTTCTCCTAAACAAGTACTAGTGTCATGCGAAAAGTTTGTTTCGATACGCCCAAGGTCAAGGTCACAGTTGAAGGTCAAATGTCCGGAGCATAACTTCTACATTTATCTATGGATTTCAAAAAAACTTAGCACACTTGTTCTTCTTAACAAGTACTAGTGTCATGCGAAAAGTTTGTTTCGATACGCCCAAGATCAAGGTCACAGTTGAAGGTCAAATGTTTAAATTGACTGTTCAACCCAGTTTTACATCCTGCTCAGCAGAATTGTGATATGAAGATACAGTTTTGGTTTTTAAAAAGACTCATCCAAAGAACTGTGCCAGAGAATATTGAGGCTGCAACCTACCCTTCAACTATAGTCCAGTGTGATAATATTCAATCCAATTTTTTCCTGTCTCATAGAGGAAGTCCAACAAAGTAATTATTATTGCTATATTTCTCACTCTCATTCCTCAAGTTAAGATCTTCATAATCCTGAGTATAAGTAACCCTCAGTTGAAAGACTAAGGAAAACGCTGAATAAAAAGAAGTTAATGCTCAAAACCAGCATTTTCTTCTTTTTCTTACAAAGTTTTCTACCATATGCAATACAAACCATATAATTTATTGTCTGTATATTGCTTTCAACTTGGACCAGTCCTCAATTTTGTTATCAGGTATAAATAATCTTTTATCTGCTTGGCTATATATAACAAACCTTCTTAACCCTGTCTAAGCTGTTGTCCAAAACAACAATTTTCTGTAATACCTACTTTTTCTCTCATATGACATATCTGTGACCAATACCATTTAGCGGGGGCATCCATGTCTCTGACACACCTATTTCTAGTCTTTTTGTATTTCTAATAATATTAAACCCATTACCACACAATTTCATCTTAGTTTCAACGACCCTGAGGAACAAAGCTTTTGAAAACATTGTGGGGAAAGCAGAAAACATTGGTAGCCAGCATTTTCTCCTTTTACCACAGTGCTTTGTAGCCATTCAAAAACAAACCAATCATTTGAACCACACATAATTTGTTGTCTGTAAACATTTTCATTTGGACAGCTCTAAATTTCTTTTCGTCTTGTAAAGAGTTAATGGTTAACAAAATACAAATTCAAATATGACCCTTTACCACACAAATCCTTCAAGACTGAGGGTGAAGGCTGTTGAAAACATTGTGGGAAAAGGACAAAATGCTGGTACCAGCATTTTCTCCTTTACCCACAATGTTTTCTATCCTATCTAAGACAAATTTCATCATTTGAGCCACATTTATATTGTCGTCTGCAAATGCTTTCAATTTTGATGAGTCTAAAAATTTGTTGTTTGGTAAAGAGTTAATACATTGCCACAATATTTTTCAGTTGCAGAGTAGGCAGGGAATGCCCAGCCACTCAATATCATATTTTATGCACATTATAAATGATACATATTTCTTCTTCATTTAATGACTTCTCACTATCAATCCAACATTTAGTTCAAACCTTTTATCACATTCTTAACTCTGTCAATTAAAAATTTTGAGTTGATAGGTATTGCCCTGTCACTCAATAATGTCCTTTATACATATTAAGATCACACATAATCCTTCTTAATTCAACTCTTTTACTGTTATAAATGTATTCAAACCTTTTTCAGTTTAAAATCCCACTTTTACAATCTTTTAACACAGATATGCGCACTAAATGACCAAAGCTGTTGATGCGCCATAAAACAACATTCATTTATTCATTCATTCAGTTGCAATCTTCTGAAAAACAGCAAAAATCATATGCAAGAGGCCTTTGAAAACATGTAGGAAAAGGAGAAAATGCTGATAACCAGCATTTTCTTCTTTTCCCACAATGTTTTCTACCCTTTGAAAGACAAAATGTCGGTATTTAAGTTATATCTGTTTTGTCGTCTGCAAATTTGTCGAATTCAGACAAATCTAAAACTTCGTTGTGTGGTAACATAAATGGTTTTTGTTTTCTTTTTAGGAATTCAAAGACGGACCAGGTATCAGTACCGTATCTAAGCCCCTTAGTTTTAAGGAAAAATTTGGAATCTATTATCGAGTCAGAAGGGAATTCCTCACTAGCCACAGATACCTTCGTGGATGAGCATCCCATTATATATTGGAATTTGGTACGTTCTTCAAATAGAAGTGAGCCATGCACTGCGAAAAGGGGACTTGACTGCATCTGCAAAAAGTTTTGACCCAGGTCAGCCTGTGCGCAATGCGCCCAGGCTGACCTGGGTCAAAACTTTTTGCTATTTAAGAAACAATCTTCTTTCTATCGTGGTTTATTGAAAATCATGGTTTATTGTTCAATAAACCACAGTTGTGAGTTATGAGGCACAATAAATAATCCACCAGGGCGATAGCCGGAGTGGGTTATTCATTGCGCCTCATAACTCACAACGTGGTTTATTGAACGATAAACCACGATAGAAAGAAGATTGTTTCGATTCTAACATGACCAACTCTTAATCAAAGGTAAACAAGTTCATACTTAGAGTAAAAATGCAGATGCAGATTATATTCCATTGAATAACTAACTTACTTACTTTATACAGAATGACGTCACTCTACATAGAATAACGTAGATTTTACCACGCTTTCGTTGCACTGTGTTTATAGAGCCAAATTCGCGTGTCATGTTAGAATTACGAATTTACTTTCATGAAGGACTATTTTGCCTTCAGATCCAGTCGATCGGTAGACAACATGGATTTTATGGATCCACAATCTGTTAGGTATTATGCATCACAGAGAAGCCTGTTTTTGCCAGCGCATGGCTCAGTTTGTTCTACATTGCTTGACATCACTTTAGTTATGAGTCTTGTGCAGGTTTCATTGGAAAGGATACAGGATAAATAATTATGATAATGTTCAGATTGCTACTTTTCTTGTATGTCTTTCTCTTCACTGTTTAACAAACAGTACAATTTTAGACTTTTCCCAAACTGAAAGCTTTTCTTAAGAACAAAATGTAACTCAAAAACTGAAGTTTGACTTTGGAAGGGTAGAAAACATTGATGGAAGAGTAGAAAATGCTGGTAACCAGCAATTTTCTACCCTTCCCACAATGTTTTCAAAAGGCTTTTTCCTCAAGGTCATTTAAACTAGGGACTGTCTTGCAAAGGGTTGAGAGATTAAAAATGGAATCTACAAGTTTTGTCTAACGTAACTACAAATTGGAAGGGGACGCCTAATGTCATGTAAAATTCCAACCCTTATTAACCCTTAGAGGCTGAATGAACTTTGCAGATATTTTCGGTCTGAAGATAACACCTAGAAAATTGCGATTTCATGGTTGTTCTTATCTTAAGTGTTTCAACATAGCAGACAGTGTAGATCAAAGAACAGACTGCTTATTTGGTATAGTGTGAGCTTGATCTACACTGGCGGCAAAGGCATCTTCAGTTGTAAAAGGCACTTTGCTGTAGAGTCAAACTTGAAATGGGAAAGCTTTTGTATTAATTTTAAAGAAGTATTGCTTGTTCATAAGAAACGTAAGAGCTGTAAATATTGACACATGTATATCCCATCACAACACAAAATGGAACACTTTACTTTTCCTCAGTAGGTGGACTTCTGTTCTCTTCAAATGATTGTTTTCTAGTTGTTCTTGTAAAACTAGTATTGTATTTTTGATGTATGAAAATGAAAATTACTCATATTTCAGATTTGGTACTTCAGAAGAATTCAAGTCACTAGTCACTTGGCAGGCTTTCTCCTTACAACTAGGTCATATAACCTGAATACTGAGGTAGGTTTCAAACCTAGTGTCTTTGTTCATTCTTTGAAAATGTAGTTTCTGCTCAACTCGTTGGTCACTGATTCATTATGATTCAAAGTATTTTACATGTTTACTAGTAAGGACTCTTAAAGATAAGTTGCATTTGTATGACAGACTACCTGTGAATAGAAATCTCTTGTTACTTGCTCCTTTTTAGTTAGGTGAAAGGGAGTGCATTTTAGATTGCACTAGATTGTAACTAACTTTTCCAGGAAGTAAAAAAAACCTTTTTCTATGATACTGTATACCTGTATATATACACATCGAATAATTTGCGAATGACTGATTACGGACATTTTGCGTATGAAATGTTTGCGAATTCAAGACACTTGTTATTTCTTGGTATTTTTGTGGTAAAATACACAAATAGAAAAGTTTGCAAATTTTTCAAATTCGCAAAATCGTAAAAATTTCCACATCGCAAAAATTTCAACTTAACTCTTTACCACACAATCCCGACTTTTAACGACCCTGAGAAAGAAGCCTTTTGAAAACATTGTGGGAAAAGGAGAAAATGTTGGTAACCAGCATTTTCTCCTTTTCCCACAATGTTTTCTACCCTTCCCAAAACAAAGTTCAATTTTTCATTCACATTTATTTTGTTGTCTGCAAATGCTTTCAATTTGGACCGGTCTAAAATGTTCTCGTGTGGTAAAGGGTTAAACAGTATGAGGCAGTGTAAGTCAAAGATCAACTCTGATGTGCTTTGCTGATCTCAATTAACCACATGAGCACACAGTAATGTGCTGTGTAGTCTTGTAAGTGAATACAAGTTTTCATTTTTATAATTTACAGGCCTCAAATCATTTGTATAATTTACAGGCCTCAAAGACAGAAAAATTTACCAGTGACAATGTGCTTATTCGACCTAAATGGGACAATGTTCGAATCCATGAGGAGATTGGACAGCCAATGCACATCGCATGGAGCAAAGGTCAAGGGTCTATCATAGTGGATGCCCTTCTAACAGAGTCCCAACCCTTCAACAGACCGTAAGTGAAACTTAACTCCTTATGAAACAATCTTGCGTTTTAATGACAGTGGGGAAAAAAGCTTCTGAAAACATTGTGGGAAAAGAAGAAAATGCTGGTAAGCACATATTCTCCTTTTCCAACTATGTTTTGTGACCTTTTAAAGACAAAACTGATTATTTAATTGTTTACCAAATGACAAAATTATAGACTGGCCCAAACTGAAAGCATTTGCAGATGACAAAATAAATGTTACTGAAAAAATGAAATTTGTTTCGGGAAGGGTAGAAAACATTGCGGGAAAAGGAGAAAATGCTGGTTACCTGCATTTTCTCTTGTTTCCATAATGTTTTCAAAATGCTTCTTTCTCAGGGTCATTAAAATTTGGGCTTGTGTGATAAAGAGTTAAGCCACATTTGATTAAAGAAGTAGTGCATTGTACTGGTAAAATAAATGCCTGGAATGCATGGATAGGTGCATTGGCCACCATGAGTTGACTGAAATAATGTTGAAAGTGGTGCTAAATAGCAAAGAAACAAAACAATTTCCATTGAAAATTAATGGTAATTTAACCATCAGAAAGCTGAATTAATGTGAAAAATATTTTAAGCCCTTATAGAGGAAAGATATTTGAAATCGAAGGCTAAATTGGCAGGAAAATTGAAACAAAAAAGGCATACAGTGTAGATCTAAGACTGGACTGCATAGTTTGTGCAGTTTGATCTTGATCTGTATCCCAGAAAAGCAACTTAAGATGTTGTAGACACTAAGGGTTACCCTTCACAACACACACCAATGTTATATCAAATCTGAAGAAGGCTGTTGAAAACATTGTAAATTAGGGAGGAAATGCTGGTTTCCAGCATTTTCTCCTTTTCCTACAATGATAAATTCAAACATTTAGCTGTATTTAATATGATAGTTTTAAGTTGGACAAGTCTAAAATTGTGTTTTCTTCTAAAGAGTTAACCCTTTACCCTACAACAATTTTTCAGACCGGTACATATTGAAGGAATTCGCAGACAACAAATTAAGTGAGACTTTAAGAGCTTAATTTCTCTTTAGAAGTGTAGAAAACATTGTTGGAAAAGGAGAAAATGCTGGTTACCAGCATTTTCTCCTTTTCCCACAATGTTTTCAAAAGGATCCCTCCTTAGGGTCGTTAAAGTTCAGGATTGTGTGGTAAAGGGTTAAAGGAAGTACATTTCTTGCAGGTTTATGCATCAGATAATAGACAATATCATATGTAATGATGTTTTGAGTCCTATCAAAAAGATTATGAATGGACGGCGGAGATTTAGACAAAAACAGTTTAGAAGTCTGTACAGAGAGGTTCTGTTTCTGTCGTTTACCGCACTTGGGAGAGAAAGTATTGATCATGGTTTGTTTACCTTCTTTCATTTCTGATTTTTTAGATACTAAATACAGGAATAAGATATTTTGGTGCTTCAGAAAAATAGGGTTGTTCGGTGAATAAGTGTTGCTTTTATAAAAGGTGTAAAAGCATTTTGATTTCTACAATAAACTTCAAGTTCCGACCCTTTTCGGCATGTTCTAATCAACAGAATGGGTTGCGAGTTCACTTCAGTGAAATTGCCACAGAATAATAAAGCTTGAAATGCCGTGCCGAGCCCCGGTAGCTCAGTCGGTAGTGTACAGGACTTTAGAACAAGGGGTCACTGGTTTGATCCCTGGCTCGGCCAATTTCTTTCCGAGGATTGATGATAGTCATTGTCACAGGATTTATTCCTCTCTCACCACTGACCTTTGTATTGACTAAGGTTTGTGTGGGAAAGCAGCCAGTGGCTTGGAAAGAATAATTTGCAGATTACTGGTAAAAGAAATTCCAGGAAAGCATGGATATGTGCACTGGCCACCGTGATAAAACAGAAATAATGTTGAAAACAGCGTTGAACACCATACTATCAACCAATCAATTTAAATGCCATTTCCAGAAACAGGTATGGATGCATCATATAAGGTTGTAAGTAACACAACCATACTCTTCAAAGGCATTGATATATAGTGTGTAGTAAAGGCCATGTGAGTGCCTATTTAAGCTTGTTTTATCTCACGAAAATGTCTCACAAAATATAGGAAAATGTAGATGAAAGGTCAATCTGCACCTTCTTAGAAACTCAAGATCAGGCTGCACATGTTATGAAATCTTACATCTATCTTGTACAGTACATCCTGTCTGCTAAAATCTAAAACTCTGAAGGACAGTAGTGAGTGAAAACGTTCCTGTTTTAAAGTCATAGTCAAACCTGCAGCCTATACACTGGAATTCAGTAACCTGCTGCTGTTGATAAGCCCTGTCTTAGATTGTGCATTATTTACTCCTTACCAAATGGCACATTTATAAACATCTTCAGCTGTATCAATCTTAGATGACTTTACTCGGCTGTATCCTTGGTTTTAACCAAGTCTTTTGAAAACATTGTGGGAAAAGGAGAAAATGCTGGTAACTAGTCAGATAAGTCCAAAATTTTGTCGTTTGGTAAGGAGTTAACCATTTACCACACAGTACCGACTTTAACGGCCCTGAGAAATAGGCCTTTTGAAAACATTATGGGAAAAGGAGAAAATGCTGGTAACCAGCATTTTCGCCTTTTCCTACAATATTTTCTACCCTTCCCCCCAAAAAAAAATTTGATTTTTTGGTCACATTTGTTTTGTTGTCTGCAAATGCTTTCAATTTGGACAAGTCTAAAATTTTTTTGTGTGGTAAAGAGTTAAGAAAGCTTTATAGAATGGTTGGTGAACACATGCCCAGGACTTCATCATGTTGAGGATTCATAGTTTCAGTAGCCTAACATTATCTTGGAAAAGTTTTTAACTGAAACGGATATCTGGTAAAAAATTGAATTTATACATTTTCCATTGCAGATGCATTTGACAGAGAATATAAACATGCCTATGAACATCTAACTGCTGGTGAGAAGAAACGCCTACAACGCGATGAAAAACCACGACTACCAGCCATACAAGCTTGCCGTAAAGTGTTTTGTGACATGGAAATTTAAGATCCCCCTACCTTTTATGCTTTTTTGCGTTTTTTTTTTATTTTACATATTTTGTTACCTACTCTGTATGTCTAGTATTTATTTAATTGGATAAAGAATTATGTTCTTTTCATTTAATTCAAATTCCAAATATTCATTATTTCCTATAAGTATAATAAGTTGCTGCAGCAAATCTTTTTGGATGCTTAAGCATTTTTGGAATAAATGTCTTACAAACGCTGGGGAAGATGGCGTCTGAAAATTTTCTTGGAAAATAAGAAAATGCTGGTAGGCAGCATTTTCTTATTTTTCCACAGTGTTCTACACCTTTCAAAGACGAATTCCATTATTTGAGCTACATTTAATTTGTTGTTGACATATGTTTTCAATATAAACAAGTCATTTTTCAGTTCTTTTGTGGTTGATAAGCTATCAAATTCCTGCATTATAATGGAAAGATTTGAAGATTGGCAAAGATAGAGCATAAGAAAGATCTGTAGAAAAAAAAATGCAGTCTTTGCCATCAGCCAGAATGAACTGGGAAAAAAGTTTGGATAAGTTTGGAAAAAGAGGTATGATACCTGTACTAAGCAAATCCATCCATCATTGAATTATAATCATGATCCCTCAGATGGTAGTCACAAATTTAGAATAGATGCAAGCAGTTAATGACCCAGATTTATATATCCATGTCATTGAATGCTTGCATCTACACTGAAATCTTAATGAGCACCTGAAGGATCATGATCAGATCTTAATTCTTCACCAAATGACAAAATGTTACACTGGTCCAAATTCGAAGCATTTGCAGACATCAAAATAGATGAGACTCAAAAATGGCTGGTTACCTGCATTGTCTTCTTTTGCCACAATGTTTTTAAAAGGCTTTTCTGTCAGGGTTGTTAGAAGTTGGGATTGTGTGGTGAAGGGTTGAGTAGATAAATAATTGAAGGACAAAGAGCACACGTCAACAAAGAAAATGTTAAAAGATAAACAAAATCATTAACGACCCTGAGGAAGGAGCCATTTGAAAACAGTGTGGGAAAAGGAGAAAATGCTAGTAACCAGTATTTTCTCCTTTTCCCACAATGTTTTCTACCCTTCCCAAAACAAAATTAAATTTTTGAGTGACATTTATTTTGTAGTCTGCAGATGCTTTTAATTTGGACAAGTCTGAAATTTTGTTGTTTGGAAAAGAGTTAACAGCATTTTCTCCTTTTTCCCACAAAGTTTTCTGTCCTGTCAATGACAAATGCTATCACTATAAGCCACATTTGTCTTCTGCAAGATCTTTGAATTTGGACAAGTCTAAAATTTGGTCATCTATTAAAGAGTTACAGCATTCGCTTAAAATCTTTAGCAGACAACAAACACAATTTTAGACTTGTCCAAGTTGAAAATGTTTGCAGAAGACAAATGTGGTTCATAAAATGAAGGAGTTTATGTTTGAAAGGGTAGATGACATTGTGAAAAAAGGAGAAAATACCAGTATCCAGCATATTCCAACAATGTTTTAAAAAGGTTTCTTCCATAGGGTTGTTAAAACTCCAGATTCTTTGGTAAAGGGTTAGTCTGTAGGGTCAGCAGATTTAACCCATTTGTAGCTATTTTAAGGCTGTTTGGTCAGGTTATCTCTCTAACATCTGACAGTGTAAATCAAAGATCAGACTGCTTGTTCTGTGCAGTCTGATGTGGATCTATGTTGTCTGCAAAATAAACATTTTTTTGCCCTTTGCAGAATTCAGTATAAAAGTCTGTTATCTAAGGCTTAAAGCACTTTTCACTTTACTTGCCACTGCAGCAAGTGTAGGTCTAGATTCAACTGCACAAAACGTGCAAGGTGATTTTTGATATATACTTTTGGCTTTGCGAGACTCTCCAGACTTCGCGATTATTTGGGTCTGCCTTTAGACTGAAAATGTCATGTTTGGTTCCTTTGGCACTTTTAGGGCTAAATGCTGATGCCATGTAGCAGACTTTAACCCTTTACCAAACAATCCCTTGTTTTCACAACCCTAAGGAAGAGGTCTTTAGAAAACATAGTGGGAAAAGGAGAAAATGCTGGTAACCAGCATTTTCTCCTTTTCCCACAATTTTTTCTACCCTTTCAAGGAACTTAGGTTTATTTGTACAACTTTCAAATTTGTTGTCTGCACATGCTGTCAGTTTGAATGGGTCTAAAGTCTGTCATTTGGGAAAGGGTTAATAGAACAGATGTTTTTGTAAGTGCCAACTGTTGGCACTGTACTATGGATACAATGCTCAAATATTTCGAGATTAGATGATGTAAAAGTTTGATGTTGTTGAATTTTGTGTCAAAGAAATGTAGTTAGTTTTGACCTGAAATTCAGGATTTTTTTGTACATTCCTGCCTTGCCAGAGATAAAGATACTTGAGAGTTAAACATTTTTGACCCTTAATGTACATTGTATTTTCTTTGTGTATTTTCCAGATGAATTGTTTAGAGCATAACTTATGTTATCTTTTTATTTTCCAACATTTAAACCATTTTAGTACTGGTCATGAATTTGTTAAGGTTCGGTCAGATTTTTGTTTAAAATGATTCTGCAATTACTGTGCTACCCTTTAGTTCATAGCCATGTAAAGTCAAAATCTGAAATCATTAAAGTAGACAGCTTTCCTAAAGATTGTGGGGCAAAGGAGCAAAAGTTGATTACAAGCATTAGTCTAATGGTTCTTTTCCTTGTAACATTTTCCATCCAACAAAATAAAGAAATTTCCTTTCTGTTGAACCTAGTACTGATGGAACCAAGGAAATACATGGATATGTTAGCTGTTGCTGTGATATGACTTAAAAATTGTTGAAAGCGGCATAAAACACCATGCAATCAATCAACCATTTGTATGTCTATCTCTAAGATACTGCACTCCAGAATGGTTACTAAAACTGATTTATTAGTCATCTGTCTTTGTTAGCTTTTGGGAATAGAGAATATCTAGCTCAGAAAGGGCAGTCTGATATTGTGCTTCACTGTCCCATTTTCTTGTTCTGACTGTACCATGTGTGTCTTTACTCTGCTGTTGGCACACTCTCAGATTCTTATGTAATCATTCTTTCCCTTCAATATTCCTCTTCCAGTAATTTTTTTTTTTTTCCTTGCTTTCAAATGTTTTTACTGTTTATTACCAGCACTAGTCTTTAAAATATCTAACACTTGCAGGTATTGTAAAAGGCTCAAACAAATGAGCTATACTCTGTGGTAAGGGGGTTTCATGCATCAGCAAAAAGTATCGACTCATGTAGGCTTGCGCAGGCTGATGTATATCGAAACTTTTTTGCTATTGGTCAATTTTCTGTATGTCAAAGGACTCCAGATTCATGCAGCTGTTAGACAAAACAGACTGTATGGATCCATAATTACGTGATGATCTGCTTGGTAAAAAGCATCGTGGAGATGCATTAAACCCTCTTTTTCCAGATAATGGCCCAGATATTTCATGTATGACTATGGTGCATGACTATTCAATAGCATGTATCATGATGTAATATTGTTGAACATGCAGAGTAGGGCTAGTTTACTGAATAAAGAAAGCTTTCGAAAACGTGTGAAAAATAAAATGCTGATGACCACTGCTTTGTCCTTTTCCAACAACCCTAATTTATAGAGTTTATTTGATTAGCTTGTGGTTAATATGGGGAAATATTTGCCGAAAAAGGGAAAGGTATGCGAAAATAACTCGTGCCGTAAAGCTTGTGGTTAATATGGGGAAATATTTGCCGAAAAAGGGAAAGGTATGCGAAAATAACTCGTGCCTTACGGCACGAGTTATTTTCGCATACCTTTCCCTTTTTCGGCAAATATTTCCCCATATTAACCACAAGCTGATGAAAGTAAGGCACGAGTTATTTTCGCATACCTTTCCCTTTTTCGGCTAATATTTCCCCATATTAACCACAAGCTGATGAAATAAATTATATATTTCCTCTGATTATTTTGTCAATGAATGCCACTTTTAAAACTTAAAAACTTAAAAAACTTAAAAAAGTAGTTCCAGATTTTCAGCAGGAGGAAAATATTCACTGTGACGGGGAAATAATTCCCCCCAGCTTAAATTACAACATTTCTTTACCCATAACATTTCTAAAAATAGACACATGAAATATAATATATGTACATAACCGTAATACTTCAAACCATACAGTTAAATATCACAAATATAGATTCTGTCAAGTTTATTGACCAGAATGTAACATGGAGTATAGGATGGGAACCATATATAAAAAAGTGGAGAATGTAGACTCGGATCAGACAGCCAATCTTGGTCTTCCTTCTCCACAAAAAAATGTCCATAGTTGCATTTTGCAGGTTAAGCATTGAAAGAAATATATTCCATTCATGTATATGAGCCGTGCTCTGTGAAAAGGGGCCTTAATGCATCTGCGAAAAGTATCGACCCAGGTCAGCCTGCGCAGTCTGTGCAGGCTGACCTGGGCCGAAACTTTTCGCTATTGGTCAATTTTCTGTTTGTCAAAGGACCAGTTTACCTCATGATTAAGTCGATCGTTTAAAAAGATGGCTCTTATGGATCCATGATTATGTGATGACTTGGGCTTGTATCATGCATCACGGAGATGCATTAAGCCCCCTTTTGCCAGAGCGTGGCTCATATGTATGTGAGAGGCGCTGTGGGAACAAGGGATTGAATGCATCTTGGTGATGCATTAACCATGCAAGTCATCACATACTAGTAATTATAGATCTAAAATCAGTTTTGTCTAACAACGAACTAAATCCTGAGTTAGACTGGTCCTCTGACAAACAGAAAAATGATCAGTAGCAAAAAGTTTCGACCCAGATCAGCCTGTGCCAACTGCGCTAGCTGACCTAGGTAGATACTTTTTGCAGATGCTTAAACCACCCCTATTTACAAAGCATGGCTCATGTAATATGGAGTTTTTCCAATTATATCACATTTGTTGCTGTTATGTTAATGTGTATTAAAAACAACTATGTTAATGTACAAATCAATAAAAATAATAAATGTATTAAATACTGTGATTTAGTTCTATCTTTTTAGTCCTTGTCCATAAACCCTTAACTCTTTCCATACCATAGACGCCACCAGAAGCTGTTGTGGACTGTAGGTCAAGATCAGACTGCACAGAACGTGCAGTCTGATCTCTGATCTACACTGTTCACTGCTGTATCTTACATTTTGACCAAAGTCTCTCTTGATCTTGCTGTGGAACTATATTTGGTTTTGGTGATTAGATGGTGTTTGTTTGATTCCATTACCCTTTGTCTTGACCTCTGGGCGCAGAATTAAAGAAATGGACGATTGCAAAGTATCCTTTTGAATGCTGTGTTTGGTAGTACTTTGATTTATAGTGAATTTGACTGGTGTAAAAACTAATATTTGGCTCAAAACTGTCAATCGAATTTTTTTAAATTTCTCTGCTCCGACTTGATTTTTTTACAAAAAAAAACTGAGAAAACCATAGAGTCAATGGCAATGAAGTGCATGATATATTTAATTTTATTCAAAAGCCAGAGGAGCGATACATGGCCATCATGGCCCTCTTTCTAAACAAACCAAATGGACTGTACACTGTCTGCAAAACAAGCTAAAATGTGGTAGGATATCTAATGGCTAACTTGGTCGTACTTAGCCTATGGAACAGCACTTTGCCAGAGACTTCACTTGCAAACGTAATACTTCAAATACCGTTGAATGACATGCAGCAAAGTTACCTGGGACTTTCAGTGTCGTGGTATAAAACATCGGAAATGTCTCAAACTGTGGCTAACTTTTAGTGTCATCAACAATGGGGTAGGTGAAAGACGAGCCCACCCTAAATCAAGTACAAGACTTTTTCAGGGTACATTTTGTGGTGATGAAAAATGTGCGCTCTTGTCTAGTACTGCTCCAACTAATCAACCACAACAGTGGGTGAGCTGTCGCTGTTAAATAATTGAAATTTTTACTGAAAGTGGCGCTAAATGTCGTCAAATCAACAAATCCAGCTAATTATATACCTGGCATATTCATTGGTAAGAAACGAACCGTAGTGCCTGACATTCGGCAAACCTTGCTACTGAATCGGCCAAATTGTTACGAGTGGGATAGGGGCGAGTAATCAATGGGTTGTGTGTTTGACCGCTGTCACGGGTGAACCACCTCTAGGATTAGGTGATAGTCATTGCACAAGGGTTTATTCTTCTCTCACCACTGAGCATCGTGTGTATGGGTATCACCAGCAAGTAGACACACCGAGTTCAATACCCGGTTGCGGCAAACTTTCTTTCCGGTGAGTTTTCGCCTCTTACCTCTGATGTATGTGAGATAAGTAGCCGACGTCTTGGAAAGAAACTTGTGTCAGCGCTTTTACGAGAAAGCCAGGAAACACATGCATAGGTGTACTGACCGCCCTGATAGGACCTAAACTGTTAAAACGGCGTTAATCTCCGGTACAAACAAATCGAACTTTTCTCCCTGGGATCGTTTCGTAAAGTACTTTTGATGAATAAGAAACAAAATTTACACTTTTCCCGATGGAAAAAAAATCAGACTTGTCTAAGTCACTCTTGGCCCTCAAGTCTCGCCAAGAGTCGCACCATTTCAAAAGATATAATACTGTGTCTGATTAACATTGTAGTTGGCGTCTGCAAAGGATTCAATTTGGTCTTGTCCAAAGTTTTGTCGTTTTGTTGAGAGTTGACGCCGTTTCCGTTATTTCAATTAAGTCACAAAAGACATTGCACCTTGAATAGCACACGTTCCTACCCTTCATTCGCACTGAATTTCATTAAAAATATAAATGAACTTTGCCAGCACGTGAAGATAATTTCTAAGACAGGTGCACTGGCCAACGCAAACTATCTGAAGCACAAATATGAACCACTTGCCTCTTCAAATGTCTTGTTGCAATTTTTTACTGAAACTTTTACCAAACAATTCCGAGTTGTAAAGACCCTACATAATAAGGCCTGAGAAAGCATTGTGGGGAAATGAGAAAAAGCTGATAACCAACATATTTCCATGTTTTTTTTTTTTTAATTTTCATTACCCTTTTACAAAAATGTAGTAATAAGTGTACCCCTTATTGTTCATCGGAATGCGTAGCTCAGTGGTGGAGCACTCGCCCTCTAACCAGTGGGTTCCGAGATCGAGCTCTATGCGGGTCACATTATTCCCTCCTTACTTGTGACATTTTTTTAACTGTATTTTGTTTTGTTGTCTCGAAGTATTTTCAATTTGGACATGTTGAATTTTTTTGTCGACTGGTAAAGAAATTAGTACACCAAACTTCTCGTTGGCTTGTCACAAAAACCAAAAGAGGAATTATATATCGAGGGCATACAAATCGTTGAAACAAAGGAAACACGTGAAAAGGTGAATTCTCACGTTTTTATAACTCATACTGTTTAGAAACGGCGAGAAGAAATCAAGCATACAAACACATCCAGTTGTTTGGGGAAAAATTTAGCAGCGCCATGGAAGGCGTTGAGCCGAGTCATTCTTTGCAACAGGCTGTGAACACAAGAGTTGCACGTCCAAATCGTGGATCGGCAAATAATGGATCAGAAATCCATTTTGATTAATTCATGCATCTCCTACCCTGAAACATTGTGTTGACTTTGTTAAGCCTTACCTTACGATCCTGCGTTTTAACCAACGCAAGAAAGAATACAATATGAATATATATATATACATTGTTGGAAAAGGAAAAAATGCTGAAAACCAGCATTTTCTCCTTTTCCACATTGTTTCCTACCCTTTGAAAGATAAATCTGTTTGTGCAATCTAGTTTATCGTCTGTTAACGGACAAGTTTTAAAAGAAAATTATCGTCTAGAAAAACAGTCACCATTTTGAATGTAATGAAGTGCCTTGTGATTGGTAAAGCAACATCAGAAACATTTGCAAAGGTGCACTGTTTGTACTGATATACATGACTCAATTTATAAATAAATGGAGTCAAAGACCACACACTCCATTAAAAAAAAAAAAACGTTAAAAGGACTATTTGCCATATAAAAACTCTTTAATTTTACCTAGGGTACGATTAATCAAGGGCCGCAAAGCTTTCACAAAAAATTTCTTGATTTCGACCACAAAAAAACGCGCCACGAGAAAAGGGGACCGAAAGTTTAACTAATTATTTCGACTACTTTTTATCATTTTCGAAGCATCAAAAGCTTGGTGTGTAATCCAGAGCATTTCCAATTAACTTTTGGCAGCATGAAAATAGAAGAACTGCATCTCGTGTGCTTGCAAATTGAGATTTTTCCATGTGGTCCCTTTTCTCGTGCTGCAAAAGTTTTCCTTCAATATGGCCGGATATCGGCTTTAACTTTCGCAGCACCATAAAAGGGGTATTCTCCTTGTCACGCATCTGTGTAACATTTTGTCGGGTACCTATCGTCATGCCGCAATTGGGTTTGCACGAGCTACACGGGCGCTTTTGGACAAATTTATCCCATCACCACAAAGGGGGGTGTAAATTGAACTGCTTCTTTCTTCTACTTAGACCCTTTCTTAGAGCTTCAAAACCTTGCCAGGACATCTGGAACGATTCGACGCAACTCCTAGCAACATTATAAATGCTGAAATTGTATTTTTCTGCATGAAAAACTAAAATTTCCGACTCGTTTCCCGTCTCCGGTGTTGCGAAAGTATTCTAAACTTCAACAAACTTATAACAGTCGAGGCATCAGAAAAGGCAGGCCTGTATAGCTAGCCCAAAATGAAGTAAACGCAAAAGTAATACCGGAGGTATTATCCAAGGCGCGAAATGCAGATATGGATGGGCTTTTTCAGGTGGGTCTGGATGGCGCCAAGAAACAACAACAAAAAATTATACAAGCTATTTGGTGGCCTCTGGTGACGTCTTTTTTTTTTCGGCGTAGCTGAATGCGCTGGCTTTAGACCTACTTCTCAGTTTTGATATCTACAAATGTTTTTACTTTGGACAAGTCTGAAATTTCTTCATCTGGTAGAGATTTTAAAACTGATATTAGAAAGGGGTGTTTTTAGATGTTTGGAGTATGAAAATTTGAAAACAAAACAATAAAAAACTCTGAACACTCAAACACAGAAGCCATTTCAAAGAATATTTCAATACGTCTGATTTATATTGTAGTTGACCTTTGAAAATACTTTGAAGTTAGACTTGTCCAAATCTTTTTTTGTCGTTTTGTTGAGAGTTTACGCGTTTCCGTTATTTCAATTAAAAGCCACAACGGACATTGCACCTTTAGCATACTTTCCTACCATTTATTCCAAACTGCCAATGGCTGAATTTCGACGCAAAGTTCAGCAATGAGAGACGAATGAATCATGTCGCACTGAATTTCATTCACAATATAAATGAATTTTTGCCAGTACGTGAAGATAATTTCTAAGACAGGTGCACTGGCCAACGAAAACTATCTGAAGCACAAATATGAACCACCTGCCTCTTCAAATGTCTTGTTGCAATTTTTTACTGAAACTTTTACCAAACGATTCCGAGCTGTAAAGACCCTACATAATAAGGTCTGAGAAAGCATTGTGGGGAAATGAGAAAAAGCTGATAATCAACATCTTTCCATCTTTTTATTTAATTACCCTTTCACAAAAATGTACTAATAAGTGTTTACCGTATTTCTCAACGGAATGCGTAGCTCTGTGGTGACGTCCTCCACCTCTAAACATTGGATCCCGAGATCGAGCCCTATGCGGGTCACATTATTCCCTCCTTACTTGTGACATTTTTTTAAACCATATTTTGTTTTTATGTCTCGAAGTGCTTTTAATTTGGACAGGTTGAATTTTTTGTCGACTGGTAAAGAAATTAGTACACCAAACTCCTCGTTAGCTTGTCACAAAAACAAAAAGAGGAATTATATATCGAGGGCATACAAATCGTTGAAACAAAGGAAACACGTGAAAAGGTGAATTCTCACGTTTTTGTAACTGAAATACTATTTAGAAACGGCGGGAAAGAAATCAAGCATACAAACACATCCAGTTTTTTGAGTGGGGGAAAAATTTAGCAGCGCCATGGAAGGAGTTGAGCCGAGTCATTCTTTGCAACAGGCTGTGAACACAAGAGTTGCAGTTCCAAATCGTGGCGGCAAATAATGGATCGGAAATCCATTTTGATGAATTCATGCATCTCCTACCCTGAAACATTGTGATGACTTTGTTAACGCTTACCTTACAATCCCGCGTTTTAACCAACGCAAGAAAGAATACAATATGAATATATATATACATTGTTGGAAAAGGAGAAAATGCTGAAAACCAGCATTTTCTCCTTTTCCGCAATGTTTTCTACCCCTTGAAAGATAAATCTGTTTGTGCAATCTAGTTTATCGTCTGCTAAAGGACAAGTTTTAAAAGAAAATTATCGTCAAGAAAACCAGCCAGCATTTTGAATGTAATGAAGTGCCTTGTGATTGGTAAAGCAACATCAGAAACAATTGCAAAGGTGCACTGTTTGTACTGATATACATGACTCAATTTATAAATAAATGGAGTCAAGGACCACACACTTCATAAAAATAACCGTTAAAAGGACCATTTGCCGTTTAAAAACTCTTTAATTTTATCTAGGGTACGATTAATCAGGGGCCGCACAGCTTTCACAAAAAAATTTCTTGATTTCGACCACAAAAAAACGCGCCACGAGAAAAGGGGACCGAAAGTTTAACTAATTATTTCGACTACTTTTTTTCATTTTCGAAGCATCAAAAGCTTGGTGTGTAATCCAGAGCACTTCCAATTAACTTTTGGCAGCATAAAAATACAAGAATTGCATCTCGTGTGCTTGCAAATTGAGATTTTTTCATGTGGTCCCTTTTCTCGTGCTGCAAAAGTTTTTCTTCAATATGGCCGGATATCGGCTTAAACTTTCGCAGCACCATAAAAGGGGTATTCTCCTTGTCACGCATCTGTGTAACATTTTGTCGGGTACCTATCATCATGCCGCAATTGGGTTTGCACGAGCTACACGGGCGCTTTTGGACAAATTTATCGCATCACCACAAAGGGGGGGTCTAAATTGAACTGCTTATTTCTACTATTTAGACCCTTTCTTAGAGCTTCAAAACCTTGCCAGGACATCTGGAACGATTCGACGCAACTCCTAGCAACATTATAAATGCTGAAATTGTATTTTTCTGCATGAAAAACTAAAATTTCTCACTCGTTTCCCGTCTCCGGTGTTGCGAAAGTATTCTATACTTCAACAAACTTATAACAGTCGAGGTATCAGAAAAAGGAGGCCTGTATAGCTAGCCCAAAATGAAGTAAACGCAAAAGTAATACCGGAGGTATTATCCAAGGCGCGAAATGCAGATATGGATGGGCTTTCTCAGGAGGGTCTGGATGTCTCCAAGAAACAACAACAAAAATTATACAAGCTATTTGGTGGCCTCTGGTGACGTCTTTTTTTTTTTCGGCGTAGCTGAATGCGCTGGCTCTAGACCTACTTCTGAATTTTGATATAGAATGAATAAACAGTGTTTTGTGATTGGTCAAAAATATGGATATGTCTATTTTCCGGGCTCCTGCAGACCTACAAGCATTGCTATTGCTAATCGATACTCCGGGGTATGGAATGGCAAATGAATATGAAAGGAGATAATTCTTTTTTTATACAAACTGGTAAACTAATATTTTTAAGCGTTACCACATAAGCCATTGCTGGATGTGTACTTGTGTGTGTGTGTGTGTGTGTGTGTGTGTAGCAGCTTCTTCTTTTGTAACACAGATTTGGATTAAGATATGAGCAAAGGCTGTTCAGGTAGACCTGGGTCGAAATTTTTTTGCTGTTGGTCAATTTTCTGCCATTCGAAGGACCAGCTTATCTCATGATCCAGTTGATTTGTTTGACAAAGCGGATTTTATAGATCAAGAACTATGTAATGGCTTGCTCAGTATAATACATCACTGTGGTGCATCAACCCCGTTTTTCCAGAGCATGGCTCATTTTCTTTGTCGTCTGCAAATGTTTTTACTTTGGACAAGTCTGAAATTTCGTCATCTGGTAAAGATTTTAAAACTGATATTAGAAAGGGGGTGTTTTTAGATGTTTGGAGCATGAAAATTTGAAAACAAAACAATTGAAAACCCTTAACACTCAAGCACAGAAGCATGGGTGTCGAAGATCAGGAAAAAATTATATCAAACGCAAGAAAACATCGGGACTCACAAAAAATAAATTATCTTCGTGGCGGGAAAAAAAAGAGTGTAATAGAGAATGATTAGCAGAAAATAGAGACATAAACGACAGAATGGACCCCAGGTAACAGGAAAGTGGACCCGTTTCAAGGGTGAGATCCATTTGGCTTTCAAGTCTCGCTAAAAATTATTCCATTTCAAGGAGTATTTCATTATGTCTGATTTATATTGTAGTTGACGTCTGCAAATGCTTTGATTTTAGACTTGTTGTTCTGTTTAGAGTTGACGCCGTTTCCGTCATTTCAATTAAGTCACAACAGACATTGCACCTTTAGCATACGTTCCTACTGTTTATTCCAAGCCAATGGCTGAATTTCGACAAAGTCGACGCAAGGTCAGTGACTTCTTGTTTTTCGGCGTAGCTGAATGCGTCGGCTTTTGACCTACTTCTTGGTTTGATATAGAATGAATAAATAGTGTTTTGTGATTGGACAAAAATATGGATATGTCTATTCTCCGGGCCCCTGCAGACCTACAAGCATTGCAAGCGCTAATCGATACTCCGGGTTATGGAATAGCAAAAGAATATGAAAGGAGATAATCCTTTTCTTATACAAACTGGTTATCTTATATTTTTAAGCTTTACCACATAAGCCATTATTGTATGTGTACATGTTTTTTGTTTTGTTTGTTATTATTCTGACACATAAATCTTAGCAGCAACTGCTCCTTTTCTAACAGTGATTTGGATTAAGATCTGATCTTGAGAAATATATCTAACCAAACGTCTAGTTTTTTCACCGATATGCAAAACAGTGAGACTAGAGAAGTAGATCTAGTTGCTGGTGAGGTTACTTTTCTTTTTTTTTTCCTTCATACTGAACCATAAGAGATTTTCAATACTCACATATAGTGCCTCTTACGCCGTCTCTCTCGTTTTTTTTTTTTCCAATTCTAAACCTGTGGCACTAGCCATATGATAGACTGACTAGCTTTGAAATTCGGATTTCCCTGAGCAGGTTTAACGTATCAAAAACACTGTGAAATATTCACCATTTGTAATGCTAGGTTGTTTAAAAAACCACACCCTTGAAACTAACTAATGAATGATAATTATCAAGCAGTAAACATTTTAAGTCTCTGGTATAGAAGTAGTTTGTATTATTCCCTTTTTCCCCTATATTCACAGTCTGTGTCAGTATCTATTAGCAAAGTAATTCTTTTTTGGTGTTAATGGTTTTGCAGGTTGCGTTGTTTTAAATAAGGATGAACTACCCATCACTGTATGCTAATTCTTACCAATGAACAATTAACACAAGTAGGGGGAACACCTTACCAGGACAAAAGCCCACTGGACAATAGCCCACTGCAAAATTTGGCAGGGAGGACAATAGCTCACTGCTGATGAAATAAGGGTTGGAAAATCATTTTTTGATAATATAATTTTTGCACTTTGGTTTTAAAATCCATGCAATATCTTTCTATTTTTACCTTTGAGGTGACTTTCAGTACATGACATTAGTAGTTAGGGCATGGTTGAAATTCGGTCTTGATATGAAAAAATGAAAACGTCTGCCTATCTGAATTGGAAAAGAGGGCTTTTGCCCCAGTATACATAAAATGTTTTAAAGTACTTTAGATACATGTGTTTTGAATTATTATGAAAAATATAATAATTGAGTGTTGCGTATCCATTTTTTAATCATAAAAATCAATTTATTTTTAAAAATGACTGGAGTTTTACCATCTAAATAATGTCAAATCTCATACAATATGAAATATATTTTTCCTAAAAAGTAAAAATCTATTATACATATTTGTTGTTGAGTAAGGTTTTAGGAATAATATTTTCATGAAGAAATTAGAATAGGATACTTGCCAAACTTGCTATAACTATACTTTGTAAATAATCAAAATTGTTTGTAAATTTAATTCATTGGCATTTTAATTCTGTAAAATTAACAATAATTACTTGTTTTGATAGGAGTTAATTTTCATACATTTCTTTTCTTATACTTAGAAATAGTAATACTAAATAGTGCACCGTTTAACGACGTATATTACAAATGTTCATGCGCATCCTACTGCGCATGTGTTTTAGTCATGTATATTGAATCAAGAGTGCACCTTTGTATTTTTTGCACCTATAGTAATACTATTGCTGCACTGAAACAATTAGCACTCTCTTCTGGTAATATTAGTATAGAGAAAAAAAATGGATATGTGAACTGTCATCGTGAAATAATTAAAATACCGTTGACACAGCGTTACACCAAACAAGCAAACAAAAGCAGGAAAATTAAAGCTGTAGAAGTATAGTTGTTTTCACCTTGAAAATTGTAGTGGAAAAAGGAGAAATTGCTCCTAATAAGCAGTCTCTCCTTTTTTCTTTATGTCTGCTGAGCTTTTATCCATTTTTTTCCTTGAAGAAATTAACTTTCACAGTGACCTTCATCCCTGTTTTGAGACGAAACAAGCACGGATAGGTGCCATTTTTATTTTTTCTTATTGTTTATAATTATAAATACTATGAGTATGGAAATTTTAAGAAAAATCTGTCTGTTAGAAAGTATGTATTTATTAAAGATTAACCCTTAATTCGGTCAAATTATCTCCCTTTTTAACTCAATGGCCCACACATAACGTGCAATTTTGTACAATTACCATGCTCAAAACCAGGCTTTTATATATTTTTTGTGCAAAACTAAATGAATTTTCATGAAAATGATGTATATTTGTATATTCTTCTGGTAATTTTCCTGTTTAACTATTAAAGAAAAGTGTGTTAATTCCAAAATAAGCTGAATTTTGGAGCTGTATATACCCTTTTCAAGGGCAAATTTCTCAAAAATGAGCATGGTGACCGATAACTTTTTTTACTTTAATCTTCTAGAGACATGATGAGCTTTGTATGTGCAGAGTTTTAAAAAAATCTGTCCATTAGAAAAATTTGTCATCTACATCGTTAATTTCACACTTTTCTTCCTTAATCATCATAAGTTTGGCCATCTTGCTGGTGATAACCAGTATTTTCTCCTGTTCCCAAAATGTTTTCTGTTCTTTCAGTCACATATTGGAGTTTTGTCTTTAGCTAAAGAGCGCAGAGAGCCTTCCAAAATTTCTTTCCTTTCTCTACATGCAGGTATCTCAAACATACCTTTGTAGTCTCAATAACAGTGGTGTTTCAGAGTATCAAACTCTAAATAGGAAATTGTCTTTACATAATTATGTGAAGGAACTTTTAGAGCACTGTTTACAGTTTTATTGACATATGTACATATTCAAAACCCCCATGTGAATGATTGGTTTTATATTTACAAAGATGTATAGAATGAATTTGACTTTTTTTTAATTGTGAATGCACTCACAATTTTGATAACTGATGTAAATGAAAATGCTGACCAAGCTGATTTGATATGAAAATTGTCTATTTCTTCTAAATGTTTAAATCTTTACAAGACATTCCTGACTTAAACAACCTTGTGAGAGAAGACTTTTGAAAACATTATGGAAAGAGGAGAAAATTCTGGACTTTTGCAAACATTGTGAGAAAGGAAAATGCTGGTTACTTGCATTTTTCCTTTTCACACTGTTTTCAAGTCTTCTAAAGACAAATCACATCATTTGTATAAAACTCAAATAAAAAGCAGAGAGCTGTTAAAAAATCCACTGGATTTGCTGTTTGTTTTAACAGAAATATTAGGAGAAAAATAGTCTACGCTGTTGACTGAATACTTGTATTTTAAACTCATTACAAACTAAATTTCTTAATGAAATGCATAACTATGCATAAAAGTGGAGTAATGTCCTAGGTGGGTATTGTCCCAGTGGGGTATTGTCCAGTGGGCTATTGTCCTACTGGGCTATTGTCCCAGTGGGCTATTGTCCTGTTGGGCTATTGTCTTAGTGGGCTATTGTCCTACACCCGTAATCAAAAGGGGGAAACATTTGAAAGAAGGGAGAAACTGTTTAACTCTTTACCACACGACAAAATTTTAGACATAACCAAATTGAAAGCATTTGCAGGCAACAAATTCATTGTAGCTTAAATTATGATTTCTGTCTTTGATAGAGAAGAAAACATATTTGAACAAGAGCGGCAAATTGTCGCAAGATACGCCCGTCCCACCGCCAGTTGTCGAGGGGGTATAATAATCGTAAAGGGCAGGTAGTGCAACAAACATGTTTACCAAGTCTCAAGTCAATTTGACTTGAGGTGACAAAGTTCCGTTCCGGACAACCAAGAAATACTGTAAAAATGAAGATCAAAGTGGAATTACTCAAAATCTGTACTAGGTAGAGTTATTGTTCTTGCGCACTGTACTCCGTAATATTGCAACAAACATGCATACCAAGTTTGAAGTCACTCTGACTTGAGATGACAAAGTTATATTCTGGATAAGCACTAAATGCTGTAAAAAAAAAGATCAAAGGGAAATAACTCAAAACTCATGCTAGGAAGAGTTATGGTTCTTGTGCACTGCACTCCGTAAATTTTCAACCATCATGCATACCAAATTTGAAGATGTTCAGACTAGAGATGACAAAGTTATATTCCGGACAAGCAGAAAATGCTGTAAAAATGACAATCAAAGGGAAATAACTCAAAGACAGCATGAGGTAGAGTTATGCTTCTTTCGCACTGCACTCCGTATTATTGCAACAAACACAAATGCCAAGTTTCAAGTCGATCGGACTGGAAATGACAAAGTTATGCTCCGGACAAGCAGAAAATGCTGTAAAAATGACAATCAAAGGGAAATAACTCAAAGACAGCATGAGGTAGAGTTATGCTTCTTTCGCACGGCACTCTGTATTATTGCAACAAACACAAATGCCAAGCTTCAAGTCAATCGGACTGGAGATGACAAAGTTATGCTCCGGACAAGCAGAAAATGCTGTAAAAATGACAAAGGGAAATAACTCAAAGACAGCACGAGGTAGAGTTATGCTTCTTTCGCACTACACTCCGTATTATTGCAACAAACACAAATGCCAAGTTTCAAGTCGATCGGACTGGAGATGACAAAGTTATGCTCCGGACAAGCAGAAAATGCTGTAAAAATGACGATCAAAGGGAAGTAACTCAAAGACAGCACAAGGTAGAGTTATGCTTCTTTCGCACTGCACTCCGTATTATTGCAACAAACACAAATGCCAAGTTTCAAGTCGATCAGACTGGAAATGACAAAGTTATGCTCCGGACAAGCAGAAAATGCTGTAAAAATGACAATCAAAGGGAAATAACTCAAAGACAGCACGAGGTAGAGTTATGCTTCTTTCGCATGGCACTCTGTATTATTGCAACAAACACAAATGCCAAGTTTCAAGTCAATCGGACTGGAGATGACAAAGTTATGCTCCGGACAAGCAGAAAATGCTGTAAAAATGACAAAGGGAAATAACTCAAAGACAGCACGAGGTAGAGTTATGCTTCTTTCGCACTGCACTCCGTATTATTGCAACAAACACAAATGCCAAGTTTCAAGTCAATCGGACTGGAGATGACAAAGTTATGCTCCAGACAAGCAGAAAATGCTGTAAAAATGACGATCAAAGGGAAATAACTCAAAGACAGCATGAGGTAGAGTTATGCTTCTTTCACACTGCACTCCGTATTATTGCAACAAACACACATGCTAAGTTTCAAGTCAATCGGACTGGAGACGACAAAGTTATGCTCCGGACAAAGAACTGGACGCCGCCCGCCCGCCGCCCGCCATGGGTGATCCCAAAATACGTCCCGTCTTCGACGGGCGTATAATAACTCAAAAATTAAGCAAGCAAGAGTTATTATTCATGTGCACTGCAATCCCCCTTGATGAGATCTATCAATCCATGAAATTTGATAACCGTAGCTAGTATAATTTGGATATATGCTCCGGACAAAATTCATGTATGAAAAAATACAAAGGGCAATAACTCAAAAATTAAGCAAGGAAGAGTTATGATTCATTTGCACTGCACTCCCCCTTAATGAGATCTATCCACCCATGAAGTTTCATAACCGTAGCTAGCATAGTTTTGGAGATATGCTTTGGACAAAATTCAAGTATGAATATAAACAAAGGGAAATAACTCAAAAATTAAGTAAGCAAGAGTTATGATTCCTGTGCACTGCACTCCCCCTTGATAAGATCTATCCACCCATGAAGTTTCATAACCTTAGCTAGTATAGTCTTGGAGATATGCTCCGGACAAAATTCAAGTATGAAAAACAACAAAGGGCAATAACTCAAAAATCAAGGAAGCAAGAGTTATGATTCCTGTGCACTGCACTCCCCCTTGATGAGATCTATCCACCCATGAAGTTTCATAACCATAGCTAGTATAGTTTTGGAGATATGCTCCGGACAAAATTCAAGTATGAAAAACAACAAAGTGCAATAACTCAAAAATTAAGCAAGCGAGAGTTATGATTCCTGTGCACTGCACTCCGCCTTGATGAGACCTATCCACCCATGAAATTTCATAACCGTAGCTAGCATAGTTTTGGAGATATGCTCCGGACAAAGAATGGGGACGCCGCCCGCCGTTCCGCCCGCCCGCCCGCCACGGGTGATCCCATAATACGTCCCGTCTTCGACGGACGTATAAAAAGGAGAAAATGCTGATAACCAGCATTTCCTTCTTTTTCCACAATGTTTTCAAGTCCTCTATTTTATGGTCGTTGAAACTAGGGATTGTGTGGTAATGGGTTATTTGATGAAGAAAACATTGTTTGGAAAGTAGGAGATAACTACGACAATTAGTGTGCCTATTTCCATAGTTTTTCCTAAACAATCAACTGTAGGGTCTCTAGAAGTCATATTTGTACAGTAATAGAATAACCTTTTACTACAAAATGCTAACTTATAACAACCCTGAGGAAGAGGCCTTTTGAAAACATTGTGGGCAATGGAGAAAATGCTGGTAACCAGCATTTTCTCCTTTTCCCACAATGTTTTCTACCATATCTAAGAAAAATCGCATCATTTGAGCCACATCGAAATTGTTGTCTGTAAATGTGTTCAATTTGGACAGGTCTAAAATTTGTCGTCTGGTAGAGTTAAATTTGTCATTTAACTCTTTACCAAAAGACAAAATTTCAGACTTGTCCAAACTGAAAACATTTTCTTCAGACAAATAAAAAGGGGCTCAAACGATGGAATTTGTCTTTAAAGAGTCATAAACATTGCAAGAAAAGGCAAAAATGTTGGTTATCAGCATTTAAACCTTTTTCTACAATGTTTTCAAAAGCTTTCTATGAGAGATGACATGTGAAGAACCGGTTTGAAAATAGCAAGGAAACATGGATATGTGAGCTGTCACCATAAAATACTTTTGATATGGTATTAATCACCACATTTTGAATCTGAAAGCTGAAGAGTGGGGAAAAAAAATAGCATATGTACGTTTTCTAATTTCAAATCATTATCATAATAATTTTAAATCCATGAAAATAATCTCATAAATACAAAAAGTCTGGTCTTATGTCAGATCTATATGGTACATAATAAAATATCATAGGGATACTGTTATGATCAAACAACCTGGGTTTAAATTCCAGTCCATAATCATGTGGATACATGTATATCATAAACATTGCTGGGGTCCGTTTGTGAATATAACATCACGTAATACAGCAAAGATACCCGATGGGCGGCTTATCAAATAGTGAGACTCAGCCATCATCGGAAAACTCCGGCACAGTCTGAACAACCATGGAAAAAGAAAAAATTAGCATAGGAGCATTAAAAAACTGTAAAAAGGACCAAAAGTTTATTTCTTTATAAGATTCAAACTTATACCAATTTAAAGAGTAGTACGTAAGCTTTCTGAATTTACTTGAGATAATTTTGACATTTTACCTCAAAGAAGTAATTTCAACAAATATTTCACTTTTTAACATCAGAAATGTATTTTTCTTCTTCATTCTTTATAAACCATACATACAATTTTGAAGTTAAAAAAGGACCAAAAGTTTCTTATATAAAATTTATAAATCTAAGTACATTTGAAAGAGCATAATTTGAATTTTCTTAGCTCACTTAAGATAATTTTCAATTCAGAAAATTGATGAAGTTATACTTGTTTATCTACTGGGGCCCTTCATAATTCTACACGTCTATAAAAAAAAAAAATACAGGTAAAATAGGCAGATATCCATTTTTACATGTCTGCGAAAGTTGACAATGTTTAGAAGCATTTGCAGATGACACGAGATATGGCTAAAACAGCAGGATTTGTCTTTAACCCTTTACCATACAATCCCGACTTTTAACCACCCTGAAAAAGAAGCCTTTTGAAAACACTGTGAAAAAAGGAGAAAATGCTGGTAACCAGCATTTTCTCCTTTTCCCACAAGGTTTTCTACCCTTCCCAAAACAACTTCAAAATTTGAGTCACATTTGTCGTCAGCATTTTCTACTTTTCCGATGTTGTTTTGGAAATTTTTACTCCCTAAGGTCATTTGAACATGGAGTTGTTTGATATGGGTTGAGTTTTCAATACTTCTGAAAATTCACCGCTCTCTGGTTTCAGTTGAAACGCAAGTAGCAACATTGCAGAGAAATTAATTTTATAAAAACTATGAAAAACACAGTTGGAAAAGGAGCTTATGATTTAAAAATGCATGTATCTACGTGTTTTTAAAAATCTGTCTACTACAAGGGCTTTCTTACTCATTTTTGATTTGTTTGAACAGCATTTTCAACATTACAATTCACTTATTCACCGACTCAGTGACAATTTCTTTATTCGTGTATGTTCTAGGCTTAATGGACACTAGGCTCGGGTTCTGTTGTGTCTTGGCCAAGGACACATTTCTAAAGAAAATCAAATTACAGTTTTTGCATGACAACGCAGACAGGGCTACAACAATACCTCGACATTTTCTTCGAAAACAGCTGAGCTAAAAATAGTCTTCCGGAGGCAACATGAATAGGTGAAATCTACTTGATTGTTGATTGATTGATTGTATGGTGTTTAACGCCGTTTTCAACATTATTTCAGTTATATCGCAGCGGCCAGTGCACCTATCTATGCGTTCCCAGAGTCTCTTTTACCAGTATTTCGCACTAGAAATCTACTCGAAAACACACACACTTTATTAACCCTTTACCAAACAATCCCTTTTCACGACCCCGAGATAGAAGGCTTTTGAAAACATTGTGGGAAAAGGAGTAAATGCTGGTAACCAGCACTTTCTCCTTTTCCCACGATATTTTCTACCCTGCTGGAAACAAATTCCAATTTTTTAGTTTAGTTTATTTTGTTGTCTGCTAGTGCTTTCAATTTGGACAAGGCTAAAATTCAGTTGTGTGGTAAAGGGTTAACTCTTTCCAAGACGTTGAAATTAAGATTCATCTTTATTTAAATGCGCAGACAAATTTCATGTTAGCTCCTTACAAAACGACAAAATTTTAGACTTGTCAAAGTTAATAGCATCTGCAGACGACAAATTATATGCAATTAAAATATTTGAATTTGCTTTTGAAAATTAAGATAACATTGTGGGAAAAGGAGAAAATGCTGGTTAACCAGCATTTTCTCCTTTTCCCACAATGTCTTCAAAAAGCCATTTTCAAAGGGGTCGTTAAAAGTCGGTGTGGTAAAAGATTAACTGACGAGATTTGTCTTTGAAACTCTGGAAAATGGAGAGCTCTTTCTCATGGTCGATAACCCCAGGATTGTTGGTAAATGATTTTAACTCATGAAGCCTCTCGCTTTACCCCAGACCTGCCGTACCATGACATAAGCTCCCTGGCATCTGCCAGATGAGCTAGTAAAAGTAGACGAGAAGTTATTAAAATAATTTTATTATCAATATGATATCTCCACATAACATGATCTTACAATATGAGCTTACTTTGCTGGTTATAGTATGGTGTAACTCTTAAACAATTAGTGCCATATACATATGAGCCATGCTCTGTGAAAAGGAGGATTGATGCATCTGCAAAAAGTCTTGACCCAAGTCAGCCTGCACAGTCTGCACAAGGTGACATATGTTGATACTTTTTGCTATATGTAAATTTTCTGCATGTTCAAGGACAATTCTTCCTCATATTTCAGTCGGTTCTAAATCAAAATGAATTTTATGGATCAACAATTAAGTGATGACTTAGTTATTATGTTCCATGGCAGAGATGCATTAAACCCCTTTTCACAGAGCGAGAATCATTTAACCCTTTACCACACAATCCCAACTTTTAACGACCCTGACAGAAAAGGCTTTTGAAAACATTGTGGGAAAAGGAGAAAATGCTGGTAACCAGCATTTTCTACTTTTCCCACAATGTTTTCTACCCTTTCCTAATCAAATGTCATTTTTTGAGTAGCATTTATTTTGTCGTCTGCAACTGCTTCGGATTTGTCGTTTGGTAAAGAGTTAATGCAACTACACTGGTGTCTTTCGGCACCAGAAAGAAGTACTTTAAAATTTGTTTTATCCAAAGAATCTCACAAAATTAGATATCTGACAGTATAGATCAAGGATCAGACTGCACATTTCGTGATGTCTGATCATGGTCTTCAATGGCTTAAAACATTTTAAGGGATATAACATAATCCATAACTCTATCATACAACAAAATTTTAGACCTGTCCAAATTGAAAGCATGTACAGACAGCAAAAAAAAAAAAATGTGATTTAAATGGTGCGATTTTTCTTTACATGGTAGAACACATTTTGGGATCACCATCTACTCTGATAAACAAAAAATCTAGTCGTATTATGAGGTCAGATTACAAGTCAGATGGGATAAAATTTATTTGAGCCATGCTCTGGCAAAAGATAGTTTAATGCAACTCAGTGATGCATAATACTAAGCAAGTCATCACATAATTATGGATCCATAAAATTCATTTTGCCCAACAACCAACTAAACCCCGAGATCTAGTAGTCTTTGAAAATGCAGAAAATTTGCGAACAGCAAATAGTTTCTATGCAAGTCAGCCTGCACGGACTGCATAGGCTGACCTGGGTTGATACTGTTTGCAGATGCACTAAACCTCCTTTTCAAAGAGCATAGCTCACTTGCTTTTGGCAAAGGTGATTTTTTTTCCACAACGAAAAAAAAAAACATGTACAATGAATGAAAAAACTCTCTACCTTCCTTACCAATTACATTACAAAAGAAATCTGTAGAGCAACATAAATCTATACATTTTTTTTCCTCTTGCACCAAAGACATACTCAAAAACAAATACAGAAATTGCTATAGTTTGGCCATATCTTCACTTGACGCTACGTTCTCTTGCAGACCTTTATTCTATAACAAACAACAAAGACGTTTTTCAATGATGAAGGTTGTTTGGGAAAAAAAATGCAGAAATAGGAAAAAATGGTGCAAACCTTTTTTTAATTTCCCGCTTTTTTTTTTCTTTTATACCCTACCGTTAATACGACAAATCCCATCATTAATGTCACACTTACATTGTTGTGTGCAAACGCTTTTAAGTTGGATGAGTCTAAGATATTGCTGTCAAGTAAAGAGTTAAAAATTAGACACAACCGTTTCAGAAACATTAAGGGACTTAAATTTCAAATTTTTGACTGTTTTAGCAGTCATGTCTAAACTAGCAGACGTGATAGATCAAAGATTAGACTGCATGTTTTGTTAGATCTAATCTTGATAAAAAAAAAAAAAAAAAAAAATAAATTGTGGAAAGTGCTTCAACCCTTTACCACACAATCTTGAGTTTTAACGACCCTGATAAAGAAAGCCTTTGCAAAATCATGAGAAAAGGAAAAATAATGCTGGTTACCGGCATTTTTCTCCTTTTCCCATAATGTTTCTAATCTATCAAAGGCATATCCCAGAAGTTAAGATAGATCTAAATTGCCTTCTGCAAATGGTTTTTATTTGGATGAGTCTAAAACTTTGTCATCTGGTAAAGGGTTAAGGGTTTATTTCAAATCTCATTCCACTACACTTCAGTTTCTAGTCATTGTTTTTCAATCAAGAAGATCCAACAATTTTTGCCCAAGGTCATGATCTAAATATTTATGACAAAAATATTTTGTGAAAGCATGATTTTTCAGAGTACTCTCTCTCCCTCTCACATTGAATGATTGAATGTATGGTGTTTTGTACCACTTTAACATTATTTCTGTCATATCATGACAACAGCTCACTTTGTGTCTTGGGTTTCATCAATACTAGGCTATAGCACAGTGGCTTGTCCAAGGACACTTCAAAGAAAACCCAAGCACACCCAAGAGAGGATTAAACCAAGGGACTGCAAATCCTACACCTTCATCACTAAGCCAAGCAAGGCCCCTCTTTCTCACTGAAAGTACCTTTCAAATAACAAACATTTATACCTAGTGATAGTGCCTGCAGAACTTCCATTAACAAATTCATAGTTCTATATTGTCAGTGCTTCACTAACAAACGCGTATCAATAATTCCAAACCCACATGATACAAGTTTTGAATGATTATTTACAACAGGTTCCCATCCACACTGATCCAAACTCACTCACACTTAACCATTAGAGCACTGAAATAATGACATGGACCTTTTCAACTTGGAAAAATAGCCAAAATTTTGCAATTTCAAGGTTGTTTTTGTGAGAATGTTACAAAGTATACAAGTGTAGATCAAAGGTCAGACTGCACAAGTTCATGCAGGTGCCAATACTCAGCTGCAGTTGCTTTTAGTGAAAACTCAGCTGCAGTTGCTTTTAGTGAAAATTCTAAGTCGAAAAAGTAACTGTGTCAAAAGTATTTTGGTTACCTGTCCGTGTCGTATGGGTTCCCTTTTGATGGGAAACAAGTAGTCCAAGTTTGAAGTAAATATCTTCAGTAAAGACAGAGATATTGTAAAATGTCAAAGCTATTGTACACAAGAATAAGATGACTCCAGGACTATGACAAATAAAACATCAAAGTTTTTTGAAATTATATGTCAAAAAGGGGAATCAGTGTCACAAATATTTCAATGGTTACCTGCTCCTGTGGTATGGCTTCCCCTTTTTGATAGCTAACAACTTTTGTGAGTTTGAAGTTAATATCTTCTGTAATGACATATTAAAACATGTCAAATGTTTTTGCAGGAAAATGACACAGACGAAACTAGGGCTACAATGATACCTCGCTGTTTTCTTAGAATACATCCGAGATAAAAATACAAGTTCTTCTTCTTTCTGAAAGAACTGCACATACCTCATATCTTTTGGGCGAAGATCCTTTAGGTTTGAAATAAATAGTTGGGAATCTGTAATGGATAAGGAAGTATAATTAAATCTTTACCAGACCTGTCCACTTGCAACCATTTGAAAATTAACCCTTATCCTGCTGAATTAATTAAATGAAACATTTCAAGAGGTTGGTAAAAACCCAAATAATGCTATTTTAAATGCATATTTTGAAGAAAAATATCTCCGTATCGGACAATCTGTGCAGTCTGATCTTGATCTACACTGTCCGCAAAAAGTCAGCAAGTCATGATTAGCAGCCTAAGGGTTAAGTATGGCTCTAGTGATGACACTGTCTTTGAAATTTCAATCACTTGTATATTTTCATCTATTCTTAGGAGAGATACATTAAAACCCAGTTCATCAATTTTTGGTCTAAATTTTTTCAGCGCCAAATTGATAAACTCAACCCCTTTCGACAGTTGAAAATTCAATCCTCTAAAACTTCTAAAGATTTTTTTCTCATAAGCTAAACAAGTTGGTGACAACAAGATCAGACTGCACATTCTGCAATCTCATCTTGACCTATACCATTCATAAAAGCAATTTTTGCCTATGGCCCTGAAAAGGTTTAATATTCCTGAAGTAACCCATTTCGTAACCCATAGGTAATTCTACATTTACTACAATTCAGACATTTTACACAAACCACTAACTATGACAGTGACAAAATCAGCAGATACTTTCAGGGATGAAATATCCTCTTTAAAGATAGAAATGTGGGAAAAGAAAAGCAACTGCTTTCCTGCATGTTTTAAAAAGAGGTCTTCATCAAGGGGCATGAAAAATTGCATTTTTATATTTATATGATCTACCTTGAACTATTTTCCAGACAGTATTTTCAAAACTACCATTTGAAGATGATAAATGCAGCTAAAATAATTGGAGTTGTCATTGAAATAGCTGAAAACATTGTGGAGAAAGGGGAAAATCCTGGTTTCCAGCATGATCACCATTTACCAGTGCTTTAATAGGCTTCTTGCATAGGATCAAAAATAATACAGGATCATTTGGAAACAAGCATAGACTTGTCATTTCATCAAAAGTGATTTTATTCTAACGAGTTCAAATGGTTGGGTAGACATAAGAAATTACAACATATGCCAGGGTCAAAACTTACCCTCGCACATCATATTGAGATGGCACATCATTTGCTGTAGCATCCATCTTAGCAATAACTAAACTGGGTTCATCTTCTAACTGCAATGAACAAAATTATTTGGACTGAGTACTTCTGGTATTAAATGACAGAGCCACTGGTCTTTCTTGTTTGCTGATGTAATGAGTTTATTATGTCTTTACAAGATGACAGAATTCCAGGCTTATCTATATTGAACACATTTTCAGGCGTTGAATTAAACGTGTCTTCATTGATGGAATTCATCTTTGTATGCTTAGAAAACATTTTGTGAAAAGGAGAAAATGCAAGTTATACGCATCTTTTCTTATTGGCCACCAAGTTTTCAATAGCAGCCTTTTTCAGCATCTTAAATACATGGGATTGCTTGGTATAGGAACAAATTAAATAAGTGCTGAAGTTGCCTGTGAGCTCAACAAATCATAACACTTTCACTGCATTAATTCCTCAAACTCTATCATTCCTCCAACAACTGTTTCTACAATCAAACTTGAAGCTGTTATCCTTTTCTATCTATAACCAAAATAAGAGATATGACATTTCAGATCACTGTTGAAAATGTTTGTGCAAGAGGAGAAGAAGTCTTGTAAAGGCTATTTTATATTTACATGGCATGTTTTTTCGGGATTGATAAGGCAGGCCTTATTTATAGTACTTATGTTTTTCACTTTTACACAGTATGTTCACTAGATCTGCTTCATTTTATCTAGTCTATCTCTTCAGTGGAGAATAATAACCACATGTAATTTGATGTTTAACCTTTCACAAGATGACAATTCTTTACACATGCACAAATTAAAAGCATTATTGCTGATGGTATAATAAATGTGGCTGTAATGCAGCAATTTGTCTTTGAAAATATAAAAAAAGTTATGGGAAAATGAGAATTACTTGTAACCAGCATTTTCTCCTCTTCCTACAATGTTTTCATAAGCCTTCTTTTTTCAGACCAGACAACAAACAGACCCCAGCAGGTATAATTATTATCAAGATAAAGGGCTTGCATCTAGCGTACTGAGCGCTGATTGGTCCATTCCGTGTGAATAACAGAGAAAATAGAACATGTTCTATTTTCTCTGTTTTACAATTTTGCCAGCAAATCCCCCATTAAAATCAAGTTTACACGATGTGGACTAGGACTTATGCTGCAGTATTTATGAAAAAGCAGGTTGTGTAAATTGACCTTAACAAGTAATTTCTGATTCTGCCAATCATATTTACACATTTTCATATGTGTTTATACATTAAACCTTAAATCATGCTGAGCATCTGTAATTAACAAGGGTATTTTCAAAGTCATTTGTTATATACCTGGTTAACTCTTTATCAGACACAATATTATAGACCTGTCCAACAGAAAACCAATTGCAGATGACAAATTAAAAGTGGTTAGAATGATGAAAGCGTAGAAAACTTGTGTGAAAAGGAGAAAATGCTGGTTGTGGGGTGTTAACACATGGGTTTGTTTGGTAGTTCTCAAGTTGTGATAAAAGTTGACATTCAGTTTTCTGTAAGATTTGAAGAAGTCCAACAACTCTTACCTTTTCAGCAAGTTCTTTATATTTGGGCTCTAGATTTTTACAGTGTCCACACCATGGTGCATAAAATTCTATTAAAACATCTTTCTCATCTGTAACAATTTCATCAAAATTCTTCGCTACTACAACCTGTAAAATACAGAATAAAGTTAGTCTGTCATAGATTCTTTCTATCACATAACTATCCTTATTTTCAGTGAAATACAGCTATTATACATTTTCTTATCTTCCACACCCTTGAGATAAGCAGATAGCCAAATAGTGCCGTATTTGTTCTAAGCTTTTGTATAAGTTATTATACCCCTCAGTTCTTAAAGATTGCTGACCAAGATTTCTCTATGAGATTAACTTGCAAAATTTATGATAGTGACAAGCTGCTTGTATTTATTGGAGTTTAACACTCTTTTAAGAGCTTAGGTCATATCAGGGAGGTCAGTGCACCTACCCATGGATAATAAGGGAAAGGGGATATTTCTAGGCTACTGAAAAAGAGAAACTGACACCTCTCTTCTGGGAATTCCAGAGCAATATTTTTGCCAGCTTTTCTTAACATATCAGTGTAGATCCAGGATAATACACTTTGTGTAAGATCTAAATGGCAAACCATTAATTTGAGAATCTCCACAGTTTGTAAGATTTAACTATTTGTTACAATTTAACTCTTTACCACACAATCCCAACTCTTAACGACCCTAAGAAATAACACTTTTGAAAACATTGTGGGAAAAGGAGAAAATGCTGGTAACCAGCATTTTCTCCTTTTACAACAATGTTTTCTACCCTTCCTAATTGGATTTTTATCATTATAACAATTTTTAATTTGTCGTCTGCAAACTCTTTCAATTTTGACAAGTTCAAAATACTGTCGTTTGGTAAAGAGTTAAAACGAGCCTTTCACTTCCATGTGTAAGAGCTGTACTTAAGAATATTGAATCAACAAGTGATTGCTAACCTTGACAGCCTCCTGGCTTGTTGGTACAGGCTCAGATTTCATGTATGGCTCCAGTTTGTCATCTAACAAATCATTGGCAAACTGTTCTAGAGCATCCATACTGAAAACAGACAACAGGTTCATGATCTAATACTTTGCAAAATTATATGAAATACAAACCAAAGATGGACTGTTTAGATTGATTGATTGATCGAATTGGAGTATAACGCCGTTTTAACAGCTTAGGTCATATCACGGCGGTCAGTGCACCACGCATGTGTTTCCTGGCTTTCTCACACCAGTACTGACACAACATTCTTTACAAGTAAATCACTGACTACTTTCTCACATGCATCAGAGGTGGAAGGCCAAAAATCGCCGCAAAGAAAGTTTGCCTCAACTGGGAATCGAACTCAAAACCACAAGGTCACGAGTCCGATACGCTAACCACTGAGCCATCAGGGCGGGTGGACTGTTTAGAAACCAATTAGGTGATTGATTGATTGATTGATTGATTGTATGGTGTTTAACACCGTTTTCAACATTATTTCAGTTATATCGCAGCAGCCGGTGCACCTATCCAGGCTTTCCTGGAGTCTTTTAACACAAATGCCAAGTTTCAAGTCAATCGGACTGGAGATGACAAAGTTATGCTCCGGACAAGCAGAAAATGCTGTAAAAATGACAAAGGGAAATAACTCAAAGACAGCACGAGGTAGAGTTATGCTTCTTTCGCACTGCACTCCGTATTATTGCAACAAACACAAATGCCAAGTTTCAAGTCAATCGGACTGGAGATGACAAAGTTATGCTCCAGACAAGCAGAAAATGCTGTAAAAATGACGATCAAAGGGAAATAACTCAAAGACAGCATGAGGTAGAGTTATGCTTCTTTCACACTGCACTCCGTATTATTGCAACAAACACACATGCTAAGTTTCAAGTCAATCGGACTGGAGACGACAAAGTTATGCTCCGGACAAAGAACTGGACGCCGCCCGCCCGCCGCCCGCCATGGGTGATCCCAAAATACGTCCCGTCTTCGACGGGCGTATAATAACTCAAAAATTAAGCAAGCAAGAGTTATTATTCATGTGCACTGCAATCCCCCTTGATGAGATCTATCAATCCATGAAATTTGATAACCGTAGCTAGTATAATTTGGATATATGCTCCGGACAAAATTCATGTATGAAAAAATACAAAGGGCAATAACTCAAAAATTAAGCAAGGAAGAGTTATGATTCATTTGCACTGCACTCCCCCTTAATGAGATCTATCCACCCATGAAGTTTCATAACCGTAGCTAGCATAGTTTTGGAGATATGCTTTGGACAAAATTCAAGTATGAATATAAACAAAGGGAAATAACTCAAAAATTAAGTAAGCAAGAGTTATGATTCCTGTGCACTGCACTCCCCCTTGATAAGATCTATCCACCCATGAAGTTTCATAACCTTAGCTAGTATAGTCTTGGAGATATGCTCCGGACAAAATTCAAGTATGAAAAACAACAAAGGGCAATAACTCAAAAATCAAGGAAGCAAGAGTTATGATTCCTGTGCACTGCACTCCCCCTTGATGAGATCTATCCACCCATGAAGTTTCATAACCATAGCTAGTATAGTTTTGGAGATATGCTCCGGACAAAATTCAAGTATGAAAAACAACAAAGTGCAATAACTCAAAAATTAAGCAAGCGAGAGTTATGATTCCTGTGCACTGCACTCCGCCTTGATGAGACCTATCCACCCATGAAATTTCATAACCGTAGCTAGCATAGTTTTGGAGATATGCTCCGGACAAAGAATGGGGACGCCGCCCGCCGTTCCGCCCGCCCGCCCGCCACGGGTGATCCCATAATACGTCCCGTCTTCGACGGACGTATAAAAAGGAGAAAATGCTGATAACCAGCATTTCCTTCTTTTTCCACAATGTTTTCAAGTCCTCTATTTTATGGTCGTTGAAACTAGGGATTGTGTGGTAATGGGTTATTTGATGAAGAAAACATTGTTTGGAAAGTAGGAGATAACTACGACAATTAGTGTGCCTATTTCCATAGTTTTTCCTAAACAATCAACTGTAGGGTCTCTAGAAGTCATATTTGTACAGTAATAGAATAACCTTTTACTACAAAATGCTAACTTATAACAACCCTGAGGAAGAGGCCTTTTGAAAACATTGTGGGCAATGGAGAAAATGCTGGTAACCAGCATTTTCTCCTTTTCCCACAATGTTTTCTACCATATCTAAGAAAAATCGCATCATTTGAGCCACATCGAAATTGTTGTCTGTAAATGTGTTCAATTTGGACAGGTCTAAAATTTGTCGTCTGGTAGAGTTAAATTTGTCATTTAACTCTTTACCAAAAGACAAAATTTCAGACTTGTCCAAACTGAAAACATTTTCTTCAGACAAATAAAAAGGGGCTCAAACGATGGAATTTGTCTTTAAAGAGTCATAAACATTGCAAGAAAAGGCAAAAATGTTGGTTATCAGCATTTAAACCTTTTTCTACAATGTTTTCAAAAGCTTTCTATGAGAGATGACATGTGAAGAACCGGTTTGAAAATAGCAAGGAAACATGGATATGTGAGCTGTCACCATAAAATACTTTTGATATGGTATTAATCACCACATTTTGAATCTGAAAGCTGAAGAGTGGGGAAAAAAAATAGCATATGTACGTTTTCTAATTTCAAATCATTATCATAATAATTTTAAATCCATGAAAATAATCTCATAAATACAAAAAGTCTGGTCTTATGTCAGATCTATATGGTACATAATAAAATATCATAGGGATACTGTTATGATCAAACAACCTGGGTTTAAATTCCAGTCCATAATCATGTGGATACATGTATATCATAAACATTGCTGGGGTCCGTTTGTGAATATAACATCACGTAATACAGCAAAGATACCCGATGGGCGGCTTATCAAATAGTGAGACTCAGCCATCATCGGAAAACTCCGGCACAGTCTGAACAACCATGGAAAAAGAAAAAATTAGCATAGGAGCATTAAAAAACTGTAAAAAGGACCAAAAGTTTATTTCTTTATAAGATTCAAACTTATACCAATTTAAAGAGTAGTACGTAAGCTTTCTGAATTTACTTGAGATAATTTTGACATTTTACCTCAAAGAAGTAATTTCAACAAATATTTCACTTTTTAACATCAGAAATGTATTTTTCTTCTTCATTCTTTATAAACCATACATACAATTTTGAAGTTAAAAAAGGACCAAAAGTTTCTTATATAAAATTTATAAATCTAAGTACATTTGAAAGAGCATAATTTGAATTTTCTTAGCTCACTTAAGATAATTTTCAATTCAGAAAATTGATGAAGTTATACTTGTTTATCTACTGGGGCCCTTCATAATTCTACACGTCTATAAAAAAAAAAAATACAGGTAAAATAGGCAGATATCCATTTTTACATGTCTGCGAAAGTTGACAATGTTTAGAAGCATTTGCAGATGACACGAGATATGGCTAAAACAGCAGGATTTGTCTTTAACCCTTTACCATACAATCCCGACTTTTAACCACCCTGAAAAAGAAGCCTTTTGAAAACACTGTGAAAAAAGGAGAAAATGCTGGTAACCAGCATTTTCTCCTTTTCCCACAAGGTTTTCTACCCTTCCCAAAACAACTTCAAAATTTGAGTCACATTTGTCGTCAGCATTTTCTACTTTTCCGATGTTGTTTTGGAAATTTTTACTCCCTAAGGTCATTTGAACATGGAGTTGTTTGATATGGGTTGAGTTTTCAATACTTCTGAAAATTCACCGCTCTCTGGTTTCAGTTGAAACGCAAGTAGCAACATTGCAGAGAAATTAATTTTATAAAAACTATGAAAAACACAGTTGGAAAAGGAGCTTATGATTTAAAAATGCATGTATCTACGTGTTTTTAAAAATCTGTCTACTACAAGGGCTTTCTTACTCATTTTTGATTTGTTTGAACAGCATTTTCAACATTACAATTCACTTATTCACCGACTCAGTGACAATTTCTTTATTCGTGTATGTTCTAGGCTTAATGGACACTAGGCTCGGGTTCTGTTGTGTCTTGGCCAAGGACACATTTCTAAAGAAAATCAAATTACAGTTTTTGCATGACAACGCAGACAGGGCTACAACAATACCTCGACATTTTCTTCGAAAACAGCTGAGCTAAAAATAGTCTTCCGGAGGCAACATGAATAGGTGAAATCTACTTGATTGTTGATTGATTGATTGTATGGTGTTTAACGCCGTTTTCAACATTATTTCAGTTATATCGCAGCGGCCAGTGCACCTATCTATGCGTTCCCAGAGTCTCTTTTACCAGTATTTCGCACTAGAAATCTACTCGAAAACACACACACTTTATTAACCCTTTACCAAACAATCCCTTTTCACGACCCCGAGATAGAAGGCTTTTGAAAACATTGTGGGAAAAGGAGTAAATGCTGGTAACCAGCACTTTCTCCTTTTCCCACGATATTTTCTACCCTGCTGGAAACAAATTCCAATTTTTTAGTTTAGTTTATTTTGTTGTCTGCTAGTGCTTTCAATTTGGACAAGGCTAAAATTCAGTTGTGTGGTAAAGGGTTAACTCTTTCCAAGACGTTGAAATTAAGATTCATCTTTATTTAAATGCGCAGACAAATTTCATGTTAGCTCCTTACAAAACGACAAAATTTTAGACTTGTCAAAGTTAATAGCATCTGCAGACGACAAATTATATGCAATTAAAATATTTGAATTTGCTTTTGAAAATTAAGATAACATTGTGGGAAAAGGAGAAAATGCTGGTTAACCAGCATTTTCTCCTTTTCCCACAATGTCTTCAAAAAGCCATTTTCAAAGGGGTCGTTAAAAGTCGGTGTGGTAAAAGATTAACTGACGAGATTTGTCTTTGAAACTCTGGAAAATGGAGAGCTCTTTCTCATGGTCGATAACCCCAGGATTGTTGGTAAATGATTTTAACTCATGAAGCCTCTCGCTTTACCCCAGACCTGCCGTACCATGACATAAGCTCCCTGGCATCTGCCAGATGAGCTAGTAAAAGTAGACGAGAAGTTATTAAAATAATTTTATTATCAATATGATATCTCCACATAACATGATCTTACAATATGAGCTTACTTTGCTGGTTATAGTATGGTGTAACTCTTAAACAATTAGTGCCATATACATATGAGCCATGCTCTGTGAAAAGGAGGATTGATGCATCTGCAAAAAGTCTTGACCCAAGTCAGCCTGCACAGTCTGCACAAGGTGACATATGTTGATACTTTTTGCTATATGTAAATTTTCTGCATGTTCAAGGACAATTCTTCCTCATATTTCAGTCGGTTCTAAATCAAAATGAATTTTATGGATCAACAATTAAGTGATGACTTAGTTATTATGTTCCATGGCAGAGATGCATTAAACCCCTTTTCACAGAGCGAGAATCATTTAACCCTTTACCACACAATCCCAACTTTTAACGACCCTGACAGAAAAGGCTTTTGAAAACATTGTGGGAAAAGGAGAAAATGCTGGTAACCAGCATTTTCTACTTTTCCCACAATGTTTTCTACCCTTTCCTAATCAAATGTCATTTTTTGAGTAGCATTTATTTTGTCGTCTGCAACTGCTTCGGATTTGTCGTTTGGTAAAGAGTTAATGCAACTACACTGGTGTCTTTCGGCACCAGAAAGAAGTACTTTAAAATTTGTTTTATCCAAAGAATCTCACAAAATTAGATATCTGACAGTATAGATCAAGGATCAGACTGCACATTTCGTGATGTCTGATCATGGTCTTCAATGGCTTAAAACATTTTAAGGGATATAACATAATCCGTAACTCTATCATACAACAAAATTTTAGACCTGTCCAAATTGAAAGCATGTACAGACAGCAAAAAAAAAAAAAATGTGATTTAAATGGTGCGATTTTTCTTTACATGGTAGAACACATTTTGGGATCACCATCTACTCTGATAAACAAAAAATCTAGTCGTATTATGAGGTCAGATTACAAGTCAGATGGGATAAAATTTATTTGAGCCATGCTCTGGCAAAAGATAGTTTAATGCAACTCAGTGATGCATAATACTAAGCAAGTCATCACATAATTATGGATCCATAAAATTCATTTTGCCCAACAACCAACTAAACCCCGAGATCTAGTAGTCTTTGAAAATGCAGAAAATTTGCGAACAGCAAATAGTTTCTATGCAAGTCAGCCTGCACGGACTGCATAGGCTGACCTGGGTTGATACTGTTTGCAGATGCACTAAACCTCCTTTTCAAAGAGCATAGCTCACTTGCTTTTGGCAAAGGTGATTTTTTTTCCACAACGAAAAAAAAAAACATGTACAATGAATGAAAAAACTCTCTACCTTCCTTACCAATTACATTACAAAAGAAATCTGTAGAGCAACATAAATCTATACATTTTTTTTCCTCTTGCACCAAAGACATACTCAAAAACAAATACAGAAATTGCTATAGTTTGGCCATATCTTCACTTGACGCTACGTTCTCTTGCAGACCTTTATTCTATAACAAACAACAAAGACGTTTTTCAATGATGAAGGTTGTTTGGGAAAAAAAATGCAGAAATAGGAAAAAATGGTGCAAACCTTTTTTTAATTTCCCGCTTTTTTTTTTCTTTTATACCCTACCGTTAATACGACAAATCCCATCATTAATGTCACACTTACATTGTTGTGTGCAAACGCTTTTAAGTTGGATGAGTCTAAGATATTGCTGTCAAGTAAAGAGTTAAAAATTAGACACAACCGTTTCAGAAACATTAAGGGACTTAAATTTCAAATTTTTGACTGTTTTAGCAGTCATGTCTAAACTAGCAGACGTGATAGATCAAAGATTAGACTGCATGTTTTGTTAGATCTAATCTTGATAAAAAAAAAAAAAAAAAAAAAAAAATAAATTGTGGAAAGTGCTTCAACCCTTTACCACACAATCTTGAGTTTTAACGACCCTGATAAAGAAAGCCTTTGCAAAATCATGAGAAAAGGAAAAATAATGCTGGTTACCGGCATTTTTCTCCTTTTCCCATAATGTTTCTAATCTATCAAAGGCATATCCCAGAAGTTAAGATAGATCTAAATTGCCTTCTGCAAATGGTTTTTATTTGGATGAGTCTAAAACTTTGTCATCTGGTAAAGGGTTAAGGGTTTATTTCAAATCTCATTCCACTACACTTCAGTTTCTAGTCATTGTTTTTCAATCAAGAAGATCCAACAATTTTTGCCCAAGGTCATGATCTAAATATTTATGACAAAAATATTTTGTGAAAGCATGATTTTTCAGAGTACTCTCTCTCCCTCTCACATTGAATGATTGAATGTATGGTGTTTTGTACCACTTTAACATTATTTCTGTCATATCATGACAACAGCTCACTTTGTGTCTTGGGTTTCATCAATACTAGGCTATAGCACAGTGGCTTGTCCAAGGACACTTCAAAGAAAACCCAAGCACACCCAAGAGAGGATTAAACCAAGGGACTGCAAATCCTACACCTTCATCACTAAGCCAAGCAAGGCCCCTCTTTCTCACTGAAAGTACCTTTCAAATAACAAACATTTATACCTAGTGATAGTGCCTGCAGAACTTCCATTAACAAATTCATAGTTCTATATTGTCAGTGCTTCACTAACAAACGCGTATCAATAATTCCAAACCCACATGATACAAGTTTTGAATGATTATTTACAACAGGTTCCCATCCACACTGATCCAAACTCACTCACACTTAACCATTAGAGCACTGAAATAATGACATGGACCTTTTCAACTTGGAAAAATAGCCAAAATTTTGCAATTTCAAGGTTGTTTTTGTGAGAATGTTACAAAGTATACAAGTGTAGATCAAAGGTCAGACTGCACAAGTTCTGAGCAGTCTGATCTTGATCTACACTGTCTGCAAAAGCAAAATAAGTTGTGCTCAGCACTCTAATGATTGACATGTATCTCAGACAATGGTTGGTGTTTACAAGTCTGTTTTCGGAGATTTCTTCTTCTTGCCATCTCTTGAATATTTTTCTAGTCCATCTGTACTCTCCTTAGCCAGGTATTTGACAAAGTCTTTGACTTCTCTGCCACCCTGTTATAATAGACATGTCTCTTATTAGCACAAGGAAAACCTATCAGGTGTAATCACAAAAATAATAAATGAACAAGATGTCTGTCTGTAAAACAGTCATGCCCCCCTACTGCCACATTGATACAGGAAGTGGCACAGTTCATAAACTGATATCAAAAGAATTGATTGGGAAATATCGATGTCATCTTTTTGATTTATAGCCCACTTCAATTGTTAAACGTGATAATCTGTCAACAGTTCGCATAATTATACACACCGCCATGTGTATACATACAAGATTGTAAACAGTCGCCGATACACAGACTGGGTTATCGATTTTCTTTTCGGCACGCGCGTTCGACTTCCGCTTTTTTCCAGTCGACTTCGATGCTTACTACGTCCCCAATAATACGCGAATAAAATGTTGGAGCCACAAATTGAGCCACAAATCATAATTTTTGAGAGACTTTAATTTTTTTTGAGCAAATGGCTCAAGTGGTGAACGGCAGCGCGGGCCCTGAATCATCTGGTGGTCACTGTGACCTTGACTTTTCACAGATTAACCTTAAAATCGATAGGGATCATTTACACTCCAAGATGAATATCTGTACAGAATTTGAAGGACCTAGGTCAATTCTGTGTGTAGTTATCATCTGGACAAGGTTTGGTCTATATATCATTAAGGTGAAGGCCACTGTGACATTGACCTTTGATGGATTAATCTCAAAATCAATAGGGATCATTTACACTCCAAGATGAATATCTGTAGAGAATTTGAAGAACCTATGTCAATTCTGTGTCTAGTTATCATCTGGACAAGGTTAGGTCTAAATATCATTAAGTTGAAGGCCACTGCGGCCTTGACCTTTGATGGATTAATCTCAAAATCGATAGGGATCATCTGCACTCCGAGACGAATGTCTGTGCCAAATTTGACGAATCTAGGTCAATTCTGTGTCTAGTTATCATCCGGACAAGGTTTGGTCTATATATCAACATGTTGACGGTCACTGTGACCTTGACCTTTGACCGATTGACCTCAAATCAATAGGGATCATCTGCACTCCGAGACGCATGTCTGTGCCAAATTTGACGAACCTAGGTCAATTTTGTGTCTAGTTATCATCCGGACAAGGTTTGGTCTATATATCAACATGTTGACGGTCACTGTGACCTTGACCTTTGACCTCAAAATCAATAGGGATCATCTACACTCCGAGACGCATGTCTGTGCCAAATTTGACAAACCTAGGTCAATTCTGTGTCTAGTTATTATCCAGACAAGGTTTGGTCTACTGACCGACAGACTGACCAACATGTGCAAAGCAATATACCCCCACTTCGTTGAAGGGGGGCATAATCACATTCTGTGAAACGGGAGCTTAATGTATCTGCTAAAAGTATCTACCCATGTCAGCCTACCATGTTCGTGCAGACTGACATGAGTTGAAACTTTTTGCTACTGGTAAATCTCTGCATGACAAAAGACCATTCTACCGCCTGATTCACTCAATTGTTGGACTAAATGGATTTTATGGATTTTATAACATTTCAACTTTTCGACCTAAATACCAAAGTACCTGGCAAGCAGACATTCAGTAACAATCAGTAGTTAAACAACTAACCAGCTATAAAAACAGCAATGTTTTATGAAGACCCGCCACCCCTTTGGACTCGAACTACCAGCTTTTTTAGGCAGATGCCTAAACCATTCAGCTAGGCAAGTATTATAAACAATGAAATATAGCTCAAGGCTTACAAATTTTCTAATCTGCTGTTAGCTTCTGTAATTTATTCATGAAGTAGACTAGCATCATTTGAACACAGCAAAAGATCAGTTCGTAGCTCTGGTTACCCATCACAACAATATATCCCACTTTCTGTAAATGTATCAATTTACTTTTGGCAACATTTTGACAAATAAAGAAACAGATAAAGATGTTCAGAGAGTAACCACTGGTGTTACTCTCTATGCTATCAGGACTTGGCTCACATAGAATATAAAGAAGTAGTCTCTGAATACTAAAATATCACTAAAGGCTCATTTGTTTAAATTGGTTTTGGCGGCAACATCTCAATCTACTCTTTTCTAGGTCTAAACGGAACCTGACTAGGAATGTGAAGCATCTTATCCAAGGACACTTAAACATGGCAAGTGCAGTCTGCAGGCATCAAAACAAGTTTTACCAACTTCAAATCCCTAGACTTAACCACAAAGCCATATAGGAACCTTGAGCTACACTATGTACCATTACATCTGATATATGATATGATATAAACAAGAGCATCCCATGCAGGTGCCAATACTCAGCTGCAGTTGCTTTTAGTGAAAACTCAGCTGCAGTTGCTTTTAGTGAAAATTCTAAGTCGAAAAAGTAACTGTGTCAAAAGTATTTTGGTTACCTGTCCGTGTCGTATGGGTTCCCTTTTGATGGGAAACAAGTAGTCCAAGTTTGAAGTAAATATCTTCAGTAAAGACAGAGATATTGTAAAATGTCAAAGCTATTGTACACAAGAATAAGATGACTCCAGGACTATGACAAATAAAACATCAAAGTTTTTTGAAATTATATGTCAAAAAGGGGAATCAGTGTCACAAATATTTCAATGGTTACCTGCTCCTGTGGTATGGCTTCCCCTTTTTGATAGCTAACAACTTTTGTGAGTTTGAAGTTAATATCTTCTGTAATGACATATTAAAACATGTCAAATGTTTTTGCAGGAAAATGACACAGACGAAACTAGGGCTACAATGATACCTCGCTGTTTTCTTAGAATACATCCGAGATAAAAATACAAGTTCTTCTTCTTTCTGAAAGAACTGCACATACCTCATATCTTTTGGGCGAAGATCCTTTAGGTTTGAAATAAATAGTTGGGAATCTGTAATGGATAAGGAAGTATAATTAAATCTTTACCAGACCTGTCCACTTGCAACCATTTGAAAATTAACCCTTATCCTGCTGAATTAATTAAATGAAACATTTCAAGAGGTTGGTAAAAACCCAAATAATGCTATTTTAAATGCATATTTTGAAGAAAAATATCTCCGTATCGGACAATCTGTGCAGTCTGATCTTGATCTACACTGTCCGCAAAAAGTCAGCAAGTCATGATTAGCAGCCTAAGGGTTAAGTATGGCTCTAGTGATGACACTGTCTTTGAAATTTCAATCACTTGTATATTTTCATCTATTCTTAGGAGAGATACATTAAAACCCAGTTCATCAATTTTTGGTCTAAATTTTTTCAGCGCCAAATTGATAAACTCAACCCCTTTCGACAGTTGAAAATTCAATCCTCTAAAACTTCTAAAGATTTTTTTCTCATAAGCTAAACAAGTTGGTGACAACAAGATCAGACTGCACATTCTGCAATCTCATCTTGACCTATACCATTCATAAAAGCAATTTTTGCCTATGGCCCTGAAAAGGTTTAATATTCCTGAAGTAACCCATTTCGTAACCCATAGGTAATTCTACATTTACTACAATTCAGACATTTTACACAAACCACTAACTATGACAGTGACAAAATCAGCAGATACTTTCAGGGATGAAATATCCTCTTTAAAGATAGAAATGTGGGAAAAGAAAAGCAACTGCTTTCCTGCATGTTTTAAAAAGAGGTCTTCATCAAGGGGCATGAAAAATTGCATTTTTATATTTATATGATCTACCTTGAACTATTTTCCAGACAGTATTTTCAAAACTACCATTTGAAGATGATAAATGCAGCTAAAATAATTGGAGTTGTCATTGAAATAGCTGAAAACATTGTGGAGAAAGGGGAAAATCCTGGTTTCCAGCATGATCACCATTTACCAGTGCTTTAATAGGCTTCTTGCATAGGATCAAAAATAATACAGGATCATTTGGAAACAAGCATAGACTTGTCATTTCATCAAAAGTGATTTTATTCTAACGAGTTCAAATGGTTGGGTAGACATAAGAAATTACAACATATGCCAGGGTCAAAACTTACCCTCGCACATCATATTGAGATGGCACATCATTTGCTGTAGCATCCATCTTAGCAATAACTAAACTGGGTTCATCTTCTAACTGCAATGAACAAAATTATTTGGACTGAGTACTTCTGGTATTAAATGACAGAGCCACTGGTCTTTCTTGTTTGCTGATGTAATGAGTTTATTATGTCTTTACAAGATGACAGAATTCCAGGCTTATCTATATTGAACACATTTTCAGGCGTTGAATTAAACGTGTCTTCATTGATGGAATTCATCTTTGTATGCTTAGAAAACATTTTGTGAAAAGGAGAAAATGCAAGTTATACGCATCTTTTCTTATTGGCCACCAAGTTTTCAATAGCAGCCTTTTTCAGCATCTTAAATACATGGGATTGCTTGGTATAGGAACAAATTAAATAAGTGCTGAAGTTGCCTGTGAGCTCAACAAATCATAACACTTTCACTGCATTAATTCCTCAAACTCTATCATTCCTCCAACAACTGTTTCTACAATCAAACTTGAAGCTGTTATCCTTTTCTATCTATAACCAAAATAAGAGATATGACATTTCAGATCACTGTTGAAAATGTTTGTGCAAGAGGAGAAGAAGTCTTGTAAAGGCTATTTTATATTTACATGGCATGTTTTTTCGGGATTGATAAGGCAGGCCTTATTTATAGTACTTATGTTTTTCACTTTTACACAGTATGTTCACTAGATCTGCTTCATTTTATCTAGTCTATCTCTTCAGTGGAGAATAATAACCACATGTAATTTGATGTTTAACCTTTCACAAGATGACAATTCTTTACACATGCACAAATTAAAAGCATTATTGCTGATGGTATAATAAATGTGGCTGTAATGCAGCAATTTGTCTTTGAAAATATAAAAAAAGTTATGGGAAAATGAGAATTACTTGTAACCAGCATTTTCTCCTCTTCCTACAATGTTTTCATAAGCCTTCTTTTTTCAGACCAGACAACAAACAGACCCCAGCAGGTATAATTATTATCAAGATAAAGGGCTTGCATCTAGCGTACTGAGCGCTGATTGGTCCATTCCGTGTGAATAACAGAGAAAATAGAACATGTTCTATTTTCTCTGTTTTACAATTTTGCCAGCAAATCCCCCATTAAAATCAAGTTTACACGATGTGGACTAGGACTTATGCTGCAGTATTTATGAAAAAGCAGGTTGTGTAAATTGACCTTAACAAGTAATTTCTGATTCTGCCAATCATATTTACACATTTTCATATGTGTTTATACATTAAACCTTAAATCATGCTGAGCATCTGTAATTAACAAGGGTATTTTCAAAGTCATTTGTTATATACCTGGTTAACTCTTTATCAGACACAATATTATAGACCTGTCCAACAGAAAACCAATTGCAGATGACAAATTAAAAGTGGTTAGAATGATGAAAGCGTAGAAAACTTGTGTGAAAAGGAGAAAATGCTGGTTGTGGGGTGTTAACACATGGGTTTGTTTGGTAGTTCTCAAGTTGTGATAAAAGTTGACATTCAGTTTTCTGTAAGATTTGAAGAAGTCCAACAACTCTTACCTTTTCAGCAAGTTCTTTATATTTGGGCTCTAGATTTTTACAGTGTCCACACCATGGTGCATAAAATTCTATTAAAACATCTTTCTCATCTGTAACAATTTCATCAAAATTCTTCGCTACTACAACCTGTAAAATACAGAATAAAGTTAGTCTGTCATAGATTCTTTCTATCACATAACTATCCTTATTTTCAGTGAAATACAGCTATTATACATTTTCTTATCTTCCACACCCTTGAGATAAGCAGATAGCCAAATAGTGCCGTATTTGTTCTAAGCTTTTGTATAAGTTATTATACCCCTCAGTTCTTAAAGATTGCTGACCAAGATTTCTCTATGAGATTAACTTGCAAAATTTATGATAGTGACAAGCTGCTTGTATTTATTGGAGTTTAACACTCTTTTAAGAGCTTAGGTCATATCAGGGAGGTCAGTGCACCTACCCATGGATAATAAGGGAAAGGGGATATTTCTAGGCTACTGAAAAAGAGAAACTGACACCTCTCTTCTGGGAATTCCAGAGCAATATTTTTGCCAGCTTTTCTTAACATATCAGTGTAGATCCAGGATAATACACTTTGTGTAAGATCTAAATGGCAAACCATTAATTTGAGAATCTCCACAGTTTGTAAGATTTAACTATTTGTTACAATTTAACTCTTTACCACACAATCCCAACTCTTAACGACCCTAAGAAATAACACTTTTGAAAACATTGTGGGAAAAGGAGAAAATGCTGGTAACCAGCATTTTCTCCTTTTACAACAATGTTTTCTACCCTTCCTAATTGGATTTTTATCATTATAACAATTTTTAATTTGTCGTCTGCAAACTCTTTCAATTTTGACAAGTTCAAAATACTGTCGTTTGGTAAAGAGTTAAAACGAGCCTTTCACTTCCATGTGTAAGAGCTGTACTTAAGAATATTGAATCAACAAGTGATTGCTAACCTTGACAGCCTCCTGGCTTGTTGGTACAGGCTCAGATTTCATGTATGGCTCCAGTTTGTCATCTAACAAATCATTGGCAAACTGTTCTAGAGCATCCATACTGAAAACAGACAACAGGTTCATGATCTAATACTTTGCAAAATTATATGAAATACAAACCAAAGATGGACTGTTTAGATTGATTGATTGATCGAATTGGAGTATAACGCCGTTTTAACAGCTTAGGTCATATCACGGCGGTCAGTGCACCACGCATGTGTTTCCTGGCTTTCTCACACCAGTACTGACACAACATTCTTTACAAGTAAATCACTGACTACTTTCTCACATGCATCAGAGGTGGAAGGCCAAAAATCGCCGCAAAGAAAGTTTGCCTCAACTGGGAATCGAACTCAAAACCACAAGGTCACGAGTCCGATACGCTAACCACTGAGCCATCAGGGCGGGTGGACTGTTTAGAAACCAATTAGGTGATTGATTGATTGATTGATTGATTGTATGGTGTTTAACACCGTTTTCAACATTATTTCAGTTATATCGCAGCAGCCGGTGCACCTATCCAGGCTTTCCTGGAGTCTTTTAACACAAATGCCAAGTTTCAAGTCAATCGGACTGGAGATGACAAAGTTATGCTCCGGACAAGCAGAAAATGCTGTAAAAATGACAAAGGGAAATAACTCAAAGACAGCACGAGGTAGAGTTATGCTTCTTTCGCACTGCACTCCGTATTATTGCAACAAACACAAATGCCAAGTTTCAAGTCAATCGGACTGGAGATGACAAAGTTATGCTCCAGACAAGCAGAAAATGCTGTAAAAATGACGATCAAAGGGAAATAACTCAAAGACAGCATGAGGTAGAGTTATGCTTCTTTCACACTGCACTCCGTATTATTGCAACAAACACACATGCTAAGTTTCAAGTCAATCGGACTGGAGACGACAAAGTTATGCTCCGGACAAAGAACTGGACGCCGCCCGCCCGCCGCCCGCCATGGGTGATCCCAAAATACGTCCCGTCTTCGACGGGCGTATAATAACTCAAAAATTAAGCAAGCAAGAGTTATTATTCATGTGCACTGCAATCCCCCTTGATGAGATCTATCAATCCATGAAATTTGATAACCGTAGCTAGTATAATTTGGATATATGCTCCGGACAAAATTCATGTATGAAAAAATACAAAGGGCAATAACTCAAAAATTAAGCAAGGAAGAGTTATGATTCATTTGCACTGCACTCCCCCTTAATGAGATCTATCCACCCATGAAGTTTCATAACCGTAGCTAGCATAGTTTTGGAGATATGCTTTGGACAAAATTCAAGTATGAATATAAACAAAGGGAAATAACTCAAAAATTAAGTAAGCAAGAGTTATGATTCCTGTGCACTGCACTCCCCCTTGATAAGATCTATCCACCCATGAAGTTTCATAACCTTAGCTAGTATAGTCTTGGAGATATGCTCCGGACAAAATTCAAGTATGAAAAACAACAAAGGGCAATAACTCAAAAATCAAGGAAGCAAGAGTTATGATTCCTGTGCACTGCACTCCCCCTTGATGAGATCTATCCACCCATGAAGTTTCATAACCATAGCTAGTATAGTTTTGGAGATATGCTCCGGACAAAATTCAAGTATGAAAAACAACAAAGTGCAATAACTCAAAAATTAAGCAAGCGAGAGTTATGATTCCTGTGCACTGCACTCCGCCTTGATGAGACCTATCCACCCATGAAATTTCATAACCGTAGCTAGCATAGTTTTGGAGATATGCTCCGGACAAAGAATGGGGACGCCGCCCGCCGTTCCGCCCGCCCGCCCGCCACGGGTGATCCCATAATACGTCCCGTCTTCGACGGACGTATAAAAAGGAGAAAATGCTGATAACCAGCATTTCCTTCTTTTTCCACAATGTTTTCAAGTCCTCTATTTTATGGTCGTTGAAACTAGGGATTGTGTGGTAATGGGTTATTTGATGAAGAAAACATTGTTTGGAAAGTAGGAGATAACTACGACAATTAGTGTGCCTATTTCCATAGTTTTTCCTAAACAATCAACTGTAGGGTCTCTAGAAGTCATATTTGTACAGTAATAGAATAACCTTTTACTACAAAATGCTAACTTATAACAACCCTGAGGAAGAGGCCTTTTGAAAACATTGTGGGCAATGGAGAAAATGCTGGTAACCAGCATTTTCTCCTTTTCCCACAATGTTTTCTACCATATCTAAGAAAAATCGCATCATTTGAGCCACATCGAAATTGTTGTCTGTAAATGTGTTCAATTTGGACAGGTCTAAAATTTGTCGTCTGGTAGAGTTAAATTTGTCATTTAACTCTTTACCAAAAGACAAAATTTCAGACTTGTCCAAACTGAAAACATTTTCTTCAGACAAATAAAAAGGGGCTCAAACGATGGAATTTGTCTTTAAAGAGTCATAAACATTGCAAGAAAAGGCAAAAATGTTGGTTATCAGCATTTAAACCTTTTTCTACAATGTTTTCAAAAGCTTTCTATGAGAGATGACATGTGAAGAACCGGTTTGAAAATAGCAAGGAAACATGGATATGTGAGCTGTCACCATAAAATACTTTTGATATGGTATTAATCACCACATTTTGAATCTGAAAGCTGAAGAGTGGGGAAAAAAAATAGCATATGTACGTTTTCTAATTTCAAATCATTATCATAATAATTTTAAATCCATGAAAATAATCTCATAAATACAAAAAGTCTGGTCTTATGTCAGATCTATATGGTACATAATAAAATATCATAGGGATACTGTTATGATCAAACAACCTGGGTTTAAATTCCAGTCCATAATCATGTGGATACATGTATATCATAAACATTGCTGGGGTCCGTTTGTGAATATAACATCACGTAATACAGCAAAGATACCCGATGGGCGGCTTATCAAATAGTGAGACTCAGCCATCATCGGAAAACTCCGGCACAGTCTGAACAACCATGGAAAAAGAAAAAATTAGCATAGGAGCATTAAAAAACTGTAAAAAGGACCAAAAGTTTATTTCTTTATAAGATTCAAACTTATACCAATTTAAAGAGTAGTACGTAAGCTTTCTGAATTTACTTGAGATAATTTTGACATTTTACCTCAAAGAAGTAATTTCAACAAATATTTCACTTTTTAACATCAGAAATGTATTTTTCTTCTTCATTCTTTATAAACCATACATACAATTTTGAAGTTAAAAAAGGACCAAAAGTTTCTTATATAAAATTTATAAATCTAAGTACATTTGAAAGAGCATAATTTGAATTTTCTTAGCTCACTTAAGATAATTTTCAATTCAGAAAATTGATGAAGTTATACTTGTTTATCTACTGGGGCCCTTCATAATTCTACACGTCTATAAAAAAAAAAAATACAGGTAAAATAGGCAGATATCCATTTTTACATGTCTGCGAAAGTTGACAATGTTTAGAAGCATTTGCAGATGACACGAGATATGGCTAAAACAGCAGGATTTGTCTTTAACCCTTTACCATACAATCCCGACTTTTAACCACCCTGAAAAAGAAGCCTTTTGAAAACACTGTGAAAAAAGGAGAAAATGCTGGTAACCAGCATTTTCTCCTTTTCCCACAAGGTTTTCTACCCTTCCCAAAACAACTTCAAAATTTGAGTCACATTTGTCGTCAGCATTTTCTACTTTTCCGATGTTGTTTTGGAAATTTTTACTCCCTAAGGTCATTTGAACATGGAGTTGTTTGATATGGGTTGAGTTTTCAATACTTCTGAAAATTCACCGCTCTCTGGTTTCAGTTGAAACGCAAGTAGCAACATTGCAGAGAAATTAATTTTATAAAAACTATGAAAAACACAGTTGGAAAAGGAGCTTATGATTTAAAAATGCATGTATCTACGTGTTTTTAAAAATCTGTCTACTACAAGGGCTTTCTTACTCATTTTTGATTTGTTTGAACAGCATTTTCAACATTACAATTCACTTATTCACCGACTCAGTGACAATTTCTTTATTCGTGTATGTTCTAGGCTTAATGGACACTAGGCTCGGGTTCTGTTGTGTCTTGGCCAAGGACACATTTCTAAAGAAAATCAAATTACAGTTTTTGCATGACAACGCAGACAGGGCTACAACAATACCTCGACATTTTCTTCGAAAACAGCTGAGCTAAAAATAGTCTTCCGGAGGCAACATGAATAGGTGAAATCTACTTGATTGTTGATTGATTGATTGTATGGTGTTTAACGCCGTTTTCAACATTATTTCAGTTATATCGCAGCGGCCAGTGCACCTATCTATGCGTTCCCAGAGTCTCTTTTACCAGTATTTCGCACTAGAAATCTACTCGAAAACACACACACTTTATTAACCCTTTACCAAACAATCCCTTTTCACGACCCCGAGATAGAAGGCTTTTGAAAACATTGTGGGAAAAGGAGTAAATGCTGGTAACCAGCACTTTCTCCTTTTCCCACGATATTTTCTACCCTGCTGGAAACAAATTCCAATTTTTTAGTTTAGTTTATTTTGTTGTCTGCTAGTGCTTTCAATTTGGACAAGGCTAAAATTCAGTTGTGTGGTAAAGGGTTAACTCTTTCCAAGACGTTGAAATTAAGATTCATCTTTATTTAAATGCGCAGACAAATTTCATGTTAGCTCCTTACAAAACGACAAAATTTTAGACTTGTCAAAGTTAATAGCATCTGCAGACGACAAATTATATGCAATTAAAATATTTGAATTTGCTTTTGAAAATTAAGATAACATTGTGGGAAAAGGAGAAAATGCTGGTTAACCAGCATTTTCTCCTTTTCCCACAATGTCTTCAAAAAGCCATTTTCAAAGGGGTCGTTAAAAGTCGGTGTGGTAAAAGATTAACTGACGAGATTTGTCTTTGAAACTCTGGAAAATGGAGAGCTCTTTCTCATGGTCGATAACCCCAGGATTGTTGGTAAATGATTTTAACTCATGAAGCCTCTCGCTTTACCCCAGACCTGCCGTACCATGACATAAGCTCCCTGGCATCTGCCAGATGAGCTAGTAAAAGTAGACGAGAAGTTATTAAAATAATTTTATTATCAATATGATATCTCCACATAACATGATCTTACAATATGAGCTTACTTTGCTGGTTATAGTATGGTGTAACTCTTAAACAATTAGTGCCATATACATATGAGCCATGCTCTGTGAAAAGGAGGATTGATGCATCTGCAAAAAGTCTTGACCCAAGTCAGCCTGCACAGTCTGCACAAGGTGACATATGTTGATACTTTTTGCTATATGTAAATTTTCTGCATGTTCAAGGACAATTCTTCCTCATATTTCAGTCGGTTCTAAATCAAAATGAATTTTATGGATCAACAATTAAGTGATGACTTAGTTATTATGTTCCATGGCAGAGATGCATTAAACCCCTTTTCACAGAGCGAGAATCATTTAACCCTTTACCACACAATCCCAACTTTTAACGACCCTGACAGAAAAGGCTTTTGAAAACATTGTGGGAAAAGGAGAAAATGCTGGTAACCAGCATTTTCTACTTTTCCCACAATGTTTTCTACCCTTTCCTAATCAAATGTCATTTTTTGAGTAGCATTTATTTTGTCGTCTGCAACTGCTTCGGATTTGTCGTTTGGTAAAGAGTTAATGCAACTACACTGGTGTCTTTCGGCACCAGAAAGAAGTACTTTAAAATTTGTTTTATCCAAAGAATCTCACAAAATTAGATATCTGACAGTATAGATCAAGGATCAGACTGCACATTTCGTGATGTCTGATCATGGTCTTCAATGGCTTAAAACATTTTAAGGGATATAACATAATCCGTAACTCTATCATACAACAAAATTTTAGACCTGTCCAAATTGAAAGCATGTACAGACAGCAAAAAAAAAAAAAATGTGATTTAAATGGTGCGATTTTTCTTTACATGGTAGAACACATTTTGGGATCACCATCTACTCTGATAAACAAAAAATCTAGTCGTATTATGAGGTCAGATTACAAGTCAGATGGGATAAAATTTATTTGAGCCATGCTCTGGCAAAAGATAGTTTAATGCAACTCAGTGATGCATAATACTAAGCAAGTCATCACATAATTATGGATCCATAAAATTCATTTTGCCCAACAACCAACTAAACCCCGAGATCTAGTAGTCTTTGAAAATGCAGAAAATTTGCGAACAGCAAATAGTTTCTATGCAAGTCAGCCTGCACGGACTGCATAGGCTGACCTGGGTTGATACTGTTTGCAGATGCACTAAACCTCCTTTTCAAAGAGCATAGCTCACTTGCTTTTGGCAAAGGTGATTTTTTTTCCACAACGAAAAAAAAAAACATGTACAATGAATGAAAAAACTCTCTACCTTCCTTACCAATTACATTACAAAAGAAATCTGTAGAGCAACATAAATCTATACATTTTTTTTCCTCTTGCACCAAAGACATACTCAAAAACAAATACAGAAATTGCTATAGTTTGGCCATATCTTCACTTGACGCTACGTTCTCTTGCAGACCTTTATTCTATAACAAACAACAAAGACGTTTTTCAATGATGAAGGTTGTTTGGGAAAAAAAATGCAGAAATAGGAAAAAATGGTGCAAACCTTTTTTTAATTTCCCGCTTTTTTTTTTCTTTTATACCCTACCGTTAATACGACAAATCCCATCATTAATGTCACACTTACATTGTTGTGTGCAAACGCTTTTAAGTTGGATGAGTCTAAGATATTGCTGTCAAGTAAAGAGTTAAAAATTAGACACAACCGTTTCAGAAACATTAAGGGACTTAAATTTCAAATTTTTGACTGTTTTAGCAGTCATGTCTAAACTAGCAGACGTGATAGATCAAAGATTAGACTGCATGTTTTGTTAGATCTAATCTTGATAAAAAAAAAAAAAAAAAAAAAAAAATAAATTGTGGAAAGTGCTTCAACCCTTTACCACACAATCTTGAGTTTTAACGACCCTGATAAAGAAAGCCTTTGCAAAATCATGAGAAAAGGAAAAATAATGCTGGTTACCGGCATTTTTCTCCTTTTCCCATAATGTTTCTAATCTATCAAAGGCATATCCCAGAAGTTAAGATAGATCTAAATTGCCTTCTGCAAATGGTTTTTATTTGGATGAGTCTAAAACTTTGTCATCTGGTAAAGGGTTAAGGGTTTATTTCAAATCTCATTCCACTACACTTCAGTTTCTAGTCATTGTTTTTCAATCAAGAAGATCCAACAATTTTTGCCCAAGGTCATGATCTAAATATTTATGACAAAAATATTTTGTGAAAGCATGATTTTTCAGAGTACTCTCTCTCCCTCTCACATTGAATGATTGAATGTATGGTGTTTTGTACCACTTTAACATTATTTCTGTCATATCATGACAACAGCTCACTTTGTGTCTTGGGTTTCATCAATACTAGGCTATAGCACAGTGGCTTGTCCAAGGACACTTCAAAGAAAACCCAAGCACACCCAAGAGAGGATTAAACCAAGGGACTGCAAATCCTACACCTTCATCACTAAGCCAAGCAAGGCCCCTCTTTCTCACTGAAAGTACCTTTCAAATAACAAACATTTATACCTAGTGATAGTGCCTGCAGAACTTCCATTAACAAATTCATAGTTCTATATTGTCAGTGCTTCACTAACAAACGCGTATCAATAATTCCAAACCCACATGATACAAGTTTTGAATGATTATTTACAACAGGTTCCCATCCACACTGATCCAAACTCACTCACACTTAACCATTAGAGCACTGAAATAATGACATGGACCTTTTCAACTTGGAAAAATAGCCAAAATTTTGCAATTTCAAGGTTGTTTTTGTGAGAATGTTACAAAGTATACAAGTGTAGATCAAAGGTCAGACTGCACAAGTTCTGAGCAGTCTGATCTTGATCTACACTGTCTGCAAAAGCAAAATAAGTTGTGCTCAGCACTCTAATGATTGACATGTATCTCAGACAATGGTTGGTGTTTACAAGTCTGTTTTCGGAGATTTCTTCTTCTTGCCATCTCTTGAATATTTTTCTAGTCCATCTGTACTCTCCTTAGCCAGGTATTTGACAAAGTCTTTGACTTCTCTGCCACCCTGTTATAATAGACATGTCTCTTATTAGCACAAGGAAAACCTATCAGGTGTAATCACAAAAATAATAAATGAACAAGATGTCTGTCTGTAAAACAGTCATGCCCCCCTACTGCCACATTGATACAGGAAGTGGCACAGTTCATAAACTGATATCAAAAGAATTGATTGGGAAATATCGATGTCATCTTTTTGATTTATAGCCCACTTCAATTGTTAAACGTGATAATCTGTCAACAGTTCGCATAATTATACACACCGCCATGTGTATACATACAAGATTGTAAACAGTCGCCGATACACAGACTGGGTTATCGATTTTCTTTTCGGCACGCGCGTTCGACTTCCGCTTTTTTCCAGTCGACTTCGATGCTTACTACGTCCCCAATAATACGCGAATAAAATGTTGGAGCCACAAATTGAGCCACAAATCATAATTTTTGAGAGACTTTAATTTTTTTTGAGCAAATGGCTCAAGTGGTGAACGGCAGCGCGGGCCCTGAATCATCTGGTGGTCACTGTGACCTTGACTTTTCACAGATTAACCTTAAAATCGATAGGGATCATTTACACTCCAAGATGAATATCTGTACAGAATTTGAAGGACCTAGGTCAATTCTGTGTGTAGTTATCATCTGGACAAGGTTTGGTCTATATATCATTAAGGTGAAGGCCACTGTGACATTGACCTTTGATGGATTAATCTCAAAATCAATAGGGATCATTTACACTCCAAGATGAATATCTGTAGAGAATTTGAAGAACCTATGTCAATTCTGTGTCTAGTTATCATCTGGACAAGGTTAGGTCTAAATATCATTAAGTTGAAGGCCACTGCGGCCTTGACCTTTGATGGATTAATCTCAAAATCGATAGGGATCATCTGCACTCCGAGACGAATGTCTGTGCCAAATTTGACGAATCTAGGTCAATTCTGTGTCTAGTTATCATCCGGACAAGGTTTGGTCTATATATCAACATGTTGACGGTCACTGTGACCTTGACCTTTGACCGATTGACCTCAAATCAATAGGGATCATCTGCACTCCGAGACGCATGTCTGTGCCAAATTTGACGAACCTAGGTCAATTTTGTGTCTAGTTATCATCCGGACAAGGTTTGGTCTATATATCAACATGTTGACGGTCACTGTGACCTTGACCTTTGACCTCAAAATCAATAGGGATCATCTACACTCCGAGACGCATGTCTGTGCCAAATTTGACAAACCTAGGTCAATTCTGTGTCTAGTTATTATCCAGACAAGGTTTGGTCTACTGACCGACAGACTGACCAACATGTGCAAAGCAATATACCCCCACTTCGTTGAAGGGGGGCATAATCACATTCTGTGAAACGGGAGCTTAATGTATCTGCTAAAAGTATCTACCCATGTCAGCCTACCATGTTCGTGCAGACTGACATGAGTTGAAACTTTTTGCTACTGGTAAATCTCTGCATGACAAAAGACCATTCTACCGCCTGATTCACTCAATTGTTGGACTAAATGGATTTTATGGATTTTATAACATTTCAACTTTTCGACCTAAATACCAAAGTACCTGGCAAGCAGACATTCAGTAACAATCAGTAGTTAAACAACTAACCAGCTATAAAAACAGCAATGTTTTATGAAGACCCGCCACCCCTTTGGACTCGAACTACCAGCTTTTTTAGGCAGATGCCTAAACCATTCAGCTAGGCAAGTATTATAAACAATGAAATATAGCTCAAGGCTTACAAATTTTCTAATCTGCTGTTAGCTTCTGTAATTTATTCATGAAGTAGACTAGCATCATTTGAACACAGCAAAAGATCAGTTCGTAGCTCTGGTTACCCATCACAACAATATATCCCACTTTCTGTAAATGTATCAATTTACTTTTGGCAACATTTTGACAAATAAAGAAACAGATAAAGATGTTCAGAGAGTAACCACTGGTGTTACTCTCTATGCTATCAGGACTTGGCTCACATAGAATATAAAGAAGTAGTCTCTGAATACTAAAATATCACTAAAGGCTCATTTGTTTAAATTGGTTTTGGCGGCAACATCTCAATCTACTCTTTTCTAGGTCTAAACGGAACCTGACTAGGAATGTGAAGCATCTTATCCAAGGACACTTAAACATGGCAAGTGCAGTCTGCAGGCATCAAAACAAGTTTTACCAACTTCAAATCCCTAGACTTAACCACAAAGCCATATAGGAACCTTGAGCTACACTATGTACCATTACATCTGATATATGATATGATATAAACAAGAGCATCCCATGCAGGTGCCAATACTCAGCTGCAGTTGCTTTTAGTGAAAACTCAGCTGCAGTTGCTTTTAGTGAAAATTCTAAGTCGAAAAAGTAACTGTGTCAAAAGTATTTTGGTTACCTGTCCGTGTCGTATGGGTTCCCTTTTGATGGGAAACAAGTAGTCCAAGTTTGAAGTAAATATCTTCAGTAAAGACAGAGATATTGTAAAATGTCAAAGCTATTGTACACAAGAATAAGATGACTCCAGGACTATGACAAATAAAACATCAAAGTTTTTTGAAATTATATGTCAAAAAGGGGAATCAGTGTCACAAATATTTCAATGGTTACCTGCTCCTGTGGTATGGCTTCCCCTTTTTGATAGCTAACAACTTTTGTGAGTTTGAAGTTAATATCTTCTGTAATGACATATTAAAACATGTCAAATGTTTTTGCAGGAAAATGACACAGACGAAACTAGGGCTACAATGATACCTCGCTGTTTTCTTAGAATACATCCGAGATAAAAATACAAGTTCTTCTTCTTTCTGAAAGAACTGCACATACCTCATATCTTTTGGGCGAAGATCCTTTAGGTTTGAAATAAATAGTTGGGAATCTGTAATGGATAAGGAAGTATAATTAAATCTTTACCAGACCTGTCCACTTGCAACCATTTGAAAATTAACCCTTATCCTGCTGAATTAATTAAATGAAACATTTCAAGAGGTTGGTAAAAACCCAAATAATGCTATTTTAAATGCATATTTTGAAGAAAAATATCTCCGTATCGGACAATCTGTGCAGTCTGATCTTGATCTACACTGTCCGCAAAAAGTCAGCAAGTCATGATTAGCAGCCTAAGGGTTAAGTATGGCTCTAGTGATGACACTGTCTTTGAAATTTCAATCACTTGTATATTTTCATCTATTCTTAGGAGAGATACATTAAAACCCAGTTCATCAATTTTTGGTCTAAATTTTTTCAGCGCCAAATTGATAAACTCAACCCCTTTCGACAGTTGAAAATTCAATCCTCTAAAACTTCTAAAGATTTTTTTCTCATAAGCTAAACAAGTTGGTGACAACAAGATCAGACTGCACATTCTGCAATCTCATCTTGACCTATACCATTCATAAAAGCAATTTTTGCCTATGGCCCTGAAAAGGTTTAATATTCCTGAAGTAACCCATTTCGTAACCCATAGGTAATTCTACATTTACTACAATTCAGACATTTTACACAAACCACTAACTATGACAGTGACAAAATCAGCAGATACTTTCAGGGATGAAATATCCTCTTTAAAGATAGAAATGTGGGAAAAGAAAAGCAACTGCTTTCCTGCATGTTTTAAAAAGAGGTCTTCATCAAGGGGCATGAAAAATTGCATTTTTATATTTATATGATCTACCTTGAACTATTTTCCAGACAGTATTTTCAAAACTACCATTTGAAGATGATAAATGCAGCTAAAATAATTGGAGTTGTCATTGAAATAGCTGAAAACATTGTGGAGAAAGGGGAAAATCCTGGTTTCCAGCATGATCACCATTTACCAGTGCTTTAATAGGCTTCTTGCATAGGATCAAAAATAATACAGGATCATTTGGAAACAAGCATAGACTTGTCATTTCATCAAAAGTGATTTTATTCTAACGAGTTCAAATGGTTGGGTAGACATAAGAAATTACAACATATGCCAGGGTCAAAACTTACCCTCGCACATCATATTGAGATGGCACATCATTTGCTGTAGCATCCATCTTAGCAATAACTAAACTGGGTTCATCTTCTAACTGCAATGAACAAAATTATTTGGACTGAGTACTTCTGGTATTAAATGACAGAGCCACTGGTCTTTCTTGTTTGCTGATGTAATGAGTTTATTATGTCTTTACAAGATGACAGAATTCCAGGCTTATCTATATTGAACACATTTTCAGGCGTTGAATTAAACGTGTCTTCATTGATGGAATTCATCTTTGTATGCTTAGAAAACATTTTGTGAAAAGGAGAAAATGCAAGTTATACGCATCTTTTCTTATTGGCCACCAAGTTTTCAATAGCAGCCTTTTTCAGCATCTTAAATACATGGGATTGCTTGGTATAGGAACAAATTAAATAAGTGCTGAAGTTGCCTGTGAGCTCAACAAATCATAACACTTTCACTGCATTAATTCCTCAAACTCTATCATTCCTCCAACAACTGTTTCTACAATCAAACTTGAAGCTGTTATCCTTTTCTATCTATAACCAAAATAAGAGATATGACATTTCAGATCACTGTTGAAAATGTTTGTGCAAGAGGAGAAGAAGTCTTGTAAAGGCTATTTTATATTTACATGGCATGTTTTTTCGGGATTGATAAGGCAGGCCTTATTTATAGTACTTATGTTTTTCACTTTTACACAGTATGTTCACTAGATCTGCTTCATTTTATCTAGTCTATCTCTTCAGTGGAGAATAATAACCACATGTAATTTGATGTTTAACCTTTCACAAGATGACAATTCTTTACACATGCACAAATTAAAAGCATTATTGCTGATGGTATAATAAATGTGGCTGTAATGCAGCAATTTGTCTTTGAAAATATAAAAAAAGTTATGGGAAAATGAGAATTACTTGTAACCAGCATTTTCTCCTCTTCCTACAATGTTTTCATAAGCCTTCTTTTTTCAGACCAGACAACAAACAGACCCCAGCAGGTATAATTATTATCAAGATAAAGGGCTTGCATCTAGCGTACTGAGCGCTGATTGGTCCATTCCGTGTGAATAACAGAGAAAATAGAACATGTTCTATTTTCTCTGTTTTACAATTTTGCCAGCAAATCCCCCATTAAAATCAAGTTTACACGATGTGGACTAGGACTTATGCTGCAGTATTTATGAAAAAGCAGGTTGTGTAAATTGACCTTAACAAGTAATTTCTGATTCTGCCAATCATATTTACACATTTTCATATGTGTTTATACATTAAACCTTAAATCATGCTGAGCATCTGTAATTAACAAGGGTATTTTCAAAGTCATTTGTTATATACCTGGTTAACTCTTTATCAGACACAATATTATAGACCTGTCCAACAGAAAACCAATTGCAGATGACAAATTAAAAGTGGTTAGAATGATGAAAGCGTAGAAAACTTGTGTGAAAAGGAGAAAATGCTGGTTGTGGGGTGTTAACACATGGGTTTGTTTGGTAGTTCTCAAGTTGTGATAAAAGTTGACATTCAGTTTTCTGTAAGATTTGAAGAAGTCCAACAACTCTTACCTTTTCAGCAAGTTCTTTATATTTGGGCTCTAGATTTTTACAGTGTCCACACCATGGTGCATAAAATTCTATTAAAACATCTTTCTCATCTGTAACAATTTCATCAAAATTCTTCGCTACTACAACCTGTAAAATACAGAATAAAGTTAGTCTGTCATAGATTCTATCACATAACTATCCTTATTTTCAGTGAAATACAGCTATTATACATTTTCTTATCTTCCACACCCTTGAGATAAGCAGATAGCCAAATAGTGCCGTATTTGTTCTAAGCTTTTGTATAAGTTATTATACCCCTCAGTTCTTAAAGATTGCTGACCAAGATTTCTCTATGAGATTAACTTGCAAAATTTATGATAGTGACAAGCTGCTTGTATTTATTGGAGTTTAACACTCTTTTAAGAGCTTAGGTCATATCAGGGAGGTCAGTGCACCTACCCATGGATAATAAGGGAAAGGGGATATTTCTAGGCTACTGAAAAAGAGAAACTGACACCTCTCTTCTGGGAATTCCAGAGCAATATTTTTGCCAGCTTTTCTTAACATATCAGTGTAGATCCAGGATAATACACTTTGTGTAAGATCTAAATGGCAAACCATTAATTTGAGAATCTCCACAGTTTGTAAGATTTAACTATTTGTTACAATTTAACTCTTTACCACACAATCCCAACTCTTAACGACCCTAAGAAATAACACTTTTGAAAACATTGTGGGAAAAGGAGAAAATGCTGGTAACCAGCATTTTCTCCTTTTACAACAATGTTTTCTACCCTTCCTAATTGGATTTTTATCATTATAACAATTTTTAATTTGTCGTCTGCAAACTCTTTCAATTTTGACAAGTTCAAAATACTGTCGTTTGGTAAAGAGTTAAAACGAGCCTTTCACTTCCATGTGTAAGAGCTGTACTTAAGAATATTGAATCAACAAGTGATTGCTAACCTTGACAGCCTCCTGGCTTGTTGGTACAGGCTCAGATTTCATGTATGGCTCCAGTTTGTCATCTAACAAATCATTGGCAAACTGTTCTAGAGCATCCATACTGAAAACAGACAACAGGTTCATGATCTAATACTTTGCAAAATTATATGAAATACAAACCAAAGATGGACTGTTTAGATTGATTGATTGATCGAATTGGAGTATAACGCCGTTTTAACAGCTTAGGTCATATCACGGCGGTCAGTGCACCACGCATGTGTTTCCTGGCTTTCTCACACCAGTACTGACACAACATTCTTTACAAGTAAATCACTGACTACTTTCTCACATGCATCAGAGGTGGAAGGCCAAAAATCGCCGCAAAGAAAGTTTGCCTCAACTGGGAATCGAACTCAAAACCACAAGGTCACGAGTCCGATACGCTAACCACTGAGCCATCAGGGCGGGTGGACTGTTTAGAAACCAATTAGGTGATTGATTGATTGATTGATTGATTGTATGGTGTTTAACACCGTTTTCAACATTATTTCAGTTATATCGCAGCAGCCGGTGCACCTATCCAGGCTTTCCTGGAGTCTTTTACCAGTACTCCGCACAATCTTCTTTCCAAGCCACTGGCTGCTTTCCCACATAATCATCATCGAGACAATGGTCAGCGGTGGGAGAGGAATGAATCCTGTCGCAGTGACTATCATCAATCCTCGGAAAGAAATTGGCCGAGCCAGGGGTCGTAGCCAAGGATCGAACCCTGGACCCAGTGTTCTCAAGTTCTGCACGCTACCGACTGAGCTACTGGGGCTCGGCCAATTAGGTGAAAATGAGATTCTGCTTGTCAAGTTGCTACAAAGATGAGACAAAATAACTCAATGCTACATGATCAATATTTAAAGTTAAGGAAAACTGGAGAAAATGAATCAATCAGAAGTGGGATGATGAGAAAATCATAATGAACAATAGGGCAAAAAGTAAAGTTACTCTTTTTTTCTCTAGAACTCTTTTATTGCAAATGTCTTTGTAGAAAACTTTACGGGAAAAGGAGAAAATGCTGGTTACCAGCATTTTCTTCTTTTCCCACAAGGTTTTCAGAAGGAGACCAAAATTCACACTCTGAAAGACAGCACAATTTATTCTGGATTAGCACTCTTTTGAGAGGACAACCTGGATCACTTTTATTCATCGTTCCATTTAACCCTTCACAAAATAACCCAATTTTCTAGTGATCTTCCAGGAGAAAGACTTTGAAACAACTGTAAAAAATTTACTATTTCCCCTAACCCTTTACACAATAACACCATGTTCTAATCACCCTCATGGAGAAACATTTTTAAAAAAATGTAGGAAACAGAGAAAACTACTGTAAACAGTATTTTCTCCTTTTCCTACATTGTCTCCCATCCTTTTGAAAACAATATCATAACTTTAGCCCCATTTAATTTGTCCTCTGCATATGCTTTCCATTTTGGCAAACATGAAATCTGGTTAGCTGGTAAAGTTAAGCTCATAACCTTGATGCTGCTAACTTTTCCCTCACCTTCAGCAGACTTGTGAAAACATTGTGGTAAAGAGAAGTTGCTTGTAACAAGTTTCTCCTTTTACCATGATATTAAATTCTGTATTTTTGCATTAAACCTTATTTCATAATGATTATCCATGTTTTGTTAGGAAGTTTTCAAACAAGGGCTGTGGTAAATATATCAGGAGATACTGACCTACTAAAACTACTATGGAATCCCTACAATACACAAATTGTCTCTCTTTCCCCACCTTTTCAAGACTTATTCATCTCTCCTGTAAACACAGGATTGTTTTGTAAAGGATTCAGCAATATCATTTTCAAAACTAAAGATCTCTCATAAATATGCATAGATAGACAAGCATCAAAACACAAGTTTTATTAATGCGGAATGAAAACAGTACCTGAATTCTCCTTCCATAACAAATTTCTGATCTTTCGAGTTTCTACCAGTTACAGAGAGCTTTTTCTGATCTGTTTGTTCCATACCAAATTCACTCATTTCATGACCAAAATCGGCGTAACTACTAATGGCAAACTGAATCTCTTTATCTGCTTCCTTAAACTTCTGGGCAACTTTCATAACTCTGAAACAGAGGGTGATTATAGAGCATGAAAGAATATTTAAGAAATAATCTTCTTTTTATCGTGGTTTATCGTTCAATAAACCACAGTTGTAAGTTATGAGGCACAATAAATGATCCACGAGGGTAAAAACAAATATCCTCTATATATACACATGCACTTGTAGTTTGTGATGTTCAGTTTATTTCCAAGCTCTGGTCCATGTCCGACAGAGTTTCCGTCACATTTAAGACAGATACTTCTGGGTCCATATTCACCAACCATTCTTAAGAACATTCTTAGTCTTATTTTCAATTATTTTCTAAATTTGAAAGTAACAAAACTTTTGATTGGCTAAAGGAGATGGTTTAGCCAATCAGAGGTTGTCTTACTTTCTAAATCTATAATCAGACAAAGAATGTTCTTAAGAATAACTGGTGAATAAAGACCCTGATGTTTTTCCTGTCTGTCTTGCAAAAGTTTTCTGGATGTCTGATATTATCATATACAAAATAGATAAAACATGTTTTAATGCCACAATCTATATTCAAAATTTGGTGGTTCTGGTTGTTTTAGTCTAAGGGTGCCTAAAACCTCTTGAATGATAAGACAGCTTTAACCTTTTACCAGACGACAAAATTTTAGCCTTGTCCAAATTGAAAGCATTTGCAGACAACAATTTCAATGTGGTTCAAATAGTGCAAATTTTCTTTGACAGAGTAGAAAATATTGTGGGAAAAAGGAGAAAATGCTGGTTACCAGCATTTTCTCCTTTTCCCACAATGTTTTCAAAAGGCTTCTTTCCACGGGTCATTAAACCAGATGACAAAATTTTAGCCTTGTCCAAATTAAAAGCATTAACAGACGACAATTTCAATGTGGTTCAAATAGTGCAATTTTTCTTTAAGAGGGTAGAAAACATTGTGGGAAAAGGAGAAAATGCTGGTTACCAGCATTTTCTCCTTTACCCACAATGTTTTCAAAAGCCTTCTTTCCTAGGGTCGTTAAAAGTTGGCATTGTGCCGTAAAGGGTTAAAAACACCAGGTGGCACATTCCGCAGCCTTATCTTGGTCTACACTGTCCTCAAAGCAGCTATAGTTGTCAGAGGTAGTAAAATAAATCATCTGTGGTGTCTGCACTGTCATGTAGCAAATGCAGAAAAGTAAATTTTACATAGTACTCAGTAGGTACTTAAAAAAAACTATATTCATGCTCAACTCAGCTGAGCACAATATTTCAAACTCATACAGGTATGATTTGATACACCTTACAGAGCAACTTTTTAACTTTTCCTTCTTGTAATTAAGTGAAAGTCTTTATTTCTCAATGTCATACTTGCAGAAGCACTAATGAAAGCACAAAGTCTGTACAAACTCAATTTTTTAAGTATGGGTTCTACCCTGATTGACTGAATGGTGTTTTACGCCGCATTCAACATTATTTCATTCATCTCACAGCAACAGCTCAAAGATTCATGTATTTCCTAGGTTTTACCAAAACTAGGCGGGGGCTCTGAAGTGTCTTGCCCAAGGACACTCTCACGAAAAACTCAGTGGATCCAGTGCGGCTGGAACCCAGGGCCTTCAAGTTACAAGTGGTTCTACTCTAAACTCACTTCATTGACAAATACATTATAAATATACATACAAGTAAACTTAAAGTGATTATCACTACAGTTTGGTTTGCTCTTGTGAGATCCTGTCCATTCAGTCATTTGAAAGTAACAAAAATCTCACAGGGCATGAAATGGTCCACTGACCAGCAGAACTGGATAGCTTAATTTCATGCTGATCATGTCTGACATGAAAATCTAGGATACAAACCTGTTTCTCCAGTAGTTGGTTCCCTTAACATTTTTTACATAGTCTACTTCATAGTAAACAACAACTAATGGTTTGGTCTTGATTTTGTCAGAGTTCTCAGCAGTTCTGTGTGGACAAAGACCAATCCTGAAAAACAAATAATATTCACTAATATATTTCTCTGAATACTGTTTACAACAGGACAAAATTTTAGACTTATTCAATTTGAAAGCATTTGCAGACAACCAATTCAATGAGGCTAAACTGTTGGAATTTGTCTGTGAATGGGTAGAACATTATGTAGGAAAATGAGAAAATGCTAGTTACCACCCTTTTCTGCTGTTCCACAATATTGTCAACAGATTTTTTCTTTTTCATGGTTGTTAAAACACAGGAATGTGTGGTAAATGGTTCAGACTGCAATATATTCAGTCTCTGTAAAAAGACCCACCAAAAAATAAGGATGTTTGGAACAAGATGGTCTATCAGACAACAGAATTTTAGAGTCGCCAACATAACAAAGCATATTCTAGATGACATATATTATATGGTGAAAATGAGGACATTTCATAATTTTTCTTGAAATGGTAGGAAAACATGGTATAGACAAAATTTTTTAGTCGTCCGAATTTAAAATATTTGCAGACAACAAATCAAACTTTGGTAGCCTTATGCCTTATGGTTAAGGATCAGAAGATTTTCAAAAATTCGGTATATGTAACACTATGTTAAACTTGTGACCCTAGGTCTAAGTAAAAAAAAAACTTTGACCCCAGAGCTATAATTTGAACAATCATGGTACAAGTCCACTAGATGAAGCCATATGCAAAATTTGGTCGCCCTATGCCTCATGGTTAGGAACAACAAGATTTTCTACAGCTTTTACCATATAAGCCCATTATAAACTTGTGACCCCTGGGGCAGGGCAAGTTTTGTTCACAGGACTATGATTTGAATAATTTTGAAGTCCATATTAAAAAGCTACATATTAAATTTCATAGCCCAAAGCCTTGTGGTTTGGGAGAAGCTTTCTAAAAAATTCATTATATAAGCCTATATGTAACTCATGACATTCTGGGACAGGGCCAATTTTGAGCAATTCTAACTGAGGTCCACTAGATGAAGCTACATGCCAAACTCCATAGCCTAAAGGTTCCTGACAGCAAGATTTTTAAATACAGTCAAACTTCGGTTGCTCGAACAGCCAGGGGACTTCATGACTTGTTCGAATTATCGGCAGTTCGACCGATCCGTACTCAAGGCAGAATAAGAGAATTAGAACCGGGAAATTTTTCTTTAGCTTGTTACCAAAAATAGTATGTACATTGTTCTATAGTATAAATAGTATCAGGCAAAATAAAAGGAAACATTCTCAATTGCCATGAGCGAAGGGGTCAGTCAACTTTTCATTTTTTGCTATCATGATGAAAATGAAACGAAAGGAAACACACATGTATTATCAAAATTAGCAACATCATTCTCTACCTAGCACAGTCGTATATATGAAATCCAATTTAGGAGCAAAACAAGACAAACAATTGATGAAACAAATTAATGTACAGACTGTTGTACATGACTCTTTCCAAAATTTCTGTTTATCTGTTCTATTTATAGGTCATGGTCAACGTTTCACATACAGATTCAGATCGACATTGCGGAAAAAAAATTGTCGTTTTGAAAGCCGTATTCTACGTGGATATGGCCTGCCAATCTACGACGTTTATTTCGTTTTTGTGATTCAGCACAATGTTAGATATCCCCGTTTCCGGGTCCTTCACTACCTTGCTCAGTCATACTCGGTCGTATATCTTGTGACCTTTTTCTGCCGAACCTCGGCCTACCATTGCTTACATATTGATAAAAATGACATGTCTTACTCATCTTTATCAACAAGCGCGAGAAATAAAGAACAACCTGTTGCAAACATTTAATCACAGCAGGATTATCATTAATTGACAATTAAAGCAATGGTGTATGTTTTACGGTGAGTGTCAAACACACACACCGTATCAAAATGATTACAGACCTATCCAATTAACAGATACAAACGTAGGTGTTAAAATCCACGGCTTAATTTTGACAAACCCTTTGTTTGACTTTCGATAGGTAAAAAGGCACACAAATGTGAACGAAGGGACCGAAAAACGTGTTCGAAAGTTCCAATTACCGGGTGTGCGAGCTTTCCGAGGTCCAACAATGGGTTTTGTATAGGGATTCTGCCAGGACCATGATCGTTGTTCCAGTTTTTTGTGGTTTTTGAAATGTCCAATGTTCGAGCGACCGAAGTTTGACTGTATTTGCCATTATGTATATATATTTCTTTATTGACATGGCAACAAGAGTTCAGCATGGAATTGATTAATCTGGACAACTTTGGAAGAGCTTGACCAAAGGAACATTTCTGTGAAGTTTGGTTGTAATCAGCCAAATATTTTGGAAGCTGTTTGAAGCATAATCGATATACAACACATGACGCAAGGATGCATGCCGGGAAATCACTGACCACTGTAGCTAACCTTGAGCACTTTGTACAGACTGTGTGTTTTGTGCAGTCTGATCTTGGTCTACACATGTTGCAAAGGTAACTATAATTTAGAAAGATGTGTCTAAGGTTAGAAAGAATTTCCCTGTTAAACTACTGTTTGTGAAAAATTTCTGTAACATATTCTAACCTGTTTTGGATATTTAGGAAAGTAATAAAAGTATTTAGGTAAATAAAAAAAATTCAGAAGAGAAGAAAAGAAGGTGATACAAGCTAATTATTTCATACTTATTCTCTTCAATCCAGCTCTTGATCTTGGAGACTTTTACATCACCGTCATATTTAACCTCCTTTGGCTCAAATTTACTGTGAAGTCTCTTTGGTGGGTAGAACACTATTTCACTGTGGGGTAAAAGGTAAATACATGCAGTTGTTTTCATTACAAGTTCTGCAAATTTTTTATTTAATAAAAAAAAAAAAAGTGAGTAAAAAAATATCTTGTGTAAAAACAAATATGGTAAATTACCTTCCTTTTGTGTAATATCAGCTTTCTCAAATTTTCGAAAATTTTTGTCATAGCATTTTAAATTCTCATCTAAAACTTTATGAAATCACAGTGTCTGATCCAGAGTGCGTGATTGCGAGAATCACCCGAGTTTTTCATCATTCACGCACATTTTCAAAAACAGTGTGCGACAATCATGCACAAAAAATAATAAAGCAATTAGTGTTTGATAAATTGTTCAACTTAACGCTCGAACGTTGATGTAAAATCACTTTAACAGCCAGCACAACCGCATCAGATCATTCCTTTGAATCAAGAGTGACTTCCCTTCCTTACCTCATGGACTTTGATTTCACAAAAAAAAAAGTCTGCAATTTTTTTCTTCTCGATTTAAATGTATCCATTACATGTCTACAACACTTACCGTATTTCTCCTAATAAAAGCTCCCGGGAGCTATGCAATACACAGATAGGGAGCCTTCATTTTGTACCCAATTTGCAAAACATAAAGTCTGTCCAATTTTGATTTCTTTGTGTTTTAGTGATTGTTTAGAGGAAGTATTAATGAAATTAGAGGAAATATTCATCAAATTCTTTAAATATTGTCATTTTAATCATTAGGTTATCATGATTTAAGGGTTTTCTGGGAGGGGGAAGCTGCTATTAGGGAGGGCACTATTATTAGGAGAAATACAGTATGCATCAAAATAAATATGGAGTGAAATACAATATGCATCAAAATAAATATGAGTGAGGTACATGTAGTGTCTTTCCATTCAAACATACACTAAAGCTGTCAAGATGGATTAACTTCGATATTAGTTTCAATTAATACCAATTTGATGGTTTTTTGCATGTAAGCCCAAACAAATAGCAGACCATTTTGACATTCTAAGATGGACAAAAACATCGAACAACTGGTATCTTTACACATAGAGCAGGTGGTATTGAAGATGAACAATCAGTTTGGAAAAAAAAATCTGTTATTCAGCGTGCAAAGCACGGCTAGTGTGACGCAGAGATGAGCATAACTGATGAAAGCCTACAGACTAGCGTTTTAACTTTTATTTACAGTAACTGTTAGGGCTTTCAAGTTTCAAAGTAAGATTTTGTGTTAGGTATGAATAAGACTAAGGCACAGTACTACAGAATTCAAAGGGTTTAATAAATACAAAAGGGATTAGATCTGTTTCTTGTGTTTTGTAGTTAATTTTGATCCCCCATACTTTTTAGAAATCCCCCATGCTTTTCAGAGTGATGGGGGACAATCCCTTACTTTTTTCAAATCCTGGATCAGACACTGAATCATTTTTCATAAGCACAAAATCCAAAAAACTAACCACAAACAGCAAATGTTTCACTTTTAATCAGTTTAATGCTAAATAAGAAACTCTTATAACCCTTAACATGCTAAATAAGTTAAATGAAACTTTCAAGTAAAAACTCGAATATTTTTATTTCAAACTTATTTTTTGGAGAAAAAGATCTCCTTATCAGATGTGTAGATCCAAGTGTAGATCTGTGCAGTCTGATCTTGATCTGGAAAAGGTCAATGTGTCACGCTTAGCAGCCAAAGGGTTAAATCATTATTAAATGAATAAATAATGTAATAAAAGGATTTAATAATAATTTTTCCTCTAAACCTACAATAGCAAATACTGTATTCTAACTGAAACAAACTAGATGATGACATTTACACATAGACAGCTTTATCTATCCTAGGCTTATGCAGGAAATTTACACCTCTAATATCCAAAATCACAGAGTAAAAGGGATTACCTACTGAAACAAATCAGATAATTCTTAGCACGTCTAACAGCCTAGTTCCACTTTAAGCATGTCACAACTAATTAAAAAATCTGTCTTGCACTAAAACGACCCAGTTGATTTAAGAAATAATCTTCTTTCTATCGTGGTTTATCGTTCAATAAACCACAGTTGTGAGTTATGAGGCACAATAAATAATCCACGAGGGCGATAGCCCGAGTGGTTTATTCATTGCGCCTCATAACTCACAACGTGGTTTATTGAACAATAAACCACGATAGAAAGAAGATTATTTCGATTCTAACATGACCAATTCTTTATGAAAGGAAAACAAGTTCATCCTTAGAGTAAAAACGCGAATGAAGACTATGTTCTATTGAATAACTCACTAACTTACTTTATACAGAATGATGTCACTCTGCATGGAATGTCGCAGATTTTACCACGCTTTCCTTGCACTGTGTTTATAGAGCCCAATTCGCGTGTCATGTTAGAATTAACTCTTTACCACACAATGCCGACTTTTAATGCATCAGAGAAAGAAAGTTTTTGGAAAACATTTTGGGAAAAGGAGAAAATGCTGGTAACCAGCATTTTCTCCTATTCCCACAATGTTTTCTACCCTTCCCAAAACAAATTTCAATTTTTGTGTCTTAATGATTTTGCTTTCTGCAAATGCTTTCAATTTGGACAAGTCTAAGATTTTGTCTTGTGGTACAGAATTAACAGATTGATTAATTGTATGGTGTTTAATGCCATTGTCAACATTATTTCAGTTCTTTTGTTGCGGCCAGTGCACCTACCCATGCTTTCCTGGATTTCTTTTTACCATTACTCCACACAATATTCTTTCCAAGCCACTGGCTACTTTCCCACATAACCACTGTGGAAACAACGGTCAGCTGTGAGAGAGGAATGAATCCTGTCGTAATGACTATCATCAATTCTTGGAAAGAAATTGGCTGAGCTGGGGATCAAACCAGCAACTCCCTGTTCTCAAGCTCCTTATGCTACTGACTGAGCTACCGGGGCTCGGCTTGTAAAGAATTAACAGCTCCCAACACCATACATCAGTCCTATCATTACTTATCACAGAAAGCTCTCAGATGAGTAAGGAAATCTGTCGGCAGTAATTGATCATCACATGTATGGTGGTAGAGTGCCATATAGCATCAACTATAATTCCAAAGAGTTGTAAATTTGTCCTCGTTAAATGATACAAAACATTTTATGTCAATCCACAACTTACTCTTTATAGCCATATTTTTCAAGGACCTCAGACGAAGTGCTATGGCCAAAGCGCATTTCTGTGCTCAAAGCATCAGCTACTTTCTTGAATGTTTTCCCTACTTCGCTGTCTTCTTTTGACAGGAAACCTGAAGGAGGGAAAATAATTGTTACATTAACCTTCTACTAAAAACAGTGGCATCTGCACATGAAAATGTCTAAAGGGAAACAACAAATGATTGATTGATTGATTTCAATGCACATATCCATGCTTTTCTGAAGTCTATTTTACCAGTACTTCCACACAATTTTCTTTCCAAGCCACTCGCTGCTTTCCCACATAACCATCATCGAAGCAATGGTCAGTAGTGGGAGAGGAATGAACCCTGTCGCAACGACAATCATCAATCCTTGGAAAGAAATTGGCCGAGCCAGGGATTGAACCCACGACCCCTTGTTCTCAAGTCCTGTACGCATCAGACTGAGCTACCGGGGCTTGGCAGAAGCGACAAATGAAGACATTGTTCAGAAACATGCACCTTCTCAATCTGTCATAGTGTCTTCTTAGTCAACCTCTGAAACCCAAACTGGCCATGCAAATTATCAAATCTTACAGCACCTTTCATAACTTTAGTTGCCTTTTCTGCCAAAGCAGATCAAGAATAAGTTTTAACAAAACCTACCGAAAGTATGAATAAGTGAGCTAAAGCTGTGATATGACTGAAATACCATTGAATATGGCATAAATTATATCTGAATGGCACTCTGGGAAAAGGGGGTTTGATGCATTTTACTATGCAAGTCATCACATAATTATAGATCCATAAAATCCATTTTGTCCAACAAATGGTAAAACCATGAGTTTGCCTGGTTCTTTGGTATGCAGAGTATTGACCAATTGCAAAAAGTTTTAATCCAGGTAAGCCTGAGCATACTGCGCATGCTGACCTGGTTGAGACTTTTTAATAGATGCATTAAACCCCCTTTTCAAAGAGCATGGCTCATTTCAAATAATGGAATCTTAAAGGTAGTAGGACTCATGGGAAAACTTTAACCCTCAACCCTCAGGAAGAAGCTTTTGAAAACACTGTGGGAAAAGAAGAAAATGCTGGTAACCAGCATTTTCTCCTTTTCCCACAATGTTTTCTACTCTTCCAAAATAAAGTTTCAATTTTTGAGTCGCAGTCATTTTATCGTATGCTAATGCTTCAAATTGGACAAGTCTAAAATTGTGACATTTGGTAAAGAGTTAAGATTGGAGATACATACCAACACATGCATGTTCAAATTTATCCAAGAAAGCTTCAACATCTTTCACAGTCTTCAACTCCTTAGAGGCTGGTCCTGCTCTACCCTTCATGTATTTAACAATGCCGTCTACAATCAAACATTAAAGTGAAATCAGAAGATATCAAGAATTTTCTAAATTAGAAACTAACACAACTTCTGATTGGCTAAATGGTTTAGCCAAACAGGAGTTGTATTACTTTTTACCAGCATTTTCACCTTTTCCTACAATGTTTTCTAACCTCTCAAAGACAAGTTCCACAATTTCAGTCTCATTTAAATTGTCATCTGCAAATGCAGTGAAATTGGATAAGTCCACATTTTTCGTCGTTTAGCACAGGGTTAAGGGTTAGGATACATGCTTGCTAAATACAGGTACATTTTCACATATTTGCCTCCTCTAGGAATGCAAAATATGTTTGCCCAACCCTTTACTGAAAAATTCCGACTTAACAATCCTGGGAAAAAAGACTTTTGAAAACATTGTGGGAAAAGGAGAAAATGCTGGTTATTATGTTTCTATTCTTTCAGAAACACATCTCACAGCTTGAGACATAGTCAAAGCAGGAAAGGAAAGAACGCAAATGCATTTGTTCAAAACAAGCCATTGTTCAGCATTCCATTTGGTTTCCAAAGGAAAAAAAAAGTACCATCCTTTGCCTTGAATCTATCGTGTAACCCTTTACCAAACAATCCCTTGTTTTCACGAACCAGAGGAAGAGGCCTTTTGAAAACATTGTGGGAAAAGGAGAAAATGCTGGTAACCAGCATTTTCTCCCATTTCCCACACTGTTTTTACCCTTTCCAAGAACTTCAGTTTATTTGTATGACTTTTCAGATTTGTCACCAGCAGATGCTCTCGATTTGGAAATATCTAAAATTTATCGTTTGGGAAACGGTTATCTCTTTACCAACAAGTTTGACTTGTCCAAATGGAAAGCATTTGCAGAGGACAAATTAGATGCGAGTCAAATGTTTTTTTTTTTATATGAAAGAGTAGAAAACATGGTTGGAAAAGAAGAAAATGCAGGTTACCAGCATTTTCTCTTTTTCCTACCATGTTTTTAAAGGCCCTTTTCAATTAGGGTCATAAAAACTCGGGATTGTGCAGTAAAAGGTTAAGGTGCATTTCTTTTCTTCTCATTCCTAAAGTTTGCTTAAAAAATTTCCTATAATTTCACACAAACTATCATGTGTTAAATGTGCTTTTGAAAACATTTTGGGAAAAAAAGAAAATGCTGGTAACCAGCATTTTCTCCTTTTCCCACAGTGTTTTCTATAAGATCTGATACAAATCCTATCATTTGTGCGATATTAATTTTGTCATCTGCAAGTGCCTTTAAATTAGACCCGTCTAAAATACTGTCGTCTGGTAAAGAGTTAAATGCTATCTTGGTCTGGACATCTGACAGTACAAACGAAAACGTTAAATTCAGTTCACAATGACCAACTTAAATCCATATAATTGTTTTCTGTACATTGTCCGTTATCAAATGATTTCTTGTTTTAGCAATAGTGAGAACCTGTCATATTGCTCTTAACTATTAGCACAAGTACTTTAAAGAAGATATGTACGGGTATACATAAAAATTGTATTCTTGAAAGGAGAAAAAAAACCTTTTGGTACTTCTTTTAACCCATCACCTACCATGCAGTTCTTATTTCTGATATATGTGTGGGGGATAAATACATTAAACAACAATAAGTAATAACTATGTTATAAAGACAGTGAAAGTATAATTATATCAACTCTTACCAAATGACAAACTTTGAAATATTGAAAGCATTTGCAGATGACAAAATTATTCAAAAATTGAACTTAGTTTTGGGAAGGGTTGATAATATTGTGGGAAAAGGAGAAAATGCTGGTTACCAGCATTTTCTCCTTTTCCAAAAATGTTTTCAAAAGCGTTCTTTCTCAGGGTCGCCAAAAGTCGGCATTGTGTGGTAAATATCAATTACATGTATTTCTTAACATGCATAACTTCTAGTCCAAAATGTTTTCTTGTCCATATCCATATCAAGTTCTTTTTTTCATCATCACTGGTCTATTTAGAGGCATTTTCAATTAGGTGAGAATAGGAAAAATCATCTTTGTTACATTCACATGCTTCTGGCTAGAACCAATACCACACAATTTCTTTCAAGACCAACAGCAAACAGAAAAGGAAGCAAATTTTACTGGAAATACAGAAAAAATTACCAGAACGGAGAGGAACATAAAACTAAAGGTAAAGAAAAACATGCAGGTGAAAAGAGCAATCACTGGTAAGGTATTTTCTTTCATTTCAAGCAAAGTGGTACACCTATCCATGTATTCTTGGGGTTTCCTCAGCATTACCATCCAAAACAAAGCACTAAACCACTGGCTCCTCCCCTTCATACATATGCATACACAGACTGAGCTCTGATGATTTATAGGGCTTAGACTGAGCTCTGGAAAACTATAGTTTGCGTCACATTCAGTTTTATCGAACTTGAATCTAATATCTAGAAACAGTTCTTTCCTTTGCCCCTGTAGATCAAGATCAGATAGTAGTGAATGTAGTCAGGCATATATCGTGAACATTGTACTTTAAAAGAGATAATGGTCACAACAGCTTGGACATTATTTTACATAGGTTTTCAACCACTTGGCTAAGATTAAACCCTTTACTAAACAATCCAGTGTTTCAATGACCCTGAGGAGGACGGATTTGAAACTATTGTGGAAAAAGGAGAAAATGCTGGTACTTTTCTCCTTTTGCCACAATATTTCACTACCTTCATTGGCAGAAACTATTATTCAAGCCAAATTTGGCTTGTTGCCTGCCACTAACTTCAACATGGAAAACTCTAGAAGCTTGTTGCCTCATACAGAGTTCATGAGAAAAGTGCATTATTGAGTGTGTATAACTGAAGTAAATCACTTGCAGCAAACATTCTTACGAATGTGAAAGTTCACAACAAATGCATAGCTCAAATACAAACTCCCCTGACTGGGATTCGAACCCGTGCTGCAAAGATCCTCGTTTATCAAGGTTTAACCCATTACCACACATCAAAATTTTAGACCTATCCAAATTGAAAGCATTTGCAGACGACATTTTCAAAGTGGCTCAAATGGTGCAATTTTGCTTTGATTGGGTAGAAAACTTTGTGGAAAAAGGAGAAAATGCTGGTTACCAGCATTTTCTCCTTTTCCCACAATGTTTTCAAAAGGCTTCTTCCTCAGGGGTGTCAAAAGTTGTCATTGTGTGGTAAAGGGTTAAAAGACCAATACACTAACTAGTGAGCTAAAGAGAATTCTCCCCAATACAGTTTTCAGGAACTGATCTTATACGAGAAGAAGCTATGCTAGGAAGGAGTGATCTCCTGAAACAACATCCAAATTCTTTGTGGTAAGAGACTAACTGCAACCAACATTATTTGCAATATATAATATATTCTTTCTTACAAAAAAAAGCAAAAGAACAAAACAGAACTTATGTAAGGTGTGTACTTCAGGTGGTCTTTTATGAAATGACCATGTCACCATGTCATTAATATGGGCAGAATATTGTCAGTCTATATAATTAAGTCCAGGTTATCATTTTGGCCAAGATATTCATTTGATATGGAATAAATATATTTCAATCCTTTTACAAGTTTTAATTAAAAGTTAAGAAAAAAGTTGCTTCGAAAAATTAATTGCCAAAAACCAGTTTCGTTATAAAGATATTTTTTTATAAATGATATGAAAGGCTGAATACTCTAGTACAGCATGCTTGTAAGCTAATTACAGCTACAGAGAAAAATACTTTTTACTGTCATGTAATTTGAAAGTGATATTAATACTCTGTCCCACTGATTTTATAAATATCCAATATTCATTTCAGGCTGACAAAATTAATATCCTTGGCAGGACATCTACATTTAATCCTTTACTACACATGATCTGGAGTATAAATAACCACAAGGAGGAGGGCTTTTGAAAAAATTGTGGGATAAGGAGAAAATGCTGGTCAGCATTTTCCCCTTTTTCCTCAATGTTTTCATCACTTTCAGATACAAATCTTATCATCTGAGCTACATTTTATTGGTGTCTGCAAATGCTTCAGTTTGGACAACAATAAAATTTTGTTCTTTGATAAAGAGTTCAATTAAAATTGTATTACTAAGAACATTGCATACCTCTCGAAGATACAAAGGAGACAACTAGCCGAAAGAATTAAAATTTTTGTTAACAAAATGGATAATATTGGGGGATAAGCTATAATTCCTGATTACATATTAACCACAATATCTTATAAACAAGAGGGCCATCATGGCCCTGTATCGCTCCACTGGCTAATACATAAAATCCCTACATGCCGAACATTAAAATACTTGGCCAATTGGTTTTAAACATAAGACCCCTGAGACAGGACTAAAATTGGTAGCCCTAGATCTTATGGTAAGTAACAAGAAGATTTCTAAAGATTTCACTATATAAGCCCATGTAAAACTTCTGACCCCTGGGGATGAATCGAATTCGATCCTAGGGCTATATTTACGCACTCTTGGTGAAGGCCCACTAGATAAAGCTACATGTGAAATTTGGTAGCCCTAGGCTTGATGACTAAGTACAGGGAGATTTCTTAAATTTTCTCTATATAAGCCCATGTAAAACTTGTGACCCCCCCAGGGTGGGGCCAATTTTGACTCCAGGGCTATAATTTGGGCACTCTTAGTGAATGCCCACTAGATAAAGCCACATGCAAAATTTGGTAACCCTAGGCCTTATGGCTAGGTACAGGGAGATTTCTAAAGTTTTCCCTCTATAAGCCCATGTAAAACTTGTGACCCCCGGGACGGGGTCAAATTTGACCCAAGGGCTACAATTTGGGCACTCTTGTTAAAGGCCCACTACATAAAGCCACATGCAAAATTTGGTAACCCTAGGCCTCATGGCTAGGTACAGGGAAATTTCTAAAGTTTTCTCTATATAAGCCCATGTAAAACTTGTGACCCCCGGGGCGGGGTCAAATTTGACCCCAGGGCTATAATTTGAAGAAACTTGATAGAGGCCCACCAGATAAAGCTACATGCCAAATTTGGTAACCCTAGGCCTTATGGTTTCAGACAAGAAGATTTTCAAAGATTTCCAATATTTTTAAGTTTTTATGCCATGGCAACCAGAGTTTTTGAAGGAATCAAATTCTTTCAAGATATTCTGAAGAGGACCATGGCAGGATCATTTCTGTGAAGTTTCATCAAAATTGGATGGGTAGTTTCAGAGAAGAAGATGTTTAAAATAAAAGTTAACGCACCGACAGACGGACGGACGGATGCACGACGGACACTGGGCCATGACATAAGCCCGCTGACCTTCGGCCAGTGGAGCTAAAAATACTTTTTACTGGAGTGATGGTTAGATCATGTTTTTGAGGTATAAATTTGTTTGGCATTTACTGTACTATTTGTCTGTTTAATGATTAATCAACAGCTCAAGTCACTTAGCCAGTCATTAATTCAATCTGTAACATTTCTACACAAAATAATTCAATTACTTAGCTTTGAATATCTTTTCAGTTTGAAAAACAACTTCTTCAATAAACCAAAAATGTTCATGAAAACCTGGACCTTAATCAACTCTGGACCATTGTACATGTTACATACTTGTTTCACGGCCGCCCTTATATTCTTCAGCTATAACTCCTTTACGAAATATTTTCAAGGTCGGGTAACCACCCACCCCATATGTTGTACAGGTTTTTTCAGCAACAGTACAATCAACCTGGTATAAACATGACTTAAAAGTCAGACAAAACAAACTTTTCTTACAACCATAACATTTAACCTTACAATCCCCTGATACAAATAGTTTATGCACCTTAACCCTTAAAGTGCCTTTCACAACTATAGTTGCCTTTGCAGCCAGAAAAGATCAAGATCAGACTACATAGAATGTGCAGCCTGATCTTTGATCTATATTGTCCGCTCAGCTGAAACCCTCTAGACAAAAGCAACTATGAAACTGCGATTATTTTGGTCTTATTTCTACACCCAATATGAATGTTGAGTTTATTCGACGCTCTAGGGGTTAAATGAAGATTGAATTTTATATTTCAGCCTCACGATTCTATTTAAGTACCACAATTTAAGTACCAAAATATAGTTCTGGTACAGACCTTAATTCCATCTGATCTAAAATTACTCCCCTAATCTATTGCTCTGGTAAAAGATAGTTGTTTTCTCTTTCAATCTTAACCCTTTACCAAACAATCCCTGGTTTTAACAACCCTGAGAAAGACGCCTTCTGAAAACATTGTGGGAAAAGGAGAAAACGCTGGTAAACAGCATTTTCTCCTTTTCCCACAATGTTTTCTACTCTTCCAAAATAAAGTTTCAATTTTTGAGTCACATTTATTTTGTTGTCTGCAAATCCTTTCAATATGGACAAGTCTAAAATTCTGTTGTTTGGTAAAGAGTTAAAGATACCCATTTACTCATTTTAGCCGAATGTAGAAATGTGTTTAAATCAATAAATTAGCAATATCCAGGGATGCATCTAGAAATTGGCAATTTGGGGGGAAATGCCCCCCACAATTTCTGAATTTGGGGGGCAATGAACATAATTTGGGGGGATGCATATCAAGACTGTTTTATATGCATTAAAACTGTTTATACTAGATCTGTATCAATTTTTAGACAATTCATATATGTTACCCTTTAAAGAATTACATATCCACTTGATTATTCTGTATCCTTAGTTACACAAGTCATCGTTGGAAATTTACTGCCTAATCAAGTGTAAGAAAGTAACACATTTCAATTACTTGGTAATTTCTATAGATCTATATAGATCTACTATAGTCTTCTTTTAGCATAATATTTAGTCTTACAATTATAATATACACTGTTAATCTACTTAATAAGTATTTTGAAAGTCGCTGTGATATTGGACATAGATCGAAATAATATGTCAATTTAAACCAATGACATACTTGGCTCTTAAATGACAGAAACAGATTTAGTCTACGATGAAAAAATGTTCACAAAGTTCACAGTTCTATTCAGATCTAGACATATCTAGCCAATGTTGTCTGAAAGGCACGAGTTAGCGAGTCTTTTTGTAAATAACGTTTTTGGAAGTCTCCATATCAGTACGTAAAGGTGTGTCATGCACGGCTTGTTTGTGGGAAGGCAATATCACATACCTATCCAGCGTCGATGTCCGGAAATTACTACATCCAACTGAGATAGGGTTACTCCATACACCAAGCATAAAATATTTTTAGAGTAAACTTTGAGCCACGGTCGACTGGCCTTCCAGGACTCCATAAAAGCAGGTCTTTTCCTTTTTGTGACTGGAGTCTCCACATTATTGCTAGATCTAGTACCAGAATCACTAAAGTCATCCTAAGAATTTTCCGTTGTCCTGTCTGGCGATTTCCTCTTGGCAGTCTCGGTGAAAATAAGGCAAAAAAGTCGCCATTTTCTACCGTATCGGAATGTAACATGTGGCTCGACAATTCAAGGTGAAAGTGTATTTCTATCTGAACTCCATTTTTAAAAATGGTATTACCCACACATAGTTATTTAGCACAGAAATAAAACATCTGAAAATTGCAATTGAGATCGCTTTAGATTATTCAATTGGAAAAAGCCATGGGGGACAGACAGCCAAATGACGTCACAGACAGGAATTACATAGGCAAATCACCAGATTGTAGAGCTCATGCTCATGATAACATTCTTTTTTTGCGGACTTTCTGTAGTAATCGTTACCATATTTGGAATACATGTTATCCATATATGGTAAATTGGGGCGGAGTCACTGAAGACACACTGACTAGGGATCCACTTGTAACAACTCGCCCGATTCCGTAGCTACATCTAACACTTGATCACCGGATCACCCGAAGTATGCCGAATGACTTTGAATCATGATTTCGGTGAAATGACAGGTCTAACTTTCAAAATTGATAGTTTTTACTGCCCTCGTTCGATCTTTTTTTAGTTTGAATTATCCTCTTTTTACGAGTGATGGATTACGAGATGAAGACTTTGTTGATTGAAATTAAGACTTATTTTTGCGGGATTTGCCCGCGGAAAATTGATAAATAGGGGGGCAATCACAAAAATTTGCGGCAATCCCGCAAGGCCGCGCTCTAGATGCAACCCTGAATATCTATAGCCCAAAAGAATGAAAAGAAGTTTCAGATTTGTTATTTGAAATAGACTTTGGTCGGGAGAAAATTACGTCGTGTCAAAATTGTAAACAATGGGGGAGTGTATCACTACAGTCATTTACACACCCCATCTAAAAATAGTCTACTTGTTGTTTCAACATGGGAAATGGCGCACTCGTCTATTTGTAGGATCATGGGTTTTCCCCTTCTTTCAGCAATCCAAAATCGCTAAATATTAATGTGCACATAAAAAATTTACATTTCCAGCGTCTTTAAAATCATTCCACTGCACTCTCGATATAAAATTCCGACATCCTTGAGTAAATTGCTGTTGGGTTCTGGTGACACAGATAGTTGCGGCAGTAGACCTGTGTAGTGTATCTCCGCTCCACTTTCTTGCCAGTTACATGAATACAAGGCCAAGGTCGTACAGTCACATGACAAGCATAATGTGGTATCCACGATTGAACGAGTGGATAGGAGCCAAGTCCAAAATTACAGTTTCTATCCATCATAATCTATGCAATCTAATAACTGCCAGGTGTAATATTTAATATTTGTCATGAAGCCACAATAATGACTATAGTTTGATAAAATATTGAAGAAATTGGTTTAAATTTGGCTTAAAATGAGTAAATGGGTATCTTTAAAACTGTATCTTTTTTCCATCAGTATTTGTATAAATGTTGTAAGTTGTATCAGGGTTTATGTTAAATGTCATACTACAGAAGATTGTCTGGATCTACACTCTAAGGCTGCATCAACACTATCATCTATTCTACAACAACTATTAGGAAGCTATAACTAAGTCCCAAATGACAAAATTTTAGACTGAAATCAAAAGCATTTTAATACAATAAATGAACTGTGGCTCAAACAATGGTATTTGTCTTTGAAGAGATAAAAAACATTGTAGGAAAGGGTGCAAATGCTGGTTACCAGCATTTTCTATTTTCCCCACAATGTTTTCAAAGGCTGTATTCCTATCAGGCTTGTTTGGAAAAACACTAAGAACTTCTGCAGTTCTTGTGGGCAGTAAGAATCAAGATCAGACTGTAAACTCTGTACAGTCTGATTTTGTATCTGGACAAACATACCAACATATACTCGGGACAAAACTAACCTTGATAGTGCAACACCTGGCCTCTAATGTCTAATGAGAAATATCAAGTTCATTTATGAAGCAGTCTAAAGGGTCTTAAAATAACTATGTATAGAGAATGTAAAAACATGCAGGCAAGCTACTCTGATAGAATTTAACATGCAGCAAGCAGGCAACAGTTATCACACTTAACCCCTAGAGCGCCAAAAAAACCTATCAGACATTTTCATCCTAGAAATACAACCATAATAGCTGTAATTTCATAGTAGCTTTTGTCTACAGTGTTTCAACAAAGCGGACAGTGTAGATCAAAGATCAGGCTGCACAAAACGTGCAGCCTGATCTTTGACCTACACTGGTTCCAAAGGTAACTTTACTCGTGAAAGGCACTTTAAGGGTTAAAAAACTATTGCTAGGCCATTATAGCCCAGTCTTTACTTAAAATGCCCAAGCAGTCCAAAATGTTTTGAAAACATTCTGGGAAAAGGGGAAAAATGTTGCTAAATGGTAATAAATTAACTGCTGGACTTGTAGTTGTTTAGTTTCTGTCAAGGAAAACTCCCCAATCTCCAAGTTTTTAACTAGACTAAAATAATGTCTATAAGGATGATCTTGGCCATCAATAGGCTATCAATAGCAAAATCAATAGATGATGATACATCATGTTGAAAATTTTTTTTCACCTTAATCAGTATGAATATCTTACATAGAAAGAAAAGGTGAATGGCAGACGTAAGAAGTATATGGTGACTGAAAAGAAAACATTATAGCAAATACTATACTGAAAAGAAGAAGTTTAGTCATACTTTTGATATGCTCTGCATTTGAAAAGCTTGCAAACAAACGTATTTTTAAATACCAGAAAACATTTGTTAAGAGACTGACATTTTGATGGATATTGATTTTTCCCCTTGCCGTAACCCTCTCGGTTAAGAAAGAGTGAAAGGAAAAATGCATGTGCGCCGCCAGTTCGGTAAATTGGCCAGCCTAAAATCAGTCAGTTTGCCCGGGTATACACTGTACTTTAATCACAGTTTTGAAATCCAAAAAGATTGGCAGAATATTCCAGTATGGGACGCTGTGCTGGCATGACGTCAGACCAATGTCAAATGGCTATCGGGATGCTGACCGCCGGGTCCAGTGTTAGAGATGTTGCTTGGCATTTCAACTTTAGTGAATGGATTATTCATCGCCTGAAGTAAAGGTTCTGCCAAACAAAGAGTGATTCTGTCCCTCCACGTTTGGAAAGGCCACGTAAAACCACTGCTCGCCAAAACCGATACCTAATAAAGGCTTCGAGACATAACCGCTTCATGTCTCAACAAAAGCTCCAAACTGGCTTGCAGCAAGGAACTGGCAACCGTGTAACTGACCAAGTCGTTCAGAACCGACTGCAGGCCACTGGATTTACAGGACGTCGACCTTACGTCGGTATATCCCCGACAGCACGTCACCGGCAATTAATGGTGCAATGGGCCAGAACGCATGAACGATCGACAAGGAAAATGTGGTATTGAGCTCTGTTCAGTGATGAATCATGTTTTAACATTCATTTTGCAGATGGCAGGTTCGTGTGTGGCGAGGAAAGACTGAGCGTCTTGACCCTGAGAGCGTTCTTCAAAGAGACCGCTATGGAGGTGGAAGTGGAATGGTTTTGGGCGGAATTGCATACCTTTGGAAAACAGCATTTGTAACCGTAGCTGGAAGCTTTAATAATGTCCGCTATTGTGACGAAATCATCCTTCCAGTGGTGCAACATTTATCCTCAACCATCAAGCTGACACTCTACAGCAGGACAACACATGTCCGCATGTTGCAAGGCACACCATTGACACGCTCAGGCAACTGAACATTCCAAAACTGGATTGCCCAGCTTGTTCCCCCGATTTGCCTCCTATAGAGCATCTCTGGGATGACCTGGGACGCAGAGTGCGAGAACGTCATGACGTCAATAACGTCAGAGAACTTGAGGACGCGCTGCATGAAGAATGGCTTCAGACAACCCTTCATGTTATCAGGACACTAATTAACAGTATGCGGAGACGAAGTCTAGCCGTAAGGGGCAGCAATGGGGGTCACACACGTCACTAGTGGAAAAAGTGTAAGTTTGTGATTTTTTAATTTGACCCCTATCCTGAACAAATGAACTTTTCAGGGACATTGATTTTTGGATTCATCTTATTTTTTTCCTGTTTTCTTAAAATTTACTATCATCTTGAAAAATATTATAAGATGTAACATGAGATGCCAGTTTCTGAAATAAAAGAATTTGTTTTCCTGACTGACTAAACTTTTTCTGTTCAGTATAGTAACATGGTTGCTCAAATTTTCTCCGACACTGTAACAGATAGTGTAGACATTAGACAAGGTTAAAGATTAATCTATACATATACAGGCAGGCAGTGGAATGTAATACCAAGTAGTAAGCTTTAAGTTATGCCAAACAGCATTAGCATGCAAGCTAAATCTGCAAGAGTTCAGAGTCTAAAAGACTATAAGTTCTGATATAGGAAGGAATAAAATGCATGATAAAACAGACACACAAAAAGCAAGAGTTAGCTAGCTAAAGACATCACTTGACCAAACAGTCTAGATAAGAACATGTATTTGGAATTCGTGTACAATTAAAATACCTGCTTCCCTTGGGCCATTATAATCTTCAGTTGATTCACCGCCTGCTTTGAATATCTTAAGAGTGGGATATCCACTCACTCCATACTTGCCACAGACGTCTTTATTAGCTGTACAATCAACCTGACAAATGTCAATGTAACTTGAACAGTTTAACTCTATTGTCAAGTTCATCAAAATAACCAAATACTATTCTATCATGGTTTAACTCTCAAACATTTTTCTTCCACAATTATGCAGCAAGCTAATAATAAGCATTTTTGTATTACTTGCTTTCCTTACCTCTTTACCAAACAACAAAATTATAGGCTTATCCAAATTGAAAGCATTTGCACACGACAATTTAAATGTGGTTCAAATGATGCAATTTGTCTTTGATAGGGTGGAAAACATAGTGGGAAAAGGAGAAAATGCTGGTAACCAGCATTTTCTTCTTTTCCCACAATGTTCTCAAAAGGCTCCTTCCTCTGGGTCGTTAAAACTCAATATTGTTTGGTAAAGGGTTAAACAATGAAACTTGGGTAATTCAAGCACAAGAAGGCCTATGGTATCAGTTTAAACAATCAATATACATATATATCTTATATATTATATGTCATTCTAAACTTCACATGAATAACCAATGCATAAATTTATCAGGTCCTATGTTTTCATTCATATACACTTTATTTCTCAGAAAACAGTGTTGCAGCAGACTTTATTGCTCGTTTAAGGATTCAGAACGGCTGATACATTATTGTAAAGATCATGATTGTCTGTTTAAGGCGACACTTCCAACTGACTTCAAATTTTGCATGCTATATAATAAAGGTGTTGCTCAATTTCAAAATCTTCACAAGCAATCTTTCTCTTCTGGATCAGGTTTTGATGTTTCCCTGCATCATTTAAGTACTCTGTATACATCAGTTGTATTGTATACAGAATTTTAAACCATTCTAATTTATAAATACAATCAAGAATATAAGGCATAGTGCCAAAGATTCCTAATTATGAAAATTTTTTGGAAAATAATCAATCTTTGATATTCGAAGAAAGATAACTCTACAAAATTAAACATAAAACTGAAATTTATAAATAACATTTGTTGCATATTCTGTTCTCTTATACTGTTCCACAGGAAATTACCAACTTCAATCTGTACTCAGCAACTTTAAAAACCCCTTTCCTCACATCCAGAATTTAATAACCCCAAGAGAAAAGGAAGGGTGTACAAAACATTATGGTCAAAGGAAAAATGTTAATAACCATCAATTCTTCATTTTCTCACAAATTTTCCAACCTTTCAAAGATGAATCATAGGATATGAGTCAAATTTCTGGTCTCTGTTTCCAGATTTGTTTTCAATAGCCTGCTCTCACTGGGTTGTTAAAACTCTTGATTGTTTGGCAAAGGGTTAAACATACACTTTTTGTGAAATGTGCACTTACCTTAATACATCATAGAGTGAAACACAGAGAGTACTCAGGGACAAAAACAACCATACCAGACATCAGTACACGAAACAAAGCAATCTTGCATTTTTTATTAGAATTATACAAAAATAAACAGTTCAAAATTTGGGGGTGTTCTCTACAGTGTGGCCTGTAATTGCATGAAAATGTTTTTTCTTAATCTGGTCTTTTTTAAACTGGATACACAAAAGGTTATAACATTTGAAGGGATAATTTGACTTTCAATATAATAGTACGAGGAGTGTTCAAATTTGAATGCATCTAAGCACCTAAATTTGATTCTTCATATGTTTCACTGAAATTTTTATTTTGTTTCCTCAAAGTATTCACCTCCAACAGATATACAAAGTTTCAGTCTCCGGATCTAATCTTTGAAGGCATTTTCAGTCTTTTTTAGGTATACTATGAAGACACTGGAATATAGCAGAACCGAGGTGTTTGGGCTGAATAAATTTTCCATCTGAAAAGTATTTTTTTAGCTTTGGAAACAAAAGGAAGTCACAAAAGGGGCAAGGTCAGGTGAATACAGAGGGTGGGGGAGCACAACAATTTTTTCTTGCAACAAAAAGTCTTGCACTATAGACGCCTTGTTCGATGACGCGTTGTCATGCAGCAGTCTGACAATGGCCGAATCGAAGATGCGCAACAGGTTTGGCTAAAGATAAAATAAAGATTTCAGTGAAACCTATGAAGAATCACATTTTAGGTGCTTAGATGCATTCATATTTGAACACTCCTCGTGGATCATGAATGTATTATCATAAACTTCTGTCTTCTAAATGTGAGAAATGTCAATGCATTCTAATAATAGATTAGAAATTCAAAAAGGTTCTCTTAAACAACTAAATAACTAAGTTTAACATGTACAACAAAAATCTGGTATGTTTGTTGGAAACTTAAGACTTCAACTTCATGATTCTGTTTCGATTTTATATTTTTAAAAGCATGGATCCCTTAAGTTTCAATTTTGGTTAGACTCAGACAGTTTTGTCAGTTCTGTAACCCTTTACCATACAATTTTAGACATGTTTCTATTGAACGTACTGCCAAATTACGAATTAAATGTTGCAAAAATTATGGTATTTGTGTGTGGAAAGGTAGGAAACAATGTGGGAAAAGGGAAAAATGATGGTTACTAGCATTTTCTCCTTTGCCCACAACTCCTCCAAAAGCCATCTCGGTCAGGGTCGTTAAAAGTCAGGATTGTGTGGTAAAGGATTAAAGGAGAAATTATTGCCACAAATAAAATAAAAAAAAAAATAACAACAACATATGACATTAGTTTCAACCAACAAAATGTTGGCACCCTTTCATGTCTCTTTCCATGTAGAAATAGTTGTGTAATTTTCCATTGGTAGATTATTTCTACTGCTATGTACATGAATAATGAAGCAGAAGTCTTAAGCAAGAAAGTATTTGTATCATTGATTATATACAAACAAAAATTCTATTTGATTTCAATTACCAGCTGTTCTCTCATCAGATAATTCTTCTACCCACTCGCCTTCTTTAAAAAAGCCTAGGGTTGGATAAAGCTTTAATCCCAGCCTTCTACACAATTTTTTGTTTTCTACACAATCTACCTGGTGTGGTAATAAACCAGGTAAAGTCAAAACAATTTACATATTTTCCAGCAATATTTTTCTGTTACTGACAAAAGGAAGTACATGTAACAAAATACATCTACAAACAAGAGAGCCATGATGGCCCTGAAATCGCTCACCTGAGTCATTTGACCATACATGACCCATTTTCAGTCTCTTTTGAGATATTATGACAAACATTCTACCAAGATTTTCATGAGTTATTGACCCGAAATGACCCACTTGCAAACTGGTGCAAGACCAACATTCTGACCAAGTTTCATGAGTATTGCATTAAAAATGAGGCCTCTAGAAAGTAAACAAGGTTTTCTAAGATTTGAACTAGTGACCTAGTTTTTGATCCAACATTACCCATTTTCGAACTCTTTTATCAAGACAAACATTCTGACCAACTTTTAAGAGTTTCGGAATAAAAATGTGGCCTCTACAGCATACACAAGGTTTTTCTAAGATTTGGCCTAGTGACCTAGTTTTTGATCAGACATTACCCATTATCAAACACTTTTCAGATATAACCAAGACAAACACTCTGACCAAGTTTCATGAGTATTGGACTGAAAATGTGGCCTCTAGAGCGTACGAAAGGTTTTTCTAAGATTTGACCAAATGACCTAGTTTTTGACGTGACATTACCCATTATCAAACTCTTTTGAGATATCACCAAAACAAACATTCTGACCAAGTTTAAAGACTATCAGACTTAAAATGTGGCCTCTAGAGCATACACAAGGTTTTTCCAATTTTTGACCGTGACCTAGTTTTTGACCCCACATGACCCAAATTTAAACTCATTCAGGGTCTCATCAAGACAAACATTCTGACCGTGTTTCAGGAGTATTGGACTGAAAATGTGTCCTCCAGAGCGTACACAAGGTTTTCCTAAGATTTGACCTAGTGACCTAGTTTTTGACCCCACATGATCCATTATCAAACTCGCATGAGCTATTATCAAGACAAACATTCTGACCAACTTTCAAGAGTTCTTGACAGAAAATGTGGTTTCTAGAGCGTACACAAGGTTTTTCTAAGATTTGACCTAATGACATAGTTTTTGACCCGACATGACCCATTTTCACACTCGTCTGAGGTATCATCAAGACAAACATTTTGACCAACTTTCAGGAGTTTTGGATGGTAAATGTGGCCTCTAGAGCATACACAAGGTTTTTCTAAGATTTGACCTAGTGACCTAGTTTTTGACCCCACATAACCTATTTTTGAACTCATCCGAGATATCATCCAGACAAACATTCTGACCAATTTTCAAGAGTTTTAGACTGAAAATGTGGCCTCCAGAGTGTACACAAGCTTTTCCTAAGATTTGACCTACTGACCTAGTTTTTGACCCAACATGACCCATTTTCAAACTCGTCCAAGATATCATCAAGGCAAACATTCTGACCAACTTTCAGGAGTATTGGACAGAAAATGTGGCCTCTAGAGTGTACACAAGATTTTTCTAAGATTTGACCTAGTGACCTAGTTTTTGACCCGACATGACCCATTTTCGAACTCGTCCGAGATTTTATTGAGACAAACATTCTGACCAAGTTTCATGAGTATCAGACTGAAAATGTGGCCTCTAGAGCGTACACAAGGTGAAAAGTTGACGACGGACGACAGACAACACACGCCGGACACAGCACGATCACAATAGCTCCCCATGAGCACTTTGTGCTCAGGTGAGCTAAAAAAGCATCCCAAAATACTTAAAGAACTTGGACATTTTTAATAAACCCCAAACCAACAATCCATAGTTTTAACAACCTTGAAAAAGATGGCTGTTGAAAACAAAGAGAGAAGTACAGTATTTTCTCCTTTTCTGACAATGTTTTCTACCCATGCAAAGGCAAATCCCATCATTTTAGTTATGTTTACCATATATACTTGACTATAAGGCACATTTTTTCCCCTAGAATTTTGAGCCTGATGTATGGGGAACATCTTATATGCACATAATCAAAGGACTTTGTGAAATTCCATTTAGAAAACCTATTTTCCTGACCATCAACACGAAGAGTACCTATCACCTCTTGTCTGATCACTCTGATGTAAAGCTTTTAGTGATTCAGTAATATATACCCTCAGTGTGAACATAAAAAAGTTTAGAACACACAATTTTGTTTTACTGTTATTTTAGCTCTAAATCCATTCCACAGCTGCGGTTACTGCTGTTGATTTCGTTATTGTTTTCAGTTTTTAATACGGCCGTCGAGTTGACTGGGAAATAGACTATAGCCCACTGCTAATTTTGGCAGTGAGGACTGTAGCCCACTGCTTATCTAAAAGCATTCAAAATTCAAAATTAATCATTGTCATAAGAAAGCAATATTTACATCTATATATTCTAAATACAAATTCAATCCTTTGACTGTTTATAGTCAAAATATTGATTTTCATATAGATCAATACAGTGGGTTTTTACTCATCTATATTCTGTGTCTAAAAAAATAAAACATGCGTAAAAAATATTAAGCTGGTAAAAAATCCAAACAAGAGGGCCATGATGGCCCTGAAGTCGCTCACCTGAGCCTTTTGATCAAACATGACCCATTTCCAATCTCTTCCGAGATATTAAGACAAACATTCTGACACTCATTAGTACTGGACTTACAAACATAGCCTCTAGAAGTACACAAGCTTTTTCTAGAATTTTTGTCTCTGTGGCCTACTTTTAGGCTCAATATTACCTATTTTCAAACATGTAGAAATTATCCAGACAAACATTCTGACCACCTTTCAAGAGTATTTGAGAGAAAATTTTGCCTGTAGGGTGTACAGAAGGTTTTTTCCGAGATTTTACCTAGCGACCTAGTTTTTATCCATCATGACCCATTTTCATAATAGTCTAAGACATAATCAAGACAAACATTCTGACCAAATTTCAGAATTATTGGACTGTACATGTGGCCTCTAGAGCGTACACAAGGCTTTTCAAAGATTAAACCTGGTGACCTAGTTTTTAAACCCACGTGACCCATTTTCAAACTCATGCAAGATAACATCAACACAAACATTCTGACCAATTTTCAGGAGTATTGGACTGAAAATATAACCACTAGTGCGTACACAAGGTTTTTCTAAGATTTGACCCAGTGACCTAGTTTTTGACCTAACATGACCCATTTTCGAACTCATCCTAGCTATCATCAAGACAAACATTCTGACAAACTTTCAAGTATATTGGACTGAAAATGTAGCCTCTAGAGCGTACACAAGGTTTCTCTTAAGATTTGACCCAGTGACCTAGTTTTTGACCTGACCTGACCCATTTTCAAACTTGTCCAAGATATTATCAAGACAAACATTCTAATAAACTTTCAAGAATATTGGACTGAAAATGTGGCCTCTAGAGCGTACACAAGGTTTTTCTAAGGTTTGACCAAGTGACCTAGTTTTTGACCCGACCTGACTCATTTTCGAACTCGTCCTAGATATCATCAATGCAAACATTCTGACAAACTTTCAGGAGTATTGGACTGAAAATGTGGCCTCTAGAGCGTACATAAGGTTTTTCTAAGATTTGACCCAGTGACCTAGTTTTTGACCCGATCTGACCCATTTTCGAACTCGTCCAAGATATCATCAAAACAAACATTCTGACAAACTTTCAAGAGCATAGCACTGAAAATGTGGCCTCCAGAGTGTACACAAGGTTTTTCTAATATTTGACCTAGTGACCTAGTTTTTGACCCGACCTAACCCATTTTCGAACTCGTCCGAGATATTATCAAGACAAACATTCTGACCAAGTTTCATGAGTATCGGACTGAAAATGTGGTCTCTAGAGTGTACACAAGGTAAAAGCTGATGCACGACGGACGCCGGACACAGCACGATCACAAAAGCTCACCATGAGCACTTTGTGCTCAGGTGAGCTAAAAATAAGTCTAAACTGTTGGCTTATGAATACTTATATTTTAAACCCATTAAATACTCACTTCTTTAATTAAATGCATAATTATGCAAATAAGTGGGCTATTGTCCTAGTTGGCTATTGCCCTGCACCTGTATTGATAATTCTAAAATTCAAAGATGAATCAATACTTTTTTAAATCAGAAGTTTTAATTGGTAATTTTGATCAATGGGACTTAAAACAATGTAATGAGACAAGTAACCTAACAGAGGCACATATTTCCACAGTGCAATTCAGATCTAAATAGAAATTTTGTAGCATTTATCAGTTGATCATGGAGGTAAGAAAGTAAAAATATACAGTGTTTTGCGCCCTAAGCACAAAAGACAGATATACTAATTAAGCTAACGCAATTTCTCACATGCATACACATGAGGCATTCAGAGGGAAAAGGTCATTAGGGCAGCAATAGAACAAAAATTTACTTTTTGTTGCAAGGATAAAATTGAAATCTATATAGGTTAGTTTTCCTATGTCCCGATTAATTTCTGTGATGGACCCTGTTTTTCCTAATGAGGGGGCCAGCTGGCTCCATAGATATGATTTCTAGAATGAACCCTGCATATAGATATTTAATACACATAAGATACTAGAGAACTTTGATCCTTTCATCATAATAATGCAGCTCTTCCCATCTGCGAGGTAAACTGTAGTGATTTACTATATGCATTACACTTTTTCAAGTTGCCGTTTCCATTCTAAAAAGAAACCAGATTTGAATCAAGATACAGCTAGCTAAGATACAGGAGATGCATTTTTGGAACGACACAAGTTCAGTAGATCTTAATGTCTGTGAGGCATATTTCCAGCTAGAATAATCACTATTTTAGCATTCTTATGGTCAGTTCGAAGTCTACCGGCGTCTTATAGGAGGTCATCAATGTAAACCCTGATTTGGAATCACAAAGTTGGGGGAGCATCTTATATGCAAAGGCACCTTATAGTAAAGTATATACAGTAAAGTCATCTACAAATGCTTTAAATATCAATGGGTCTAACATTTTTCTGTTTGGTGCAGAGTTAATGAATTTTTATCTAGGAATTATGAGTATAATCTTTCAAAAATGACAAGAGTAGGTTCCTGTAAACCATGACATCTTTTCCTCATTATACGAACAATAAGTTACTTGCTGCTTTGAACAGTGTAACATTGACTCTAAGATCATAATTATGATGATCCTCAACATCATACAGGCTTTCAGGAATGGTAATATTCATACCATCCTTGTCAATACATATAAAAATCATAATCTATTTGAAACCAAATCAGAGTAGACAATTTATGAATAATGACTTGGGTATACTTGCTGTGGAATATATAAAAACTATACCGGCAATTGATTTTAATACCACCTCCGGCCTTGCATCTTTCATGGCAGTGTTGGTAGCCACCTACATGTTTGTGGACTGATGTTATAGAACTACTGTCTTTTATATTACATTACAAATGTTGCCCAGAACTATTCAATAAAATCCTACTGTCAAAGCAAGAAATTAATTTACCTTTGCTAGAGGCACTGGAGGATCATTAGATTTCAGGGTTGTGGCTGCTTTCTCATACTCTGGCGCAAGTCTCTTACAATGTCCACACCTGTGATCACAGAAATTCAGAGACTGTAATTGGTGCTGAAACAAAGCTTCTAAGATATATATTAGAATAATCATTGCAGATTATATTCAACTTATGCAGTAAACCACTGAGTTTTGTGCATGACTGTAAGAAAATAAATTACATTCCACTTTTCAAGTGTCCTAGAGTCCCAGATACTTAACACCTTTCTGTATAGGTCTGGGTACCCCCCCATTCTGAGGCTTGTTCTGATGTTATTTCTTTGATTGTGTCTCTGCTAGCCCCCGTGTCAGCTATTCTTCCAAAGCTTCTGGAATGAATTTGATCATACAGGCATCTAACAGCTCTATTTGGCAGTATTTTAGTTGACTACTAATGGTATGAGCACAGACCGTAAGATAAATGATTATACAAAAAACTCCAAGGTAATTAAAAAATGTAACTCTTAGCCCCTCATAATTCCATGTTTTAGAAATGTAAATATCCACTGACCTACTTCCATGGAAATCTAAACTAGGCTTGACATATACTGCAAATGTTCTGGAAGTCATTTCATGAAGGGTAAAGTACTTTTTTCCACAATTTATCCACTTTATTTTTAATCAGCTTGGGCATGGAAAAGGAAACAAAAATGTACTGGGTGTGTTTTATTTATCAGGAGTCATACGTAGCACTTAAATTGCAGATCACAGGGTGCTCTTTTTCAAATGAAATTGAACGCAAATGCACTTGTAACTATATTTATAATGAGTGTTTGCTTACAAATTAACTTTCTGTATTCTTGTCCAAATAAAGATAAAATACAAAAACATCATTGAAAACTGTGTACTAAATATGGTGTCAAGAAGAGGTTAAACCATACGCCTATCTATCCATGTCCATTTTCATAGCTGGCAAGCAGATTGAAGACACATACATCTGCCTGAAAGATGACTGGTAAGAAGCTTTGCAAGATAGCTGACATGAAGGGGAGAGCTGTGAGAAACAGTCACAAAATAACATTGAAGCAACCCTTCAGACAGAAGGTAAGGTTTTGGATCAACCTTAACCAAATTCTTTTGTTTGTTTCATGTTAAATGCCACTTTCAACATTATCATAGTCATTTTTTATAGGAACAGCCAGTGTACATATCATGTTTTCCTGCAGTTTCTATGACCAGTTCTCTACACATGTTTCCATAGCCTCTGGCTCCTCCCTAATAAATATGATAATGACAATATTTGTCCTATTGTCATCACATTATAACTAATGAAATTATGAAAATCGTGATAAATGACAACCTTTACCATCTGGTACTGTAGACATTCTCCGTTAAATAGATAAACTAAAGCCAGTTGCAGTAGACTCAATGCAATAGGGAAGTTTGATACCGTCATGTCAGATAATCTTGTGCGTCCGTTTATCTTGCGCACTTTGGTAGATTCCTGTTTCGCGAGTTTGTTTGATGAATTCTAACCGTTTCTGCAGTGTTTCTTGGATCATTGGAATTTGAAATAACAGAGAAACCTTCCGAAAGTAACTATACCTAAATTTTATACCTGAGAATTAAGTCTAAAATCTAAAGTTTGTCTATGACATCATCCTTACTAATTATTCATAAACACGCCCTATTACCCAATTCCCAATGAGGCTGGCTGTTACACTTTTGTCTGTTAATTAAACGAGTAATTCAAGTCTCATCACAAAGACGAATCAATTAAACACATATTTTACAACTTTATAAGGTATTAAGGAACAGTTTTAACATTGTTTTCCTTATTTACATGCAACCTATATCAGACAACAAAATCATTTCATACTTGCTGCCATTTTGTCAAAGTTCTGAATCAAGGGCCCAAATCGAGCATAATTATTTCTTTTCTTCAATTGTTCTTTGTATGGCAACAAACAGGCCTACTCTAGAAATCCTTTGCCTTGACGTTATATTATATAACTGCGCAAGATCACCGGACTGTTGTATGCCGGTTAAAACCTCACGGTTAGTGTTTACTTCTTGAAAGTTTTTGTTGTTCGGGGAATCTTTCTGTTACTATCTTGAGTCATAATCTAGATGAAATATTTCTAAAAATAGATAAATAGCTATGGGGATCTAGCTATTCCTTTTAGTGTGAGAAGTAAACAGTCGTTTGTTTAGGTGCGCAAGATAACAGGACAGCATGCATTACTCATTTCAGTTCGATCTTAGATTATTGTTTTATATTTGATTACAATGTTTCTTTGATGTTTCTTTCCAAACGTTTACGTTCATTTCAACATGCACCGTTGACGACACCGTAAACAGGTGATCCAGTAAAAACAAGAAGCTATTACAAAATCTTACCCCACCCACTACAATATAGATCTTACCAAGGTGCGAAGAATTCCACCAGTATAATGTCATGGTCTACAATTTTATCTGCAAAGTCTGCGTCAGTAAACTCAAGAACATCGCTGGCACATGAGAGAGACAGGACACAGAGAAATGCTAGTTTCAACAACATCTTTCTTCTTCTACTTGTCAAAATAGAATGTTCACTACTAAACGTGGACCGGCTAAGTGTGTTGTCGCGTTTTGATTGGTCCACGAAGTAACATCCCGGTTTACTTCCGGGACTCGCCGGATAATCCGTAAGCTAATTTCGTCTGCTAGTGAAAATCCGAAGGTAAGACCCGAGAAATCGTTTTTTAGATTTTTTATGCTCTGCTAACAAAAACTTACAAAAAATGATGTGTATGGAGATGACGCGCGAGTTTTAAGGTAGACCTAGATTTATGATGCGTCTCAATTAGATCTAGCGTAGATATAGATTTAGGTCCAGCTCTAGATCTATTCACGTCTTGCCTAGTCTAGTCCTTATTGCAAAATATTGGATGAGATGAGCTCTTGGCACTCGCAAGTGTTGTTTGGCGCTACGTCATACAGGAACGCAATATAAGCTTAGAATCTAGATCTAGATCTATTTGAAGATCTAGACTAGATCAAGATTTTTCATAGATCTAGATCTATGTTGAAAACTAACCGAATTGAATCCAAAGACAGTAAAAAATAGTTGAAAACGTTGGTGAATCTGAATCTAGACAATGTAAAGACTAGAATTAGATAAGTATATAACAGTGGAACTCTTTTACCAAGCCTAAAGAGCCTGATATTTCTGCCGGAAGTGCAGAACGGCTTACCGCCAACTTACAAATATTCCGCGATGACAAGTGAACCTGAGCGCCATAGGCCTAATTTCATACCCTGCGATTCACGGCATTCTCTATCTTTAGGAAACAGGGTGCACCAATCCCAGTCTATATGAGTGTGTGCACGTTTATCTTGATGTTCATGGCCGATAGGCTACTTTGGCTACATCAACGATTTACAGACTACATGTAGATCTATATGTCTACCAAAATGCAATGTAGGGCTGCCAGGATCTCTACTTTAATAAATTGTTCCCGTTGTATCTGGTTTAAAACATGAGCAGTAGATTCATGTTGTTAAAACAGATCTATAAGGAACTAAATCTACATGTAGGCTAACTTCGGTGGATATATTCACAAAAATCCCCATACGACATTGTAACGTTTTTTTTTTTTTCACTCAGTCTTTTACCTCAGACTTGATCTAGATCTATTTCGAAATGTCCTTTTTCGCATGCGGCAGGTTTTTTTTTTTATCCTTTCTTTAACGATCGAGAAATCTTGGACTGTTCCAAATTCAAAATAATCTAACAGACATATATAAAAAAAGTTGTATCAGTACAAAAGATGAGAAATTAAGTTATTATACTTTACCCTCAGGCTGCTTAGCGCGACTCACTGACCTTTCGCGGGCAGTGTAGATAGAGGTCAGATTGCACAGAACGTGCAGTCTGATCTTGAATCTACACTGTCCGATGAGGAGATATTCTTTCCCAAAACGTGACTGAGTTAGCGTTGTGTTTTTACTAACGAATTAAAAATTTCATTTTAGTTATTTAGCAGGATAAGGGTTAACCGTTATACCGCTATTGGGAACATAGACGCTTTTTGCAGATTGAATCTAAATCAAGACCGTGCGGCATGGATCGTTTAGTCTGATCTGAGATCTGCAACGTCCGGTAGACCTTATTCTGTCTTATTTTTTTTACTGATCAACATCGTGTGTCTATGACCTGAAAGATCTAGGCTTTGGAAACAATGCGGGGCATGAAGAAAATACTTGTTTCTAGCACTTTCTCATTATCCCACATTGTTTTATACCCTTTCACAACTAGATGCTACTATTTGATGTCGTCTGCATACGCTCTGGGTTTATAGGACTAGAATTTTGTTGTTAGGTGTAGTCTATGACGAGTAACATCAAAAAGTTGCTGTTTCATGCAGTGGACCTACTTATATTTTTGCCATACACACACTCAAAAAAAGACAAAGTTATTTAGTAACGTTTACCATCTGTTGTTTCTGCCAATCTGTGTGATTATTGACGTGATTTGACTCTTTACCGGCCCACAAAGTTTTAGGCCCGTCTAAGTTCATTGAAGCATTTACCTACGACACTTTGAATGTGGCTCAAATGATGGGATTTGCTTTTCACAGTGAAGAAAACTGTGGAAAAAGGATAAAAGCTGGTGACCAGCACTTTATCCCTTTTTTCTACAATGTTTTTAAAAGCCGTTTTCCTCAGGGTCGTCAAAACAGGATTGATTTCCATATGCAGAAATAACTTTGCACTTTTTGCATTAGTCAACTACAGATAAATTCAGCACTTTCTTTGCAGCGTCACTTTGCTTGGAGACAATATTGACAGCCAGCTGCATTTTTTTTCCAGTGATATTACGCCACCCGATAGTTTTTTTTTTTCCAGTGTAATAATTGATAAACAGAATGATCAAAATAATTGAACATTGAAACGTTCTACAAAAAGGTAGGAAAGAGTATAAATATTGAGTCGCACATTTACTCGAATCTGGTGTGGTATTAACTGCGCCAGTGTAATCCTATTAGCTTTCACGCCCTATGCTTTTAGAAAACATTCTTTCTCTCGTTTGATCGGGTTTTATTCCTCCAACTGTTGAAGGTGTTACTCAAAATTTTGAGCTGGTAATTTGACAGTGTTGGTGACGTGTACCAATCTCTGAGTGCAAATCTGTTTCAAAGTGGAAATAGCGGTTGTGAAAGATGTTGTATACATTCTTCGCTAGCCTTTTAATAAACACTTTCATAACTTCATTAAACTATTCCATTTGCTAAATCCGGGGGCTTTTACGAGCTTCATAGATCAAGAATAGACTGCACCGAACGTGCAGTCTGAACTTTGATTTCTGTTGCCCGCTTGATGAGTGAAGCCTGTTAGATAAAAATCTTACAGAGTTTTTTAGTGGATCGTATAACCAGTCGCCGAAATGGGTCGAGTTTATTATATATGGCAGTGAAAGAAAGAAATCTGGCATTTCACCGAGATTCTCCCGGATTAGTATCATTGTTGGAATGTCCCATCTGCGTCCAAGATTCCCGAATTGGAGAAAGAAGAGTTGTCGGCTCCAAACAGTTTTTTATGCTATTGTACAACACGAAAATTGATTGATATAACCTCGATTTGAAAATCTAGAACTGATGGAAATGGTAGTGGCTTTCGGTTGACGTAACGCCAGCTCATGTCGTGAGAAGTATCTGTACCAAGTCTTCTCCAGCTACAACCGTAGTTTTGTTAAAAAAAATGTTCGTTTTTCACGTCACTGGCTACGGCAAACGCATTTAAGAAATGGATGTGCAATGATTGTTCGCAATCTACGTCAACTTCAATTAAGGTAAATGTGGGCTTAATGCATATCCATGAAGAATTATACCAAGAAAGTCATCGCTTAAGGGACCCATACAATCCAATTTGTCTAACGATTGACTGAACTTTGAGGATAAGTGGTCCTTGAACATGCAGAAAATTGAACTAAAGCAAAAAGTTACCACCCAGGTCAGCCTGCGCGGTCTGACATGGGTCAATATTTTGGCAGATGCAGTAAGCCCCCTGTTCACAGAGCATGGCTCATTTGATTTTTTTTTTTTGTTCGACATGACGACGACCCGGACAAGAAAGCCGTGACGATACCTCGACGATTTTCCTAGAAATTAGTCGAGCTAATGTAACGTTAACCCTTATCCCGCTAAAAAAGAATCTTACTAAAAAAGTGAAATGAAACTTTTAAGCCGAAGGTAAAAATCCAAAATTTGCTATTTTAAAGGTATTTTGGGATTGAATTATGCCCTTATCGGACAGTGTAGATCAAGATCAGACTGCACGTTCTGTGCAGTCTGATCTTGATCTACACTGTCCGCAAAAGGTCCTTGAGTCGCGCTTAGCAGCATTAGGGATAATATTGAAAATTAAATGTTTGAATGCAGCCAAGAAACGTTGCAATGGATCAATTGCTGTGAGCAAAGAGGTCCTGCGTGGCTCAGAGGTAAAGTGTACGACTCGTGACCTGGAGGATCAGGGTTCGAGGCTCACTAGATCCACTGGGTTTTTCGTGGGAGTATCCATGGGCAAGACAATTCAGAGCCCTAGCCTAGTACTGGTGAAACCCAGGAAATACATGAATATATGAGCTGTCGCCGTAATATGATTGAAATAATGTTGAAAGCGGTGTAAAACACCATTTAATCAATCAATCAATCTGTGAGCAAAGACGTTTTTCCACGACTCTTTCATAGGAATGTTAACGAGGGAACATTCAATAAAACGTGATCGATCAGAGTTTGACGCCATTTTAACATAACTATTTGTCATAACACGGCAACTAGTTCACCTACCCATGACCTCCTGGAGTTTTATTTCTAGTATTACCCACATCAGTTTCCAAGCCACTGGCTGCTTTTCCCAGATAAATATCGTTCAATGTACATCGGTGTGAGAGGAATAAATTCTGTAGCAACGGCGATCATCCCTCGAAAAAGAGTACTGGTTTCGATCTCGCAATCTCTTTATCACATGCAATATAAATTACCGACTTGCGTCCGGACTCAGAGAACAAATAAGCGGTGTTCCGGGGAAAATGGGGTTTGTAATGCATTATGACAAGCAAGTTGTCATATGATTTCGGATGCATTTTGTTTAAAAAACAGACTGAATCAAATCATAAGGTAGAATTGTCGTTTAACCCTTTGCCACACGAGAGAAAGTTAGACTTGTCCAAATTGAAAGCATTTGCAAACGACAATTTAAATTTGACTCATATGATGGAATTTTTCTTTGATGGGATAGAAAATATTGTGGGAAAAGGAGAAAATGCTGGTTACCAGCATTTTCTCCTTTTCCCAAAATGTTTTCAAAAGGCTTCTTTCTTGGGGTCGTTAAAAGTCGGGATTGTGTGGTAAATGGTTAACAGGCGCAAAATTTACTAATAGCAGTTTTGACCCTGGTCGGGAGTGTGCAGGCTGACATGGGTCAATGCTTTTTGTAGACGCATTTAAACCTTTGGTTACCAACATTTTCTCCTTTTTCGACAATGTTTTCAAAAGCATTCTCTGTCAGGGCTGTTAAAACTCGGGATTGTGTGGTAAATGCTAAAACCCCTTTTAGCGGAGCGCGACTCATCATAACTGATTGTAGATGAGTCGATATGAGGTAAATGGATCAGTAATAAATAAAGTTTATCATTGATGTACATAGAAAACAACTACGTTAATTTCACATTGGACTTTTTTAATTACATTCACAATGATCAAATGTCATATTAAATCTTCAGCATCCTTTTAAAAAGCGAAAAAATTGTTTAACAAAGGCTATCTTACATAGACAAATATATAGTATTGTCGTTCTGATTTTTTTTTTGTCTTTTCCATCACACTATTAAATCCTTTTACTTGACAGATATTTGTTGAGTCTTATTAACCCCTAGGGCGCCAGGTGAACACCATTTTCAGTCTATTATACACCAACTAATTGCATGATTTAGGCCAGAGTATCTAAATATAGGGGCCAGGATAAAACAAAGATAAGACTGTACGTTTCGTGCAGTCTGATCTTGATCCACACTTGCCACAAAAGAAATGTGAGTTGAGAAAGCACTCCAAGGGAAAGGTTGCTTTGTCTGTTGTTCGACAGCATTCACCATTGTGTTTCAGTAATGTGAAGGTGGCCAGACCATATACCCATATGTTCCTGCTGTTTCGTGTGCTATACAAAACATTTACAAACATTCTTAGCTGATTGAATCTTGTGCCCATTACTTATAAGACTTTACCACAAATACAGTGTTTTAAAGCCATGTGAAAGACAGATTTTCCCACTTTGTTTACAACACTTTGAAAGACACAATTCATCTTTAAAGTCAAAGTCTAAAAGTTTGACTTCTGGTAGAGTTTCTCAGTCCTTGAAAAGAATTTAGACCATACCACATTTCAAACTTGAAACCTCTACATAAGAATCTGTATGCGCTATCAATTCACAAATGGGACATGGCTGGTCAACAGAATAAACTATCGACATGTATATATGACAAAACAATAAAAAAATAATATGTCCTAAAATTTCTCAAATCTGGTAAGAGCTTCCATATAAACAGTAATACAATCCCACTCTATGTGATAGTATCATCTAGAACACAGGCAAAGTAGCAAACAAATGCCATCTTGCAGGGTTACCTTTACTTGCAGATAGTTTGAGAAGCTGTAATTGGACACAATCCACGGATGATACAATCTAACCTATTGCGAATACTTCTGAATCAAACAGTTTAACACACGCAGACAACTTTTTGTATATTGCATCAGATTACTTTATAAAACATTGTAACAATAGTAGAAAATGATTGCCACAAGCAATTTATCTTGTTACCACAATCTTTTCACTTGCAATATTCTGTATTTATTAATCCTTAGAGCGCCGAATTTATGAAAAAGGACCTTTTCAATGAAGAAAACCTTACGAAAAAATATCATTTCATGGTTGTTTTAGCCAGAAGATGACATAAAGTGGCGGACAGTGTAGATCACAGATCAGACTGCACATTCTGTGCAGTCTGATCTTGATCTATGCTGTCCGCAAAAATAACTGAAGTTGGCTTTAGGGGTTAAACTTACCTATATGTTACAATTACATCTGCTGCAAACTTATTTCAGGTGCTATTGATTTATACACAAATACTTGCACGCATGCAACACCTGATTAAAAAAAAAAAGCATTTCATAGAGATACTTTATTTTTCCATTCCCTTCCAGGCTCAAAAACAATTATCAGTGTAAGAAAGTCAATGTAACCATTTACAATACATGACTTTGTATGCAAATATAAATGCATCACATTTTCCAATTTCAAATTTACTCTTCAAATCACAAATATCTGTCAAGAATAGGCCTTACTTACGACGCATTACAAGTTACAATGTTACACACAAAAAATATAAGTGAGAAAAAAAAAAGCCAACAAGTAGACTTTTTCATACAAATAAAAGTCCTCCATACCACAAAGTGACTATACAGTTTGATACAAGAAAAGATACAGCAGAGAAAATACGACAATGAATATACAATGATGAAAAAACAATAACGGAACTGCTATCAACCTTAACTCTACTGAAAAATAGATATTTATATACATAGTAGACTTGACTGAAAAATAGAATATTACTGACTAACAAAAGTATTGTATCATAGCTTTGTTTCTCTGTATAAACGAAGTAGCATATAAATGTGTCATTTTTGAAAAAAAAAAAAAAGAGTGGGAGAATGTACATGTAGTTGTGAATCAGTACTTAGCTCTTACCATGCCAAATTCATATTGTTGCAACTACAATAATAGATCAAAGGTCTGCAAAGTTTACTGGCTTTGAACTGGGTTTGTATCACCGAAACTACTGATAAAGCTGCAGAAAGTGTAGATCAAGATCAGACTGCATGTTTGAGTGGGCTGATCTGGCTTTACGCTCTCCACAAAATAAATGAGCCATGTTCTGTGAAAAGGGGGCTTAATGCATCTGCAAAAAGTATCGACCTAGGTCAGCCTGCGTAGTGCGCGCAGGCTGACCTGAGCAGAAACTTTTTGCTGTTGGTCAATTTTTTTTTGCATGGCAAAGGACCAGTCTACCCCATGATTCCGGCAGTTATTAGACAAAACGGGTTTTATGGATCCATAATTATGTAGTATCTTGCTTGGTGTAATGCATAACGGATATGCACTAAGCTGCCTTTTGCCAGAGCACGGCTCAAATCTATGGGTCACAAATGGCAGGATAAGGGTTAATAATCTATATTTTATTTCCATGTTTCTATAGTAGTTTCTGCACATTTGTTTCGGGAGGTCAAGATTTAAACAATTTCACAATCTGAAACTACATACTTAACCAATAAACTACATTTTCACTAAATCAGTTGTGTCACTGTAATTGCCTCAAAAGTCAATAGAAATGAGGATGAGTTACAGTATCATTTTCACTGCATACAGAATGAAAATTTTGAACTACAACATTATTTCAACAATACAGACTTTTATTTTCTTCATTGCTTCAAAGAAAGGCATGCACTTAACTGTACTACATGCTGCTTATATGTACATAAATTTCATTCTCCTGTGTTCACATGAGGAATAAATGATGCAAAAGGTACAAACTCAAAATGGCCAGCTTCTGATTCGGTTTATTAATTACATTCTGAAATATACGTAAGTACTCAAACTATAAACTCACCATATCAAATTAAAGATTTATATTCAAAATTCTATTCCATCCCAAAAATTATTTTCATTTTTTTTTTTTTCAGTTACCAACTTACCAAGACAAGTCACACAATCCTTCCAAACTGAAACAAGAGGTTGGTAAGAGAAAACTGCATCAAGGTTCCGAGAAGCCTTACAATACAGTTTATAAATAGTTTATCACTGTCAGGTTGAAACAAAATGCCCTATATCTTCCACATTTAATACATTTACTTGTGCAGACAACTTGTTTGGTCTTGCAGCAGATCTGTTTCAACAACAGAGGCAAAAGAAGAAATTACTCATAATGACCTCTTTTTCATAATGTACCAGCAAATTGAGCTTTACTGCTAATTTATGTTCGGTACTAAATACTTCGCAAAGTGTTTTGAAAGATGTTGTCAGTCTGCTGCAAATTGTCGGCAGAAGTAACCAGTTAACTATGCAGGAACATGCCAAGAAAAGGGAGAAGCCAAAAATCTAATTGATAATGCATGCTACTGAAAGCCTATGAACTCTTAACAAAACAACAAAACACTAGACCTTTCTGAATTGACAGCGTTTGCAGATAGCAACTCAAATATCACTGAAAGATTTCTCTTTGAAAAAGTAGAAAACATTGTGGGAAAAGGAGAAAATGCTGGTTACCAGCATTTTCTCCTTTTACCATAATGTTTTCAAAAGCCTTCTTCTTTATGGTCATCAAAACCCGGGGTAGTGTGGTACATTCCTGTCCTTAATACATGTATTCCTCGATTTAAGTCTGATAACAATGTTTCTTGTAATAGTGTCACTTTTTTTTCCCTGTCACTGAAAAAACCCCTCTTGAAGACTGACCAAAACCATATAAAACAAAATCCATGTGCAATCCCTCTGAAGTGAAAATAAACTCACAGCAAACAGTTATAAAATTAACACATCACCACTGTGTAAAATTAGCCCTTCAATTCTTAAAAGACCAAATCTTTATGCAATTATGTTGGACAACTGGTAACATGTATGCAAAAGTTGAATGCATTGCTCATAATGATCAATTTCTCAGATACAATTTTTTGTAATATCTCTACATTTTCTTCTTAAACCCACTATCATCTGAAAAAGACCTTTAACTTTGTTGGTTGGTTGTATTGGGGTTTAACGCCACTTTAACAGCTAAGGTCATATCATGGTGGTCGGTGACACACATGTGTTTCCTGGCTTTCTCACACCAGTACTAACACAACTTTCTTTTCAAAGCCACCGACTACTTTTCTCACATGCTTCAGCAGAGGTGAGAGGCGAAAATAAGCCGGAAAAAAAGTTCGCCTCAACCGGGTATTGAACTCACAACCACCAGGTCATGAGTCCGAACGCTCACCACTGAGCCACCCGGGCGGGCTTTAATTTTGTACTAGACAGGAATTTTTAGATTTGTTCAAACTTCAAACTATTTGTAGACGACAGATCAAATGCAGCTCACGTGATAGATTCATCTTTGAAAGGGTAGAAACAATTGTGGGTAAAGAAGAAAAAGCTGGTTACTAGCATTTTCTTCTTTTCACACAAAATATTCGAGATATTTCTACGTCAGGTCATGAAAACACTGGGATAGTTTGGTAAATGTTAAACTCTTTACCACATGACAAACTTTTGGAACGGACAAAATTCAGTGAAATTGCAGAGGACAATTAAACGTTGCTGAAATTTTGTCAAATGCACTGAACCCCTGTAAATACAATGTACATTCGGAAACCAAACAAAACATGCAGACTTTTCCACTTTGAAGCTGATTTTGGCAGAATGTCTGGCCAAAAAAGGGTATAGTGTAGATAAAAGATCAAACTGCATGTTCTGTGCAGTCTGATCTTGATCTACACTGGACTTGGGTCTGAATCTAGGTTCAGATCTTGAAGGATAAATAATCATCTCTCTAAAGATACCCTACAAAATGATGTGTAATTAACATGACTGCCATATTCTAAGTGGAAATTTTAGGTAAGTGGGTAATCAATTTTGTTGATTTGAAAAAAAAAAATGTACCTTTGCATCAGGATCAAAAACTGCTAGAGCAAAATCATCGGAAAGCCTAATATGCTGGAAATTCAATTGTTTGTGGGAATTAACATGCTTTGTCTATTTTTCTTCTCTGTTGTGAAAGTCAGTAAGGGATTGGTAAAAAAGCAATCATCCTACTATACTTGTCCCTGTTATTTGCATGTATGTAAGAGCCATGCTCTGTGAAAAAAGGGTTTCATGCATTTGCAAAAGGTATCAACCCATGTCAGACTGTACAGTCCGCACAGGCTGAAAAATCCTGACGTGGATTGAAACTTTATGCTTTTAGTCAATTTTCTGCAAGTCCAAGGACCATTCTACCTATGATTCAGTCAGCTGTTAGACAAAATGGATTTTAAAGATCGATAATCAGAACTCCAGATAGAGGGAGTGATTTTGATTTAAAAATTGAAAATATTAATTATTCTCCACTAAACCCTATGCTGTGGGTACTCATTAGAATCGTCTGAAGACGATTCTAATGAGTACCCACAACATAGGGTTTCGAAGAGAAATAATGACTTCAGAATACCATCACTCCCTCTTATCTGGAGCTCTGATAATAATGTGATAAGTTGCTCGCTGCAATGCATTACAGAAATGCGTTAAAACCGCATTTGATTGAGCACAGCTTACATATATTTTCTCAGTTTACTGTTAACTTTTCATAAGTTTTAACCAAAAAATTTACTACAGGTAAAAATCAAACACCAGGCAGTACTAACATGGAAAGCTTTCAACAAGTACACAATTTGCACCAGATATTTAAGAAAATATAGAGTAAAATATTTATAAGCTAATAAATGAATAAACAAAGATGACAAAAGAAATATTTACACTATTATGTATTTTTCATCCCACGTTCATATTCCGTTCTTTAGTGTGGGACTGACCCATGCAGCACCAACAATTTCAGTTGCTTTTGCAAACAGTGTAGATGGAGTCCAGACAGCACAAAATGTGAACCTATCTTAAATCTACTCTGTCCGATATTGGGATGTTTTACCATGAGTGTACACATTTGACACGTTCAGCGCTGTAAGGGTCTTTAGCCTGTTTAAACACAGACTTTGTTAGGTAATATAATCCAAAAATTGAATTTCATATAACAGAATAATTTGCCAAATTCTAGGAAAGAAAACATCAACAGGCAATTATCACAATTGCATCCTCCGAACTTTTTTTCATCAGACCATTACTTTTTTCTGTAGTTTCTTCACTCTATAACATCTAAACTAGCAAAAGAAAAGCAATCACTCTCAGCAATACCAGTGCTTAACTGTTATGAAAACATACACGTTTTAATGTATGCACAGAGAGAGTCTTCTGAAAACATTGTGGGAAAGGAACAATTGCCTATAAAAACCAGTCATATCTTCCCACAATTTTTTCTAGCCTATTCAGGGTTTTCTCCTCCAAATAAATTTAAAGGCATAACATTTAAATCAAAGAAAAAGGGCATCACAGAAAACTCTGCTATCAGAGAACTTCTGTTCTCTTGTACTTATTTCGTACTGTTTATCTGGTGCTTTTAATTTGGAGTCGTCTGAAATTTTGTTAAGGCATGGGTTTACAATTGTTTAAGTTTTTCTCTTGTCCAAAAATACACTAAAAGGCCATTAGTTTGATTCCCTGTTAGAAGACCTGAAACTCAAAAAGCAAAAAAAAAAAAAGTTACAATGTAACATCTAGATGATCCTGTATTTGAAAGCATAACCAAAAACAACTGCTCCACGAAAGATACTTTTTCCAATTGTCAAAATTCCAGGATATCAATCTTGAAAATTAGCTAACAATTTTCATAAACCTCCCAAAATGTGCAAAGGCTGTAATTTTAGATTCACATCTCTACAATTGGTCTTTACAAACATTACAACAACTAAAAAATTGATCGCAATTCTATAATCAAAGTCCGTTTCCACCCATCATAAAATCAAAACTGTTCCAACTGAGCTCAGAGGTAAGAGCAAGGGGAGTGATCAGTGGTCCAAACTGGAAATATATAGATATACTTCTTTCAATCCTTTACCAAACATTTCCATGTTAGAAGCCATTTAAATTCATAACTGGTAAAGATAAACTGCTGGTAACAAACATTTTCTCCCATTCTTGACTATTGTTTGATCTATGATCCTTTTTTAATTTGTTGGATACAAATACTATCAACATGCACACTTACGAAATTTTGTCACTTGGTAAAGAGTTCTGTTTTAATAACCCTATGGGGAGAAGGCTCTTCAAAACATAAAAATTGCAAGTAAACAGCAGCATTTTCTTCTTCACCCAAAACATTTTTCAACATTTCAAAGTCAAATCCCACAATTTCATTGACAAACTTTGCCATCTCATTCAACATCAGTATAAGCAAGTCCAAATTTGTCATCTGGTAGAGAGATAATGCCATGTACTACAGATACTTTCAGACATGTCAAATATAAGTTAATCCTTTATCACAAAATCCCAACTTATAATGACAATGAGGAAGATGGCCTTTTAAAAACACAGTGGGAAAGGAGAAAATGCTGGTAACCAGCATTTTCTCCTTTTCCCACAATGTTTTCTACCCTTCCCAGAACAAATTTGAATTTTTGAGTCATATCTGAATTGTTGTCTGCAGCCCCTTTCAATTTTGTCGTTTGGTAAAGGGTTAAAGAAAAACAGGGGAACATTACGGTTTAATGAAAACATTTTGGAAAAAGCGGCCATTTCTCTTAGTTTTCTATTGCAGGTGCGTAAATGCTGACTTGCACAATAATGGTTTACCACCCTGTTCTAGATTTGCAATGAGGTGCCAATTCAATGAAGTGTCATTGAGATATCTATTTGACAACAATTACAGGATAGAATGCTCGACAGAAATTGCTCCTTTTTCCTTTGTTTTCCTTATCATTCACAGAAAACAATTTTCCTTATCTTCAAATGTTTTTTCTTTGAGTCACATGTTTCTAGTATGTTTAACTCTTTACCAAATGACAAAGTTTTAGACTGGTCCAAATTGAAAGCACTTGCAGACAACAAAATAAACGTAGCTCAAAACTTGAAATTTGTTTGGAGCAGAGTAGAAAACATTGTGGGAAGAGGAGAAAATACTGGTTACCAGCATTTCCTCCTCTTCCCACAATGTTTTCAAAAGGCTTCTATCTCAGGGTTGTGAAAACCAGTGATTGTTTGGTAATAGGTTAAAACAGAAACTAGGTTAAATGACTGTACATAGAAAGATAAAGTAAAAAAAAAAAAAAAAATGCAAACAAGAAATTCTTACTAGCATGCTTTAGGAATTAGCAGCTCACATGAGGCTGAAATGCATCCTTTCCAGACACTTTGTGATCAGTCTACAATCAAATGCCAAACAGTATAGATCAAATGTCAGGCTATGCATTCTTAGCAGTATAATCTTGATCTATTCTGTCCTTTAAAGCGTGGTGTGTTGTCCATACTAGTTGAGAAGTTTAAAGCCCATCAATATGAATCAACTCTTTACCAGATAACGACAATATTTTGGATTTGCCCGTTTGAAACAACATGCAAACTATAGATTAACCCTTTACCGCACAATGCCGACTTTTAATGACCCTGGGAAAGAAGCCTTTCGAAAACATTGTGGGAACAGGAGAAAATGCTGGCAACCAGCATTTTCTCCTTTTCCCACAATGTTTTCTACCCTATCAAAGAAAAATTGCACTATTTAAGCCACACTGAAATTGCCGTCTGCAAATGCTTTGAATATGGACAAGGCTAAAATTTTGTCGTAGGGTTAAGCATAGCTCAAATGATGGGATTTGTCAATAAAAGGGCAGAAACATTGTATGAAAATGAGAAAAATATTGGATACAAGCAGCTTATCCTATTTCTACATTTTTTTTTTGTAAAATTTGTTTCTTCAGGGTCGTCAAATTAAAGCTTTGTTTGGTGAAGGGTAAAACTCCCTTTGCTAACATCTCTGAGCTTTCAAATATCCATCGGGTCATGTTTAGTAGGTGGCCCAGTTTGTGGCGCTGTAGGATTTACTAGTTGTCTTGGACTGGTTGTGAGATCCTGTTTGTTGACTGCCTCGACTGGTAGATGATGTGTCCTGAAGTGATACGGAAAGAATGAACATGAACTCTTTATCAGATTACAAAATTTTTGACTCATCAAAATTGAAAGCATTCACATGCATCAAATTAAAAGTGCCCCAAATGATGCAACTTATGTTTGAAGGAGTATAGAATGTTGTGGGAAAAGGAGAAAATGTTGGTTGCCAGCATTTACCCCTTCTTTCTCAGGATTAAACCTGTAGCCAAACTGTTAGCCAGGTTGCTGCTAAGAGTATGGGAATCTGGAGTTTGATGTAACACTGGCAATGTCCTCATTATTAGTCTTTGCTTGTTTTCAGCAATACCCACATCAGGGATTATTCAGACAATTATTCAAAGGCTTGCAGAAATGGTGGAGATTCTCTAATTTGGTGAGACAAATATATTCAAAACTTACTATGAAATAAATTTGAAAAAATTTCTTCATAACTTGATATCAAATAAATTTCAGTCCCACTTTTGTGTGTATTTTGATGGAACTTTTTTCTCATGCAGTGCAACGTGCCAAAATCTGCCCCTTTGCAGAACAATGCCCACTGCATGGTTAATGGTACTGCAAACAGAGCATAGAATAATCACAGAGAATCCACTTATGACAAATGCACTCACGAGACAAGGAATGCAGGGTTTTGCATGTACCACAGACTCCCTTTTTAGCAACACAATTAACCAAACGACAGACGATAGTTCACTCCTCCCGTGGTCACGTAGTCCACGAATCAAGAAAACTAGACAAACAACCTCGACACTAGGGCTTAGCTGGGAGGTATGTGCAAGTTACCGGGAGATGTTTCTACCATAAAATAATTATTCTAGATAAAACAAGCATGGGAACAATTTCAGAAAAGGCATTTTCATCTTCTGGATTAGGGTTTTTGAAGTTATAAGATTTTTTTTTTTTTGTTCGAGAGAAAAACCGAGGAAAAGAATAAAAAGAATAGAAACATGAGCATATTTCTAAGCATTCGCCTCTGTATACTATTCTGTAAAAGTAATAGAAATTAATTTGACTTACACATTGAACATGTATAATCCAAATTTCAATCACTAATAATCAAAGACGGTCACGAAGGGTCAGACTGAAATGACACGTCCGTCTAACTTTACAAGTAGGACATTACCGGACGCTTGTGGCGTGGCGTACCGATATCAAAGGATATTTACCACATAAACCCTTGCTCCACTTTTAGCGTAATAACTGTTGGCAACATGTGCAACAGATCTTGTCCTAAAAAGAAGATTGATTGGTTTCTCTTTGATATTCGATAAATAAATAGTTTAAGGGAGATTAATGGAAAGATCGAAAACAAAGGGGTGGTATTATACTGGGTGGCATATCGTCTTTTACAAGCTTTTAAGTTTACATTGATAAAAAAGTTTAAATACAGAGGCCAATGTGAACAACGTTTTAATTAAATGTTTTACTTATGTAGAAAGATGACATTTCTCTTTAATTCAAACAAGTTTTTTTTTTACGTCTAAAATGTGCCTATACAGCATTTTATTTTAAAAGCGGGGGCGGTTTAGATTTTCCTTCCCAAGAAGACTATGTGAATAACATTTTCAAGAAAATTATTTTGACCTGAATTTTTCGATAAACATTTTCATTCGGATTTTTTGGGTAAAAATCCACAAACAGATATCACAAGCATTCAAAATAGCCAGTTAACTCGATTTGGGAAGAAACTGAATTAAAAAGCATAATAATCAAATAAAAGATAAGAAAATGAAAAAAAAAAAAAAAAAAAAAAACATGTTAAAATCCAATCAGTAGTCTAAATTATGATCTATGAGTATCTATTTGTTTTAGTAAAGAAACGGGTATTTATAGCTAAGATTGAAATTCTGGAAAATTTATGACAATATAAAAGCATGTTTACAAACACGTTTCTTCTTTTTTCAATTGAAGTTGTCATCTGCATAAACAGTTTTACCTGGTATAACTCTGTATCTTGAAATTGTGGATCTAAGTATTAATGATGGATATCAATTTTAATGTAATTAATCAGGTTTTTTAAAATCATATTTACTGTACATTTATACTTATATACTTATATTCCCATTGATTCAGAATGTCTAGGTTTGATAACGGTGATATGGCTTCCGCTCCAAGTGGGAAAAATGCTGATCGCTGATTGGCTTATTGGCTTTTGACTGACAGCTCTGTCGTTTGGTCAATTTAGGTGTAACTACGACTACTATTTTTTAAATACCAGTATTCACCAACCATTCTTAAGAACATTCTTGGTCTTATTTGCCAAGATTTTCTAAATTTGAAAGTAACACACCTGATGATTTGCTAAGCCATTTGGTTTACTGTACATTTATATATACTTATATTCCCATTGATTCAGAATGTCTAGGTTTGCTAACAGCAATATGGCTTCCGCTCCGAGTGTGAAAAATGCTGATCGCTGATTGGCTTATTGGTTTTTGATTGACACCTCTGTCGTTTGGTCAATTTAGGTGTAACTACGATTACAATTTTTTAAATACCAGTATTCACCAACCATTCTTAAGAACATTCTTGCAGGGGTTGACATAAGGATTTCTTCAGCACTTGCCCAGGGGGCAAGCTTGATTTTACTGCAGCTTACCCCCCAGGTTTTGAACTTGCCTGGGGGGGGGCGCAAGTTGGATTTTATTCCAGCTTGCCCCCCCCCCCAGGTTTTGAACTTGCCCGAAAGTAATTATTGTATAAACTCTGTTTTTAACCTATTCATTTCACTTAAATGCATTAGTACTTGCTGCATTTAAATGTTTAAATGCAGCAAGTACTAATACACATGCCAAACTTAGCTAAAATTATTTTATTAAAAGGAGGCAAGAAAAATTAACATTTCTGAACAAATTTAATTCTCACAATAAAATTCACATTCAACATTTACAATTTTTGTTGTGCAAAAATCTGCTGATTTTTTCATTAAAAAACAATCATTATCTTTGAACATGTGATCACTGTGCCACTTAGCATTTTATCCCTTAACTCTTTACCAAACAACAAAATTTTAGACTAGTCCAAATTGAAAGCACTTGAGACGACAAAATAAACATATCTAAAAAACTGAAATTTGTTTCCAGCAGGATAGAAAAAAACATTGTGGGAAAAGGAGAAAATGCTGGTTACCAGCATTTTCTCCTTTTCCCACAATGTTTTTCACCCTTCCAAGAACAAATTTCAAATTTTGAGTCACATTAATTTTGTCATCTGCAAATGCTTTCAATTTGGACCAGTCTAAAATTTTGTCATTTGGTAAAGAGTTGAGTGGGGTGTGTTTTCAGAGAAAAATGTGCTAGACTGCCGGGATTTTTGATTTAGTTGTTTGAAAATTAAATGTGATAGAAACGACAAATAATTTGTTCTTCATTTTTCTTTTCTGTATTTTAAAGAATTCACTACGCTCCTGACACGACTTTTGTCTCCCTCTTTTTTTTTTTTTGAAATGAAACTTCACTTTGATGAAAAATCTAACCACAAAAACGACACATTTGGCATAAATTGCTAACGAGTTACATCGGAGCCAAGCAAACCCTTCTATTAACTGTTGTTTCTGAAGGCATTTATCACAGTATCGCATCGCATTTGTCTCTACAATTACAAATTTCCGAGTTAAATAATTTCACAACCTGAGTGTCGGCCATATTGAATATGGTAGCATCGGAAGCATCGAAACTTTACTTGTCGATTCGTTTCATTGGATGAAAAAAGCCACCAAAGGCGTAATCGACCAATCAAAAACAGTTTTAATATCCATTTGCGTATCAGATCTCAAAGACCCAAAACTACCGGTATCGGCGATAAAGACCTGAATTGACGATAAAGGCAGGGCTTTTTTTTATGGTTTGGGGAAGACACCCGACGCCTTTCAAAAGGGGAAAAAATGCTCGACAAGGCCATAATTGGGGAAAATTTACCGTCTTGCTATATATGTTGCTGTACATCATTATACATGTGTGATATAAATTACACATTATGTACTATTAATAGGCCTAGAACACTGGAATTAATCTTTGCAATAACACTTAATCATATGAAACTGAATTAAGCTGTTTTGTGAATACTGAACTCTCAACAGGATTCTCACTAGGTCCAGTATTCCAAGAGTCATGTACTCTTGGGCCCAAATTTTCAAGAGTCAAAGTGGAATTTCCAGGAGTCAAAGAGAAATGTCCAGGGTCATAATTACTTGATTATCATTAGTAGATAAGGGTGAAATAAAGACAGTTTTTCATTCATGCTCTTTGTTTATGGAAACAAATTAGACAAGAAAATACCTCATCTGATGTACAAACTTGTTGGAATGAAGTGGATAGAAGAATTTTAACTCGCAGCCCTAGCATGCAATTCATCTGCATGAACTATATATCTAACAGACAAAAATTAATTTCTAACTGTTTACCTACCAAACAAACAATTTTTAGACTCGGATCATGTTTTAGACATTTGCAGACGATAATTCAAATGTGGCTTTCCAGAACGATTTGTTTTTCATTGCCTAGAACATTGTGGAAAGGGAAGAAAACAAAGATCAAATCCAATAAGGTGTTATTTCTTTAAGTATTCTTTCACACTTGTTCCAGTGCTAATACTGTAAGACAAGAAGGCCTAACCTCCATCCCCCCACCATCTAGTTAATCTATTAAGGTTGTGTAGATCTATTATCATTGTAAAAAACAAAGTTTTTTTCTAATTTAGACTTGGTCTAGGTCTAGTTTGTTTCTTGAGAAATAAAATATGTCAAAGATCTTCATCATAAGTTAAACTAGATCCAGTAAGAAATCTGTGATTGCTGATCCTTGCCACTCCAAGCATAAATAAAATCCGAAACTCAATCGAGAGGAAAAAAGCGTCTGCTACTCATTTACATTCGTGATCGGTTTGCATATAAAGTCCGATACATTTCACTGAAATTATTAACTGAAATAAAATGATAGCGGATTTTTTCATGTTAGTTCGAGACAAGTGTCAAAAGATAATGATTATACAACCTAAATATCCCAACTTTATGTTTTCATAATGCTTGAAATTGGAGAGAAATATGACTTTTTCCCAATCAGCAGAATTTGTCTGCAAGTGATCTAAAAATAGAACAAGGCAAATCTGATTTTCCTGAAGTGTCATAGTTACCTCCCTTCCATGAAAATTTTCGTACATTTTCGTTGAGTTTACAAATGTTATAGCTATATGTAATCTTTTTTGCATCTCCTTTCAGTTTTTCTTTCTTTCTTTGTCGCGCATTATGTCGCAATGTTGGAGCGACGTACACGATTTTAGCGTGAACAGCGCAATCGCCCCTGTCCAGAATAAACACTGACTGTTTGTATCCACGTTTTTGTTGACGCACGGAAGAAAGCGTTGAATACCAAATCATGGCAAATGCTGGATTCCAGTGTTTTTTCGTATTATACCTCGAGCGTGTTCGGAAAGTACGAAATCAGCTGATTAGTGACGGTTTTCCGCGAATCCCAAAGGCGGATGGCTCATTATAAAACGAAAGTATCAGTCGTCTTTGCAGCCGATCTTTCGGTCTGGGATTGGGTTTATTAACTATCTTAGTACAGTCCTTTCTATTTCAGAAGAGAAAGTCGATTTCTTAGGGGAAAACTGATTGCTCAGGGGAAAACTACATCTTTGGGGAAAAATTTGCCGAGGGGAAGACGCCGAATATCGGCGTCACTTTCTTAGTAAAAAAAACCCCTGAACGGACTGAAAATTTTACTTGCCTGGCGGGCTCACCAATGGTGAAGGCAGCTTGCCCGTAGCAATTACGGCCCGAATCGGGCAATCGGACGTCCGCTTATGTCAAACCCTGTTCTTGGTCTTATTCTCCAAGATTTTCTTAATTTGAAAGTAACACACCTTCTGATTGGCTAAGCCATTTGGTTTAGCCAAAAATGGTTTAGCAAATCAAAAGTTATGTTACTTATAACTTTAGAAAATTCTAGAGAATAAGACAAAGAATGTTCTTAAGATGGTTGGTGAATACGAACCCAGATTGTCTTCATCTGGTGGTTTTCACTTGATTACTTTCATATTACTATTGTTCCAGTAAGTTTTAAGTTTCAAGTAAGTTTCAAAGAAGAACTTTTGAAATTATCTAAGTTTTTACCAGCTTTTGACCTCTTTTGACAATGTTTTTGGCCCTTCCAAAAGCTGATTTCATCATTTGAGCTAAGTTAAATGTGTCTACAAACTCTTCTAATTCACCCAGACAATAACATTTAAGACAGGTCCAAACTGAAAGCAAATGCAGATGACAAATTGAGTGTGGCTCACATGACAAGGTTAGTATTTGACAGGGTAGAAATACAGTGAAGAAAGGAGAAAATGGGAGCTACACGCATTTTCTCCTTTTCCCATAATATTACCTAAGATTCTCCTTGAGGTCGATAAAACATAGGATTGACCAGCAATGGGTTAAAATTAGTCTCAAAGGAGACAAACCTGCAAGTGGTGGTGCAGCATCTGAGAGTGGGGCTGATGAGTCATCATTGGGACAAATGGGGCACCATATGGGGCAGCAGGGGCTCCAAGAGGGCCAGCTTGTGTTCCAGTGTTCAGTTGTCCAGCCATTTGTAAGTTGAAAGGAGGTGGAGTGCTTGCATGGAATCCTTGCTTGTCAAATGCCTTGAATAGAGAAAAAAAGAATGTAACTTCACTCTTGAGCTTTGATACATATGATTTGAAACATGTACAGCTGATTTTTGTTGTAAACAATGTGACAGCAACATATTATCATCAACAGTTCTTTCCTGATTTATCATAATGCTGACTTGGTATCTGTAATCATCTAGTTTTGTTTCACAAGAAATTTTGGGTCTCTTATTTTGCTCAAAATAACGGACTTAACTCTTTACCACACAATCCCGACTTTTAACGACCCTGAGGAAGAAGGCTTTTGAAAACATTTAGGGAAAAGGAGAAGATGCTGGTAACCAGCATTTTCTCCTTTTCCCAAAATGTTTTTCTACTCTTTCAGAAACAAATCATTTTTAGTTTCTCCTCTACAAATGCTTTCATTACAGATGAGTCAAAAATTTTGTTGTGTGGTAATGGGTTAAAGTTTCTTGAGTCCATTTATTTTGCTGAGTTGAGTCTGAAATATTGAGTCAACTCAGGATTTTAGAATGTTTGTAAGGTCTGTTAATGTTAGTGAAATGTGTCTCAAACAGTGAACTCAACTTAAGTCAGAAAATGAGTCTGTAAGAGGAATTGAGCAAAATAAGGTACTTACGTTTTTTTTTTTTTTTTTTCTGTAAAACCAGGCCCTGTTTCTTAACACATTTCCATCAATCACTTCGAATATAGGGTAATCAGTGAAAAAAAAAATCTTTCAATCTAATGAGGTTTGACCATACAACCGTTTTGTGTTTGTAAATGGGGCAGGAGAGTTTGATACAACCTAGCTGAGTATCTAACAGCTTTTAACAACACCCATACTTGCCCTTATTACGGAGCCAACTTTGTTCTCTTTTGCCTTTTACTCTTCTAATTCAACTAATTTTCTCCTTGAATAAAACTTACAGCAAATGACTTCAAAGCATCCTTGATAATCAACGAACTAGCTAGGTGATGAGTCACAATCATTCCATAAGTGCTCCATTGTAAGATGAAATAGTTTTCCACAGAGGGTACATTATGAAGTAGAAGTACATTATGAAGTAGATAATCAACCGGTTGTGTGTGATATTAAAAATCTGTCACTAGAATGGGGTGTGATGCGATTGAAAAAATGAGTCTGAAGGACGAGTTTTTTAACCGTGTTAAATCCCATTCGAGTGACCGATTTTTAATATCACATACAACCAGTTGATTATCCTATTAACTATATTCCTTTTGTCACCCTTTTTCGTTCCAACAGTTTTCAAGAATGGAACAATATGAGCAATATAGGAAAAAAGTAGTTCCGGCAAACATACTAAAACTATATTGTCACTAGTGATGATACCATATTTATCATCACTAGTGGTGTTATTCACTGAGAAATCCCAATAGTTAACTGATAAGAATATAATAAAAGTACTTACCTGTGCATGAGTCTTGCCATATCCAGGAACTTGAATGTCTGATGCCGCTGATCCTGTAGAGACAGAACCTGGAATTTTCAACTCTATTATCAAGTCAATATTACTTGGGTTTTTTAATTTTATAATCAGAAAGATAATGCTGAGGATTGTTTACTTTTGGCTGCTACTGGGCCTATAAGTGTTTTGGTGAGTTGTGAAAGGTTCTTTATAGGTTAGTGATACGCCAAGTTTTCTCCAAGTCTTGGAAGAGCCTTGTTAAAAGAAGAACACTGCATGTAGGTGCCAACGCTCGGCTGTAATTGCTTTTAGCGAAAATTTTAAGTCAAAAAAAGGGGCATAACTGTGTCCAAAATAATCTGATGGTTACCTGGACCTGTTGCATGGGTTTCCCTTTTGACAGTAAACAACTACCCCAAGTTTGAAGTAAATATCTTCAGTAAGGACAGAGATATTCCATAATATTAAAGTTTTTGAAAATTCTAGGTTGAACAAGGGATGTAACTGTGTCAAAAATATTTTGATGGTTACCTGCCTCTGTTGTATGGATGCCCCTTTAGATAGTTAACATCTACTCTGAGTTTGAAGTACATGTCTTTGGTATTAACAGAGACATTATAAAATTTCCAAGTTTTTCCACGACGACGCCAGGGCTATGACAATACCTCAACATTTTCTTAACTCTTTACCACACAATCCCGAGTTTTAACGACCCTGGGGAAGAAGCTTTTGGAAAACATTGTGGGAAAAGGAGAAAATGCTGGTAACCAGCATTTTCTCCTTTTCCCACAATGTTTTCTACCCTATCACACACAGAAATCATCATTTTAGCTACACTGAATATGTCGTCTGTTAATGCTTTGAATTTGGTCTAGTCCAGAATTTTGTCGTTTGGTAAAGAGTTAAAAACAGCTGAACTAACAAGTCTTATATCTGTGTTTGTGATCATGTATGGTTTAAGGCACCCCCCCCCCCCCCAAAAAAAAAAAAACAAAAAAAACTAGAGCTGTCACTGAATGTGACTTAATACTCCCACCAGCGCTTTGACAGAAACAGGCAATTATTTGTACACAGACGGACACACGGACAGACAGGCTGGTTCCAGTATACCACCGAAAACATTCGTTTTGCGGGGGTATAAAAAACCCCCCTGCTATTCATTTAATGAGCTCAGTATCCGGTACTTATCTAACATTAAATATCTTCAGATAAGTTAAACGAATTCATCATAGCCAGAGGTTAAGACCTGTGATACAGCATAAATATGCAAACAAAAACATGTGGCATTTCAGCTGCACAAAAGTAGTACTTGTGCTGTCAAAAGTATAGGGAAAAAAAAAACATCCTGCAGAAGGCGTAAGCCAAAACCTTGATTGAGATCTTAAATGAAACTTGTACATGTTGTTACAGATTTTTTTCATTCATTCGTCAAGTGTATAGACTTATCTTCAGATTGGCAAGAACAGAACTGTAGGAAACTATTCCTAAAGGTAAGTCATGGTATGCAGGGGTAAAAATTCAAATCTACAACAGTTGAGAAAAGGGGCTTTAGTACCAGTCTTTTACAAAGGACCGGCAATTTCTCCTTTTCCCAGGAAGTTTTTCTGTTCAGTCAAAGGCTCATCTTATCATTTATACTACATTTACTTTGTTGTCTTGCACTATGCTAAAATTTTGTTGTCTGGTAAAGAGTGAAGAGTAAAGGTAACATATTCACTTGCTCAGTATCCGGTATGTTTCTAACATTGATAATTATCAGACTATTTTGCATACTTCATCACAGCAAGTGATTGGCATTAGTAAAGCACAGTCACAGAGATCTGCTTTTGTCATGCTGCATTTGTTCAAAGTGCACACACACACATACATAAAGTTGTGACAACTATGTCTTGCTCATGGCGAACAGGCAAAACAAAAATGTGTAAACTTAATACAAACTGGCATCAAAATTAGTAAGAATCAAAACTTACTGTTAACTTTAGGTTGTGTTGGTGCACTAGCATATGGAGTTTTTGAGAAGTCTGGAGTCTGTTGTCCCAATTCATCATAAACTGGAGAGAAAAAAATATAAAGTATCCACAGATCAGTAAACATTGCTGAACCCTCTCATTGTACTGCATAACGACCAAAACCCAGTCAGCTCTTCAAATAAATACAATTTGACAGGAACCACACATATATAACAATGAGAGCTAATTTCAGACCCACTGTGGGTATACTATAGATCATCACACATGATCAGTGCTTATAAAACAGGAACAGGATCAATGCTTATAACACTTAATTCATGCTCAACTCAGCTGAGCATAAAATTTCAATTTTGTTGTCTGGTAAAGAGTGAAGAGTAAAGGTAACATATTCACTTGCTCAGTATCCGGTATGTTTCTAACATCTATAATTATTAGACAATTTTGCATACTTCATCACAGCAAGTGATTGGCATTAGTACAGCACAGTCATTGAGATCTGCTTTTGTCATGCAGCATTTGTTTAAAGTTTCAATTCTAAATTTCTTTACATTTGGTCCAGGCTAAAGTTTTGTCATGTGGTAAAGGGAAAACACTGTTTTGATCCTTTACCAAAAATCCTGTGTTCCAACAACCTTGAGGAAGAGAGCATTTCCAAACACCGTGGAAAAAGGAGAAAATACTGTTAACCTGAGGCACAAAGAGGAGAAGTGATAACTTATGCTTGTAGTTTTGGCATACACTGACTTAGGATAATCATTCAGCTGCTGCTGAAAATCAAGTTCTTCACTATAACTATCAATAGATCTACAATTTATTTACCTTTATTTGTACCATAAGGAACATGATGAGAGCTGTAACTTTTCTGTTGGTACTGGGTGTTAGCAGGGGTGCCTGTGTGGGCTGAATTTGTAACTTGAGGCATCTATAAAAAGAATTCATATTAACACTTTACTAGACAACAACATTGTAGATTCATGTAGAACAAAAGCACCTGCAGAGCACACATTAAACTTTTACCAAAACCAATGCCATGTTTTCATGACTGCGAGGCGGACCCCTTTTGTAAACATTGTGGGAAAAAGGAGAAAATGCTGGTAGCCAGCATTTTCTCAGGAGAAAATGCTGGTAGCCAGCATTTTCTCCTTTTCCCACAACGTTTTCTACCCTATCCAAAAAGTAAGTTCATTTGTACCACTTTCAAATTTGTCGTCTGTTAATGCTTTCAATTTGGAAGATCTAAATTTGTAATTGGAAGGTTGGAAAAGGGTTAAATTAACCCTTTACCACACAATGACGCCTTTTAACGCCCCTGAAGAAGAGGCCTTTTGAAAACATTGTGGGAAAAGGAGAAAATGCCGGTAACCAGCATTTTCTCCTTTTCCCACAAAGTTTTCTACCCTATCAAAGAAAAGTTGCGTCATTTGAGCCACTATGAAATTGTCTTCTGCAAATGCTTTCAGTTTGGATAGGTCTTAAATTTTGCAGTGTGGTAAAGGGTTAAAGGAGGCTGAAATGACTGAATTTTCTTTTGGAAATGGTAAAAAGCATTGTTGGAAAATGAGAAATGAATTCATAAAGGACTAATTGCTTGTTTGAAGACTGTCCTTATACTGTATTTTTCCCAAATAGTCAACTGCAGACATAACTGTGATACATAGGAGGAGCCACCAGGACCAGGTTATAAAAAGCAAATTGCAATTGTGAGTTCTTTGGAAAAAGGCAACCAAGCTAATCTACAAATGAAAATACAATTTAACTTAACACCCTAGAGCTCCAATTAAACCCAACAGACATTTCTAATAAGACCTCAAAAAATGCAGTTTCAAGGTTCCAATTGTTTATATTTCAGTTGCAGACAGTATGGATCAAGAACAGACTTCAGAGATCATGCACAGAATGTTTCTATTTGTACTCACATATCAAATCTTAATTTATAAAAAATTTTCCTGTTTTACAGAATTTTTACAAATTCTTATGCAGTAGATTTATTACAGGAGATAATCATCAACTTGTTACCACAATTACGACATTATTTCATACTTGTCCATATTGAAGGCATAAGCAGACAACAAATTATATCATGAGGTTTTCCTTTGAAAGAGTGGAATGCTTATGGGGAGAAAAAACCTGGTTACAAGCTTGATCTCCTTAATCCATGGTTTCAAAAGCTAAATGGTTGTAAAGATCATTCAGCTAAGTGTTAGGTAGGGCATAAATTTGTACCACACAATCCCAAGTTTTAACAACCCTAAAGATGACTTTAGAAAACATTGTGGGAAATGGACAAAATGCTGATAACCAGCATTTTCTCCTTTTCCCACAATGTTTTCTACTCTATGATAAACAAATTTCTTGTTTGGAGTAACATTTACTCTGTCATCTGCAAGTGGTTTGAATTTGGACCAGTCTAAAATTTTGTCATTGAAGAGGTTGATATTAGTGGTTTACATACTGGAATCACAGGAATCTGGAAACCAGCTCCAGGTATGATTGATGGAGGATAGATATAGCTGTAGAAGTACGGCTGTTGATGTGCCTGGCCTGTGGCTGACTGCTGAGACGTAGGAATAGACCCTGTGGGCGACTGGGCTTCCACCCTTGTCATTTTGGTACTGTCACCAGTGCCTATAAAAGTTTTGATTATGACATTGACTTTAAAGCCACAAATATACATAGAATCGAGGACACATGTCTCAATTTTTGTTCTCTCTCCCAAAATATCTTGTATATGAGGTATCCATACTTTGAAACAAGTCATAAATACATAGCAAAGCATCAGATAGTGCAATCGGCTCAGTTGATAAGGGTCAGACTCATAACACTAAGTAAAAGGGCTACCATCTTGAACCTATCTTTTTTGTCATCTCTTTAATTTCCCCTCACTACAAGTACACAGTCATCGCCTAATGATATTAATTTAGTAGCAAAATCAATATTGCTTTAAGACACAAATCTCATTCAGTGCTAAATTTTGGTTAAAATCTAGTTTTGAGCATCTTTGAACAATAATAATTATCATGTCCTTTTAGCCCTTTCAGCGCCATAGGTGAAAACAGTAACTTTTGCGGACGGCATAGATCAAGATCAGACTGCACAGAGTTGATGTTTAAAGAATTGTTGAGGACGCACGACGGACGACGGACACCGGGCGATCCTAAAAGCTCCCCTTGAGCACGTTGTGCTCAGGTGAGCTAAAAAAGTTTAGCAACACTTGTAGTTTACAGCTTAATGTTTGACGTTTTATGAAACATGGTTATAAAACTTAGTACAAAATAAGGTTTAGCATACAAACTATCATTGATTTGGAAACCTGCGGGCTAGGCTAATCAACGTATTGCAAATGCATTAAAGTTACACATACTTTTTCACAGCATAGCAAAAATTGTTGCTAAACTTATTTTACTATGTAAAAGTTGAGGGGAGTGTACAGCAAGATTAGCCTGCACATATATAACTTTTACAGACACTGTTCTCTCAGTAAGTTCGGCTTTACAGATCCCATTTGATGTCAATAAACATAAAGCCTTTTTTCAAAAATTTAAATCCAAGATTTAGTCAACAATACTAATTTAGCAGGATAAAATTTCATTAACTCTTTACCACACAATCCAGAGTTAGAAGAAGGCTTTCGAAAACATTATGGGAATGTTTTCTACCCTATGAAAGACGAATTTCGTGTTTTAGCAACTTTTATTTTTTTGTCTGCAGATGCTTTAGACAAGGCCATAATTTTGTTGTGCGGTAATGAGTTAAATCCTTGTCTTACCTGAGTAAGGTACACTTGGCATGGTTTGTTGATTACTGTTGGATGTTAGAGTTGTGGGTGGAATACCTAATCCTGCAGCAGCAGCTGCACTTGAGAAATCATACACATTGTTGGCAGGCTGTAAAATAGACATTAACACTTCTTGTCTGATCATCACATACTTTATACAGACATGCACGAAACACAACGCAAGAAAACAAAGATTGGTGGTGATGATTTTAACCCTTAACCTAATGAACTATTATTCTAACCACCCTGAAGGAAAAAAGGCTTTCAACAACACTCTGAAAAAGAAAACATATTTGTAACCAGTGCAAGAAATATGGTCTAGGTGTCCCAAAACAGATACCATATTTCTCCTAATAAAAGCGCCCTCCCTAATAGTAGCTCCCCTCCCCAGAAAAACCCTTAAATTATGATAACCTTATGTATATTAGTTGATTAAAATGACAATATTTGAAGAACTTGATGAATATTTCCTCTAATTTGATTAATATTTTCTCTTACCAATTACTAAAACACAAAGAAATACAAAATTGGACAGACTTTTTGCTTTGTAAATTGGGTACAAAATAAAGGCTCCCTATCTATGTTTTGCATAGCTCCCCGGAGCTTTTATTAGGAGAAATACAGTACTTAGAAAACTTTAGAAACTCTTGCTCTATAAAAAGCTGATCTCAGAAATCACTTTGAAGTTCTCAGGATAAAAGGAAAATTTTTAACCCTTTCACAAACAATCCAGATTTTTAATAGCCCTAAAGGAGAAGACATAAAATCGTTGTGGAAAATGGATAAAAAGAATTTTCTCAGTTTACAATGATGTTTTCTACCCTTCCAAAAAAAAACAAGAGGGCCATGATGGCCCTGTATCGCTCCACTGGCTAATACGTAAAATCACTACATGCAAAACATTACAATACTTGGCCAATTGGTTTTGAACATAAGACCCCTGAAACAGGACTAAAATTGGTAGCCCTAGTTCATATGGTTAGTAACAAGAAGATTTCTAAAGATTTCACTATATAAGCCCATGTAAAACTTCTGACCCCTCAGGGTGAATCAAATTCCCCCCTAGGGCTATAATTTACGCACTCTTGGTGAAGGGCCTTTAGATATAGCTACATGCGAAATTTGGTAGCCCTACGCTTTATGAATAAGTACAGGGAGATTTCTTAAGTTTTCTCTACATAAGCCCATGTAAAACTTGTGACCCCCGGGGCAGGGCCAATTTTGACCCCAGGGCTATAATTTAAGCACTCTTGGTAGAGACCCACTAGATAAAGCCACATGCAAAATTTGGTAGCCCTAGGCCTTACGGCTAGGTACAGGGAGATTTCTAAAGTTTTCCCTAAGTAAGCCCATGTAAAACTTGTGACCCCCGGGGTGGGGTCAAATTTGACCCAAGGGCTATAATTTGGGCACTCTTGGTAGAGGCCCACTAGATAAAGCCACATGCAAAATTTGGTAGCCCTAGGCCCCATGGCTAGGTCAAAGAAGAATTTTAAAGTTCTCCCTATATAAGCCCATGTAAAACTTGTTATATAAGCCCATGTAAAACTTGTTACCCCCGGGCAGGGCCTAATTTGACCCCAGGGCTATAATTTGAACAATCTTGGCAGAGGTCCACTAGATAAAGCTACATGCCAAATTTAGTAGCTCTAGGCCCTATGGCTAGGTAGAAGAGGAATTTTAAAGTTCTCCCTAAATAAGCCCATGTAAAACTTGTGACCCCCGGGGCGGGGCCAATTTTGACCCCAGGGCTATAAATTGAAGAAACTTGGTAGAGGTCCACTAGATAAAGCTACATGCCAAATTTGGTAGCCCTTGGCCTTACGGTTTCAGACAAGAAGATTTTCAAAGATTTTCAAAATTTTTCAGTTTTGTTGCCATGGTAACCAGAGTTTTTGAAGGAATTAAATTCTTTCAAGAAATTCTGAAGAGGACCATGGCAGGATCATTTCTGTGAAGTTTCATCAAAATTGGATGGGTAGTTTCAGAGAAGAAGACGTTTTAAAAAAAAGTTAACGCACGCACGGACGGACGCACGGACGGACGGACGGACGCACGACGGACAACAGGCCATGACATAAGCCCGCTGGCCTTCGGCCAGTGGAGCTAAAAAACAAATTTCAATTTTCAATTTACATTCATGTTGTTGTCTACAAATGCTTTCAATGTGGATGTGTCTAATATGTTGACAACTGGTAAAGAGTTAATTCTTATGCTACCAGCAGCTAAAGGTGCACTGACCATTCTGATTTCTAGTACATGAGCTGTGCTCTTGTAAAATGGGGTCTAATGCATCTATGTGATGCATAGTACAAGTCATCACAATTATGGGTCCATAAAATATCATTTTGTCTATTAACCCAATGAAACATGAGGTAGACTGTTCTTTAACATGCTGATAATTGACCAATAGCAAAGTTTCGACCCAGGTCAGACTGCGGATTGTGCAGGCTGACCTGGGTCGATACTTTTAGCATATGTATTAAACCTCTTTTACCCAGAGCACGGCTAATATATTCGATTCAATAATCTCCTGAGTTTTCATTTATTGACCTGTTGTTTTTTACCAGCAGACCGACTTCATTTCATTCATTCAGCCATATTATAATTCATGCTCATATAAGTAATTTTAATAGTTACTGTAATTGCGACTGAATTTTAGGAGTTTCATGCCTTTTTTCAAAATTATTTCAGTATATTGCAGCAGCCAGTGCAACTATCCATAGTTTCAAAGAGAATCTTTTAGCAGTATTTTCCACACTTTTCTTTTCAAGCCACATGCTCCTTTCCCACACAAACATTGTTGAAAGAATGATCAACAGTGACACTGTTTATAAATGTTTCGACTTGTCTAAAACGAAAGCATCTGTAGGCAACTTATCAAACACAGTTCAAATGATGAATTGTTCCTGAAAGGGCTAACAAGCATTTTATTTTCAAATGATGTTTTCAAACGCCTCTTTTCTTCATGTTAGTTAATCACAGGATTGTTTGGTTGTGGGTTAACAAAAAGAATTGAGGTGATTTCAATTTAGTATTTCTATACCGCAAGCATCACGCGAAAAGGGGCATTCAGACATTTGCGTAAAATGTCGTTTCGGATCAGCCTGCGCAGTCCGCGCAGGCTAATCCGAGACAGCACTTTATGACTACATTAGATTTAGTTCTTCAGTAGACTTGTGCGAAACAGAAAATTACATAAAAACAGAAAGTGTCTTTTCTGATTAGCCTGCGCGGACTGCGCAGGCTGATCCGAGACGACACTTTCCACAAATGTCTGAATGCCCCTTTTCGCATGTTGCAGGCCATATATCAAAGTAAAGCTAGATGTTACGATAAAGAACTTACCAATGGAGGCATTCTCTGCTGAAAATACTGTAATTCTTCCAGATTGGCATATAGAGGCTGTTGTACACCCTGTGTAAGAAACAAATATATTTCATGTACTGCTCAACATAGAGTTTGCAAACTCTATACTAAAGAAGGAGAATGATCCCTATTCAAGAGATACTCTTCATAAGCCTTTTATGAAAAACATGTGCCGGTTTGGCCCAAAGATAGGATTTCTGACATGCAAAAAAAAAAACTAGAGGCGCTTGAGCGCCTGTATCGCTCCACAGGCCTGTTATTTCTATAATGGCAAAAGGAAGTTTTTAACAATTATCATTCAATCCTGCATTTTAGCTCACTGAAGAAACAATTTGGTAGACAACCACCATAGGAACTTACCTGCAAAACAACAATGAAATCCAATGAATAGTTTTAGAGAAGAAATTTTTCAAAGATTTTACTTTATACCATATAAGGAAAATGAGTCTCCCATAAAAGCCATGTTTTTTGACAGATCTTTTTTTTTTTAAGGAATTCTGTAAACCTGTATCTAAGGAACATTCCTGCAAAATAATAATGCTATCCAAATAGCGGTTTGGGAGGAGAAAATTTTTAAAGGTTTTTTACTTTGGTTGCCATGGCAACCAGAATTCTTCATGGAACACAATTATTTGAAGGAATTTGAAAGAGGACCACCAAAGGAACATTCCTGTGAAATTTGGTAAAAATCCAGTCAATAGTTTCTGAGGAGAAGTTTTTTAAAGAAAAAGTTTACGGACGCACGCACGAACGGACGGACGGACAGACGGACGGACGGACGACGGACACAACGCCATGACAACAGCTCTCTGGCCTTCAGCCAGTGGAGCTAAAAAAAGTGTGCCTGTATTGCATATGTACATCCTAGATGGGGCCCTGGTGGTAGTTCACTTTTGAAGCAATTGTGGTAAAAAGCAGTGAAATACAGAGTTCAGTACAAAACCTCGTGTTCATCAGTCATCAGTTCCTATTGTGAGAGTTGGTAAAACAAAAGAGATCCAAAAGGGTTTTGGCATGGACACAGACATTGGTTTCCATAAAACAAGGATAATGAAATTTAAACATGTTTTGACCTTAAATGTGCATCTGTCACTGAGTAGTTCATCTATTTCTCTGAATAACATGTAAAAATCTCAGGGCTTACATAAATAGGCAAAGTTCCAGCTTGTCCCATGATATACTGTTGAGTCATCAAAGGTACTCCAGGTGGTAAGTTTGGCGGTGCTTTGGATGCTGAAAGAGATATTAATAACTGAATAAATAACCTTTGCTCTGACACAAGGGGTGTTAATGCATCTCTGTGATGCATAATACGAAGCAAGTCATCACATAATTAGCCATAAATAGAATCTATTTTATCTAACAACTGACTAAATCTTGAGGTAGGATTGTCCTTGGCCATTCAGAAAATTAGCAAAAAGTATCCACCCATGTCAGCCTGCGCAGACTGACATGGGTCAATACTGTTTGCAGATGCATTAAACCCCTTTTCTACAGAGCATGCTCTGTGAAAAGGGGGCTTAATGCATCTGCGAAAAGTATCGACCCAGGTCAGCCTGCGCAGTCCGCGCAGGCTGACCTGGGCCAAAACTTTTCGCTATTCGTCAATTTTCTGCATGTCAAAGGACCAGTCTACTTCAGGATTGAGTCGGTTATTTAAGAAGGTGGCTTTTATGGATCCAGAGGTATGTGAGGGCTTGCTTGGTGCCATGGATCACGGAGATGCATTAAGGCCCCTTTTGGCAGAGCGTGGCTCATATACATATACAGAATTAACAAGCTGAGCTGGGGAGCTCAGTAGGTAATGCAGAGGGCTTGAAACCAGGGAGATCTCTGGTTCCTATCCCGAGCTTGGCCAATTTCTGAGGACTGGTGAAAGTCATTGCAAAAGGATTCATCCCTCTCTTACTGCTGATCAATGTTTCTACATCTGTTATGGGGGAATGCAGCCAGTGGCTTGGAGAGAACATTGTCTGAAGTACTGGTAAAAGAAACCCCAGAAAGGTATGGATAGGTGTACTGGAGCCACTATAATAATGTTGAAAATGTTGTTAAACTCTATACAAACAAAAAGAAATAAAAAAAATTGGAAGACAAAAACCCCAAGAGACATCAAAGGAGCCTGAAATTGCTCACCTTGGATATTAGGGTAACAACTTTGCCTTTTTTCCATGTCTTAAATATGTATGATATTGTCTTTTAACTCTTTACCAGTTAACAAGAATTTAGACTTCAAATTAATATCATCTCAAGATGCAAAACTAGAGGCGCTTGAGCGCCTGTATCGCTCCACAGGCCTGGTATTTCTATAATGGCGAAAGGAAGTTTTTAACAATTATCATTCAATCCTGCATTTTAGCTCATTGAAGAAACAATTTGGTAGACAACCACCATAGGAACTTACCTGCAAAACAACAATGAAATCCAATGAATAGTTTTAGAGAAATTTTTCAAAGATTTTACATTATACCATAAAAGGAAAATGAGTCTCCCATAAAAGCCATGTTTTTTGACAGATCTTTTTTTTTTTAAGGAATTCTGTAAACCTGTATCTAAGGAACATTCCTGCAAAATAATAATGCTATCCAAATAGCGGTTTGGGAGGAGAAGATTTTTAAAGGTTTTTTACTTTGGTTGCCATGGCAACCAGAATTCTTCATGGAACACAATTATTTGAAGGAATTTGAAAGAGGACCACCAAAGGAACATTCCTGTGAAATTTGGTAAAAATCCAGTCAATAGTTTCTGAGGAGAAGTTTTTTAAAGAAAAAGTTTACGGACGCATGCACGGACGAACGGACGAACGAACGGACGCACGACGGACACAACGCCATGACAATAGCTCGCTGGCCTTCGGCCAGTGGAGCTAACAACAATGAAATCCAATGAATAGTTTTAGAGAAGAAATTTTTCAAAGATTTTACTTTATAACATAAAAGGAAAATGAGTCTCCCATAAAAGCCATGTTTTTTGACAGATCTTTTTTTTTTTAAGGAATTCTGTAAACCTGTATCTAAGGAACATTCCTGCAAAATAATAATGCTATCCAAATAGCGGTTTGGGAGGAGAAGATTTTTAAAGGTTTTTTACTTTGGTTGCTATGGCAACCAGAATTCTTCATGGAACACAATTATTTGAAGGAATTTGAAAGAGGACCACCAAAGGAACATTCCTGTGAAATTTGGTAAAAATCCAGTCAATAGTTTCTGAGGAGAAGTTTTTTAAAGAAAAAGTTTACGGACGCACGCACGCACGCACGCACGGACGGACGGACGGACGCACGACGGACACAACGCCATGACAATAGCTCTCTGGCCTTCGGCCAGTGGAGCTAACTAGATGTGACTCAAACGATGGTACACCTCTTTGATGGAGAGAAGGTTTCTTTGAAAAAGGAAAAAGGCCTCTCACAATGTTTTCAAAAGCCTTCTCCATGGGGGTCATCGAAACGCAGAATCATGTGCTAAAGGGTTAAATTCATTACCTTCTGAAACAAATTTGTAGCAGTCAACTTGAAAACATTGTTGAAAATTATGGATAATCAAGATGAACTGAGATTTGATATGTGAATACGTGCAAATGTATTGTGGCAAAATGAATCGCCAGTTAGTTTCAGCTAAACTGATTAGAAAGTGGTTAATATCAAGTCAGTTGCTTCATGTGGTAAAGAGTTAAGATGTGAGATTTCATGGCAAAATTTGGTAAACACTCTACCAAACAACCCTAACTTTTAACAACTCTGTGGAAAATGGCTTTTGAAAACATTGTGGCAACAGGTGCTGGTGGCATTTCTCCTATACCCATCCAAGACAGACTCCATCATTATAGCCGCATTTCATTAGTTGTCTGCAAATGCTTTAAATTTGGACAATTCTAAGTTTTCAAAGTTTGGTAAAGAGTTAAATCTACAAATTGAAAGTAATACGGGTGCTAGAATAATAATAAATCTCAAGTCAAATTTTCAATAAAAATGTAATTTCCCATTTTCCCCTTTCCGCCCATGGAGACATCAAAAGCACTTTTCAAGCAAGTGAAACAATTAGTCCATACTTACATGCAGCCGATATAGTTGGCAATGTTGAGATTTTTGTTGTGTTACTGCTTGTTACTGTCGTAACTGCAGAGACGGATGATGTTACAGTGGTCGTAATCGAAGATAATGATGACATCGAGGATGTGCTGGCAGTACTCTTTGAAGAACTTGTAGTTGTGACATCAAACTGTTCAAAGAAATTTAACTCTTTACCTAACGACAGAATTTTAGACTTCTCCAAATTGAAAGCATTTGCAGACAACAAAATAAACGTGACTCAAAAAGTGAAACTTGACTTTAGAAGAGTAGAAAACATTGTAGGAAAAGGAGAAAATGCTGGTTACCAGCATTTTCTCCTTTTCCCACAATGTTTTCAGAAGGCTTCTTCCTGTGGGTCGTAAAAACCAGGGATTGTTTGGTAAAGGGTTAAGTAAGAGATCCTTTTACCCTTTCCCAAAAAAAATCTACTTTTCATTCCTTGACTAGACGAAAGATTTTTGGACAAATCCAAATCAAAAGCATTTAAAGACAAGCTAACTATGGTCCAAATAATAGGTGTAATCTATGAAAGGGCACAAAATACTGTAGGAAAAGGAGAAAATGCTGGTTACCAGGATTTTCTCCTTTTCCCCACAATGTTTTCAAAGGGACATTTCCTTAAGGTTGTTAAGACTGGAGAGTTTGAGGTAAAGCGTTCAAAGACCCTGAAAAAATGGATTTTGAAAATTTTGTGAGAAAAGGAGAAACTGTAGGTAACCAGCATTTTCTCCTTTTCCCTCAATGTTTCGTACACTTTATAGGACAAATCACATTTGACCAACATAAAATTTGTCCTTTGCAAATAGTTTCAATCTACCACGTTATATGAATTTGATGTCTACATATGGACCTTAAATAGATGTGTATCTGGCTACTTCTGTACATGAGGTCTAGACTGCCTGCAGTTTGATTAGAAAATAAACACTTTCTATGCATAGATATTGTAATGATCCAGTTTCTGGTGACACAATTTTTCACTGATAGTAAATCAGCTGTTTTCAATTGCATAGTGTCAGTAGCCATTATTTCACATTTCATTATTTTTTGAAGTTTGTCACCCATTGTCTGCAAAACCCAAGTGGTTACCTTCAATTTCATGCCTATTTCATCCAGTTTGCGATCTGGTTAACTCCATGTGCATTGTAATGTAGCAGATCGAGGTGTATCTGTTTTCATTACCATCCATATTGGAGAGTGAATGCTGGGATATGTATGCGTTGAGTGCACTCAGTTGTGACCGTCAAAACTTTTTGAAAGTCAAATCCTGTCAGCGCTATTTTAACTTACGATTTTTATTATTAGGTAGTTGTAAAATTTGTCTAAATATGACAGTCATGTAATTTATTCATTTCCGAACATTTTAATAGTAATTTTGATGAACTTTTCATTTAAGAAAGGATTGTTTTTGTTGTTTAAAGTTATCGACCCCTTTGATTTTTTATCAGTAAAAATCAAAATGGCCGATATCGATTTCTATCAGCGGCATCTTGCCAGCTGTTTTATGTTCAGGGATCACGTGATCCCACTCTGATTAATTCTGGGGTCTGAGATTCCCAGAACATTAGAGTGTGGGATCGCTGATCCCAGAGACAAAAACTTATGGGTTTCGGGGATAGGAATTTTTTAGTATATAAGCAGACCCCCGGATTTCCAAAATAACTTCAGATTTTTCTTTTGTTAGGTACACTTAGTACTCTTTTTTTATTTTTATTTAAGATTTTCTTTTCAAAGTAATATTTAAGTTAAGCAATATAGATCTAACTCTAATTATTTTCTTTCTTAAAGAGGGGATATTTTTCTTGAGTTTTCATATAGGTTTGAATTTAAGCATACTATTAGGATTTATTCTTTAAATTAGATTTACTTTACATTTAAGGCCCAAACACTTAATTCAGCATTAGATTCATTGTACACTTGTCATAGTACCAATTTTTGTTGTTGTTGACAATATTGCCTATTTCCTTGATCACTGCCGTGCGAAATGCTTAATTGTTAAATACATTTATTAAGAACATGTAGATTTCATACTTAAATTTGAGTCAGCCGTCCATTGATAATTCTATTAAATCTAGTCATTGGTTAAATGTCACACTGTTTAATATTATGTTAAGTTTATTAAAGTTTATTTATCAAAAGGATAAAATTGTTAACCGAGACCTGGCTTCTTCTTTTATCTTGACTGCCTATCACATCTAGGAATTGGTCTAATACCTTAATATCTTCAAAGCTTTTGTTTATCTGAAGTTCACCCTTTTCACTCCCCTCGCCACAAAGCCTAGACTTCAGTTTAGTGCTTTGTTGAAGCAAATTCAATTGAAGCCGCGACACGCCTAGTGGCGAGTTTGCTGCTATATAAGGAGGAAAGTCCTGCTGCTACCCTCGACTCGCAACACAATTATTGGTGTCAGAAGTGGGATAATGACAACTGCCAGTCCGGAGTTGCCTTACCCATGTATATTCCCCTGGTTTATTTGTATGTACACGTTCGTATACAAGTCTCGAGGTCAAGACTTGTCGAAGGGGGGAGTAATGTCACGGAGAGAGGTTAGATATATAAGCACTTGAAACCTGCCTTTCTGTTGAGCTAGCTTTTACAGCGATGCGGTTTGGTGTATTTCTCTCCGTGCAAGTTAAGCAACGTGCATTAGGTTAGTGCCTGGATGGGTGACCAGGTCGTTGCACGTTACAATATTTTAAACATAAATGGGTGTACACTGAGTATTTGGCAACAGTAGTGATGTGAAAGTTTTAGAAGAGCCACCTGAGAATAAGCCTTCCAGCACATGAGATGTCCTAAATTTCACAAAATAATGGTTTTTCGACAGTGCTGTAATGGTTACACTATGGCCTTGTCTGTGTGTGTTTATGTAAAACCTGTGGACCTACGCTATTTTTATCTTGGCAACACAATTTAAATAATTTTGTTAAAGATCACTTCATCAAAGTTATAAAAGTTAGCAAAATGCCTTTTACCTGAGTTGAAACAGTGGGCCTACTATCCATTGTTGGTTCCTTCACTGTCATTTTAGAAAAGTTATCTGCTAGCTTACTTCCTGACAAAGACGAAGTTTGCAGAGCAGAGGAGGTTAAATCCTGATTATTCCTAAAGTTTTTAGCACTATAACCAGTCTGTGTTTGGGATGCACCAGACGAAAGCCCAGTCTGGGGTGTTTCTCGTGTATATGAACTGGGCTGACTGCTGAAGGCTGAAGATCCAGACTGAGCATCCCTGAAACCAGATGCTGAGGATGAGTCCTTGTACCCCTGGCTTTCACGCCCAGAGCTATATGAACCACCACTCGACTGTGAGTCTCTTTTGTAAGAACTGTTCTCTATCACACTAGTTTGAGAATCTCTGGGATATGATCCACTTGCAGATTTAGTATCTCTTTTGTAAGAGCTACTTCCAGTATCACGAGTTGCAAATGTATCTCCCACAGACTGACTGTCTCTAGTATATGCCATAGACTGACTATCACTGAAGCTTGATGCTGATTGGCTATCTCTGCTGTACGATGAAGATTCTGACTGGTTGTCATTTGTTTTACTTGAAGAGGACACATTTTCTCTGTAAGAACTGGCACCAGACTGGTTATCCTTAAAGGGAGAATTTGTCTGAGTCACTGTAGTTTGGTAGGCTGATCCTGCCCCACCCACATGTTCCCTGTTCAAGTAAGACTGGTTAGAGTAAGAACCCGTATGAGATGAGCTTTGAGAATATAAAGAGTTAGACTGAGACTGACTGTTATAAGATGAAGAGGAGCTGGATCCTTGGTAAAGCGAATTCTGCGAGGGCTGACTTGGAGGAAAATTTGACTGGTTTTGGAATGTAGAACCAGACTGAAAATTCTGGAACTGATTTGGATTGGTTGGATACTGTGACTGATTTGACTGGTAAGCACTCTGTGATGTCTGATAACCAGTCTGGGACTGATATCCACTTGGAGGAGGCTGATACTGAGAACCAGACTGGTACTGGTTGGCAGCAGCAGTATACTGATTCTGACTTGACTGCCTATACTGACTAGAATATTGTGCAGAATTAGTCTGATTTGGATTTGGTCCAGTCTGATACTGGCTTCCTGGATATGATCCTGGCTTTGTGGATGAAGGGTAACCAGATGTTTGTTTGTGGGTCTGGTATCCAGCTGACTGATATGCTGTGCCAGAGGAGTAGTTATTAAGGCTGGAATCAATCTTTGTTGTTGGCAGTGAGCCTATACAAAAAATGAAAATATAAATAATTAAATCTCCACCAGAGGATAAAACACATAGCCTGCTTTAACCCTTTGCCAAACGACAAAATCTTAAACTCGTCCAAATTCAAAGCATTTGCAGACAGCAAATTGAATATGGCCCAAATGATCATTTTATTTTTTGAAAGGGTAGAAAACATTGCGGGAAAAGGAGAAAATGCTGGTTACCAGCATTTTCTCCTTTTCCTACAATGTTTTCAAAGGGCTTCTTCCTAAGGTCATTAAAACTCGGGACTGTGTGGTAAAGGGTTTACCCTTTATTAGACAAGATAATTTCAGACTTGCTCAAATTGAAAGCATTTACAGACAACAAAATAAAGTATGCGTAATGGTGGAAATTGTCTTTGTAAGGGTAGAAAACATTGTGGTGAAAGGAGAAAATGCTAGTTACCAGTATTTTCTCAATTTCCCACGATGTTGTTCAAGGGTCTTTTGCTCAGAACTATACAATGATGAATCCAATTTTTCTGTACAATTATGATAAGTCTTCACTCCATGCCAAAGCCAACATTTCAGACTAGTTGAAAGCAGGGCAGACCACAATGTTGATGTGACAGTGTTCCTCTTAAGGTACATATATGAAACATGAGAATTTTCTTTTCGTGTTTTTTCTAAAGGCCATTCCGTGAAGTTTCATCAAAACTGTATGCGTAGTTTCAGAGATGAAGATATTTGCAAGTTAACACAGGCAGGGACGAATGAACACATGCACGGCTAAAGGGACGACAGACACAGGACCATGACATATGCTCTCTGGCCTTTGGCTAGTGGAGCTAAAAAAGATATAATGTTATGCTTGCTTTAAGCAATCAGGCAATTAAAACATCACTAGTTTCTCTCTTTCCAGTAATGTTTTCAAAGTGGTTTGCAGCAAGGCCAAAAACTTTGTCTGAAGAAGGCCATAAATAACCAACCTTGAGCTGACTGGCCTTTCATAAGTTGGCTGGATTTCAGATCTTGTGTTGAACCATGCATCTGTAAAGATTCCGATGGATTGATCTGAAAGAATGAAAAGTCTTCTGCAGGTTACCAGCAGTTTCTGCTTTTCCAACAATGTTTTCAAAAGTCTCCTTTCTTAGTGTCAGGATTGTATGCAAAATGGGTGAACCAATGTTTATGTGAGAGTAACAAATACATCCAATGTACATCATATCTACATGCTGACAATAGCCCACATAGAATGGGCAACTTCTACACCTGCACTGTATTGTATCAGATAATTATGCAGTATTATACACTTGTATGAATGCGACAAATATTTCCCATGTACATCATACCAAGTGCTGACAATACACAGAGTACTACATGGACTTTCTAATTCGAGGGTCACTTGACCTCTATCAAATGAATAAAAGAAGGGAAACATTTAAAAACTAGAGGTTATTTAGAATATTTGGGGTTCAAATTCAAAGGAACAGAGTTTATGAAAACCCTCTAAAGCCCATTTAGTACAAAAAGTACACATACATCTGTGTATCAGATATACAGTATTATCTACCTGTATTGCGAGTGTGATAAGTATAACCTATGTATATCACATCACATACTGACAATAGCTCACAAACCATGGCTATCTGTGTGTGTATCAGATATGCAGTATTATCTGCCTGTGTGAGTGTGATAGATATACCCCATGTACATCACATCACATCTACACACTGACAATAGCCCACATTGAATGACTAACTTCTGGACCCCTGCACTATCATCATGTACAAACAGCAATTTGCAGAGAAAACTATTTTAAGCATTTATCACACGAACTAACCTACTGAAAAAGCTTTTTTTTAAACATTGTGGGGTAGAGGAGGAAATGCTTGTAACCAGCATTTTCTCCTTTCCCCACAATGTTTTCTATCCTTTCAAATCAAACTCATATCAATTGAACCACATCAAATTTGCTGTCTGCTTTTGACATGGACAAGTCTAAAAATCTGTTGTCTGGAAAGGATTAATTCATGTCTGCACAAGCTTAAGTCGACAAAGGATTGACAATCGAGGGAAAGGAACATATTCTTTTTTTTTTTTTAAAATAATGAGTGAATCCTTTTTGGAAACGGAGCAATAGAATCCCACAATAAATTATACTGTTTCCTTTAAATAGTTTTGAAGAGAAGCTGTTCAAATTAACCATAAAAATATTATTTCAACAGGAAAGGTATAATTTGATACAACACTGGCTTGTTTAAGACTAACACACAAGCACAAGCAAGGATTTATTTTGTTGGCACACTTCTATAGAAAGAACTACTCACAAGTTATGAAATAACTCTTTATCCAACGACTAAATAAAAGACTCATCCAAATTCAAAGCTGTTGCAGACGACATATTAAATGCTGCTAAAATGATAACATGTCTCTCTGAAAGTTAAGAAAACATGGTGTGAAAAATAAACAAGAGGACCATGATGGCCCTGAAGTCGCTCACCTGAGCCTTTTGACCAAACATGATCCATTCTAAATCTCTTTCGAGATATAATGACAAACATTCTGACAAGCTTTCATAATTATTGGACTGAAAATTTGGCCTCTAGCTTGTGCACAAGCTTTTTCTAGACTTCTCCAGACAAACATTTTGACCAAGTTTCACAAGTACTAAACTTGAATTATGACCTCTAGATTGTAAACAAGGTTTTTCTAAGATTTGACCCAGTGACCTAGTTTTTCACCCAACCCATTTTCAGACTCATGTAAGATGTCATCAAGACAAACATTCTGACCAGGTACATGAGTATTGGACTGAAATGTGGCCTCTAAAGCGTACACAAGGTTTTTCACACATTTGACCAAGTGATCTAGTTATTGACCCAATGTGACCCACTTTCAAAACTCATCCAAGATGTTATCAAGAAAAACAGTCTGACCAACTTTCATGAGTATTGGACTGAACATGTGGCCTCTACAGCATACAGAAGCTTTTTCAAAGATTGATCCCAGTGACATAGTTTTGGACCTGAAGGAACTCATTTTCAAACACTTTTGAAATAATATCAAGACAATCATTCTGACAAACTTTCATAAGTATTTTACTAAAAATGTGGCCTCTAGAGGGTACACAAGGTTTTCCTAAGATTTGACCTAGAGACCTAGTTTTAGACCCAATGTGACCCATTTTCAAACTCATCTTAGACATCATCAAAATAAACATTCTGATCAACTTTAAAGAGTTTTGAACTAAAAATGTGGCCTCTAGAGTGTAGAAAAGGTTTTTCAAAGATTTGAAGTAGTGACCTAGTTTTTGACCCAACATAACCCATTTTCAAACTCCACCAAGAAAACATCAAGACAAACATTCTTACCAACTTTCAAGAGTATTGGACTGAAAATGTGGCCTCTAGAGTGTACAAAAGGTTTTTCTAAGATTTGACCTAGTGACCTAGTTTTTGACCCAACATGACCCATTTTTTAACTCTAGAATATTGAACTCAAAATATGGACTCTAGAGTGTACACAAGGTTTTCCTAAGATCTGACCTAGTGACCTAGTTTTTGACCCAACATGACCCATTTTCAAACTCGTCCGAGATATCATTAAGACAAATATTCTGACCAACTTTAAAAGAGTATTGGACTGAAAATGTTGCCTCTAGAGTGTACACAAGGTTTTCCTAAGATTTTACCTAGTGACCTTGTTTTTGACCCAACATAACCCATCTTAGAACCTGTTCGAAATATCATCAAACATTTGACCTAGAGACCTAGTTTTAGACCCAATGTGACCCATTTTCAAACTCATCTTAGACATCATCAAAACAAACATTATGACCAACTTTCAAGAGTATTGGACTGAAAATGTTGCCTCTAGAGTGTACACAAGGTAAAAGTTGACTACCGTAATTTGCTTAAGTTTTGGGACAGTAAAAAATAATTATTTTTTTTTGTGTCCCAATACTTTGGTCTACAAAAAATAATTATTTTGTCAGCTGTCCCAAAACTTATGGTCAAACAAGACAATCTGTCATACTGAAAGTCAATGGCCGCTAACCCATCAAATATTGCCGACTTTAAAATATTGCTACGTCACTGATGTCGATAAACATCCAATCATATGCAGGTTGGTCTATTTTTAGACAGATTGGAATTTCACCGATCAATTTGAGCACTAAGAGCTTTTTCTCATTGTTGTCGTTGATGATTAACTTGTCACTCATTATTGTCTGCGTCCTGGGGCGCGATGAAGATGTTATTTTGCGTTTGTAGATAAATTCACAACATATTGTACCTGCTTACATGTACATGAGGTGAACGACGTTAATTCCACTGCTCGGACCGTTCCTAAATTTGATTGGTTCGTCGATCTTCGATCGATAAACCTTGGGTAAACTAGAATGCGTGTCAATTCTGTCAACTTCGGATGTACATATACACGTTATGTATCTTGGTTACAAGTTTATCACACCCTTTTTACACTTATGTCGGATTTCTTTTTGAACTGAGGTTTAAATTAGACTGTCAGGTGGTCGAGTTTTTTATCTTGAATCAGGAAACTCCCATTGAAATCGTGAGGGTTGGGAAGCATGCTTACGACGTTAAGTGTGTAGAAATACAACTGCGCGAAATAAATAGTTGCAAACAAAGGGTATCAAACGGATTGAAAGATTTTTTTTAAAATAGATATTCACTGTCCCAATTCTTTGGAACAAAAAAATACCGATCTTGCTTCGCAATTTTTAGTATGTCCCAAATCTTTGGGTCATGAAAAATAATTGTTTTCGCGATCTTTTATGATGTCCCAAATCTTTGTGTGTACCAAAACATACGCAAAATATGGTACGCACGACACATGCCAGACACAGCACAATAACAAAAGCTCGTGCTCTGGTGAGCTAAAAATGCTGATTGCTGGCATTTTCTCATAAATTTTCCAACAATGTTATCAAATTGCTTCTTTCCAAGGGTTGTTAATACAAGAAATTGTTTGGTAAAGATTTTTAAAAATGTCTGGCTAAAACCTAATCTAACACTACTTCAACACAACTATCAAAGACTGCAAAGGTTTTTAACCTGGTCACTTACCCCTGCATTGTTCTCAGCGCCTGTTTGTTTTGTTGGTGTTGTGTAGGCAGTTTGATAGAGTGTTCCATTTCTTGGAGAGTTTTGTTCAAGACTGGCCTGGGACATGATAGTTGAGGGCATCATTGAATCATTCCCTTTGCTTAATGGCACCTGACCGATTTGAGCATTAGCATGATTTATGGTGGATGAGCTGTAACAACACAATAAAATCCATTATTAGTAATCGTCTTAAAACATTTTGTGTATGTGACTGGACCATTCAGGATTATCCTTGCAAAGGTAGCTCTTTGCCACACAGTCCCAAGTTTTAACAACTCTTGAGAAAGGAGGTTTTTGAAAACATTGTGGGGAGAAAGAAAACTGGCTACTGTCATTTTCTCCTTCTACCATAATGTTATCTTCCCTTTTTGAAGCCAAATTCCACCGTTGTAGCCATGTTTAACTAGTAGTCTTGCAAATGTTATGAATTTAAACAAGTCCAAAATTTTGTCCTTTGGCAAACAGTTATAAGATCCATAGAAGTAGAGATACAAGACAAGCACAACACTTTTATATTTGGAATCAAAATTGTTTAACTCCTTACCCAACAACAAAATTCTAGACTAGTCCAAATTGAAAGCATTTGCAGATAACAAGACAAAACAATGGCTAAAATGACGAAATGTCCTTGAAAGGGCAGAAAACATCATGGGAAAAGGAGAAAATGCTGGTTACCAGCATTTTCTCTTTTTCCCATAATGTTTTCAGAAGCTTCCTTTCTCTTGGTTGTTAGAATTCAGGATTGTGTAGTAAAGGATCAAGTCATCAAAAAGTTTTGGGACCAACCACAATGATGCTATAACCTACCTGCTTGAAGCACTACTTGAGAATGCACTTGATGCAGGTTCATTTCCCCCAAACGTAAACGGAGAATTTTCAGTTCCAAATTCCAAGCTTCCACCAAACTGCACATCAAGGGTTGTCATCATATGACCTGGCATTTCCACGGCTGAGGCTGGAATCTATATAACATATAATTTGTTTTTACTGTTTGCATGTGTTGAATGTTGTTTTCAACATCATTTCATTTATATGGCAAGTGCACCTATCCATGCTTTCTGGGAGTTTCCTTACCCAGTCCTTCTCACAATAATCTTTGCAAGTCAGTAGCTGCTTTCCTACGTAACCATCGTCAAAAAGATGATCAGCAGTGACAGAGAAATGATTGATTGATTGCATAGTGTTCTGTGCCACTTTCAACTGTTTCAGTCGAATCACAGCAACAGCTCACATATTCATGTAATTCCTGCGTTTCACCAGTACTAGGCTAGGCTCTAAGGTGTCTTGCCCAAGGACACTCCCAAGAAAATCCCAGTGGATACAGCGAGGCTCGAACCTGGGGCCTCCTACACTTCACCACTGAGCCATGTAGGACCCCTGGAGAGAGAAATGATTCCTGTTGCATAAAATATCATCAATCCTAAGAGAGAAAATGGCCGAGCTGGGCATTTGAACCAGTCGCTCTGTATACTTCTAACTGCACTTCCCCACTCAGCATGTGGAATACATTAACATGTTGGAACTCATTATGATAACTGACAAATTTAGGATCTTACATAGAATTAAACTGTTTATTATGAGCCAATCTGTTGCTCTATATTTTGGCTATTGTTCTTTTCAAGAGTTTCATGCTACTTGTAAATCATAAAGGCTGGAGTAATACATGCTTAAAATTGTTCTTCAAAGGTAAAGTGTTTCCCAACTCTTTAAAGAGGCACTAACCTAAATATAGAGCAACAGAGTGGTTTTTATTCAGTGTCTTGTTTATTCCCTGTGGAATTTATAGGGTCATTGTGCTTTTAATAAAACTGCAATACAATATTAGGACATTTTTGAAAATAGTGGAAAAGACGAAAGTGCTTTTTACAGTAAATTTAGCCATTACTCCTATCAAGATTATTGTTTTCAAAGAAATAGACAACATTTCCCCTCTCAGAAAATCAACACATATACTTTTTTAATAGTGGATAGTTAACAAAGTAATTGTTCAATCTATAAAGAAACAATCAATTTTATTTTTGAAGTTGGAAAGAAAATTAACAAGTGGGCCATGATGGCCCTGAAGTCACTCTTTTGATCAAACATGACCCATTTCCAATCTCTTCAGAGATATTAAGACAAACACTCAGACAAACACTCATTAGTATTGGGCTTACAAATATGGCCTCTACAGTGCACACAAGCTTTTTCTAGAGTTTGTCTCAGCGGCCTACTTAACATTTAGAAATTATCCAGACATACATTCCAACAAACTTTCATGAGTATTTGAGAGAAAATGTGGCCTGTAGGGTGTATAAAAGGTTTTTCCGAGATTTGACCTAGTGACCTGGTTTTTTATCCAACATGACCCATATTCATACCAGTCTAAGATATTATCAAGACAAACATTCAAAGCAAATTTCAAGATTATTGGACTGAAAATGTGTCCTCTAGAGCATACACACAGTTTTTCAAGGATGAAACTTGGTGACCTAGTTTTTATTCCACGTGACCCATTTTCAAACTCATGCAAGATATCATCAAGACAAACATTCTAACAAAAGTTTAAAGAATATTGGACTGTAATTATAGTACAAAAGTTTTTTCCGAGATTTGACCTTGTGACCTAGTTTTTTATCCAACATGACCCATTTTCATACTAGTCTAAGAAATTATCAAGACAAACATTCTGATCGAATTTCAAGATTATTGGACTGAAAATGTGGCCTCTAGAGCTTACATAAGTTTCTTTTAAGATTTGACCTGGTGACCTAGTTTTTGACCTGACATGACCCATCTTCAAACTCATCTAAGCTATCATCATGACAGTCTGACCAACTTTAAAGAGCATTGGACTGAAAATGTGGCTTCTGGAGCATACACAAGGTTTTTCAAAGATTGGATATAGTGACCTAGTTTTTGACCCCACATGGCCCACGTTCGAACTCATCTGCGGTATTATCAAGACAACTATTCTGACCAAATTTCAAGAGTATTGGACTGAAAATGTGGCTTCTGGAACATACACAAGGTTTTTTTTTAAGATTTGACCTAGTGACCTAGTCTTTGAACCAACATGTCCCGTTTTCAAATTTGTGAGAGATATCATCAAGGCAAACATTCTGACCAACATTCAAGATTATTGGACTGAAAATGTGGCCTCTACAGCGTACACAAGGTTTTTCTAAGATTTGACCTAGTGACCTAGTTTTTGACCCAACATGGCCCATTTTCGAACTCGTCTGAAATATCATTAAGACAAACATTCTGACCAACTTTCAGGAGTATTGGACTGAAAATATTGCCTCTAGAGCGTATACAAGTTTTTTCTAAGATTTGACCTGGTGACCTAGTTTTTAACCCAACATGGCCCATTTCAAACTCATCTGAGATATCATCAAGACAAACATTCTAACCAACTTTCAGGAGTATTGGACAGAAAATGTGGCCTCTAGAGTGTACACAAGGTTTTTCTAAGATTTGACCTAGTGACCTAGTTTTTGACCCGACATGACCTATTTTCAAACTCGTCCGAGATATCACCAAGACAAACATTCTAACCAACTTTCAGGAGTATTGGACAGAAAATGTGGCCTCTAGAGTGTACAGAAGATTTTTCTAAGATTTGACCTAGTGACCTAGTTTTTGACCAGACATGACCCATTTTCGAACTCGTCCGAGATTTTATTGAGACAAACATTCTGACCAAATTTCATGAGTATCGGACTGAAAATGTAGCCTCTAGAGCGTACACAAGGTAAAAGTTGACGACGGAAGACGGATGACGCACGCCGCACGCCGGACACAGCACCATCACAAAAGCTCACCATGAGCACTTCGTGCTCAGGTGAGCTAAAAATCTAGATACCCGTCTTTAATCCAAGGGGTCAACTTGTCATTTGCTGTTATAGGTGGTGTCGACTAGATAGAGAATTTAGCTCAAGCTTATATTTTCTTTCATACATTTTTACCACATACCTTGTTTTTTCTATTTTCATTACAGCTACTAAGTACAGCCATACAACTGTCTTGACAGCTGAAGAAGATTTACATCCCTTTGTCTTAACCCTTTACCGCACAATGCCAACTTTTGACGACCTTCAGAAAAAAGGCTTTGAAAACATTGTGGGAAAGGGAGAAAATCCTGGTAACCAGCATTTTCTCCATTTTCCACAGTGTTTTCTATCCTTTAAAATACAAATTTGGTATTTTAAATAACATTTAGTTTGTCATCTGCAAATGCTTTCAATTTCGACAAAGTTTAAAATTTTGTCCTCTGGTAAAGGACTAAACATACCTTAGAAGGCGGTGGCAGCTTTGATCTTTGTGGCTTGGGTCGTTGTTGCAGCATAGCATTCTGGGATGCAGTTACAGAGGATATACCACTTGTTACTGCATTTATGGACTGAGATACAGATGACAAATTGTTTCCTGTTAGGGAACCAGTCAATCCAGTTCCGTTTAAGCCAGTACCAGTCAATGAATTCCCAGTCAAATTGTTCACACTGAGGCTTGTTGAGTTCATAGCACTTCCAGTCAGAGTATTCACCGGTAGACTGGTCTGTGTCAGACTACTCCCTAGGCTTGTTCCAGCCAATCCATTGCTCCCTAAACTTGATCCCCCTAAACTGTTTGTCCCCAGGGTAGGTCCTCCCATTGCACTATTGCCAAGGCCAGATCCCCCGAGGGTAGCAGCACCAAGACCTGTCCCTCCAAGGCCATTTCCCACCAAACTGTTGGCAGTCAGTTCACTTGCAGTGAGACTTGTTCCCATATTTTCCTGCAGGACAGCATTTTGTTGAAGAGACACCAGAGCACTTACATTGGACGCTGTCTGAGAGGACAGTGAACTGGACCCTGAGCCAATCTGGAAAAACAATATCAATACCTCAGGATAAGATTAACTTAATTTATAACAAGAAAATAACATTTTAGGCTGTCTGTATTAAAATCACTTGCAGATACCATATTTCTTAAATAGTTGTATTTGTCTTTGAAAAGGGTAGAAAACATTGTTGAAAAGGGAGAAAATGTTGACAGCTTAAAATTCTTCTTATTATTTTTTCTTTTTAAAGCCCTCTGCCTAGGGGCCATAAAACATGCAATAATAGTTATGGTATTAGATCAAGTTTTTTGCTGATATATAAAAATATTCCTTTGAAGTCTAAAACAAAAATTTCCCCAACTTAACATGAAATGTTGCTACTATTTAAAAATTCAGAAGTAAACACAGCAGATCCAAGTCTTGACACCATCAATAAAAGCTATGTTTGCAAGAAAAAAAGACACGCAAGAAAAAAAGACACATCATACAAATGTACGCATACATAAATACTATTTCCTATGAAATAATCTGTTACCCAATTAGAGTCAAGTGTTTTTTTTTTCCACTGCAGTAATTTTATAGAGCACATCAGGTACGGTAAAACTTCTGCACAGTAAATTTCTACATTTTAACGTCATGGTAGGGTAACCTCATTTTGAATACATCAGTCCTTCAATTAATTCCTCACCAAACAAAATTTTAGACATGACCAAATTGAAAGCATTTGCACGCAACAAATTCAATGTGGCTCAAATGACAGAATTTGTCTTTAAAAGGGTAGAAAACATTAGAGAAAAGCAAAAAAACGCTGGTTACCAACATTTTCTGCTTTTCTCACAGTGTATTCAAAAGTCTTCCGCCTCAGGGCCTTTATCCCGCTAAATAACTGAAATGGAATTTTCAATTCGGTAGTAAAAACCCTAATATAGCTATCTCAAAAATATGCTTTGGGGAATAATATCTCCTTCACGGGCAGTGTAGGTCCTAGATCAGACTGCACGTTCTGTGCAGTCTGATCTTGATCTACACTGTCCGCAAAAGGTCGGTAAGTCTCGCTTAGCAGCATAAGGGTTAAAACTCAGCGACTGTGTGGTAAAGGTTAACCCTTTGTTTAAGGCACTCTTTAGATAACTCTCAGACAGTTTTACTTAGTACTAACAATATAGCTCAATATTTAAGGAAAAATGAGATAATATTCCTACCTAAACAGCTGACTAATCTAGACCTCTGTTAACTCTTCACCAAACAACAAAATTTTAGACTGGTCTAAACTGAGAGCATTTGCAGATGACAAAATAAATGTGACGGAAAAATTAAAATTTGGTTTGAGAAGGACAGAAAACATTCTAGGAAAAGGAGAAAATGCTGGTTACCAGCATTTTCTCCTTTTCCCACAATGTTTTCCAAAGGCCTCCTTCTCAGGGTCATTAAAAGTCGTGATTGTGTGGTAAAGGGTTAACTCTTTAACTAACAGCAAAATTTTGTCCAAACTTGTCCAAATTGAAAGCATCTGGAGATGACAAATCATATTTGTCTCAAATGATTGGATATATCTGAGGTAGGTTAGAACACATAGCGGGGAAAAGGAGAAAATACTGGATATCAGCATTCTCTACTTTTTCCCCCCACAATATTTTCGAGCCTTTCGAAGACGAATCCTACAATTTGAGCCACATTTAATTTGTCCTCTGTGAATACTTTGGATTAGGACATGTTGAAAATTTTGTCACATTTAGTAATGAATCAATAAATGAGGATATCAAATTTTACTTACACCAATGGAATTCTTGATTGACTCTGTGGCCTGCTGATTAAACTGGGTAATGTAGCTTGTGTCAGTATTCATATCATTCTGTGGATGTTTGGGATACAAGACTCCAAGGTCAAACCTTTCAATATAAATCAAAATATGTTATTCAACCTTTCCCTATAACAGATATTCAACCTTTCCTATACAATCCAGTGATTCGACAACCTGGAGGAAAAAGGGCTATTGAAAATGTGGAAAAGGGGAACATGCTGGTAACCAGCATGTTCTCCTTTTCCCGCTACGTCTTTGTGCCCTTTTCACAGACAAATCTAATTATTTGAGCCATAATAAATTTGTTGTCTGCAACCACTTTCTGTATGAATAAGTCTAAAATCTTGTCGTCTAGTAAAAGTTTCAGATGCAATTTACAACACAAGTGTGCTTGGCATTTTCAACACAATGTATTGCAAGATAAACATTAGTTACAAACATGACAGAATCTTAAGTAACAAGATGTCTGTTTGTAAAACAGTCATGCCCCCCTACTGCCACATTGATACAGGAAGTGGCACAGATCATAAACTGATATCAAAAGAATTGATTGGGAAATATCGATGTCATCTTTTTGATTTATAGCCCACTTCAATTGTTAAACGTGATAATCTGTCAACAGTTCGCATAATTATACACAACGCCATGTGTATACATACAAGAATGTAAACAGTCGCCGACACACAGACTGGGTTATCGATTTTCTTCTCGGCACACGCGTTCGACTTCCGCTTTTTCCCAGTCGACTTCGATGCTTACTACGTCCCCGCTAATACTCGAATAAAATGTTGGAGCCACAAGTTGAGCCACATATGATGATTTTTGAGACACTTTAATTTTTTTTTAGCAAATGGCTCAAGTGGTGAATGGCAGCGTAGGCCCCGAATCATCCGGTGGTCACTGTGACCTTGACCTTTCATGGATTAACCTTAAAATCGATAGGCATCATTTACACTCCAAGATGAATATCTGTACAGAATTTAAAGGACATAGGTCAATTCTGTGTCTAGTTATCATCTGGACAAGGTTTGGTCTATATATCATCAAGTTGAAGGCCACTGTGACCTTGACCTTTGATGGATTGATCTCAAAATCGATAGGGATCATTTACACTCCGAGATGAATATCTCTACAGAATTTGAAGAACCTATGTCAATTCTGTGTCTAGTTATCATCTGGACAAGGTTTGGTCTATGTATCATTAAGTTGAAGGCCACTGTGACCTTGACCTTTGATGGATTAATCTCAAAATTGATAGGGATCACCTACACTCCGAGACAAATGTCTGTGCCAAATTTGACGAACCTAGGTCAATTCTGGGTCTAGTTATCATCCGGACAAGGTTTGGTCTATATATCAACATGTTGACCGTCACTGTGACCTTGACATTTGACCGATTGACCTCAAAATCAATAGGGATCATCTACACTCCGAGACGCATGTCTGTGCCAAATAATTTGACGAACCTAGGTCAATTCTGTGTCTAGTTATTATCCAGACAAGGTAAGGTCTACCGACCGACCAACGAACTAACCATCCGACCGACATGTGCAAAGCCATATACCCCCACTTCGTTGAAGGGGGGGCATAACAAATAAATAACATTTAATATGTATATGCAAATAACTGATCAGAATTACTTCAGAATTATTTCATGTTTTATGTGAGTAACTTTCAATGTCCTTAGTGAAATATATTCGTCTTAATCCTTTAACCTACAATCCCAAATTTTAATGATACTGAGGCAGAAGCACATTGGAAACATTGTTGGAAAAGGAGAAAATGCTGGTAACCAGCATTTACTCCTTTTCCAACAATGTTTTCTATCCTATCCAAAACAGAAATCATCATTTGAGCTACATACGTAATTTGTCATCTGCAAATGCTTTCAATTTGTTCAAGTCTCAACTTTGGTTGTCTGGTAAACAGTTAAATGAAGCAGGTTTTAATCATATTAGAACATTCAACATTTCGCAGCTTCTTAGTTTTTTTTTCCCCCAGTTTTCCAGGCAGTAACAAGTCAGATTCCAACTATACACTTAACTTATTCATCAGCTCTTCCTAGGGCCAATATCCTCACACTGCCAGTTGTTTGCCCCTTATCAGGAGTGCTACAGAGCACAGCCATAACATTGGATTTTTACGGTCTACATCTACATACTTATGCAGTCCAAAGGCTTTCAGAAAAACGTTTTATTATCTCAATCAACAAGGCTCTCTGCTCCCATATTTACTGATTGGTGTTTGTCCCCTTTTTTATAATATTTATTTCCACCATATCACCGCAATAGCTCACTTATTCACATATTTCCAGGATTTCATCAGTATTGTGCTGTGGCTCGGCAGTGCTTTCAATGAATGAGTAATTCTTGTTTTGTGGCACTTCAACATCATGCAGTGCCCTGTCCAAGAAAATTCAATGACTACCCCCCCCCCCCCAAAAAAAAAAATACTCGGGTAGGACAAACTAGTAAGTAAAACTCACGTATTCGATAAGGAGTTGTCAACAGGTAACTGGACAGGATTTTGAGGCTCTGGAACATTTGCAGCACTGGCTGTAAAAACTTTGGTTTCTGCCAACTGTTAACATATAACAAGATCAGGAAAAATGAATTAGCATTTTGAATTAAAATTAGTTACAAGTTCGCTGCAATATTTGGACACAGGAGTTAAATCTATAGACCCCTTACAGTTTGGTTGCAACAATAAGCCACTCATGTGCACACAATCACTTTATTTGATAACAAAACTTACTTTTCAGTACTGAATAACTATCTTATTAGGTATGGATGCAATATTGCAACATGGATAAATAATTCAGAAAAGTACATATATTTCTGTAAACACATTAAACAATCTATTTAATCTATTTAATACCTTTCATGAAACATCCAGAATATCTGAACAAAAACAATGGGCATTTTTTCCTTGTTTTTTAAGTAAAACTGATTATTTGACAAAAAGTGCCATTATACTTTATTAATTACTAGAAGAAACAAGAGCACCATATGTGGGTCCAATACTGTGATTGCTTGATTTTCAGTGAAAAGTGTAAGTCGAAAAAAGGGCATAACTGTGTCAAATATACTTTGGTGGTTTCCTGCCCTTGACGTATGGGTTTCCCCTTTGCTAGTTTACAACTAGTCTGAGTTTGAAGTAAATATCTACAGTAATAGAGATATTACTAAATACCAAAGTTTTTGCACAATGATGCAGATGATGAGAGGGCTAAAACAATACCTTGATGTTTGCTTCCAAAATAGCTAAGCTAAGTATATTCACAGTATAAAAGATTTATTTCTCTCTGTGACAAACTTATCTCTTAAGATGACTCTATTCAGGCAAAGAAGTCTTGTCCTTGTTAACCCTTTACCACATGACAAAGTTTTAGACTTGTCCAATTCCAAAGTAGTTGCAGACAGAAAATTAAACATGGATCAAATTGTTAAAGTTGTCTTTAACAGAGTAGAAAAAATTGTGAGAAAACAAGAAAATGCTGGTTACCAGCATTTTCTCCTTTGCTCACAATGTTTTCAAACATCATCTTTCTCAAAGTCATTAAAAGTTGGGATTGTGTGGTAAAGGATAACCCTTTATGAAAAAATCCTGAGTTTTAACAACTCTACAGAAGAAAGCTTTTGAAAGTATTGTGGTAAAAATAGAAAACGCTGATAACCGCAATGTTTTCTACTCTTTCAAAGACAAAACCTATCATCAGAAGCCCATTTAATTAATGGTCAGCTAATAGTTTCAATTAAGAAAGTCTAAAAGTTTGCTCTATAGTAAAGTTACACTGGAATATTTATGTCATCATCAGATTTATACCATCAGAAGAGATAGACTCTACAATATTTTTTTCCAGTGTTTACATGCAGTTTTCTGAATACAAAGCAGCCTTATCATTCTATTTCTGTCAGTTGTGTTCGTTCTTTTCACCTTGGATTCAAGTCCAAGCACAATGGTATAAGTCATAAAATTCGGTAATATAATCACAAAATAATTAAAAAAAAAATACTACTTACACTGCCAGACCAGCTGTCAATATCCTCATTCCAGTCATCTTTAGAATCACCCCAGTTTGAAACTACAATACACATTTATATCATAATACACTCTTCTTTGTACAAGGGATCTAGAAAATGCCCCACTGCAACACACGGACAGGACTTTATCATTTTCAAAATTTGAAAATACATTGAGTGCAATTTTTTTTCACTTATTTTGAAAATATTCCAAGTCTATGCAGGATAACAGATCTCTCAGAATAATCCTTTGCAGATTACTGCAGCATTTGCTACAGCAATTTGCCTCTGATTCTGGATAAACTAAGTGGATGGGAATTAGGGCTGTAACGATACATTCGAATATTGGAGTTAATCGAATATGACGGCGTCCAAATTGTATTCGTTATTTGCCACCTCCCGAACCGAATACTGACGAATATATAAACCTAAAGGTTTATTATACATAAGATAGTCGTTTAATTAAGCCTACCAAACAAGGAGCTGAACCCAAAACACATTTTGATGTCACAAGGTGTTTTATTTGGATCCGTTTTATTTTTCTTCTCTGTAAAGGTACCATCGGGTGACGTATATGTTTTACGACATTGACATGAAAAGTATTAACAATATTTATATCTGTCGGGGGAAGAAAATGTTGTTCAAATCTCAAATACAATTAACACTCAATCAAATTTTGATATTCAATTTGAATATTTGGGGGTTTCCCCGTTTTTGCGACATCCGAGAACCGGCTCCATAAACAAGCATGGCTAGCAACGAAGAACGTCAAGAAAACATCGAAATTGTCAACCCTCCAGCCAAATACACATCACAAGTGTGGAAATATTTTGGTTTCCTTAAGGGTGGAGATGGTAATCAAACTATATGTAAGATCTGCCGGCACAGCATTGGGTAAGAATCTCAAATATTTCACTTGTCTGTCACTCTGCATCTTTCGTTGTCTTCGGATCAAAGTACCCAGAGTCGGCATAAAAAAGCGAGATCGGCGAAATTTGTTTGTACCTATAGTCTATGAACTTGTACAGTAATTGTGTTCCATTTAATAAAAAATTAACCCATTACCAGTTTGCCACCCAATGTATTAAGTTCACTAGAAAGAGGGTATTCAGCACAGCTGGTGATGTAGTAACAGCTCAGTGTTCAAATCTTTCTTCAGAAAATGTTGACAAACTTGTGTTTTTCAAAAAGAATGTTTCCCTCAGGTAAGTTGCTAACTGCTGTTAATAAAAATGTTAAGTGTTACAGTTCATTTTTACCAAAGGTTCCAGTCATTTGGAAGACAGTTCTAGTCATTTTACCTTGTAGTCAACACAACAAACTGTTTTAGTTTTGTATTCATATTCATAAATAAATATTCGTATTCGTCACCCTGTATTCGTGATACGTATCGTATTCGCCACATAGTGTATTCGTTACAGCCCTAATGGGAATCAGCGAAGTCTGCATTCATCCCTTATTTTGCAATAGCAGCTAACCAATGACAAGACATTTTACAGCAAAAGTATCAAATCATGGCACATTCCGCATGCTTTTACAATTATTTCTGTGTTTATTGTAATTTTAAAGCCATAATTGCTGGATAATAAAATATGTCCATTTTGTTGTGATTTTTGATTATCTCAAAAATTGTGAAACAAATTCTGTTTAATTGCAAGTCTAATATCAAAATTCAAACAATGTCATTTGAGACACTGCCAGGTTGTATGCAACTTAAATGCCTAACTTTGGGAACATGAACAATATTATTTGAGACACTCTCAGGCTGTATGACACTTTAATGCCTAACTTTTGGAACATGAATAATGTTCTTTGAGACACTCCAAGATTGTAAGTCCCTTAAATGCCTAACTTTTGAAACAAGAACGATGAAATCTGAGACACTCCCAGATTCAACACCAATTAAATGCCAAACTTTTGGAACATGAACAATGTTATTTGAGACACTCTTAGGTAGTATGCCACTTAAATGCTAACTTTTGGAACATGAACAATGTTATTGTATGCACTGTTAGGTTGTATGCCTCATAAATGTATAATCTTTGGAAGATTAAGTTATATGAGACATTCCCAGGTTGAATGCCACTTAAATGCCCCTTTTTTTTAACTCTTTACAAGACGACAAAATTTTAGACTGGTCCAAAATGAAAGCATTAGCAGACGACAAAATTAAAGTAACTCAAAATTGAAATTTGTCTTGGGAAGGGTAGAAAACATTGTGGGAAAAGGAGAAAATGCTGGTTACCAGCATTTTCTCCTTTTCCCACAATGTTTTCAGAAGCCTTCTTTCTCAGAGTCGTGAAAACCTGGGATTGTTTGGTAACGAGTTAAACATAATGTCATACGAGACATTCCCAGGTTGAATGCCACTTAAATGCCTATTTTTTGGAACAGAATGTTTTCTCAGACATTCCTTGGTTGTATGCAAGTTAGATGTCTATCTTTGAACAATGTTAAATGATTGCCATTTAAATGCCTTACCTTTGGAACATGAACAGTGTCATTTGCGAAACACCCCCCTCCCCCCACCCTGACAAAAAAAAAAAAAAAAAAAAAAAAAAAAAAAAAAAAAAACTGAAGTCATTGCACAAGTATTTCCTAATTTTTGTAGAATCAATTCTTATTTTAGCACAGAAAAAATAATTTTGAACATCACCTGCATTCTAATCATTAATTCTACAGCCAAGTCTTATGACAAACTGGTAGTAAATGAATCATTTGAGACAAAAAT